>JAWHQI010000406.1:1162500-1762500 GCA_033032865.1 Dactylorhiza incarnata | reverse complement strand
GAACTAGGTGCTGGATGGGGCCGTCCTTCCACGTATAGTAGCTGGGTACGGCTCACGAAACCCATCTGGGGCTGGCGCGCTCAAAATCTCCACGCAAAACGAGCTCGCTGAGCCAGTTTGCCGAGCTGATTGCGGGCGAGTTGCATCGTCCTCGCGGAAACGAAGAGCTCGCGGGGTGCCGCACTGACTGCGGTTGAAGTGAGGTCGCTCCTCCTCCGAAGATGTGGAGAACCCTTTTCCATATCGCTTGGACGGCTCGTCCTCCCTTGCGGAGTCCGCGACGGGTGACGAGGCCGCTGCGACCAAGGCATTCGGCGTCAATAGAGCTCGCAACGTCTCCTCCATTCCTCACCTGAACTTCGTGTGGTCATCCATTGTGATGACCTCGCCTGGAGCTCGTTGGTTGCCGATCTTCTTCTCCCTCTTGTCTTCGTTCGCCATTGGACCTCGCATTAGAGATTCCTCCTTCGATCACGGTCCACGCTCACCGCACCAAAGTGTTGGAGTCAGAATAATCCAGTTCCGATGTTCGGACTGAAAGGGTGACCAAAGGCTACTTGTCTAGCGGTCGAACCGAGCAAAATGAGAAAAAAAGTTGAAAAGTTCTCAAACTGCCTATAAAACGGACCTCGCGTTGCAACATGGAGGTCGCACCTCTTACCAGGAAGTTTATATGAACTTCTCGTCCCAAACCAAGGTTGAGCTCGGCACAAAGGAGGCACGGAATGGTTTGGGGTCAACGTGTCTCTCTCTTGTGCCTTGGGGTCCTCTTTATAGGCAATCCAAAGGGGGGTACATGGTCTGCGAGTAGCCACCCCCGCCTTTCGAGATACCGGGTAACTTATGGTCTGGCAACCTATTTTTTGAAGGAGGCGAGCTGATCTGGGTCGTTTAAGCGAGGTGGCCCTAGTCGAGCGCCTTTTTAGTGAGCTCGCTAGATAGATGAGCTCCATCGTGGCGAGCTCGTCGGCAAGACCGGGAGGGCCTCACTAGCAGGATCCGCAACTGACAGAGTCAGGAGGGGAGTCGAGCTCCATCTTGGCGAGTACCTAGGTGAGTTGAACTCCAACCTAGTGAGCTCGCTAGTGAGCTTAACATCCAAAATGGCCAAGCTCTGGTCGAGCTCTAGTTGCTCTTTTGGAGATGCATGGCCCACCTTCTGGGACCCATGGACCCATGTTCAAGCTTGGGACCATCTCGACGAATACATCTTGTACAAGAAGAGTCGACGGAGATACACCCTACATGGGATGGTTATATGGGGATATAAAAAAAGATAGGGGAGGAAATTGTTGGTGTTCTCGATCACCAAGAGAACAAATATCTTCTTATATGGAAGTAGATCGATAGCAGATGGGGGAACAAGATGAGCAGTCATCTGCACCTAACAGGATATTATTTGAACCCATTTTTTATTATTCTAACCGAGAGTAGATTGAGGCAGACGGAAAGTTCATGAGTGGTTTTGTTGAATGTCTTACAAGGGTAGATAGGAAAGATCCTGCTACACAGGATCACAATAGTGCTGCATTTGATCTTTGTCAAAATCAACAAGGATTTTGGTAAAGAAATGGCAAAGAGACAACTAAAAATTTTAACTTCAATCCAGGTATAATATAATATTTTATGTTAATTAACCCAATAATTTTTCTTTAACGATGTATCAAAGAAATAACTTGTTATTTTATTTTTCCGTAGTACATTGGTGGAGACTGAACGGTGTTGATGCGTCTCATCTTAAAACTATGGCGATGAAGATTTTGAGCCTGACTACTAGTTACTCTCACTGTGAGAGGAACTGGAGCACTTTTGAGATGGTATGCATTAATTCTAAATTAATTGAAATATCTTAATTTACAATATCGAGTGTATGCATTATTAATATTTTTTTAATTTTTATAGATACATTCTAAGAAGAGGAATAGGCTCGACGGCAAAAGGTTAAATGATCTAATTTTGTAAAGTTTAATGTTTTGTTGAAGTTGAAATATTCTGACACATCTCGAGATCCTTTAACAGCCAAGAGCTTAGATTCGGGTAAGGTACAGAAGTGGATGGTGAATGTTGATGTTGGAGAGGATGAGAATGATGATGGTGACGATGAAGTATTTCCCGAAAAGGGGATGACATGGGCACAGCTTGGAAATATTGTCGACACCGATCTGGATGCAAGGAAACCTTTAGAATAATGAAGAGCAAGTATATGACGACAAGTGAAAACAGAAAGGGAAAGAGAAAAGTATTTAAGAGAGACGAGGCGAATCTTAAGTCATGTTTTTTGGATGATGATCGGATTTTATCTGCATTCCCGACAATGGGTGATTATGTGTCAGAGGAAGACTAATATATATTTGAAATTTAATTTTTGAAATTTTGAAGTTATTGAATATAATACAAATATATTTGTAACTTGCAAACATCTTAAAATTACTACTTCTACAAAGTTTGTAGGTTCAATGTTTTACTTATCGCATTATGTCATTCTTATTTTTGTAACATTAATGTTTTATAATTGTTTATAAGATTTAGAGATTCAATATGTATTAATTTATTAATATAATATATACAAAATAAAAAAATTATGTACATATAATTATATATATAATTAATTAAATATTAAAATCTAATATATGAAATATCCCCGGTATATCCATCGATATTTAAAAACCGGCATGAAAAACCCAAACCTACGCATCCCCGACATCCGATATCTGCAACCTTGATCATCATCATCTGCAGCATCATCAACAAGACTCGCTAACAACTCAGCAACTTTTCCTTCATCAAAAGTCATTGCAGACAATGGGTCTCGAGATGGATCAGCATATTTAGACTTCAGCTTAGAATTCAATTTCAAAAATATAAGATCATTTAATCTTTTGCTTTCCAGTCTATTCCTTTTCTCGGAATGAATCTAAATATAATAGAAACATTAAAAATCGTTATCATCTCAAAATATTACTGAAAATTATATATATATATATATATACAAGTAAATTACCATCTTAAAAGTATTCATTTCGCAACTGGAGGAACTAATTGTCTAGTTCAAGATTCACATGGCCATAATTCTCAAATTTTGAGTTTCAATTCCATAGAACTTCCACCAATTATTAGTAGTTTAGTAATAATCAAACAATTGTTTGGTAAAAAATATTATTGAAAATATACCTAGATTAAACCATGTGAGTACTTTTTGCCTCTTTGCTATGTCCCGGGTAAATAGTCCTTGTTCTAGTTGATAAACTTCAATCTCAGCAGTAATGAAATCTTTCATAGAAGGATCATGAGAGTACATTCTTGTGAGGCAGGCAATAAATCCATCCATAAACTTTGGGTTTCCATCTATTTCTTCCTTATTTTGGTAATTGAAGAAGGGATTCAGAAAATAGCATATTATATGGTTGTTCATCTTAGTCTCTACTCTTCTATCTATCAACTTTCATATGGGAAGATGTTTACTCTCTTTAAACTCAAGAGTAGTTGCAACCTGCTCCAAAGCTTTATTCATATCACCATACGGCCATCACATGAAGGTGTCCTCATCAGCTCTTCTGAGGACTTTCATCAATGGGGCATATACGAGAATTGCAAGCTCAACATTCGGTCAAAAAGTCTCACCCAAAACTATAGTTGTCGCCTACAACTCAAGATAATAGATAAATAAGTAACAGATTAATCATAGATCAATAGGTGCTAGACTACTAGACATGAATATTAGATACAAACTACTAAGATACATGGTTGCATGCATCACTACTGGATAATTTGGTAGCATCCCACCTTGCAGGTGTAAACATCTCTCGCAACTGTCTCTTCTTCTAATGGATGCTCTGCAACGAAAGAAATGATGTAGCGAATCTAGTCACTCAAGGGCGTAAAAGATCATGGGACTCCAAGCCTTTTGTAGTCTCCCAAAACATGTAAATGGAGATAGTATGACCATATATAAACACTGACAACCGACATCTGACATACCATTGCAATTGCATTCTTGATTTGCTTTAATCTAGCATGTCCTGGAGAAACAAATTTATTGTGTGTGCAGCGCATAAAGTCCAAAAGATCCTTGACCTCTTCAAAGCCATCAACCTTGATGTCGTGATGTCGTTGGACGCACTATCTGTCACAACTTATAGTATATTCTCCTATCTTAGACCATTTGGGCTAGCAATCACCTCATCCACAAAATCAAAAATAAAATTCTCATCATACGTGGATGAGGATACATTCTGGATAGCCAAAATGTCATCCCAACAATAGTGTGCACAACTGTGTTCATGATGCTTCTCCCTTTTCTATCTGTCCATGCAGTTGTAAGAATAAGCAGTCATGCACCATACAGGATTGAGTGAATGTACTTAGCATCTCCTTCGTCTGTTGGACCTCCATCTGCAAGAATTTCTACTTCATCTCATATGGGGTTGGCCCCTTCATCCTTGGTCCACATTGCCCAACTGCATGCAACATCTGTTGGAAAGATGTAGCATACACAGCATTGAGCAGAATGCATGTCTCGTATGCCCACCTAGCAATATACAAGCATGTGTCATCTCTAGTTTTTTTCTTATACTTGTTATCAATGGTGGTTTGTTATCACTTTGCTACTCTCAGTGCGGACAAATTGATTCATATGTCCTTTAGTACCTACCCATGTATAAAGACTCTTTTGCGTGGCTTCTTCTTTGTCACTGTCCAGTCCTCCAACAACTTCTTCGCCCAAAGCTGTTTGCAACCTTTCAGTCTTAGACTTTTTGGTTGCTTGTGCAGAATTTAAATATCCATCAACCTTCCCTTTAACATCAAATGGTACTATTGGGCATGCCTTAATGTTGCCCCGTATCCCTGCCAAATGATGTTTTAAGCGGGTAATTACACCATTCACAATATGTTTGCAATATACGCACCGTATCTGATTGGTGTCATTTGGAGTCACCTTCTCACCAAATGCCAACACAGATCTCTACCTACTAGCAAAGAAGCACTAGGAGCTTTTCTAGAACCTCCTGATGAATTCATTCTATATAAACAAATAGTTATAAAAATTTGAACAAATAAAATAATAAAATAAAAAAGTAACATTAGTGATATTTTTATATTTTTATTCTCGCAACATTGATGACATCATTAATCAATGATCACTGATCAGTCTAATCACCTAAGGATCAACATTAATTTTGCAACATCAGAAATATTATATATTATTAATGTTAAAGCATCATGTGAAAAGACAACGATATTCCGACTGTGAAAAAACAACGATATTTCATTATTCCAAATTCCAAAATAACCTCATCTTTTGTCATTACTACGGGTGTACGATAGCACCAATAATCCATTATTCAATAAGACATGCTCAATGTAAACTACGAAAGCAAGTAGTCTAATACCATATCACAAAAAATTCTCATCATTTGTTGCAAAAATAATGTTGAAACTCCCCACTATAGTTTAATATTTTTTCCACATCATATGTAGCAATGAAAAACACCAAAAACATAGAGGATGAGAAGAAATAGAGGAAACATATAGGAAGAGATGGCAATCATATTTTTATATCTCGATTATCACATCATATTTAAGTCTATAGCAATAATATATTCGAGTGCGTACTAAATAGTAGTTAATTTGAAAGACCAAAGCAACACAGCATATATACTATTCGGCACAGACATAAGTAGAGGAAGAGAGAAAGAGAGGATTAGGAAATAGAGGAAGAAAGGATCAGAGGAAGAGAGAAATAGAGGAAGAGAGGATCAGAGGAAGAGAGTAACAACGGCCATGCCACAGCAACCACAATGTCACAGCAGTCACGGCATCCCATATAAATAGCCAGAAATGTTAAATGTGGTGAAAACTGTCGATTCCTCCTCAACACTGACATGTCGGACATGTCAGGTGACATTTACAAGCTTGGGTGAGGGAGACGTTGGATGGGGGCGTCAGCACCTACGAAAGTTAGGACCTATGGCGTCACACCGGACAGATCTTTCGGCGTCGCACTGAAGGAAGGATCGAAAGCTTGCGATTTTCGGAAGCCTGAATCTCAATACCAATGAGGCAATAAATGGGCATACATATATAAAAGAAAGATATTAAATAAATCGAATGGTCCATATCACGCAATCGGCTTCGGCATCCTAACTCGCAAAATAAAACTCAAAATAAAAAAAATTACATAAAAATACAAAAAATCGAGCCCGTCATAATCACGGTCTCCGTTTGTCCTTTTGGCGAACCAAAAGTGATGCAACCTGAGTTGCATCTATTTTTGTTTTTTTTTAGTTGTTGCATTTTATTTGTGTCACGCACGTCTCACACATGTTTGTGTTTTATTTTAAGTGCATGTTATTAGCGTGTATGTTTTGTTTCACGCATGTCACTCGCGCATGTCCGTACGGCTTATTGGTGTGGCCGACTAATAAGACCCTGAATACAAAAGTTCGTCAAATTAGGTTATATGGTAATTAAGGCAAGCATTGAAAAATAATAATTTCTAATTTGCATATTTAATTTTGGTTTAAAAAATTATAATTAAATATTTTAAATTCTGAAATTAAAATTAATTTTAAAATTCCATATTAATGGAGAATATTAAATGAAAGGAATACCATATGAATGCCCCTTTGAACTCCCCTCTTGATTACACTTACGGTCTGTTCGGCGCGCTGGAATTGGCTTTGGGTTCCAGAAAGCCAATTGTGTTGTTCGGGGCGTAAGAATTGAGGAGGTTTTGGCTTTCAAACCAAAAGCCACGGGTTTTTGTTTTAGACTAAAATCAAAAAACCGAATTTTTACCTCTCGATTCAGGTATTCGTCATTTTCAGGTATCGCGTGACGCTCCCGTGAAGCCATGACTGTTCCTGCGACAGAAACCCTCCTTATCCGGGTACGTCATCCATTCCTCTTCCTCCCCCTCTTCTTCTTCTTCCTTTTCTTCTTCCTCTTCATCTACCTCTTCCTCTCCCCCCCCCCCCCCTTCTTATTTTTCCTTTTCCAAGTTTCGCCGCTCATCCTTCCTTCTCCAGCGACATACTGCCCGATCTCCTCTACATCATTCAGTGGCTAGATTTGTGCCTGATTTCCTCTCTACTGGTAACCTTCTTCTTCACCATTTTGCTTCTGTTCAACTATATCTCTTTTTTCTTCCTGGATTTTGGATTTGCTTTCAGATAGAAAGAGCAATCTTTGCATAGAGTTGTCGAATTTTGCATGAAAATGTAATGAGCTTACTGTGAGTTTATGATTTCAGAAGAGAGACATGTACATTCATTTATGTTATGGCTTGTTAAAATTATTGGTCTCAATCACGGTCTCCGTTTGTCCTTTTGACGAACCAAAAGTGATGCAACCTGAGTTGCATTTTTTTTTAGTTGTTGCATTTTATTTGTGTCACGCACGTCTCGCACATGTTTGTGTTTTGTTTTTCGCGCATGTTATTAGCGTGTATGTTTTGTTTCATGCATGTCACTCGCGCATGTTCGTACAGCTTATTGGCGTGGCTGACTAATAAGACCCTGAATACAAAAGTTCGTCAAATTAGGTTATATGGTAATTAAGGCAAGCATTGAAAAATAATAATTTCTAATTTGCATATTTAATTTTGGTTTAAAAAATTATAATTAAATATTTTAAATTATGAAATTAAAATTAATTTTAAAATTCCATATTAATGGAGAATATTAAATGAAAGGAATACCATATGAATGCCCCTTTGAACTCCCCTCTTGATTACACTTACGGTCTGTTCGGCGCGCTGGAATTGGCTTTGGGTTCCAGAAAGCCAATTTTGTTGTTCGGAGCGTAAGAATTGAGGAGGTTTTGGCTTTCAAACCAAAAGCCACGGGTTTTTGTTTTAGACTAAAATCAAAAAACTGAATTCTTATCTCTCGACTCAGGTATTCCGTCATTTTCAGGTATCGCGTGACGCTCCCATGAAGCCCTGACTGTTCCTGCGACAGAAACCCTCCTTCTCCGGGTACGTCATCCATTCCTCTTCCTCCCCCTCTTCTTCTTCTTCTTCCTTTTCTTCTTCCTCTTCATCTACCTCTTCCTCTCCCTCCCCCTTCTTATTTTTCCTTTTCCAAGTTTCGCCGCTCATCCTTCCTTCTCCGGCGACATACTGCCCGATCTCCTCTACATCATTCAGTGGCTAGATTTGTGCATGATTTCCTTTCTACTGGTAACCTTCTTCTTCACCATTTTGCTTCTGTTCGACTAGATCTCTTTTTTGCTTCCTGGATTTTGGATTTGCTTTCAGATAGAAAGAGCAATCTTTGCATAGAGTTGTCGAATTTTGCATGAAACTGTAATGAGCTTACTGTGAGTTTATGATTTCAGAAGAGAGACATGTACATTCATTTTTGCTATGGCTTGTTAAAATTATTGGTCTTGTTCTGATGCATTATGGTGTTAGATCGATTCTGAAACATGTATACATGTGGGCATATTTATTATTCATACTATAAGTCCTTTAGGGTGTAAAATTTATGACATTAAATGTGAGGTGGCTTCCACAAAGAACTGTATTTGTGTTCTCAATCAAAAAGAGAATACACCTTTGATTCATGCACCAGCAGCGAAATTTGAGGGTGAATGGGATGGGCATACACCTTTGACTATATCTTTCTTAATTGAGTCTTCATTCAGCTCATTCTGTTAAGTCTAGAGACTCAAAAAATCAACTAATAAGCACTGTATGAATATATGATTTATTTTAAGCTTGTAGATAAGCCTAGTAACAGATATCCTGGTTGATGGTCCCTATTATCTTAGTATTTGCATCAATCTAATCCCTACAACATAGGAGAAAAGTCTGTTGATTTTTTTGTTCTACACCAATAGTCTATTCAGTTCATAGATTGTAGTTCATTGTTATGATTTCATATTGTAGTTCATTGTTATGATTTCATATTGTAGTTCATTGTTGCGATTCAATGGTCATTCGTTCCATGCGTAGTTTTGTTGCAATGGATAATAATGAGGTGCAGAGCAAACGTAAGAGAGATATCCTTACAACATCATCAGTCGCAGCAACTCTTGGGACAGCTGTAGTTGTTTTGAATTACATTCCCAGACAGCCTGCAGATGTCGCAAACAAAGACGCCTTACGTAATACTTTATTAAAAAGCTTATTTGTCGGACAAGAGGTCAACCAGTTACATATGGATAAAGCCCGTTTAATGAGCTCTGTAATATTTTACGTGTGAAAGGTTATGTCAGCGATACACAATTTGTGTCAACCAAAGAATTCATCGCTTTATTTTTATACATATTAGCACATAACAAAAAGTTTCGAGATGTTGGTTGTATCTATATGTGCTTGATTAATGCTATTAGCAGACACTTCAATATTGTGCTTCGAGGGGTTCTAAAACTAACAAAGAACTATATCAAATTGCCTGAATCCATAGTAGAACAAAGATCAAGATGGTTTGCAGATTGTGTTGGTGCATTAGATGGAACACATGTTGAAGTAACTGTTCTGATTGAAGATCAAGGTAGATATCGTAATCGTAAACAAGCTATCAATGTACTCGGTGTTTGTGACAGTGACATGAAATTCCTATATGTATTGTCTCGCTGGGAAGGTTCAACATCTGATTCAAGAATGTTACGAGATGCATTAGAGCGACATGATCGCTTCGAAGTTCCAAATTGTAAAATTAGTCAATTTATTCTTTCAAACATAAGTAATACATACATGCATATTAATTAACTATTTGCACTATATAGGTAAGTACTACCTTGTCGATGTAGGGTATATGAATGGTCCAGGGTTTCTTGCCCAATATCGATCGACGCGTTCACTTGGAGGAGTGGTCACATCAGGGTAATAACTCAACAGCTTACAAAGAATTATTTAACCTATGGCATGCTAAAGAAAGAAATGTCATAGAGAGAACTTTTGGGTTGTTGAAGAAAAGATGGTGTACAACCAGCATTCAGCAACCAGAAGGAAGGTTCTCCCCAGTAAACCACAGTAAGACCGGGTCCTACCTCAGCGTTCTATGGGCGAGTCCGGGCAAGCTAGGCGGACTCGCCACCGAGCAAAGTGGGGGCGAGTTTGAGCAAGGCAACTGAACTCGCCGCCGAGTACGCGAGGCTAGTCCGGACCGGTCAAACCCGCAGACTCGCATAGGTCAGCTTCTGGAAAACTCTTGAAGGCCAAAGTGGCTATCTACAGACCATTTAGGAAGGGAATAGTATTCTTGTAAAGGCGTGGAGGGTTATCCGCAGGTCATCTGGGTTTGGGAATAGCATTTTGGTTAAGGCGGAGGCAGCTAACCCGCGGACCAATATACCCCCAGGATATTTTACCTATAAATAGGACATCATAGCACCTCGGAGAGAGCAGACCCACCACTTAGAGATCGCGCCTTCTAAGCTTTTTTCTCCATGTCGTCCGAGGTGACGAGCTCAGCTTTTGTTTTAGGAAGGGGACGTTAAAAAGAGAACTTTCGGGTGTGTGACGGGACCTCCTCGTTGCAGCTCGTGGGTCTGTGTGTAGGCAATCCAATTTTCTATCGGTGAGGGTTAGTTCTAGGCTCAGAATACTCGGTCTTTGGTGTCCGACTGTGGGTCATGTAACACAAGCTACTGCCTCTTGGTCCGAACTTTGTTGAACTAGTTTCCGGGTTACACCATTCGCGCCGCACGGGACCACGACCTCGGCGACGCGGGCGGGGCCGATGACGAGCTCTCCAAGTGATGTGCAGGGCAACTCGGAGATCTTGTTGAACTTTTCAGAGGTTTTTCTCGCCTCGCCTGATGTGGTATGTAAGTTGGGAGGCCTCGCCAACTGTCCCGGCGACCTGCGGGAATCGGTGGAGCATCTTCATGAGGCTACTTGATAACTTGAATGGCACATGGTTGCAAATGCAGTTAGATCGCTAGTTCTCTGTTTTTATTTATAGACGTTTGATCTAGATGGTTTGTTATTTCTGTGTTTTAATTTATAAACAATATTTATGGATATGTTTATGTTTAATGAACTTCAGTTATTACTAGTATTTTGTTCAGATGGTTTTGAATTTTTAAAATTTCAATTCTAGAAAGTTAATTCATGCGCGCCGAACAGCTTTTATGTCTCAATTCCAATTCTGTTGATTGAATTCCAACCTACAGCCGAACAACAGAATTGTTTTTCTGCACAAAGCCAATTCTTGCAGATATGGTTTTCTGACCAAAGTCAATTCCAGAAAGTCAATACCTGCATGTCGACGGACCCTTAATGTCCTCAATTAAAAAACCAAAAAAACTCTATTCTCATTGGAGTGCCTTTGAAACGTCCCTCATTAATATCATGTTATGTTATCATGCCTAAAGCGCAGCCTGGTGCACAAAGCATCCCCGCGCAGCGAGAGTCCAGGAAAGGATCCCACCACAAGGGTAAAATGTAGGCAAACCTTACCCTGCATTTTTGTAAGAGGCTGCTTCCAGGACTCGAACTGTGACCTCAAGGTCACACGGCAACATCTCAACCGGTGCGTCAAGGCTCCCCTTACTATCAAGCCTAAATTTAAAAAAATTCTAATGAAACCGGCCCCTCCATCATGAAAAGGAGGTCGGGAAAACGAAACAGAGAACCTTTCTCTGTTTTACCTTCCCAGTGAATGTCCCCGTCGAGCCAGCTACCAGCCGCCCGACCTCAAACCTCCTTGTCTAGACAACGTCGTTGGAAGCTCACTCTATTCCCGACGACCACTCCTTCACCTGTCGCAGCCAATCGAGGAGCCCTAGACCGGAGTTTTCTTTTCCCATCGCCAACAACCGCACTATATGGACTCGCCTCCACCTTCCATGTCATTCCAAGCACCCGGCGACCAGTCCTTCGACGAGATACTCCCCCCAGTCGGATCGTTGTTTCTTCCCTTCTGGACCGTTGTTTCTTCCCTTCTGGGCCGTTGTTTCTTCCCAGGGACTGTAGGAGCTAGTTGACGTGCAGCCAACATTTTTTCTCATTTGTTCGACACTCGTTCAACCCTCCACCGCCCGAGCCTTCCTTCACCAGCCAAGTTCGATGATCCCTCAATAGCCAGAGATGTAACTCCTCAAAACACTCACTAGCCGATAGCATCTTTTTATGCATAATACTTTAATTGATCATTAATCAATCGGAGCTTCATTAATTACCATTGATCCTCTTTGTCGTAAATTTTGAATTTTTTCTTGTTCATTTCGCATATTCTCGTTACAGCTAAATTTCTTGCTAATATACTTGTGGATAAATTGTTTCATAACAAGGCGTGTGCTCGAATGTTAGTTGTTTACGGGTAGTCTGACGATGGCCTAAGTTTCTTGTCTCATTTTATTATCCGGTAAATCGAGCTTTCGTTGCTAGATTTAAAGTGATTCCAAGATTTATCATTTAAAATCAATTACTGGATTTTAGTTTACATTAAAAAATGCCAACCCGAGAAATCTTCGAAAGCTCTATGATCGATCCCCAACACTTTTGTAGTCGGCCTAGTGCTGAGAGAGGGAACTATCCCTCAATGGTATGTTGGTTAAATCATGCCTCTCGAAGGTCAATGTTATTGCTCTTCTTCTTAGTGCATTCAATCTTCTCTTGTGTATTGCAAGCTTTGGAAAATAAAAGATAACATGTATACCTTTCATGTAACTACTTATCAGACTTTTCAAAGCTACAAAAACACAAATTTCATCATCACACTGAACTGAGTTATTCAAGCCAACAGACCACTGCTTATATATTCCAAATAGGAATTTAAGCTGAAATAGCACTAAGAAAAATGATGATAAGGATGGACATAAGTTCAGTATCTTTACTGAAGGAAATACGGAGGAGTTTGTCCACACTAGATTATCTAAAGCATGATCTGAGCTTTGAAATAGCTGGTCGGCCACAAAATCTTCCTGCAAACCATAATTGGATGCATGTCCCCTGAAAAAAGTTCATTTAAGTGTAAGCAAAACTCAAACTATGGAAAATTTAATAGATGGTAACGAAGAACATTTAGAAATAGCTTTTCCAGAAGATTTTATAATTTAAGTTTAACACTTAGCACTCAATAAGAAAGAATGGTAAACGAGGAGTCAATACCAAGTAGTTAAGAAAAAACTGTTGACGAAGATGATGGAAGAACATTTAGGAAAACAGAAAGAATTTATCATTTCAACCCAATAGAGCATAATTACTAGCAAACAAGTTTCACGGAAAGTTCTTACAAACAACAATTGGCCGCATGCTCCTCGAAAACAAATATATGAAAATAGTATGTAATAGAATACCAGATCTTCTGCATATATGGTTGCAAAAGACATCTAGAAAGAATATAAAAAGAAACGGTCCCTTTTAGCTCAAAATAGCACATATGAGTACAAATCAAATCCAGGTACTGGTTCCTTTATATTGTCCAGAATAAAAATGATCTAAATATAAATTAGATTATAAGCCTTCATGTAGATCACCTTGCTTGATCTTCCTTCTCACGAATCCTACCCCTTCAACAGTGTACTTCTTACTTGAGAGAAGGTTGTCAGGCAGCTGGGAGAAAGAGTGGGGGAGAACCTCGGGATTCATGCAGAAGAGGAAATTCTTGTGAATTTTAACAGGATATGTGATCGAAACTGCTACCATGAGAAGGGGAAAAGAACTACATGTGCTGCTACTGGTAGGCTCCAGGCATGGGTCGCCCAAATTCTCCTAGACAGGTTTTAAATTTCAGATGCCCTAAAAGGGCCCGAATTCAACTATAATATATAGGACAAGTTCATCAAAAATGCAAGAAAATTAAATACACAAGGACAGAAAAAACTTTTATAAAATCATTCTACTGCTGAAGGACACATGTGGTCGATGTGCATAAATTCGCATAGGACGCACCTCCTAATTGGAGTGTGTATTTTATCAATACCTAGTGGCTCAAAAGGGGCTTCGCCACAAGGTCGAAGTTTAAAATTTGTGCCTTAACATCGCTTTCCGGCATTCAAATGGCCTCCTCGGCCGGAGAACTCTTCCAAGAGATAAGTAATTGGTGTGTCTCGTAGTCTTGGAGAGTGGCAATCAGCGATGATACAATTGATGATGGTTCATAGATGGGGATTAAGTTGATGGCAAAATCTGGCTGAAGCATTGCCTCAACAGGATGGTCATGTTGGGCTGTGAAACATGAAAAATATGATGGACCCTGCTGTGGGATGGCAGTGGAAGGTGATATTTCACATGTACAATGTGCTCCAAACTGAAGAAAGGTCCAAAGTCTCACAGACAACTTGTGATATATGTGACTTGCAATTGAGGATTGGCAGGGTCGATGAGGCTGCAATTGGACGGGCCCCGGGGAAGGGCCGGCTTAAGGATGCTGACCCGCCTGATGGGGTGGATGGGGAGGACACCGGAATAAAGCGTGGCCGGTACCCGACCCTCAAGACCAACCTTTTTACTAAGGCGGCCAGGTTGGAGGCCCATAAGAGACGGAACGCCAAGAACTTTAATGATGCGCGGAAAGGGAATAAAAACAGCGGCGGGGACGCTTCCTCTTCGGTGGTTAATGTCTAGCATCCTTTGGTGGAATTGCCGGGGGGTGCGGAAGAAGGGCACGCGCCATTACCTGCGGGATATGATCGCTTCCCATGAGCTGGGACTGGTCGGGCTGCTGGAGACCAAGGTAGAGAGTGTGCTACGATCGGAGATTGACAGGCTGGCAGGTAGGGGTTGGGATTTCTTCCACCAGCCTGCTGTTGGAAAATCTGGGGGTATTCTTGTCCTTTGGCGGAGGGGGGCTGTGCAATTTGAGATTGTTGATGCTGGACGGCAGTGGGTGGTTGGCTGGGCTAGCCTTCCCGGTATGCCTAGGTGCTGTGTTGCCTTTGTCTATGCCAATAAGGAGCCACACACGCGCCGTGCCATTTGGGACGCCTTTGGAGTGTGGCTGAGGGACCCGACCCCGGCAATTATTGGAGGGGACTTCAATTGCATCCTGCGGCAAGAGGAAAAGAAGGGGGGTAAGGAGTTTGTCTATTCGGAAGGGGCACAGGAAATGGAAAGGGCCTTTATTGCCGCGGATTTACACGAGTTGGGGTTCACGGGGCCAGCATTTACATGGTGCAACAACTCACCGGGAATTCACAGAATTCTGGTCCGCCTCGACCGGGTCCTCATGAATTCGTCTGCGCGTGATGATTTCCCCCTCGCCTGCATTCGGCACTTGAATCGTATTGACTCCGACCACTGCCCGCTGCTGCTTCCACTGGGGGACCCCACGGTTGGTGCTAGATCGCGATGGCTTAGATTTGAGGACTCGTGGCTCTCCTACCCAGCAGCTAGGGGGATTGTGCAGAAGCAATGGGCCAGGCCTGATCATGGTGGCCCTGCGGATGTCCTCCAAAAACGCTGCTCTCGTACGCTACGGGCTCTCCACTTCTGGAGCAAGCACAAGCTGAAGGACCTCGACAGTCTCAAGACCACTCTTGAGGCCGAGATTGCTGAGCTTCAGGCTCGGTAGATTGCTTGAGCCTGAAGCTCAGCAATCTCGGCCTCAAGAGTGGTCTTGAGACTGTCGAGGTCCTTCAGCTTGTGCTTGCTCCAGAAGTGGAGAGCCCGTAGCGTACGAAAGCAGCGTTTTTGGAGGACATCCGCCGGGCCACCATGATCAGGCCTGGCCCATTGCTTCTGCACAATCCCCCTAGCTGCTGGGTAGGAGAGCCACGACTCCTCAAATCTAAGCCATCGCGATCTAGCACCAACCGTGGGGTCCCCCAGTGGAAGCAGCAGCGGGCAGTGGTCGGAGTCAATACGATTCAAGTGCCGAATGCAGGCGAGGGGGAAATCATCACGCGCAGACGAATTCATGAGGACCCGGTCGAGGCGGACCAGAATTCTGTGAATTCCCGGTGAGTTGTTGCACCATGTAAATGCTGGCCCCGTGAACCCCAACTCGTGTAAATCCGCGGCAATAAAGGCCCTTTCCATTTCCTGTGCCCCTTCCGAATAGACAAACTCCTTACCCCCCTTCTTTTCCTCTTGCCGCAGGATGCAATTGAAGTCCCCTCCAATAATTGCCGGGGTCGGGTCCCTCAGCCACACTCCAAAGGCGTCCCAAATGGCACGGCGCGTGTGTGGCTCCTTATTGGCATAGACAAAGGCAACACAGCACCTAGGCATACCGGGAAGGCTAGCCCAGCCAACCAACCACTGCCGTCCAGCATCAACAATCTCAAATTGCACAGCCCCCCTCCGCCAAAGGACAAGAATACCCCCAGATTTTCCAACAGCAGGCTGGTGGAAGAAATCCCAACCCCTACCTACCAGCCTGTCAATCTCCGATCGTAGCACACTCTCTACCTTGGTCTCCAGCAGCCCGACCAGTCCCAGCTCATGGGAAGCGATCATATCCCGCAGGTAATGGCGCGTGCCCTTCTTCCGCACCCCCCGGCAATTCCACCAAAGGATGCTAGACATTAACCACCGAAGAGGAAGCGTCCCCGCCGCTGTTTTTATTCCCTTTCCGCGCATCATTAAAGTTCTTGGCGTTCCGTCTCTTATGGGCCTCCAACCTGGCCGCCTTAGTAAAAAGGTTGGTCTTGAGGGTCGGGTACCGGCCACGCTTTATTCCGGTGTCCTCCCCATCCACCCCATCAGGCGGGTCAGCATCCTTAAGCCGACCCTTCCCCGGGGCCCGTCCCCCACCAGGCGGGTCAGCAAATATGCGTTCTGCCACACCTCTTCTACTTCATCGACAACCATGTGTCGCTCAGATTCGACGAGCGCTTTCGTGCCTCTTCGAGCCCTGCACCACAACGTCCTACCACGCTTCTATTTCGAGCCCCTCAAGCACCAGACTTATCCCTCGACTCCCATGCCATCTTTCCTATCAGCCCGCTACCTCCAAATCGAGTATTTAATTGCTCGTGGACAGACCGTTAATCCAGTAATTAATTCATTCTTAAATTGAATTAATTAATTAACCCATTAACTATTTATGTTGAACATGAAGCTCAGTGTCGTCGATTCGACTATCCTACGTTCGTTGTTGGCTTCATTTCAGGCCTTCATGCCTCGCCTCGACACCATCATTGCTTGGACGGTTCAACCACCGCCTCCGATTGCTCCATCGGGTCCGCCGATTGCGGTGTGGCAGCCTTTGCCACTACCAGACCCTACTGGTTGCCTTCCGATGCGGCTTTCGCCTCCACCAACATTGCCGCCTCTTTTGCCAATCCTTCTTCTGTCGGACCCTACTATATCGGCCCCTCTGTCCATTCCACCGGCTTCTATGTCGGCCCCTGCTCTGCGGGTCTCACCAACCACCTCGCCGCCTCTTCTACGGCCACCTACTATGTCGGCCCCTCTGGATCCATTTCTTCCGCAGACCATCCCAAGTCGACGTCGCCGATCCTGATCACCTCCGATTCTGATCGGCGCAACTCTTTCTTCGGCCGAGCTACGGTCACCTTCGACCGTCCACAGAGGCCAGGCACCTGCGTACCGCCCGTTCATCGCCATATTTTCTACCATCGCGGACGTTCCGCCGCTCGACGCAACCTCCGCAACACAACGCGATATCGGGAGTTGTTTTGTCGGGAAATCAAAGAGCCAGACAATCAAGCTATGCAAGCCTCGTTCGAGCTTGAGGACAAGCTCGATTTGAAGGTCAGAGGAGATATTATGGGCTTTAGGCCCAATTATTATGTCGCGTTTTCTATTATGTTTTATCATGTGTTATGTCTATAGCCCGATCTTTAGGTTGTGTTAGGATTTGTTGTGTATGAGAAATTATTAGGTTGTGTCGGGTTATTTACACAAATACCCGTGTAGGCTCTACTTAAAGAACCCTTGGGGTTTTGTATATTTATCAATGAAAGAAAGTTTATTTCATAAACCCTAAAGAGATCTTGGAAGCCCTCTCTCTCCCTTGAGCAAGCACCGATTAGGCAGCCGCGGTTCCGGCTTCGTAGTATCCTTCGCCACCATCCTCGTCTTCGGTCATCCTCCGGCGAAGTTACCGCTATTACGGAAGAAAGTCTATAACATCCCTCATCACCACCCTGCCAAACAACTACTCGCCCAGCACGTCCCGTCCACAGGAACCCCACCGCCTCTCTACTTAGGAATATAATGATCTATAGAGTAAGGGATTATTCTTTCGATGTCGACAGCCTACTCCCCGACTCATGATTGTCACATGAAGGAACTATAAGCCATCATTGGCGATGATGATGTTGAGTTGTAGATTTCGACACTCTCATAAAAGAGGATCCATTCAGAGCGGACTTAGAGGACGGGCTCCTCCGTTGCTTGGATTGGCCGTGCTTCTCAACGGGCGTCATTTCAAAGTCGTGTACCATGAAATTGCGGGGCACTCTTCAGAACATCCCACCGTGGTGATGATTGACAGCGGCGTCAGCCACAACTTCATCTCCCAAAATTTGGTGTCATGTATGCAACTATTTTAAATGTCCTCTATCATGTCATTTTTAGAGCAAAATGATTTATTTATTTTGAAAAAAGTAGATTGTCATTTTGTAAAATATAGACCAACATATCTGATTTTCTTCGATATTTGAACATATCGCCCGATTTTTATTTTATATACGCGGGGATACTTTGTGCACCGGGCTGCCCATTTTTTATTATATTTATAGTATATATTTCACGTATATATATTATATTATACATGTAATCAATATGACTTGTTTTTCCTTCATTTTAATGTATTATTCTTATAATCAAAAAATTTATTATATTTTCACATTATATCTCCAATCTTACAAAATTGTGTTAATTACAGAGGAATTAAATTAATGAGTCATACCATGAAACTATAGAAACGAGTAATAGAAAGAAGAGTAAGACGTGAGACACGCATCGTGGAGGATCAATTTGGATTCATGATAGGGCGATCAACCATGGAAGTTATACATCTCTTGAGGAGACTCATTGATAACTATCGAGAAAGAAAATAAGATTTGCATATGCTGTTTATCGATCTTGAGAAAGCTTATGATAGGGTTCCAAGAGAGATTTTATGGAGAGTCTTAGAAAAGAAAGGTGTAAATGTATCATACATTGACATAATCAAAGATATGTATACAAATTCAGTGACGAGCGTGAGGACATTTGGAGGATTAACACAGGAATTACCTATCACTGTTGGCTTACATCAAGGTTCAGCTTGAAACTCATATCTCTTTACCCTTATCTTAGATGAGCTCACCGGACACATCCAACAAGCAATACCTTGGTAATTAATGTTTGTGGATGATATCATTTTGGTCGATGAGAGCGCGAGGGTGTAAACGCGAAACTTGAATCTTGGCGAGACACTTAAGAAAAGAAGGGTTTTAGGTTGAGCATGGCAAAGACGGAGTATATGGAGCTTAAATTTAGCAATGCAAGAAGGACGGATGACTTCTTTATTAAATTGGGTGATCAAGATATTTCCCGCAGTGAGTGCTTTAAATATCTTGGATCAATAGTTCAAAAATATGGAGTGTTGAAAAAGATGTGAAACATAAAATCCAAGCAAGTTGGTTGAAGTGGAGAGGCGCGTCAGGGATCTTACGTGATCGTAAAGTACCATTAAAACTTAAAGGCAAGTTTTATCGTACTGCAATTAGACCAGCGATGCTCTATGGTTCTGAGTCTTAGGCAGTGAATTGTGTACATGAGCAAAAAATGGAAGTTGCGGAGATGAGAATGCTTAGGTGGATGTGTGGACACACGAGACTGGATAAAATTAGGAATGAATGTATCAAGGGATAAGACAGGAGTGGCACCAATTGCAGAGAAGATGCGAGAAGCTTGACTAAGATGGTTTGGACACGTACAAAGGAGACCATAAGAGGCACATGTTAGGCGTTGTGAGAGTTTAGTCACTAGGCATGTTAAACGGGGGATGGGTAGACCAATAAGGACTTGGAATGAGACTATAAGGAAAGGCAAGACGTACTTAGGCATTAGTGAGATTATGACTAAAGATAGGGCACAATGGCGACAAAGGATCCATATAGCCGACCCCGCCATAGTGGGATAAAGGTTTGGGTGTCGTTGTTGTTGTTGATATTTTACGATATATCTATTTGTATTTGTTAGTAATAGTCGTAGTGTATAACTAATAATTTATTTTGGATAATCATTGAGTTTAATTTGGGATATACATATGACTCAGTGTTCGTAAACATGTTATTCTAATTTTTAATTTTAAAACATAAGTATAACATAAAAATATATTTTTTATTTAAGAGATGAAAATCCGATATTTTAAAATATCCCCAACATGTCTCCACCTTCTGATATTCGGCATTTAAAAACTCAATCTAACATGTCGTCAACATCTGATATTTACATCCTTGTCGTCTGCAGCTTCCCTCAGTACTGTCAATAGGGTTCTACGTCTACTTTGGTTTAGACAAAGCTCCTCGACCGGTGGCCTTTGTCGCCTCTTGACGCTCTAGCTGAGCGACTGTCGTGTCACCGCTGATTTTTACATTTTTCCCCTGGGAGGCGTGGGCGCCATCATGGGCATTACGTAGTTGCAAACATTGGGCGATGTGAATCAGGATTGGGTGCGCACTCAGATGTTCTTTGTGTGGGTCAATTGGCCATGCACCTTGACTAGGACGCCTCCCTCCAGCATATGTCAGTATTTTACCGCGCCCTACAGTGGACCCACCCCATGGATCTTTGTGCACTACTCAGGAATCTCTCGGGGCCCTAGCCCGCTTATAGAGATTTTGAGGTCAGACCATTCCACTGAGCTGACGCGACTTCTGGAATCCTTCTCCCATGTATTTACCAAACCTCGAGGCCTCCCGCCGCAACAACTCACCGACCATCACTGGGAGGGAGTGAAATCGATCTCAATTCGCCCCTACCGGTATGGCCACGTGCAGAAAGATGATATCGAGTGCCTGGTTACAAATATGTTTGCGGCGAGCTTGATCAGTCCAAGTGCAAGCCCGTTATCCAGCCCGGTCTTACTGGTACGAAAGAAGGATTGCATGTAGAGCTTTTGCGTTGATTAGAGAGAATTGAACAAGGCAACTGTAGCAGACAAATACTTGATACCAGTGATTAGGAGCTTCTAGATAAGTTTCGGGTGACACGTATTCTCTAAGTTGGACCTCTGGTGGGCTACCACCAAATACACGCTACCCCTGACGGCATCCCCAAGATTGTCATCTGCACTTAAGACGGCCATTACGAGTTTCTCGTCATCTCATTCAGCCTGATAAACGCCCAACCACCTTACAAGCAACCATGAATGAAATCTTACGCCCGGTGCTCCGTAAGTATGTCCCCATGTTCTTCGACGAAATACTCATATATAGCCTCAAATGGCAAGACCACTTGTGCCACCTTGCGGCTTCCCTGGAAAGCTTACAGTGTCACTCCATCGCGGTCAACCCCAAGAAATGCTCTTTTACTCAACAAAAAATCTCCTACTTACCTACTCTGCTCGGGGGGTTGCCATGGACCCGGGCAAGGTTGACGCAGTGCTACAGTGGTCGGCGTCACGATCCTTGCGGGAGGTACATTGTTTCTTAGGACTGGAATGGTATTATCCCTCTTTATGCGCGACTATGGCAAGCTCGTCAAACCGCAGACGACGCTTCTCCACAAAACCACTGACTCGGTTATCTTCTGGTCTCTGGAAGCTGCCACGACATTCACCACTCTTCAGCAAGTACTCATAGTCGCCCTGTTCCTTACCATACCTGACTTCTCTCAGCTCTTTATGGTCGAGTGTGATGCATCGGGTATGGGTATATGTGTGTTCCCCATGCAGAGCGTCCTTCTGATCACCTACTTCGGATGGTCCTTCTCCACCACCGTCAGCTCTCGATCAGCCAATGAGAACGAGTTGATGGAACTCGTCCTAGCCGTCCAGCATTGGCGGTCATACCTCGTAGTCCGGCAATTTACAATGGGCACAGATCACCACAATCTGCGATATCTTCAGAGCCAGAAAATGTCGACACTCGAACAACAGATTAGATGGCAAAACTTCTCGGTTATGATTTTACCGTTGAGTACCATTCGGGCAAGACCAGCAAGGTCTTGATGCCTTGTCACACCAGTCCGAGTTGGCTGAATTGGCAGTCATTTCCCAACCAATATGGCAGGAAGTTGGCACCATTCAGAGTGATGTGAATGTTGATTCGACACTACAGCTCATTTTGAAGAGTCCGAGGGCTGACCCTACTGTATACCCCCCCCCCCCTCCCAGTACACCCTCATTGGTGGTCTACGTTGTTAAAGGCGTGCCTCCCCCGAAGCGCAAGGTGCGCCTTAGGCACTCCTTCCGGGCTTCACGGCGCCAAGCATATGAAATACAGTTTATTAACATTAGGGTTTTTTCTCTCACTCCCGTAAGCACTCTCCTCTCGCCCGGTCGAGCTCCTCTCATTGTATTTCCCTCTCACTCGTGTATTCTCGCCGAAAACATCCTCTACTCGAAACTCGTGGATCGTGAAGCCCCTCTCTCTCGATCGTGAAGCTCCTCCTCTCGTTGTCTCTCCCTCTCGCCGGCGTGAAGCTCCTATCATCACTACCAAGTAAATGTTTGTTTCCTCATCCATGTAGAGTGGTATCTACCTTTGTAATTTCTTTGGTTATTTTAACCTTCCAACATGATTTTTTGGGTTGTGTAGTTATTTTGAAGAAAATATATATTTGTTTGGTTGAGTAAACTTAGCAGTTGAGGTTTTCTTACTGTCGTTGTTGCTATATTACTACCTAATGATTACCTTTTTAATTTATTACCTTTAAGCTCTTAATTTTACCCGGATTGTGAGGGGTATGTGTTTTGTGATATCACAAAAAAAAATTTGGGGGTACATCAAGTGAAACTTTATTTTTTAAATATTGATAAATTTTCTTAATTTTGTGTTATACCTTTAAGTATTTTAAAATTTGTTAGAAGAAAAGCTCAATTAATCAATTATATTTAGGTATGTAGTATGGAAAAAAAAGGTAATAAAGAGAAGTCATATATACTTTCTTTCTAAGTGGACTCCACTATCATTGGTAATAAGTGTAACCATCCTAATCATTTAAATAAAGCTTAAATAAATTAAAATTGTTTATAAAATCCTCCCCTTAATAACCAATTCACAAGTATAAGGGATTAGAAGCCCATCCCCACAGTTTACGCCAAAGGAGAATCCACGCGAGACAACCCTAAAACGACACCTTCCGTCCGCGCGAGACCTGCGTGGAAGCCTCCCAGCGAGCTCGTTCTTGCCAGGCGATGTGTGGGATCACCCTCATGAGCGGCGGCCGACTACTCCAGCCCCCTTCACGCCGAGATAAGGCCTCCATCTCTTTTTTTCGTAAGTTTCATTACCCAAACCGTGAGCCCTCTTCTTACCCTAGCTCTACTTCGAAGCCTATTTGCTTTCTTCTTGCATCCAAAGGGTTCTCCATGGATTCTAGGACTTATGCAAGGAAGGGAAAGGCTCATATGGCTAATGACGTGAGATTCTCTTCTTGCCCTATTTTCTAAGTATTTTAGGAATTTATATGAAACCTAAACTTATTAATTTTTGGCTGTTAATTTGATGGTTATATATTCTCTATATTCTCCATTAGTGAAAGTATCTATGTTTGGAAAACTAAGAATTGTTCAACTTTAGGTTTCCAAAATTTCTATGAAAAACATTGTAAAGTGCTAGGTCAAAAAATATCTCACTAATGAACATTATTTAAGAATGCTATTATATATCTAAAATTGATGAAATATAATTTTTCATCAGTTATGCTATTCAAGAATGATGATTTAAAGGTCTGGATTTTTATCAAAAATGATGTCTTGCTCAAGTATAGAGTTAGTGCTTCATGACAATTGTTAACCCTAGGAAATCTTATAAAACCTGGATGACAAAAATTTTCTAGGAGGGCATTTGCACACGCTTAACATAGCTAGTGACTCGTAGCTCAATGTAAATTACATGGTTTTATTATGATGATAAATCATGTGAAATTATTTGGAGCAATTGTTTTATTATGAAAGTATTGATCTGTATCACCAAGATGACTTACATGGTCATCAACAATTCTCTTTGCTAATTAGAAACTCCCCCAAAAATAGTGGGGTGCCTAAATGATCAAAAACACTGATTAAAATCCCAATCAGCAAACACTATTGCTGTTCGGAAATTTCTCAAGTTTTAAATAGGTTGCTAAATGTGATTTTCACACATTAAGAAGGCCAACTAGCAACCCTATTGCTGTTAGGATGCAAGTTTTAGAAGCCAACCAGCAACGGGTAGTTAAATAACAAGTAAAGAATCAAATTTTTATGAAGTACACATGCATTTAAAACCCAACCAGCAACTTTTATTGCTGTTTGGAAGTATTCCAAGCCTTAAAAAATGCATTAAACGCATTATCTAAGTAAAATGCATAAGTTACAAAAAACACCCAGCAATATAATTGTTGTTATAAGATAATTTAAATTATTAAAGAGCCTCCAAACTTCGTGCATAAGCTCTTTTAGTAAGCAATCCGTAAATACCCTATTAAATGAGGTTAAATATTAATAACATAAGAGTTTGTTTAGGAAGAAAGTAAGTTTACCAGTGAATGCACTTAGACGTAAATCCATTAGGACATAGTTAAACCATGCCAAAGTTAGGCGGAGTTCCACCATATTTCATAGCATGATATGACTGCTCAGGAGGGGTTAAACCCTCAGGCGGTGAGGCTTCTTGCCCACCATAGTTGATGACCAGTAAAGGGGTAAGGGTCACCTTACCATAGTTTAGAAATCATGCTAAAGATAATAAAACTCTCATTTAACCGCAAGGGTTAAATCTTGGATTTTACTCCTAAGGTATTTCACCAAGAACAAAGTTATGAGAAATGTTTTAAGAAATATTTAAGAAGAATAATCTAAGAAATGTTTTGAGAACAAAAAGGCTTTAAGGAAATCTTTAAGTTAATATTCCAAAGAATATATTAAAAAAATGTTTAAGCTTTATATTAATTTCAAGTAAGGATCCAATAGAAAGGAAAAAGAAAAGCTTAATTTAAAACTAAGAAGAAATGAAAATGAAAACGTAATCCTTAAATATTATACAAGTTAGAATAAGAAGGATTTCTCATTGGGTATGTGTTATACTCACCCTTTAATTCTATCATTTTTTTCAGGGTTTAGAAGGTGCCCATGAAGTTCGTGATGATACAAATCTCCCAAGAACCAAAACAGAAGTATGTGTATTTTGATAAATGTTTTGTGGCCTAAGTGCCAAGTTGTAAAATTGTAATAGTGTTTAATTAAGTGTCGTAATCTTTTGCTTGTAAAAAGTGTTGTATGACTAATAAAAGATGTTTTAGTAGTTGGCTCTTTGTGTTCATGGGGTATGGAATCACTGCGTATCATTGCTTACAGGTACATTAAATAATATATTACTAAAGAGTTGTGTAAATCTTAAGTAATCCTACATGTGTGCTAGGATTCCTCTTCAGATGTTACATGTTTTACCCATCGGGCTCTATAGATTGGCTTACCGCAACAGCAAGAGCAAGTTCTATTCAGTTTTAGTATATGTGGCCTCCGATTACTCAAAGACTGGAAACAAATAACATTGATAAATTTTTTGGTGAGTTCAGTCAAAGGAACATTTTTCCTCAAATTTCTCAAGGCGTCTGATTACTCGAAGACTGGAGAGAGAAAGTTTGAGTAGCTTTATAGGGTGGTGGAACAGGTTGGAGAGGCAAATATTGTCCATATTGTTACTGACAGTGCAAGCAACAATATACTAGCAGGTAAGCAATTCATTAATTATTCATTTCATTTTAGCCAAATATCTTGATTTTTCTTTATGTTTCTTTATTTATATGATACCTAACAGGAAAATTATTGGAAGCAAAATGACCACATTTATATTGGATGAGGTGTGTTGCTCATTGCATTGATTTAATGTTGGATGATATTGAGAAGATGTCTAATATTAGTAGAAAATTAAAGAGGACAATGCCCATAAATGGTTATATCTATGTTCGCTCTAGACTTGTCAACATGATGAGGAGCTTTACATGGCAAGTAGAGCTTGTTAGACCTGTTGTGGCGAGGTCTGCAACTTTTTGTTGCGCCTCAAAGCATTCACAAGCAGAGAAACAATCTGAGAAATATATTCACTTCACCTGAGTGGACATCAAGAGCAGTATTGTGTATATTTTCAAGATCTTCTGACCTTTAGTGCGCGTACTGAGATTGGTTGATGGTGAGAAAAGACCAGTCATGGGTTATATTTATAAAGCTATGGATAAAGCTAAAGAGGTGATCGTTAAGTCTTTAAATGAGAAAGAGGATAAATACAAGGATGTCCTAAAGATTGTGAACAGGAGATGGAAAAGTCAGGCTCATCGGTCTTTGCATGCAGTGGGTCATTATTTAAATACGGAATTCTTCTATTCAAACTCTGTTATTGTAGAAAATTGGAATGTTATGGGGGTTTATACCAGACAATGCAAAACTGATTCCAAGCTATGTCGAGCAAGATAAAATCATTGACCAGCTAACTTTATATAGAAATGTTGAAGAGTTATTTGGAATGGAATTTGCAATTCGACACAGAAAAACAAAGTCCTCAGAAAAGTTAGACATTATTCAAATAAGCTTGTTTGAAGAATGCATGATTAATTTTTAAATATAACTTTGACAATTTAATGATAGCAATTTTATGGAGCTTCAACTGCTAATCTAAGAAGATTGGCTATAAAAGTGCTTAGTCTTACTTCAGTGCATCTGATTGTAAGCAAAATTTGAAAAAAAAAATTAACATGAAAGTAATTAAATTTTATTTTGGTAGATTAATAAGGTGATGAAATCGTGTTGATTAATTGATATGGTTAATTGGTTATATTGCTAATTCATAGCCAAAAAAAATAGACTAGCTCAACGTCGCCTAAATGATTTAGTACTTATGAACCAAGAAAGAACGTATACCCTCCAATGCTCTTGCGATCATCTAGACTCCCAGCCCAGTCAGAGTCGGTGTAGCCTGTTAACTTTGCATCTTCTCCTTCTTTGAACAGGATCCGTATGCTTTAGTTCCCTGCAGGTAGCGTAAAACCCTTTTCGCAACAGCAAGATGGAATTTTGAGGGGTTACATACGAACCTGGCAAGTATATTGACGACGTTTTCGATGTATGGCCTTGTGTTCGTGAGATAGATGAGTGGCCCGATTAAACTTCTGTATTCTTCGTTGTCATCTTGCACTTCTCCTTCCTTCCTTGAGGTTAGCCTTTCACTTGTACACATAGGGCTTACAGTGGAGTTGCATTCCTCCATATGAAGTCTCTTATTGTTGATGGACGCCATAGCCCGAACACACGTGCCCGTCGTGAAAGCTCCATCACCCCATCTATCATCTGCAAGGAACCAGCCTCCTCCTTTCATGCAGCATGCCCCGGCTGAAGATTGACCTTGCAGCCTCTTTTGAAATGACCAAGCTTGTTGCACCTGAAGCATCTAGGTCATTCCTTCTTCTTCCCATCACGCTTAGGAGCATAGCTCCACTCCTGCTGATATGAAGTAGATGGACCATCATCTCCAGATGTCTTCTTCTTCTTGTCCCAATCGAGCATTGCAACGTCGATAAGATGCACGTGTTTGTATTGATCCGATTTCATTGGCAGATAGCAACGAATGGTTGATGGGCAAAATGGAGGAAGATAATGAGGTTGAGAAAGAGAGGGAATTGGTTGTTGATGACAAGTACTTGACTTGGGGTAGAGTGGCTAGGGCAACTGAAGTTGAAGAGGATATCTATCTCACACGCTTATCAAAAGGAAAGAATATGAACATTGCACGTACAAATATGATTGAAAAGGGGTGGGGAGCACATCTAAGACGAGGGTTCCTACTCCAGTAGTCCTTGGAGATGATGATGCGACGATGAGGAAGTTGTGTACAATGAAGAAGAAGAAGTTTATAATGAGAAACTTTTCTGAGGATGATTAGCTGATACAGAACTGGTGAGTAATAAATTGTTTGCATTTTTAATATTATTTACATTTAAAATTGTTTTTATTGATCTTTTGTATCATATTTTTCATTGTTGGGATTAATTCTAGTGTGATGTTATGGTGGTAGTTTTATTTTGTGTTTTTTGCATATAATAAACTTGTTTTTTGCATAAAATAAACTAGATATTAGCTTACCTTTCTCCATTTTTTAATAATTCACTCCTTAGCAATATGAGTTATTATTTCTTAAAATGGGGGGTTATGCATATGATATAATTTGTCTAACAACTTTAAAATTTGGGAATCCACAGCTGTTACGTTCTAATATCAACAAAAAGGATCTACTATTAAATTAGTTGTTCATAGGCCATCAACACACCCTATGATCAAGTAGGGAAAGAAGATGGTTCAGAACATAATTCTAAGAGTTTTCGAGACACCGTTTAAGTGAAGAAATGTTGATCCATCATTAGGATGCACTCAAAGTGGTTGTTCAAGTAATATGGATGCTCTGAAAGAACTTAAATAAATTTCTAGCAACACTGAGTTGGCTAATCGGTCCTCTAAACTATGAGTATTGCATTAAATCTTACTTCCCTTGATCCTAAAGAGAGCAGATAATCAATGTCAACTAAAAGTACTAGCAATCAATAACTAAAACACATGTTTATTGAGAGGAAAAGAGAAGGAAATTCAGCGAACTTTTTCAGCGTCTATCGCTTATTTAGGACCAATAATTTTCCTAACATGAAACCAAGAAATTCGTCAAAAGGTTATCATCAAACTCCTATCTCAATCTCATGGTTTTATGTGTGTGCATGCAACTAAATCCTCACAAATGCCCTCCAAAAATCTACAAGTTTACACATTATAATCATACTACTAAGAGATTTAACTCTTGGATACAATACCTTAGTCTTCACATGATAAAAGTTTTCTTCTAAATTTTGAAAGCTAACACATATCCTCATATATAACATTAAGGGGGTAATTTCGTATAACACTTAAATTTTTGCATGAAGTGAATGCAACAAAAATATGAAAGCAAGAACATGATAAATATTACATTCTAATACATCACGAATATTTCTTGTATACTATCAATTTCTCATGAGACAATCCAGTCCAGTAATACTCCGATCAACTTGCATGTATAACAATTATCTTTCACATTCGCACTTTCTCATAACTACATCTCCAACATTGCATAAAATATATAGATATGAAAATACTCTAAAAACTTTAAGCTAAATTCACCTAAAAAGTGAACTTTTACACAAAACTTTAAGCTAAATTCATATTATATCCTAAAAGAAGCCTACTTCGGGCCACGTAGCATCTCCACCGAGTTCTTAGTTGAAAATTTCCAAGCCATGTGACATCTCCATGTTTCTGTTGGAGCCGTGAAATTTTGACTTTTTAATTTCAAACTTTTGCTTCCAAAAATTCAATAAATGCAGCCTACTTAAACTACCTCTCTTGTCCGTTTGTAAAGTTCTTTCCTGCATAATATTACTCGCATAGCCTTTTCTTTCGTCTTACACTCTCCATCTAGATCTTGCGTCAGTCAGCCAAGTCAGGGTCACAAGGAAGACTGGTTGGCGACTTCTGGCACAAACAGTGTCTATAGTGAATAGATGTTTGGTCCCTTTTTTATTAGATGAAGGTACTACAATGATGTCTACTGCGGTGTGGTGGTCATGGATGTTTATTGCCAACATAATTTGTCCATAGGAATCCTTAGAAACAAAGCATATGGAATCAGTGATATGCCCTCCTGACCTTTGTATCCCCGTCTCCCTCACCACCTCCGGCCATCCCATCAATGAGTTGAAGACATACTATGGGTTTGCCCATAACAATAAACTGTCAATTAAGAATAATCAAACAATTTGAACCATCCATATTAGATGATAAAAAGGAGAATAGAAGAATGACTCTATGGTTGAAATCACAACATTGACCTTGAAGGACCATTACAAGAAGACTCCATCGCGGTCAACGGCGGCCACCGCAGTGCTGCCCGGCTCATAACTGCTTAGAGATGGCGGAGGTCGCCCGTACACCACCTCAAATGGGGTGAGCTTGCTCGCCGAGTGATAGGATGTGTTGAAGCAGTACTCGGCCCAATGTAGCCAACTCGTCCAGGTACGGGGCTCCTCCATAACGAAGCAGCGGAGATATGTCTCCACACTCCGATTCACAACCTCCGTCTGGCCGTCCGTCTGTGGGTGGTGAGCTGTGCTGAAACGCAAAGAAGTCCCCTGCAAACGGAAAAGCTCCCGCCAAAAATTGCCAACAAAAGTAGGGTCCCGATCCGAGATAATCGCCCGAGGAATGCCATGTAAGCGGACAATCTCCCGAGCAAACAAAGTGGCCACCGACTCCCCCGTGTACGGATGGCTCAGCGCAAGGAAGTGACAGTACTTGGACAACTTGTCCACAACCACCAGAATAACTGATTTACCCTTCGAGCGAGGTAGCCCATCAATAAAATCCATGGAGACTGTATCCCAGACCTGGTGTGGAATCTCTAGGGGGGTAAGGAGCCCGGTAGGAGAAGTGGTCTCATACTTTTGCCGCTGACAAACATCACATTGGCAAACGAACGCCTGAATATCCTTCCGCATGCCCTTCCAAAATACATTAGCCTGGGCTCGCTGCAGAGTGCGGAGAACCCCAGCGTGGCCCCCCGTCGGTGTCGAATGGAACTCGTGCATCATCACTGTCCGCCAAGCGGACTGAGAGGGTATGACCACCCGGCCGTGGTAGTAGAGACGATCGTGGTGCAAATGATAGCCGGGGGTGGTCGATCGGTCGGCCCGCAATGCCTCCAGAACAACACGTAACTCAGGATCCCGCAGCACCTCCTCCTGAATCTCATCCAAAGACTCGAGCCGCGGTACAGATATGCTGGCCAGTGCTCCCTCAGGCAACCTGGAAAGAGCATCCGCAACCAGATTTCCCTTGCCGATAAACAATCTCATAGTCGTACCCCAAAAGTTTGGTCACCCACTTCTGTTGAATAGGGGAAGAGACCCGCTGCTCCAAGAAGTGCTTTAAGCTCTGATGATCTGTCTTGATTTTAAAATGACGGTCCAGCAGGTATGGCCGCCACAGTGCCACTGCATGAATAATGGCCAGCATCTCCTTCTCATAAGCCGATAGGCCCAATGTCCTGGGAGCCAAAGCTTTGCTGTAGAAAGCAATCGGCCGCCCCTCCTGCATCAAGACGGCTCCCAGCCCCACTCCGGAAGCGTCCGTCTCCACGACGAACTCCTTGGCGAAATCCGGAAGTGCAAGGACCGGGGTAGTCGTCACCGCCTGTTTGAGCACCTGAAAAGCCGCCTCAGCCTCCTCATGCCAAGCAAAGGCATCCTTCTGTAAGAGCTGTGTTAATGGCCGAGCGATTTTCCCGTAGTCACGAACGAAGCGCCTGTAGTAGCCCGTGAGGCCCAGGAAGCCCCGTAGGGCCCGAATGGTCTGAGGTTGCGGCCACGAGACCATACTAGCAATCTTCTTCGGGTCCGCCTTAACCCCTTCCACGGAGACCAGATGGCCTAAATATTCAACTTCTTCCTGTCCAAAAGAGCACTTCGACCGTTTAGCAAATAACTGGTGTGTACGTAGGATGGAGAATACCTGAGCAACATGGTCTACATGCTCCTCCCAAGTGCGACTGTAGATCAGAATGTCATCAAAAAAAATCAGCACAAATCGGCGGAGAAGCGCTCGGAAGATCTCATTCATATTGGCCTGGAAGGTGGATGAACCGCCGGTTAACCCGTTGGCCATCACGAGAAACTCGTAGTGACCATCATGAGTCCTGAAAGCCGTTTTGTGGATGTCTTCCTCCTTCATCAGGATCTGGTAGTAACCGGACCGCAAATCCAACTTAGTAAACCGGGTCGCACCATGTAACTCATCCAACAGCTCCTCTATCAGTGGAATCGGAAACTTATCCTTCAGCGTAATACTGTTGAGGGTCCGGTAGTCTACACAAAACCTCCATGAACCATCCTTTTTCTTGACTAGGATGATGGGTGCCGAAAAGCAACTCGTGCTGGGTCGAATGATGCCAGCGTCGAGCATTTCCCGCACACTGCGCTCGATCTCGGCCTTCTGCATATGTGGATACCTGTACGGTCGTACATTGGTCGGCTCTGCTCCAGTCTTGAGCACAATCTGATGATCACGGAACCGTGATGGCGGAAGTGTACGCGGCTCCTGGAAGATGTCGGCATACTCTTCAACCAACGGCTGCGACTGGAGTGGTACCTCGCCTTGCCCCGCCTCGTCTGATCTCACCCCAAGAAGAACGGCCATCAGATTCGTTGTATCTCCAAGTTGTTGTAAGTTGCGAAGGCCAATTTCCTTCACACGTGATGTCGTGATACCCTTCAAGCAAAACTGTTGCCCACCGTGCAGAAATTCCATCGTCATCTGATCCCAATCAAAAGTAACCCTCCGCAATTGTCGTAGCCATTGGACCCCCAGAACCATGTCTGACCCCCGAATGGGTAAGAGATAGATATCTGTGCGGCCCACGTAGCCCAGCATCCGCAACTCCACTCCCCGCAGAACGCCCTGGCACTGTAACTTACTGTCATCTGTTACCATGACCTGGAAGGCAGCCCCAGTATCTACTACGTGCCCCACCCGCTGAGCGACCTCCGGATGAATGAAATTATGAGTGCTCCCGCTGTCCACCAGGATGGTCACCCTCTCCCGTCGGACCCTCCCCCCGAGCCGCATAGTGAGCGGTGGGGGGCTACACCCCTCCATGGCATGCAACGAGACACCAAGTTCCGTCAGATCCAAGTCCCCTTCCAAATCCGGCTGCTCTCCCGAACTCAACTCGTCCTCCTCCTCCTGGTGTAGCATAAACACCTGGACCTTCTGACATTTGTGACCCGGCGTGAATTTCTCATCGCAGTTGAAACAAAGTCCCTTCTCCTTCCGTGCCTGTAGCTCGCCCCACGAAAGTCGTGTCACCGTCGGTTTCCCGGCGCCCGCCGGCTCTCTCCGGGCTGGTGCCGGCGGGGCAGCAGTCCGTCCTGGGTTGCGGGTCCGTTGCCTGTTGAACCGCTCCTCGTGGATGCGGGGCAAACTAATGGCGTGGTTCAGACTTCGTGGCATGTAAGCATGAATCTCATCCCGCAAATGTTCCTTCAAGCCCGACACAAAACAGCTCTGAAGTGTCTTCTCCTCCCAGTGTACTTGGTTTGCCAGTTTCTCAAACTCGGTCCGGTATTCTGTTACCGTCCCCTTCTGTTGCAGCTTCTGCTGAGTGGCCTCTACATTCTCGTACTCCAAAGGCCCGAACCGAGCCGTAAACCCCTCCACAAAATCCGTCCATGGCACAAAGTCTCTGTCTCTAAGGAACCACTGAGTCCACTGGAATGCGTCACCCTCCAGATGGAAGGACGCCAATTGCACCCATTGCGCTGCCGGGACATCCTGATAGTTAAAGAACAACTCGGCCTTGTGAATCCATTCCAACGCGTCCCCTCCGTGAAAACTTGGAAAATTCATACGCGTTAATTTCGAAGGAAGATACGCCCTTGGTGCGCCTTGTCCCCACCAGCCTTGGTCATAACCCGCACCCGGGTGGACTTGGTGTTGTCCGACCCACGGTGCTCCCGGTCCCACGTGGCCGCCGTGTCCCACCGGTCTAGGGTTCGGTAGGAGTCCCCCCATGCCTCCCGGAGGAAACCCCATCGCAGCCGCCCGACCAAAAGCCGGCATGTTGCCGCCTCCAGCCTCACCGAACCCTCCAGGTGGCCCGCCGAACTCGCTGTGGCCCATACGGTCCTGTCCGACCCCTCCATAGCCCGATCGACCCCATCTGTACTCGCCTGGGCTGCAGAAACCCCCGCCGAAGTCGCGGTTTGCTCCGATGCCTCCGCTTCCTGTTGCGGCCCCGATCCCGCACGATCGGCTTCCGCCGGCCTCGCCCGAGCCTTGTCCGACTCCAGGCGGCTGTAGCGACCCCGTCCAGGCGTTACGTGCTTGTCCCGCTCCTCCTTGAGAGCCCGGCGGAATTTCCGGGTGAGATCCGGAGTTATCGGATCCGGGATGCACGGATCCACCGTTCTCGTCGGCCGCCGCCCCTTTTCCTCTCAGATTTTGCACCAAGAGTGCTTTGATTTCGTCCATGCGAGCGTCCATGCGTTCTTCCATCGATGTCTTCATGTGTTCCATTGAATCGGACAACCCCGCAAAATTTTCCTCTAGGGTTTCCAACCGTGAGATTTCCTCTTGCGTGCGAGTGGTAACCATGGCGGAGGAGATCCTCTGATACCAAATGTTATGAACGAAGTTCTAAAAGAGAAGGAAAGAGCAAGAAAAACTAGAGACGGCTAGAGGAAATTAGGGTTAGGAGGAGGAAGAAGAGGAATACCTTGATAATCAATAGCATAAGAACCAAAAGAGGGGGTCCGGGTATATTAATACCGGACCCCGGACCGGCCAGCAAGGGGCCGGCCGGCCCAATGGGGCTGAACCGAAATCGGTTCAGCCCCCCTTGGCCGATTTCAGTAAGAGGGGGCTGAACCGCTTGGTTCAGCCCCGTTGTCGCCTTCGCCGTGCCTTTGCCTCCGCTTGTATTGACGCCCAAATAGACGGGCCTCGTCCGGGGGCGTAACAAAGGACCATTACAAGAAGACTCCATCATGGACATGAAGACACTTAGAGGTGATGCTGAGAAAAATGTATCTATAGGAGCATCTGAAGGAAAAGTGTTAGTCCAAGTAAGAGGGAAAGGATATTCCCACATCTACCTTTATTCACAGAAGTGAATCAGTAAAATGTGGGGAACCATGATTTAGGAGAATCAAAAGCTAAATTAGGACGTGTTACCATGAACTTTCTGCATGTACGGAAGGCCGTCAACAATAAGATCTCAATAGTTGTTTACGTATGTGAGGCCTCTGGACTGATTTTGTGTGCATATGCACTTGCTATTTATCATTATCGGTAGTGGCTTGTACCCGTCAGTGAGAGATCATTATGGACCAGTTTAGGTCAGGGAGATCATTCTGGACTGATTTGGTATGCATATGCACTTGTTTACCATTTTTTTGGATTTCCCTTTATTTACCAAGTTTATTTGCATTTTTAGATAAGATTAAAATAAAGTTTCTTGTTCTAAGGGTACTTTCCAAGTATATATGATTTTCTTAATCTAGTTAAGTCCGGTTAATAGTGAAACACAACAATTTTTATGATCTCACAAACTCATTCTAATCAGAAATTGTCGAAAACCCCACCACCTCGCCCTTTGTCATCTCTCTCTCTCTCTCTCTCTGCCCCCTTTATCGCCTTAGTCTAGTGGCTAGGGCATGCACATGTAGGAAGGCTGGAGGCCAACATCTAAGAGATGGTAACTATGGCTCAAAACATATTTTAGTGATTCTCCATGCAAAGAAAGATAAAATCTTGCAGCATTCGACAATTCTTCTCTTCATAACCTGATTATCCAAATTCTTGATTCCAAGGATCATCTCTTTGCTCTTAGATCTTGAATCATAGATCAATTTATCAGGAGATTTAGTAGTTGAAACTTCAATCTGTTCTTGGAAAATTATTTCAATCATAAAATTAATATACATAAATATTAATGTTTATTCTTTCCAACAAGTACAGGTCTTAGGATAAGTGGTACAGACTAGAGTACAATTTTACTAAATTCAAACAGAAACAACACAAACAGTATAAAATTATATAAATAATAGCTGGGTGTTATAAAACTTACGTTTTATAATCATATTCAGATAACTCATAAAACAATGATCCATCTTCTTTAAGAATCCAAAGCTTCCCTGAACTGATTTTCAAGTCGATAAATCTTCCCTGGTACCAAAGAAAATAAATCATCTCCTTGAGATAACATGAAAATTGCATAAATAAATAATCAAATGAAAGAAGTGTCCATTTGCAAACATATATATATACATACATATATATATATATATCTTTATACTATAAGGGAACTCTAAAACATGCATGGTGTAACATTGGGGATACCCAAAATACCCCCAAAATACCCCTCCTTAGTATAAAGATCATTGTTTTAAATGTCCTCCGAATGTCCGACATGTCTCCCAACATGTCATTTTTTAGGGCAAACCGATACATTTTTCTAAAAAAAATAGATTATGTCCTTTTGTAAAATATAGGCCGACATGTCCGATTTTTTCCGATATATCGGCAGACACGACTTTTAAATATATCGCCCGCTATTTTATTTTATGTTATATTAGCAAACTAGCAACATATGTTTAGATCGCGTATAAATATTATATTATGTATGTTTAAATCGAATTGACTTATTGTTTCGATTTTTTAACGTTTTATTCTTACAACCAATTTTGTATAATTGTTTCAAAACTTTTTTTTGTACCATTAAAACTTAAAGGCAAGTTTTATCGTACTGCAATTAGGCAAGCAATGCTTTACGGTTTTGAGTTTTGGGCAGTGAATGGTGTGCATGAGCAAAAAATGGGAATTGCGGAGATGAGAATGCTTAGGTGGATGTGTGCTCACACGAGACTAGATAAAATTAGGAATGAATGTATCAGAGATAAGACAGGAGTGGCGCCAATTGTAGAGAAGATGCGAGAAGCTCGTTTAAGATGGTTCAGACATGTATATAGGAGACCATTAGAGGCACCTGTTACGCGTTGTGATAGTTTAGTCACTAGACATGTTAAACGGGGGAGGGGTAGACCCAAAAAGACTTGGAATGAAACTATAAGGAAAGATAATATGTACTTAGGCATTAGTGAGGCTATGATTAAAGATAGGGCGCAATGGCGACAAAGGATCCATATAGCCGACCCCACTATGGTGGGATAATGGCTCGAGTGTTGTTTTTGTTATTTCACAATTTTTAATTTCATATTACAAAAAATATGAAAATATTTAATACATTTATTACAAAAAATATGAAAATATTTAAATCTTCTTTATTTCCAATAAACTTACTGTTATCAAAATAAAATTATTGTATACTATTAAATATATTTTAAACTGTATCATTTTGTATTTGTTAATAATATTTAATATTAGATACTATTCAATTTTATTTCGTAATATAAATGGCTCATTTTTAACTATTTTTTATGTTATTTTTCTACTTTTATAACATATAATTATAGTTAGTATACATAAAAATAAAAAATTATTTATAAGACATGGAAATCCAATATTTTAAAATATCTCTGACATGTCTCCGACTTCTGATATCCGACATTTAAAAACTCGATCTGATATGTCGCTGACATCCGATATTTAAAACATTGATAAAGATAACTGGTTTTTTGGGTAATTTGGTGTTCCCGCCTGAATTTTTCCACCAACCGGCTATTCTCCGCCCTTGCTTTCTTTATTTCAAATCAAAGCTCAACTCCCCAAAACCCTCTCCAACAAGCAACCAAAATCAGCCCTTTCAACTCTATAGCCAGTGAAATTCAAATTTGATTTTTGAAATCATCTCAAACTTCCTCAGCATCTGCTATAAAAGTGAGCTTCTCACTAACTTTCCATTCTCATTTCAAAAATCTCTCTTTCTCTCTCTCTCTCTCTGATCTCTCTCTCCCTCTCCCTCCCTCTCTCCTCATCGATTTCTCTCTCCCTCGGGTATCCTTGTCATGAACATCTCTGACCTCCGTCATTGCGGACCTTTGTCATTGTCGCTCAACACCTTTGTTTTTGGCGTTTTCAACATCGGTACTCTCATCACCCTCTCACTCTCCCTCTCTCCCCCTCTCCTTGCGCATAGTCACACCAAAACCATCCTTACCTCTCTCTCTCCCATCATCTCCATTTTTCTAACATCTTTCCCTCTCCTTCAGTTTTTCCATACCTATCAAATTATTAACTTTACCTGTATTTTTTGTGTTGTGCATCCTCCACAGACTACAGCTTCAAGGAGTCGACACATCGCACTCTCCCTCTAGTTTTCTCTATGGTATTTTATTAATTTTTTTGTTTTTAAATGTTCCTTAATATTAAATAATTTTCTTAACAAAAAATTACATTTATTGCCGTTTGTCATCATCATTTAATGATTTACAAAAATTATATTTTTCTTTTTGGTTTCTAGCATTAACTGTATGTTTATGTGTTGTGCATCCTTGATCCTTCACAGACTACAGCTTCAAGGACACATCTCACTCTCCCTCCAGTAATCTCTATGGTATTTTTTTTTTAATGTTGCTTAAATTTAATAATTTTCTTAACAAAAATTTACCTTTTTATTGCTAACATCTCTCTTTTTTGTATTCTCATTTATTGAATTACAAAAAAAAATTGTTTTCTAACATTATTTTTGCAAGATTTAAATTTTTTTTTAATATTCTTCCTTAATCTTTGCTTTTTTTTAGTATTTTAGGATCATAAGAAAATTATTAGCTATCATTTTTCAGTTTTAAAAATTCATTGTTTTATTTCAATAGTAGTTTTTTTCAATATTTAACATTCATTTTTCTATTTTTCTTCTATTTTTCAAGGTTTTAAAAACCGGACCGGACCGGCCGGTTCAACCGGTTGGACCGCCAACCGGTTCCACTGCCGGTCCGATCCAGTGCTCAAAACCGTGCCAGCCAAAAACCGGCCCAGAACCGGTTAACCGGGCGGTTGAACCGGATAACCAAAAACCGGGCCGGTTTCAAGATAACTGGGCGGTTAACAATTACAGGCCATTTCACATTTTCAGCATTGATTTTTAAGCTCCACTTTATTTATAGTTGAGTGTTGAGAGAGAAAATTGTTATTAAAGATGTGGGACTAAACTTTAACTAATATAAAATAAATAATTAAATATCCCTCTCTCTCTCTTTCTCTGCCACCGATCTCTCTCTCCCAGACCTCTCTCCACATCTTCTCTCTCCCCCCTCCCTCTCTCCTCTCTCTCTCTCTTTCTCCAGTCTGCCACATTGCCTCTCTCCGCTCCCTCTCTCCTCTCTCTCTCTTCAGTTTTATTCTCAATGAGCCAAACTATATAACTATATATTTTTAATTATTAAAAAATAACTATATAATATATATATTTACATTATTTAATTATTACATAATAAATATAATATTTATATATATATTATTTAATTATTATTCATTATATAATATTAAGTAATAAGATAACTTTCGAGCTCGAGTCGAGCTCGGCGAGCTTGCACCAAGCTTGGCGAGCTCGAGCTCATTTAAAACGAGCTCATCGAGCTCGAGCTAAAAAAACAGCTCGAGTTATTTGTGATGATAAAAAATCAAATAATACTAAAATATGTTTTATATAATTAGGTTATTACGGTTCAATCACGGTCGGACCGATTCGACAGGTTCGACCTTGAACCTTTCTTTGTTCCGGTTCAATCTCCGGTCCGGTTCTCAAAACTTTGCTATTTTTACAAATTTTGAAGGCCAAATTATTTTATGAAACATTACAACAACAACAGCAGAACCCATATAGTCCCCAATCATTGGGGGTATGGGCGGGGGAAGATTGGAAACAGACCTAACCTTTGGCCCTATGCCCAAAGTGGCTTCTCTCAGAGGAGAAAGACCGAACCTTTGACAATAGATGCACAAAGTGGCTGCTCACAGATTACCACTGAAATAGTGGCCCCCTATACCGTCACGTTTGCTGCGGAATCATGCCCTCAAATCAAAGCCAAAGACATCAGAGAGGGCAGACTCAAGAATCCATTTTGATTTATGTGCACATAACCATGCTTCCTTCATTCAGCATCCAGAGCATTGGTCTTGCACAATGTATTTTATGAAACATTCCCTTACAATAATTTTATTTTCCTATGTTTTAACTTTAATCCATTTTTGTTTTAACCACTACTTCATAATCACGTTTACTCTTTTTTTTTACTACTTTAAGATCTCAGACCTCAACTTCACATGGTGAAATATGATAGGAATATCCAAACAACACGAGACCAGTCAAACTATTCAAAAGTTATTTTCTTAGATCTTATTTTTTGAATGGAAAATAGAAAGTAATTTTCTTAGATCTAACTTTTGAAATGTTGGAAGGATAGTATGGATTGATTGGTTCGAAATTGTTGGATAGTAATTTTATTAACATATTATTTGTATATTCAAATGTTATTTTTATTCTAATTTTATAATCTACCCTATTTCATAGCTAAACATATCCTATATATTAGTATATTACTGTAATCATACGCTTGAACTGCACATGCCCCCCCCCCCTGCACATGCCCCCCACCCTTGTTAGTGTCACCGGCTCTTCCACTTTTCCAAATTTGCTCCCCACACCAAAATAATTTCTAGGTTTTGGAAATAAAATAAAATTTATGTGGCACATCTGATTTTGCAAGGAGATGAATGATGTTGGCGACCCGATAATCGTGTTGGCTGTTGTTGTCCTTATCTTCTCGACCCCAGTGCTGCCTTTATGGATTGACTCCTCTCTTTCTCTATACACGCATGCATGGTTGGATGATAGACAATTAATGGAACATAATTGGAGCTGTCATATTTGGCCTAGGTTGTCTGTCATCTCAACGTACTGCGTTTAGATGAAACAAGAAGAAATAAAAATAAGTTCTCCATACTGTCCGATCTAATATCGGCTTGAGATCTGACCGAAAAAAGGAGCATCCAAGTTATCATCCCATGTCTAATGGTGCAGTATTTATTTTGGAATTTGCTGTTTTCATATATTAATTATAAATGTCCTAAAAAGTAATGGGAAAAACGAATGTTGAACCTGATCAATGGAAGGGTTGTTGTGTGTCTGTTACGGGTCCTTTTATGGCAACTATTATTTAATATGCTTTTATTCTGTCTTAGAGTGACGTCCTTATATGGCGTCGTTATTTATGTCGTGTCTTTATGTGGTGTCCTTTTTAGTCGCATGTCCAAGTTTGTCTTATTTCTTTTAGCGTTATTTCCTCGTAGCTCTTTCCTTGTTTGTGTCGATTGTAAGTCTTATTTAAAGGACCCGGTGAGTCTTGTATTGATATCAATAAAGAAAGTCTATTTCCCCAAACCCTAAAAGAGATCTTGGACGCTCTCTTGAGCACGCCCCGCTTAGGCAGTCGCGATCACGGCTCCGTAGTATCCTCTCCACCGTCATCTCCACCTCCGGCCACTCCTCCGACATCATCCAAGTAGACCCTTAACAACTTGGTATCAGATCCATTTGATCCTCCTCGACTGGCGACGCTCTCCAAAGCCGCTGCAATTTCGATCCTTCCCCTACATCACTTCGCGTCAACAAACAACCCCGACCCGTCTCTGAGTTCGACGACAGCAACCTTCCACTCCTTCCTCGTGACAGTGCCTCTACCGGCCGCCTGTCCTCCAAAACGCGATTATTCGCATTTCTGATTCGACGAAGTCCATCATCAGTCCCAGCCACCGCTGATTCTCCCACGCCGACGCATCCTCAACCGCGCCTCTGTTCTTTGTCGACTCGATCGTTGCGGGACGCCAGTGTCAAGCCGCTCTTGTTCCACGCCGCACGTGATCCTTCTACGTCCGAGCATTTTTTAAATTAACAAATCATGTATCTACATCGTATCATATTTGCATCTAGGGAGAAAAAAAGGGATGAGAGAGAGAGATAGCATGTCTCCAAAAGAAACTAATTAATTCATTGCTTTAACTTCAAAACTAGTCAACTATAGCTTATATAACTCTTACAAAATAACTAAATTGTTGTATAAGAAAACTGGAATTAAAAACTAAAAGATAACGACTACTAAGGTGGCGTTTGGTTGGGCTGATGGCTCCGGTGCGGTTGGACGAAAATGGAGGTTTGCCGAAAAGCTGTGTTTGGGAGAGCTTGTTAGCAAAACTCGGTTTATGAAATAAGTTGCTCGTAGGCTATTTTCCAACCGCACCTCATTCTTCCAGTTCGACCGAAAAGCAACGTGTCTACACAGTAATTTCTTCCTCCGGATATTCCCAGCGGCACTCTCGATCGCGAACCTCCCCGTCCATCTCCGACCACCATTTTGTTGGCGTCCCGTGCGCTGTTAGTGATTCCTCCCCTTCCCGTTGCCGTCGCAGAAGATCACGTCCATTCGCGAACCTCCCCGTCCATCTTTGTTCATCTTCCCGAAAGAAGATCGTTGATGGCCATCGTTCAAATCTGCTCGCAAAGGAACCGATTGTCCATCTCCGTTTGTCTTCCCGAAAGGAGATCGTTGATGGCCATCAAGGCTTGGGGGGTCGATTTAGGGTTTTGATTTTTTTTTTGGACCTGCTCGCCGAATAGCCATGATTGCAAAATGCTCAGATTTTTTTGCTGGGTTTTGCTTTTAAATGTGATGTACCTGTTTCAAAAAAATGCTCAGATTTTTTTGTGCACTATTATTATGTTTGTATAAATTCTTTTTTAAATATTTCTTAAACAATTACTGATCACTATCATCAATTCATTTCTCATTTTTTAAGTTCTTTGAAAACTTCATTTTGCTAAACAGTTATTTGAAAATTGCATTTTGAAAAGCATTGTAAACTCCATTTCATTCAAACAGTTTTTTATCAAAACTCTATTTTGAAGAAACGGCACTTTTCTCAAACTCCATTTTCAATCAGCAGTTTTTCATCAGCAACAGCTCAACCAAACAGAGCCTAAATACTGAATTAACTAGAAAAAAAAAACAAAATTAGAAAACCAGAATTTCTCTTGCATTTCAGGCCGCCTCAATTTCCACATTCACGTCACTTCAACATCAACTTCCACACCTCCTTTAGTAGGTCTTGGTCTGAAGTGTGCATGTAGCAATCTCCCCTCATCATTAAATTTGACCCCGGCTTTCTGGTTCCCCTTGCTCCAAACTTCCTTAGGCCCTTCCATCTCTTCAACTTTCAACCAGAAGAACTTTTTGTAATGACATGCTGTGTGGCCCCACAATTGAAATATAGACCATTAGCCTCAAGTCCATTTTTGCCTAAGATAACTATTTGATAAAACAGCATTGTGTAACCGGAGGAAATGGTCATTGTCATCCAATGGACGTGGTTCATGGAGATTTCAATAACCGTTATTGTCCAATTGGAATAACCGGTCAAAATTTCTTGTAAAATCAATAGGGCTTTGTTCGTTTGACAGGAAATGGAATGCAGAAATTGGAATTGAAGTCGATTCCAATTCTGTTGTTTGGCTGAATGCAGGAATTCTGTCATAGGAATTGGAATTAGTAATTTCGTTGTTCGACTGCATGTTAGAATTCAATGGATGGAATTTAAATTTAAATATTAAAACAATGACATACACACACTTAGAAACAAACACAACACACTCACATTCACAAGATAAAATTATAATGAGAAGACAATCAGGTTTATAACAGGCTTATTGTGCTCTTTAAAAATAATTCCTTCCTTAAAATGCTCATCTATTAAATCTCCATAATAATTAAACACCATAATCATTCTTAAAATTGATATTTTAACATTATCACAAAAAATAGAATAGACAGCAGATTAGAAGCATTCCCACTTACCACTCCTGGTGACGCAAGCCAAGCTGATCACCATGCAGGAAGATCAACGGCAGCATCACTGATCGGCAAAAATAAGATTAAAAACATTTATTTCAAGGGAAAATATTAGGATTGCAACCACACCACTCGCGCTCAAATTACACTACCGAGAAGTGGCGAGATGGTGATTAAGGCCTCGACTGGAAAAACTCTGGTATCGGGTGATAGAAGACGACGATTGCAGAGACTGAGATGGTGACAAGAATCTGAAGGGTTACGATGGAATACACCTTTTGAATGAATGCCCAACGCATCTGTGGGCTCTCCATCATGGTCGGGTACGGCACACCAGGAATCCCCATTCCGACATCGCCTCCCTTCCCCATCTTCAAAGGAATTTCCCCCATCTTCGAATGAATGCCCAGCGCACCAGGGTTTCCTTCTCTCCGTGATTGCAAAAGAAGCCGACAGAGAAGAAGCGAGGGGCCTCGACGAGGAGGGCGGGATGGGGAAGGAGCGAACAACGGAAGAAGGCAGGGACGCAGGATGCGAGACAAGCAGAAATTCTCAAGTCCGGCCTAAAGAGGTCGGAAATGGGTGGAGGAAAAACTGTCTATTCCGAATTCACACTAAATTGAATTGAATCTAATTCCCATCAAAAAAATTGGCTACCGAATAGCGGAATTGGAATTGGCAATTCAATTCCAATTCTTTTCTCCAATTCCACCCAAACGAACGGGCCTAGTGGCTAGTTGTAATCAGATTTTAAAACTCAACATCCATCCGTAATCTCCTTTGCAACCCAGCGGCGAGGATTACAAGATGTTCTGCTAGAAGATTAGTGGGGCATGCCAATAAAGTCTAAAACCATTCTAAACATTCCATATTGTTTCAATTTCTGCACTTTAGCATGCCTTGCTCCAGAATGTGATCGCAATATGTGTCACACTTTACAAGATGTGTTGCAATAGAGAGTTGTTTGTTACTGATAGTTTTGACAAGTACTTAAATTCTTGACAGTATAACTGATGCAGACCAGGCGTCACACCCAGCCCGCTCCCCTGGCGCCTGGCGCACCAGGCGGGGAGTCACACCCGCTCCAGGGGTCCACCCGGGCGTCGCACCCGTATGGCTTTAATCAAGTCCGCGGACCGTACACCCCAACCCGTCTCCGGGGCCCACCACAGGCGCCAGCGGGTTGTTGAGGCCGGGATTCGATCCCTGCACCTCCTTGATAAGAAGTCCTCAGGCGGACTCTCATCACCAACTGAGCCATACGGGTGCTACGCCCGGGTGGACCCCTGGAGCGGGTGTGACTCCCCGCCTGGTGCGCCAGGCGCCAGGGGAGCGGGCTGGGTGTGACGTCTGGTCTGCATTATAAAAGTGCACTTTTTTGATGCAGGACGTCGGGGCCCCGACCGCACCCCGTGGCATCACACCAGCTAGCGGACCACGGCCAAGCACGCCTGCCAGAAGGACTGCAGTCCAGGCACCCCAACCCGTCTCTGCGCCTGTTCTCAGCGCAGCGGGTTGTTGAGGCTAGGGCTCGATCCCCAGACCTCCTTGATAAGAACCACTCCTAACAGGCCTTATCACCAACTGACCTGTTAGGAGTGGTTCTTATCAAGGAGGTCTGGGGATCGAGCCCCAGCCTCAACAACCCGTTGCGCTGAGAACAGACGCAGAGACGGGTTGGGGTGCCTGGACTGCAGTCTTTCTGGCAGACGTGCTTGGCCGTGGTCCGCTAGCTGGTGTGATGCCACGGGGTTCGATCGGGGCCCCGGCGTCCTACATCAATAACTCTATCAGTTAAATGCATATGTATGTATGCACAAACAACTATATATAAACGAATATGCCTATAGGATATACAAAATTTTGCGCGGAAGATAAATAAACCTTACAGAGAAAAAAACTTGCTTGTCAAGCAAATTACACATACAAACACTAACATTTGTTTACTGCATGATAATCTCACCTTGTCCAAAAGGATAGTTCTCAACAACGGTTTTGGTGACAAATTGGTCCTCTCTCCAGAAGAAACGCCAAAGTTATAAATGGAAATCACATCAACATCAGATACCTAAATGAGGAGAGGGAAGTCAGACATATTGAATATATATATATATATCTTGTAAGCATAAAGAGTAACTAAAAAAGCATAGATGTCAAGTTATGAAGAAGAATGCTAAATGAAAAAACATATAATTGTCAATCGTCTGATATATGAACAATATGATTCCCTTAAGATAGGGAAATCATGTGATGTAAAACAACTTATAGATAGGTTTCTTAATGCAAAACTGCAGCAATGAAGAAGTGCAAAGCCAAACAAATATATGCAATTCTTGACTATGATGAGATGTACAAAATTCATGCAAATATATGCAATTCAAAATTATGATGAGATGTGCAAAAGTCAGCAAACATATGCAATTCGTAGTTCAAAAACTCTTTATTATACTATTTGTAATTTTAGTGAAGACGCATTATTCGGAGATAATAATATGAAAGCATGTAGGTCAACATCATCATCAATAATATTGTTCAAACTATTTGAGATCAACATAACGAGTCCTCATTTTCAATTTGTTCTTGTTGAGCAATGGTTAGGAAGCACTTAAATTACAAATTTAATTGAAACCATGTCACAACTGAAATTTTGATTGTATCAAATTTAACAAACCATAGATGATGCATACAAAAGAACTAGATATTTAGAGCATAAAAGATATAGGAGAAAGGATCACTACTAATATAGCCACCAGGCCTCACACTGGTACGAGAGCTTCACTCTGAAATCAAGCTTGACACTTGCTCAAGGAGCAGACTCTCAAAGATGGGCGTAGAAGGAATAAAATAAATTGTGAATCTTATATATTCATGTAATCAATCAATATCTCTTTCATGTCTTGCGACTCCTTACAAGGGGAAAATGTTAATTAATTAATCATAAAATAATCAAAATAATTTACATGATACCTAAAACAAAGATCAGTTATTAACTGATTCGCATAAATAGGAATGTATGGAGGATTAATATGCTTTATTTGATGGTTCGGTTAAGTCAATTCAGCATTATTAAAACGGAATCATAAATAGGATTTTATGGAGGGTCAATGTGCTTTATCTGATGTCTCGGTCGAATCAACTAGGAATTATTAAAGCATAATCGAAAAGATTGCTTCCCCAAGCAATGGATTTGCAGGTGGCTCATGCAACTGCGTCATGATGGAATGGATTTCTTCGTAAAGGATGCGCGAACAAATTTAAACCTAAAGTAATTGGTCATGAATGAAGTAACCAAAGGCACGGGCACTAATGTCGTAAAATAACATGTGCATGCTGATGTCGAGGAGAATTTTTGATGATCATACGTGGTCAAAGATGAGGAAGATGGAGACATGGAGGGAAGTCAAGGCCGTTGCATATCGGATGGAGCTTGTGTACATAGATCCACATGTATGAAAATTTGACTCATACAGGTTCGCACGTTCCAACAAACTCCCTTTTTTGATAATATCAAATCCTTTAGGAAGAAATCAATTACAATTACAGTGGTATTTATATAGAGTGCGGTAAATGATAAGCGTGATAAGCGTATATACTCCCCTAAATAGATGTTTCCTATGAGTTTTCTCTTGTACTCCCCCTAAATTAGTAGATTTCTTCAAGTTTATTCTCTCCCTTTTGGAATTATCAAAAGAGGGTGGGGTTGAGATTAAGCAATATGTTTTGAAAGTGTTATATGTAGAAAGGAGAAAGAAGTTTTAATTTATATGGGCTGCTTGTTGAGAAGATAGATAATCATTATAAAGTATAAGTAGTAAGCACAGCGGAATAAATAAATATCATTAGCATTTGTGAAAACAAACATCTTTTTTAAATCATAATTAGCATAAAGTATAATACTTGCGAAGTTCAAATAGTGGATGTTTTCAAATGAAGTCTAAGAAAAGTTATTTCATTACATAATGCTAACATGATTAGAAATATCAAGAATAGATACCAACTACAATGTACATTAATTTGCATGTCAAGTATAACTAAACATTGTAGCGTTCATGCTTTGCTATCTAATGCATTTACTAAAGTTTGTAAAGAATCGCGTAGATGTGCATTAGGATCAAATTCTCATGAGTGAAAGTGTTATATAAGATAATGAAGTGTACAGGAGTGTTTGATAAAGAATACAGGTATATTAATCAAAACACATGACATATATACTGAAATAAACACAAAATTAAAGTACACAAATAAATTTACTTCCACTAACTTTCAATGCAAATAAAACATAGAAGTACAACTACTAACGTGTTTTATACACACAATGCTCATTAAGACTTATCACAGAACGAAGCAGTGCTTGGGGATCACAATTGTTCTTTCCAATTTCAATTTAATTTAGTGATCCGGTGTACTAGGAGAAGTGGTGAATAAGATTGTTTGCACAAGACATTTTATAATCCTTTCCAATGTGCTCAACCTCATAATGTTTATTACGACTTATCAGGAGGGTGAGTACTGTTTGGTAGAGTATCCTTGTCATATTTTATTTTAATTTTATTTTGGTGACAAAGGACTCCGAATTCACTTATTTTGCAAACATTTTAGTTTAATTTTCAAAACAACAATTCTCAAATGAAAAGTGCATGAAAAAACAAATAATTGCAAGATACAATTCAAAGTTGTGTAAGTAATTTATTTATGCAATTTAATTATGATATTACGCTACACAAACATGCAAGACTAAGATTAACAACACATGTAGATTATCAAAATGAGTGGATAAATGAATCATTATCAAATATAAAACATCGCTCATACTTAGAGGCATGCTAAACAATCCTATACATGTTGTCTACATTCAATTTCATTGCACATAATAAGATTATTTCAAGGCATCACAAAGCAAAATAATATTTTAGGAAACTTGACAATTAGATTACACATTGTATTTAATCTTTAATTGATATAATCTAATCATCCTTGATATTGGCAATTAAAATTAAGCATTTTTTATGGTTTTTTATTTTTATAAGAAAATACAAAACAGGAATAGTAAGTGAAAACATAATTGTGTTTTTGGAATTGTTTTGCACTTTTATATTTGATTTTTGAATGTTTTTGAAAAATAATTAGATTTCTGAAAAACACAGAAGTATATTAAGAGCACGTCAGTATTTTGATCATGTGGCAGAAAAAAATGCAAAACAGAAAGAAGAAAAAAGAATTTCAGTTTTTAATGCTACCATCGGCGCTAGGTACTACCGCGCAACGCTAGCAAATAGTGATTTGAAATTTCTCTTAGAAACGTGCTTTTTGAAAGTTTTCGTTTGGATTTTTCTTGATTACTATTTTCTAAGATAGGGGCATCAACTACCGCAAAGAGTTTTGAAAAATATTGAAGAAGTTGTGGATTTTACGAATTTAGCCTAATATCCAAAACCCCCAATTCTAATCAAAACATAGAGAAACGTGCATCAGGGAGGGGTTTTGTGAATATGCCAATGATCTGGTCTTCCGTCCCTATAAAACTTACTTTGGCGTTATCTTTCTTAATATGGTCTCTAATAAAATGATGACGAACATCGATATGTTTAGAGCGTGAATGATGTACGGGATTGTTGGTCAAGTCTATCGCATTCTTATTGTCGCACCTAAGTTCAACGTTTTTGAATGATAGCCCGAAATTTTCTAACGTTTGTGTCATCCAGAGGACTTGTGCGCAACAACTTCCTAGAGTTATGTGCTCGGCCTCGACGGTGGAGAGGGTAACAGAATTTTGTTTCCTACTCGACCATGATACTATTGTCGGTCCTAGAAAGTGACAAGTGTCATTTGTGCTTTTACGAACAATTGAGCATCCAGCATAGCCTGAATCGGAGTATCCATGGAGAGTGAACATGACGGTGTGTGGATACCATAGACCAAGATTCGGTGTCCCAATAAGATACATAAAGATGTGTTTAACGGCTTTAAAGTGCGATTATTTAGGATTAGCTTGATATCTAGCATACAGACACACTGCAAACATAATGTCGGGTCTAGACGTACTAAGGTACAGTAGTGATCCTATCATTCCTCGATATACCGTTTGATCCATCGATATGCCACTTTCAACTTTTCCTAGTTTTAGTGATGCACTCATTGGGGTTTTAGTTTGTTTCAAATTCTCAAATCCAAACCGTTTAAGCATGTCTTTTATGTATTTAGTTTGGTAGATACAAATTTCATCTATCTTTGAGAAATTTGAATTCCTAGAAAATATGTCAATTCACTCACTAAGCTCATTTCAAATTTAATTTGCATCACTTCTACAATTTCATTACATAATTTGTCATTAGTGGCACCAAAGATTATATCATCAACATAGATTTGTAAAATCATTAAATCGTGACCACTATGTTTGACAATTAAGGTGGTGCCCCACTACCCATCCTAAACCCATGTTTGATTAAAAAAGACGTTAATTTATCGTACCATGCACGGGGTGCTTGCTTTAAATCATAAAAGTCTTTCACTGGTTTGTATACATGGTTTGGATGATCAATATTCTTAAACACGGGTGGTTGCTCTACATACACCTCTTCTTTAATATATTCATTTAAAAGTGCACTCTTGACGTCCATTTGATATAATTTAATTCGTTTAAAACTAGCAAATGCCAAAAACATCCTAATGGACTCTGTTAGGGGTAAGGCCTAACCCGTACCGGTGGGCAATACCGTGGGCAATACCGGCCTAACCCGGCCCCCAATCGGCCCCCAATCCGGAGCCCCTAACAGGGCCGCGGCCCCCACACCCCAACCCGTCTCCAGGACCAGTTTAATCACTGGCGGGTTGTTGGGGCGGGGATTCGATCCCCCGCCCCCTTGATGAGAACCTTTCAACACAGACCTCGTCACCAACTGAGCCGGGTTAGGCCGGTATTGCCCACGGTATTGCCCACCGGTACGGGTTAGGCCTTACCCCTAACATAAAAGTGCACTTTTATGTTAGGGGTAAGGCTTCACCCGTACCGGTGGGCAATACCACTGCTCAAATACCGCACCACGCGAAGCAGTCCACGGCAATGATCCAGAATGGCCCCCAATCCGGAGCCCCTAACAGGGCCGCGGCCCCCACACCCCAACCCGTCTCCTCAACCAGTTTAATTGAGGCGGGTTGTTGAGGCGGGGATTCGATCCCCAAACCTCCTTGATAAGGAGCCTTCAACACGGCTCTCATCACCAACTGAGCCGGGGCCGCGGCCCTGTTAGGAGCTCCGGATTGGGGGTCATTCTGGATCATTGCCGTGGACTGCTTCGCGTGGTGCGGTATTTGAGCAGTGGTATTGCCCACCGGTACGGGTGAAGCCTTACCCCTAACAGACTCAAGGCGAGCTACAGGTGCAAATGATTCCTCAAAATCTAATCCTTCTATTTGTGTGTATCTCTGAGCAACCAACTTATCCTAGAGTTACATGTAAAACTGCTAATGGAATATTAAAGCATATATATAGTAAGTGTTTAATAGATTTATCATGTTGCGTTGCTGTCTAACAAGAAGCACTTACATGTAAAACTGCTACAGTAACCACACTGCTATCATAGTCAGCAACCCATAACTTGGATGGAGTTGTTCCTGGCATATTAAAAAGCAAGAAGAAATTTAAGAGATATAAATCAATAACAAAATAACAAGATAATGAGAAATTTACATCAAAATATTACCATCTCAGACTCAGAGACTTCAAGAAGAAAATTTAATTAAATTATCTAAATATATTTAATGGAATATTAAAGCATATATATAGTTATGGAAATAAACTTCCCCAGATTGTGACTTAATATGGCTATATGTGAATTGCAGCAATTGAAAATGATTAAAGCTACTCTAAATTTACAAAAACAAAACAAATGCAAACTAACCACACCTCTAAGATGAAGAGTACTAGCAAAAGCAAGTAACGTGGCTATATGTCACTAAACAAATTAAAGTTTTAGGTGCCAATTCTAAGTATTTGCAGGTAATGTTAAGAGGGGAAATTAGATAAAAAAAATTGCCTGCTAATTCACTTGAATTCATGGTATAATTGAGCACCCTCGCATGACTAGTGAGATCCCACGAACGTATGATCCCATCAGAATGAAGCGCAAATAGTAGTTTTCGACCGCAAACTTCATGTGGTGCCAAATCTTGTACAGCACCTGATGTTTTTCCCCTGTATTGCATCTTTTATATCAATAATACTGAGATATCATAAAAATTATCAAAGATTATGTTATGTATATCTTGTACCAAACATTAGAAATTCAATTAATAAATATACAAAAAATAGTAAAAAAAAAGAAAAGGTAAATTAAAATAAATAAGTTTAACTCAATAAAAAATGATCACACTAACAAATGAATTCACACTGACCCCTCTGTTAGTCATACAAATGCCAAAAAAGGGGAACAATGCATCATGCACTGATCAGAAGTTGTTTGATTTAGAACAATATTCTATGCATGTAGCACAAATATTAATAAAACGTACCCAAAAAAAGCATAAACAGCATACCTAGACATGAGATTCCATAAGAGAAAAAGTCCAGTATCATCTAGTAGCTCGTACATGAACCCTATTGTTGAATGATAAGGAAAAAAGCTATTCAGGTGACTTAAACCAAATTACGGTACAACACATAAACAAGTTATAATAAGAAAGTAAGAAACTACATTCATTATTAAAGAAAACCAAGTTGGTAACAGGAGTTATCATAGAACCTGGTTTGATGGGCTCAACAACACCAAGTTGGTAACAGGTAACTGAACCATCCTGGCGTCCTATTAGGAGGCATCCTAGTGATGCTGCTACAGCTGTAACCTTTCCAGACAGTGTGCTACTTTGCACATTGATTTCTATAAGCTCGCTCCGAGGAAAGATTGAACCAGATACATATTTGAAAGGCCTACTCAATTTGAGGAGGTAAGCAGTTCCTGAAACAGTCATTGCATAAAGAGAGTATGCATCTTTTGCTGCACTCTGGTGGGAAGATAAGATCGACTTTAAAATATTTGGGTGTAATGTAAGAAAGAAAAATATAAAAGGGATTTAAGCAACCAAACAGCAGAAATCCCTGTTCGGGGAAAGACCAACCTCGTCTTTGCACAGAAATGCAAAAGGATGGAGAATATCATCAAAGATAAGATGCAGCCCAGTCTCAGGATATTCATTGCAAGCAAATAATTCGACAACCTCTAAAATGTTGGGAAGGTTTTCATGTATTCTCCTGTGGAAAAATAAAACAAAGGAAACATTTACATTTATCTTCTAATGTAACCTAGGGCATCAAGCCATCATGAGTTGTTAGGAAGTATATTCGAAGCAAAAGCAGGAAAGTTTTACAGTTCAAGAAAACTAAAAAACAGGTGCACTACCTGGAGCTGGGGGGGAGGGAAAAAAGAGTACAGCTCCACCAAAAATGAATATTCAAAGCAGAGAATACGCTGAACTGTTAAAACACATGGAGGAAGCAAACTAAAGTGAATCAAGAGAGGAATTACCAAAAAAGGTAAGCGGGTGGATTTCCGGTGATGACATTGCAGGAGGCGACGTTTCGGTGGATCGCCGGAGTAGCGAGAGCGCGGTCTGAAGGGGGCGGAGGGGCGGAGGAAGGGACGGTGAGGTTGATCCAATTGATCCGGTCGCCGGTGGATATGGGAACTTCCATGGTGACGAGCGGTCGGGCGGCAGAGGCCGCCATTGTGCCGGGATGGGGGAGGTACGGTTGCCGGAAGGGCTTTGGGGAGTGTTTAGGCGAGCAGTAACCCTCAGTTTAGGGTATGTTTGGCTGGGCGTTTTGAGAGTTGCACGCCGCAGTTTTTAAAACCGCCCCGCCAAACAAAAAAATAAGGCCCTCAGTACAAACCGTCACCGCTGAAAAATCGCGTAAAAGCTGTGATTCGGAGTCGTGAATATTTCTCACGACTCCAGATCGCGGATTCGGCTGCGATTCATATGCCCTAGCGCGACCTGGTCAAGCGACGACATATCCCAGCGGCCCTTCTTCTTCCTCAGTCCACGACGACATCTCCCATCGGCAACGAAGAAGAAGAAGCTCCAAGGTTGGTCTTCCTTCTCCCATCGCCTATTTGGCCTCGATCATTTTTCTTCTTCCATACCTATTTCCGACGGCTTGAGGTACTCTATTTTGATGTTCGCAGACTATACTTGACTCCTTTCAGCAACTCTTTCGCCGCGACAGTATAGGTATAGCTCCTCCTCTCATTTCTTCCTCCCTTGACTGTAGAAATCATTGTAAAAAATTTAGATCCAATGTATTTTCAGGCCCTCTGGATTTCAGTGATATTACCTGTTATTTTCCTATGTTATTGGTCCAATGTTTTTCGGGCCCTCTGGATTTAGATCCAATGTTTTTTCCATTGTTATTTCTTCTGTTATTGGTCCTCTGGGTTTCAGTAAACTGGTTATGTTATCACTTGTTATGAATGTTTTGGATCCATTGTTCATATTGATCTCTGCCAGTGATATTACCATTGCTGAAATTCCATTATTTATGTTGTGGATTTTACTTGTTATGAATGTTTTGGATCCATTATTAATGTTGTGTTATTACCTGTGAATTTCAACTTGCTGCTAATGTTTGACATATTTACCATTTGATTGCAAATTGTTGTATTTTTATTTGGATTGTTTTTTATGTTTGGTACCTTAGATGATAATATCAAAAGATAGTGGGATATCGGTCAATTGGGAGTCATCTCATGTTCTTTTATTCTGCGATCTTTGTATCTGAGAGATAGATTTAGGGAATAGACCAACCACTCATTTCAATAAAGAGGGTTGGGTGAATTTGATGAAAAACTTTAAGGAGCGAACCAGTTTAGAGTACAGCCGTGCACAAATGAAAAACAAGTGAGATCAATTGAAGCGTGATTGGAAATTATGGCGTGAACTTAAAAGAGCCGAGACAGGGCTTGGTTGGAACCCTACTAAACGGACGATAGACGCTTCAGATGATTGGTGGAAGAAAAGAATTGAGGTTAGTTACTATGTAGATTTTTATATTTCAGTTATTGAAATTACTATTTTCCATGTCTAACATTTATTTCAAATTTTTAGATGATCCCTAATGCAAAGAAATTCCGGTCTGCTGGTATACCTCCGGAGCTTGAAGAAAAATTAGAGAAAATGTTCAGCTTGGTTGTTGCTACAGGAGATAATGTATGGATGCCTTCGTCTGGAGAGTTGTCTTCTCTTTTCTCCCAGCCTGACACCTAATCAGGGGATGATGACCATACCATAGAACAAAATAACACTCAAGTTGTTGCAAGTGATGATATTGGCTCAGCTACACCTGGTCAAAGTTCCCAAAGTGGGGTTGATTCAAAAAGAAAACGCAAGGGGAAGAAACTAGATATGGGGGTAAAACAGGTTATGCTATCACATGTTGAGAAGTTATGCTCCTCTTCTGATGTTATTATGCAGCGTGTTGCAGCACCCGTTATTCCACCAAGCATATATCTACTGCGAGAGGCTATTCAGGAACTAGAGAAATATCCAGAGATCTTTAAGAACGGAAGGATTTATCATTTTGCTACAGTCCATTTCCAAACCCCGGTGAATCGAATGGCATTCATGAGTATACCAGAGGATAGGAGGGTGGAATGGCTCAAGACCCACTACATGAATTCACTTAACTGATGCACTGTTAGAACAGACTCACGGGTTAAAGGGTACACAAAGAACTCAAGCTAGTGATATATTGGCAATCACAATATGTATTTTGGGTCACAATGAAACATTCAGGAAAGCAAGTGAACGATTTCAACATTCTACGGAGACTATAAATCGGTTATTCATGATAAGACTTCGTGCTCTGACTAATCTGTCCATGAACATCATAGCTCCTACTGATCCTCAGTTTCATGTTATTTCTTTACACATAAAAATGATGAAAGATATATGTCATTTTTTAAAGATTGTGTCGGAGCTATCGATGACACACATGTTGATGCACACATACCTGTTGAAAATCAAGTGTTGTACATTGGTCGTCATGGAAGTCCAACTCAAAATGTGATGGTTGTATGCGTCTTTAATATGTGTTTTACTTATGTTGTTCCTGGTTGGGAAGGTTCTGCACATGACACCCGCATATACCATCATGCAGTAAGGGATCCGATGAGTAAATTTCTATTTCCACCTGAAGGTACAGATTCTCTGTTTTACATATATTATTTTATTTGTTCTATGTGACTACTGTCTAATCTTTTCTAATATTGAAGGTAAATATTATCTTGTGGATGTTGGTTATCCATTAGAAAAAAAGCTTCTGAAACCTTTTCCGGAAACTAGATATCACTTGCCGGACTTCGCTCGGGGTAATCGACCAATAGAAGGACGTAGAGAGATATTTAATAAAAGACACTCCTCGCTCCGTAGTGTGATCGAAAGGAGATTTGGTGTATGGAAAAAAAATGGGGCATACTAAGCAAAATGCCGCCGTTTGATTTTTCAAAGCAGTGTGTCGTTGTAGTCGCTACGATGGCCCTACATAACTTCATTAGACGACATTCATCGCGTTCTGACCAAGAGTTCGATGTATGTGATGAGAACAAAAGCTTTGTTCATGCAGAGGCGTACGAACTACGACCAAACAATCATCCAAGAATAATTGATCCAAACCCGAATATTGCACCTAGTACATTTGAAGGAACGGGAGCTACTGAAATATCAAACATCAGGGACTTCATAGCGGATCAACTGACGGAATATCACAGGTACGAAACATTGAGGGGTTTAATTTTGTAAACTATATTACCTATAAAATTATATAATTGATTAATTACATTACTCTTTTACTATGCAGTTGAGGTTCGATGATCGAAAAAGTTGATGCATGTTCGAGGCAGACCACATTTACGAGTTTTGTTTTGGAAAAACCTATTAATTAGTGTGTTTTATTTTATAATTGAATATCAAAGTGCTTACTATTTATGTACACTAAGTTAATTTATTATAATTAATTATTGTTTATCTCTAATATAAAAAAATTTCAAAACGCACAGTTGTTTTGCCAAACAGCTTAACAGCTTCTCCGTTTGAAACAACACTGCAACAGCTGTTCTTCCAAACAGATTCACAGATTCTGTCACCACTCTGCAAAACAGCTGATTATTCCACCACTGCTTCCCCCACTGCTTCTCCAGTCACTGCAGCTGCGCCAAACAGAGCCTTAATCGATTTTATTAGGGCGACGGTTCAGTCCGAAATAGTGGGTCGGGATCTCTACTAACTGAAGCTTCGATTCCTGAACTATTAAAATTTTAAAATTAGGGGTGTTGCTGACTGCACTGCGTTATTGGCCATCTGAACGACATTTCAAACTAATTTTAAAGGTTTTTTTCTCCTCTAACCGCACTTTCACCCGGTGAGCCCAAGGTTTGCGATTTCCGCTCCTGTTGCGTTTAGGGTTCCTTCCTGTTTCGACATTTCCACAGATGTAATCGACACTTTCGCCACCTCCTCTCCGGCAACATGGTTCTCCGACGAGGTTAGCGCAAGCAGCTGCGTGTGGTTGCCCGGTGCAGTCGTTGAAGTTGCAGATAAAGATTGTCTTGCTTGACCATCCAGGGAGAACGACGAGGTTTTCCGCCTCCTCTCGGCACCTCCTTCCCCAACGAGATCTACATCTCCTTGGTAGCTTTCTTTCATATCCTATTTCAACATTGTTTTAGTCATGTGACGAGTTCTTATGGATTTTTTTTAGATCTTAGGGTTTATCGTTTCCGACCCCACTATAGTGGGATAATGGCTTGAAGTCTTGTTGTTTAGGGTTTATCGTTTGGGTAAATGAGTTCTGAAAGAGCGATAACTTCTTCCGTAGTTGTATTTGGTATGATCACACTCACAATGTCTTACATTGTTTCTAAAAATCATTTTTATCGACCCTTTTTTTTTTTAAGATCAAAAAATGCAATTAGAAAAATAATCATTTTGAAGTTGATTTGAGTAACCATTTTCAAATCGATAAAATTTTTCGTTCAAAAGAGGAGTTGATCAAGTGGGATAGAGTAGTTAGCAAAAAGCTTGACTGACATCACAATAAAGGCCTCAGATAGCCTCATTGGACGTCTCACCACAGCGCATGTAATTTTAGGTTGTGATAGAAGTGTTTATTATAGAAAAAATCAAAATAAGAAGGATTGCGTAAATAAGGGGCTTCGAAAATCGAGGACTAAGCGATTTGGTTGCTTATTTTCCCTTAAAAGGATGAAGGTAGCTAATGTGGAATGGAAGCTTGAGGTGATTTGTCGGTTGCATAATCATGACAAGAATTTATTTGAAAGCGCATGTATTTTCGCGGAGGTTAGATGAAGATGAGGAAAAATTAGTTAACCAAAAAATTAGTGCAGGTGTTAAACCACAGAAAATCTTATTGGTCATAAAGAATAAAAATATTGGAAACACATCAGTGATGAAAACTATTTATAATGCACGGGTGTTGAAACTGGAAAACCGGCTTCGACGTTCGAAAGCGGGATGCAGCTAACCCTTACATCATCCAAGCTAGAACACGTGACCGATCGCTAAGAGCCGAATGCCCTTGCACCTTCCAAGACTTGAAGACCTGAACAGACCCCTTAAGCTGCAACGAGGAGGTCTCACCACAAACCTGGAAGATCAAAGAGAGCTTCCCCTCTCAAGTCAATGCTGAGCCTGGGCACCTTGAAGAGCACTAAGTAACACTTCAACGCCAACCTCAGCTGGCGGAGGGTTGGGGTGCTTGCTCACAAGTCACACACGAGGGAGAGGAGAGGAAGAAGAGAGAGTCCACTCCCAAGGTGACCATGGGGGTCTATTTATAGACTTCCTAAATTTGGGCCGCGGATAGACAAAAATTCCCCTATCCGCAGCTCAACTTCGAACCCAAACCAACGATCACGACCGAGACAGACAAGGGGGGCGAGTGGAACTCGAAACGTCCACTCCCCCCTTACCGGGGGAGTGGACCGAATGGTCCACTGCCTGGGCTGGGCGAGTGGACCATTCAATCCACTCCCTTAGGGGCGAGTGGACCCACGGTCCACTCGCCCGAATGCCCGGGGTGAGTGGACCATAGGTCCACTCTCCCCCTACCCTGGGCGAGTGGACCATGGTCCACTCGCCACCCCTGGGCGAGTGGACCAGTGGTCCACTCGCCTGGGGCTTGGGCGAGTGGACCAGTGGTCCAGCCCCCCTGCCTTGGGCGAGTGGACCACAAGGTCCACTCGCCCAGGCGGGGAAGTGCACCTACGGTCCACTTCCTCTTTCCCCGAGTCTTGCCTTGCCGCTCGGTCGGTCTCGGTAGCCTTCGATCGGTCGAATTGCTTGTCACGGTCATTTTCTCTATGGCGATCTCAACTGCTCCAGGTCACCCCAGCTCGGCAAATATGAGGGTTGTACAACGGGTTAAGCTGCCGAAAGAAGTGTTAGGGGGTCTTTCTCTCGTACAGTTTTTGCATAAGCTCATAGATAGTGCATGTTATGTAAGCCGGGATATGAGACTTATTATCAGTCATGCTATAATATTGCTTTAGTCCAACTTTCCAAGTACAAAAGTTGACATTTATTCCTCTACATTCGCTATATCGGAGAAACCAACTCTTGTTTACATTGGCTTTTTAAATGACAATCACTTTATTCAATTGGTGCTAAGAGATTGCTCACAAATACCACAAATTATGCCAATTTGGATGAGATACCATGAAAAATTGGCGGGAGATTGGGAATTACATTACTACCAACAAGTTACAACCTCAAAAGCTTCAATCGGTATGGTGGAATTGGATGATCTTGAATGAAATGAGGTACTAATTTTTAAGAGCGATGTTAATAGCAGGCCGGTTTTGGCTATATGCAGGACGCGGATATATGCAGGCCAAAAAATTATTCATGTAGGCCAAATTTCATATTTACATACCATATTCAAAAATCAAGTTAATATTTTCCTAAATAAATCACCAAGCAAAATAGCATCCATAAAATAAGTAAGTAAAATATCATGCGTGCGAGGTTACGTTGAATGTCACTGTTTCGTCAGTAAATCTGGGAGAGCTATTGATGGAGTATCCCTAAAGGCACTAATCGCACCCCATCCATGGGGGTGCGGTTATCCAAAGAACCCCCACTAGCGAGGTAACTACCCGAAGTATAACCATCGCCGCCAACGCCGCCATCGCCGTCATGGCCGCCATCGCCGCCATCGCCGCCATCGCCGTCAACGCCGCCATGACCGCCGTCGCAGCCATGGCCGCCATGGCCGCCATGGCCGCCATCGCCGCCATGGCCGCCATCGCCGCCATCGCTGCCATCACCGCCATGGCCGCCATCGCTGCCATCACCACCATCGTCGCCATCGCCGACGACGTCGCGATCGTCGCCATCGCCTAGCAAATACCCATTAATAGTTTTAGACCTGTTGTAATTTAAAAACACATCGCACTCAGACAAACGAGTAAACTCCTTGGGGACACGATTGCATGGAACGAAAAAACACATAATACATGAAGTATTAAACTACTCGAATCATTTTTCCTGAAGTTTTAAAAGGAAAAATGATATCTTTTTTTAAAAAATTGTGGTCTACATATAGCTAAAATCGGCCTGCGTTTAACATCGCTTTTTTTTAAACTGTGGTGCATATAGCCAAAACTGGCCTGCGTTTAACATCGCTCAATTTTTAACTTTCAAAATATCTTACTCCGAATAATTGGTATATGTTTATTTACTTAATCTTTTATCATTTTTGTAGTTGAAAAAGTCGAAGAGAAAAAGTCATGGAATGTTTATCAAGGAATCAAAAGTTTTATGATATTTTATGGGTGTTGTTAAAGGCAAATCAGAATTGGCTATTGGCAAACCAATTTCTATGAGTTATTACGCGCCTTTTGAAAATACGCTTTTTACATGCATTTTTAGGAAAAGCGTTCAACACGAAAATTGTAGATCTCGTCGAGATCTACAACTTTCGTGTTGAACACTTTTCCTAAAAAATGCATGTACAAGGCGTATTATCAAAAAATTCACTATAGTTACGATCAGGGCGACAATACGCCTTGTGCGTGCATTTTTAGGAAAAGTGTTCAACACGAAAGTTGTTGATCTCGACGAGATCTACAATTTTCGTGTTAATCGTTTTTCCTAAAAATGCATGTACAAAGCGTATTTTCAAAAGACGCGTAATAACTCATAGAAATTGATTTTGCCAATATTGCCTTTAACACCACCCTATTTTATCTATCTTATATATCTTATGCTTTTTGACCATGTTCTAGAGTTTTTGTCATTTAATGAAGTTTGTCATTTTAAAAAAATTTAAAAAAAAGGTGTGCAAATATAAATAATGCTTGCGGATAGCCAATTCTTTAAATGGAGCTTGTGGATAGACAAACCTCAAAATGGTGTTTGCGGTTAGTCGTTAGTGTGGATAGCCAAAAGTGTGGTGTGGTTAGTGTAGAGGGAGCTCGAAACATCCGGAGGAAAGTCAAGGTGGAACTAACTCTCTGTTGCCTCCAGCTAGGTATATATATAGCAGAATACTTAGGGTTTCCACACGCATAGCCCCCGAGCTCGTTATTCGTCTGAATATACTCTTACAATCTCCTCCTATATTCGTGACAAATAACGTAACGTTTCGGGGTGCTGAAGAGTAGACAAAATAATAAACAAACTAAACAAAATATTTAGGATAGATCATACTGATCAACATATGAAAAGGTTTTTGCCTAAACGGCAAGTCAGAAAACCACAGATTCTATCCCAAAAAATATAGTCTAAATAATTATTACAAAACATAACATGAAATTAAACGTTTGATGATTCTACTAGTCTAGTAGATCATCGTCATCCATGTCCAGGTCTACATCTCCTCCACAATCTCCACTGTAGCCTGCAAGGAATTTCACGAGTCAGACTCTATGAATTCATAATCGTATGCAGTAACGTTTAAAGTAAACTAGCTCTTACTAAATGAGTTTAGCACTTCTAGCAACGGTGAAGTAACTCTGTCAGCATCTCATCCAGTCTAACTAGGACTAGACCCGTTATCTTACTCATTACTGATCACTATGTGTCTCACCAACACATGTGGGCACACATCACGTGCAACATTATCAAATGTGGAATAATGTGATGTGACCAATAATGTTTAGATTAACATTTACAACGACTTTCAGTTTCCAGTTGAATAACTCTTGAATCAACTTACAATGAGAAAGTTGCTTGGTTATCAAATGTGGAATAATCGGCACCAGACCATCTTGGGTTTTCATCAAAAAATTATTTGGGTTTTCAGTCTGTTTTTAGATGCTTGAATGTTGCGACTATACATTCTCACTGTTAAAACATAAACTGCGGAGGAAAGTTTCATATTTCTATGAACTTTAATCTCATTTCCCCCGATGTTTTGATTGTGAGAGCTCTATTCAATCCTTTGGTCAAATGGTCTGCAACATTATCTTTCGATCTCACATCAATAAGGGACGTAATCCCTTGACTTGTGAGAGAGGTCAACCGGGATTGTTTCAGCCTGAGATGCCTTCTTTTGCCATTGAACAAAGTGTTTGTAGCAATCGTTTTAGTAGCCTGATTGTCGCAGTAAACTGCAACAGAACTCATTTTCAGGCTCGACAAAGGAATGTCAATCACCAAATCTCTCAGCCATTCAACTTCTTCTCCTACTGACGCAAGAGCGTAGAGTTCGGATTCCATAGAAGAGAAAGCAATACAGGATTGCCTCTTGGACTTCCAGGCTACAACTGCTCCTCCTAGTGTAAACACAAAACCACTAGTGGACTTACTGTCGTTTAATTCTGAGCACCATGATGCATCAGAATAACCTTCAAGAACTGAAGGCTGACCAGTGTAAACTAAAGCATACTTTTGAGTGTGCTTTAAGTATCGCATGAGCCTACCCAAGGCGTTCCAATGGTCTTTACCCGGATTACTAGTGAATCTGCACAACATGCCGACCGTAAAGGCTATGTCAGGTCTAGTGCAGACCATGACATACATGAGGCTACCAAGCAGTTTAGAATAATCTAACTGTCTAACCATGACTCCTTCATTGGGCTTTAGGCGGTTAGTGTAGTCGTATGGTGTCTCAGATGCGCTACTGGCACTGTATCCCCACGTGTCCAACAAGGACTTTATGTAGTGGCTTTGACTTAGGGAAATACCATTTTCCCAAAGCTCACTTGCATGCCTAGTATAGTTTAGCTACACCTAGGTCTTTAATACTAAATTCTTTTATGAGATCTGACTTAACGTCATCCACTTCGGATTGATCAGACCCCAAAATAAGCATATCATCAACGTACAAGCATATTATGGCGACTTTATCCGATCTATTACGTATGTAAAGACATTTATCTGAAAGTCTCGACATGAATCCCACGTTATTTACACTATAGTCGAACTTCTCAGGCCATAATTTCGGTGCTTGCTTTAGTCCGTATAAAGACTTAAGAAGTTTACAGACTTTCGTTTCGTGACGTCTACAATGAAACCTTCAGGTTGACTCATGTAGATCTCTTCGGTCAGATCTCCGTTCAAGAACGTAGTCTTAACATCCAACTGATGAACAACAAAGTGCTCAATAGATGCAATAGCAAGGAGAACCCGAATGGTTGCCAAGTGACACATGGGTGAGTAGACATCAAAGTAATCTACTCCGCTTACTTGTGTGAAACCTTTAGCCACCAGACGTGCTTTATACTTAGCTACGCTACCATCGGGATGCAACTTCTTTTTCAGAACCCACTTACACCCTACGGTTTTAGCCCCTATTGGCTTATCAACCAACGTCCATGTGTTATTCTGAAGAAGAGAACTCATCTCTTCATCTATAGCTTCTTTCCAGAGTAGTGAATCTCTGGATCTCATCGCTTCCTTATAGGTGGATGGATCGGCCTCAACGTGGTAAGTCACAAAGTCACTACCGAAGGTTCGTGGAATTCGCTCTCTCACAGAAGTTCTCCTAGACTCTAGGACAGAGTTATCTACCGGAACGGAATAGGAGGTGCTCGGTACTAAAGTAGGATCTTCTTCAGTAATAGTTACTTGCATACCTGGGATTTTTAAGTTCTTATCTTTGACGAACTTATCCTCGAAGAACACCGCATCCCTAGATTCTATTATGATATTATTTGAAATATCAAGGAACCTATCTGCAGCACTATCCTCAGCACAACCTAAGTAGACACAAGTATTGGTCCTAGGTCCAACTTTAGGCCTTCTAGGGTCAAGAACCCTGACATAGGCTATACAACCCCAAGTCTTAAGTCGAGTAAACGACGGGGGTCTCTTAAACCAAAGCTCGTAGGGAGTAACTCTCTAACTTAGCATGAGAAACTTTATTCAGAATGTGATTCGCAGTCAAGACTGCTTCGCCCCGATAAGCGGAAGGCATGCCTGCAGTGAGCAACATAGAGTTCAACATCTCTGTTAACGTTCTATTCTTGCGCTCGGCTATGCCGTTAGATTGGGGGGAGTAAGGAGCCGTGGTTTCTGCTATGATGCCCTGTGAAGCAAGAAAGCATCTGAACTCACTGGACATATATTCTCCTCCTCTATCACTCTTAAAACGTTTTATTTTCATGCTTAGTTGGTTTTCTACCCTGGTTTTGAAAAGACAAAACTTTTCAAACGCTTCATCTTTAGTTTTAAGCAACGAGATATGACAAAATCTCGTGCAGTCATCTATAAACGTGATCATATACTTCCTCCCACCTCTGGTGACAAAACTTTTAAAGGCACAAATATCAGAATGTATAAGCTCAAGAGGTGTTGTGCTCCTAGTAACCGTCCCAAAAGGTTTCCTAGTGATCTTAGTCTGAGCGCACACTTCGCATTTTTTAAGTGGAGACTTAGTGTCTAATGTGATCTTGTGAGTTCTAGCTACTTGGAACATTTTCTTGTAGTTGATGTGTCCTAGTCTCTCGTGTAGAGTCCTAGGGCTAACTAAGTTCAATTGAACTTGTTGGACTACCTCACTTGCTAGACTCAGACGGTACATCCTATTTTGGACATAAGCACATTCAAAATAGTGCGAGTTAACTGACAAAGTCACCTTGCCGCTACAGAAGCTAAGCGACATACCCGCATCACATAACAAACTAATAGACACTAAGTTAGCATATAGAGAAGGAATAAATTTAACATTCTTTAAAAATAAAGACTTACCTGAGGAGAGCAGCAGAGTTGCATTCTCCACCTTCAACACGTCAGCTGTGTCTCCATTTGCCACAGTAACTGATTCCTTTGCATCCTTCAACTCTGTCAGAAGATTAGCATTGTTGCAAATGTGGCACGTTGCCCCCCGAATCCAGGTACCACTCCGTGCTGGCCTGCGCGTGTCCGACCATGGCAACAAAGTCGGATGGCTCAGCTTGGCGGACCAAATGGGCTTGGTTGCCTTCTTGTGGTGCCCGGGTTCTCTCTTTCCTCGGTTGGTTGTAGTCATATACGCAGTGTCCCCACTTGTTGCAGTTATAATATTTACCCTTAAATTTCTTAGAGGGTTTACTCGGGCCTGCAACCTGGGGGCTACTACGAGACGTTTTGGTCTTGGGAGGGGGCGGAGGCCGCTTGGAGCTTGAAATCATGTTGGCAGCAACCTTCTGCTTGCCAACAGCTTCCAAAGCGTTCTTCGTCCTGTTCTCATCCTCAATGCGTATGAAACGCTTGAGGTCGTTCAGACCAACCTGCATCTTCTTGCGATACATTTCCGTTTTGAAATTGTACCACGAGGAGGGCAATTTATACACAATCGTGCCCGCAACAAAACTTTCGGGCAGACTGATGGACTCACTATGCAAAGAATCAATTAAAATTTCAAACTCTGATACCTGAGGGAGAATGACTTTCTCCTCGTCGAAGCTGAAAGAGTGGAACTTGTCCACTAGGTGCGTCTTGGACATGTCCTCCTCCTGCCTGAAGTGCTCCTGCAGCGCATCCAAGATCTCCTTTGCGGTGCTCATCTTCATGTAGGTCTGGACCAAGCTGGATGACAGACAGTTCAGCAGGTAGTCCCTGCAGAAGTCTTCATCTGAAAACCACTGTGCCTCATCAGCAGTCCCAACGACCTCAGCACCATCAGACTGAACTGTGTAGAACACGTTCAGAAACTTCATCCCGAACTGAGTGTTCAACTTCCAGGCGTTGAACTCAGTCGCTGTGAACTTCTCCAGCTTTATCATCGGAATGGGGGACGTCATGGAGTTCCCCTTCATCATTGTGCTTGGAGACGGCGGCGGCAGGAAGAGGCGGAAGACGGCTGAGGGGGATCTGGAGGCACGGGAGAACAGTGGCGCACGGTCACTGTTGCTGAAGAGCGCACGGGCAGCGGTCGTGCGAGATGCTGGCAGACGAGCGCACGATCAGTGATCGTGCGCGAGGGGTTGAGCGCACGGTCAGCGGTCATGCGCGAAGGTACTGGCTGGCTGCTGAAGAACGCACGAGCAGCGGTCGTGCGCGAGGGGTCGAGCGCACGATCAGCGGTCGTGCGCGAACTCCTCTTTTGCTAGCAGCGACTTCGTCTTCTTCGCACGAGCGGCAGTCCTAGGGCACGACTTCGACTCCAACATTGGCAGATCTGGACAACGCAGCAACAGCCCTCGATCTTCGGGCTAGGGCGACGGCGGCATCGGATCTTGAGCTTCTTCCTCGGCGAACGACGGCGTTGGAGGCGGCGACCTCCTTCTTCACGCACGGCGTGGGGAGAAAAGGCAGCGACTTCGATCTACTTCGCGAACGGCAGCAGCAGCGGCGCACGCGAACCGTAGCAGCAGCGGCGAGAGAGCGATCCGCGACGGGGAACGCGACGGGAAGCGCGATCGACGACGGCTAGCAGCAGCGACCTTCCTTCTTCGTCGATCTCCTTCCTTCCTTCGCGAACGACGATGGCTAGCAGCAATGGCGCGATCGAGCAGCTGCAGCGAGGGCGCGATCGGCGGGAGATCGCCTTTGGACGGGAACGAGCGCCCCTTAGGGCTGTTTCGAGAATGTAGCGGGAGTTCGAAACATCCGGAGGAAAGTCAAGGTGGAACTAACTCTCCGTTGCCTCCAGCTAGGTACATATACTGCCTAGCGTTTCCACACGCATAGCCCCCCGAGCTCGTTATTCGTCTGAATATACTCTTACAGTTAGCAGTACCCTAAATTGAATACTCGACTCGTCAAGTTAACTCTTCTTGAAATTAAAATTGAAATTTAATTCCAGTTTCGATTTAGCATAATTTTTTGTAATCAACTCTTCTATGATTTCGGTTCTGGTTCAAAAAGAATTGAAATTAAATTATTCACTATCGGTTCGATTCAATTCTCCGAGGTTCTAGTTTGATTCCAATTTGATTTATGTTTCTAGTGAATCAACATTACTAGACGCTAATGCGGATCATAGTTTAGAAGCAGGCCGACCCTAATTGGAACCCATACGAGTTTATATGGGATTATATTTGTATGGTTTAATTGAGTTTGTAGTTGTGTTCAGAATAACAATGAGATATTTCCATGTTTCTTTTATATTTGTACATTATTTATGCATATTTTATGTATGTTTTGTATCAGTCAATTATAGTCGTTCTTATTTGTATAATATATATATAGAATTTAGAGGTATATCACAGATTTTGGATAAAATTTGCAGGTTCTCGTGATCTCAACGCACCGATGATTCCATTGAATCTAGGCGTGGAAACCTAAAATTTCATGTCCCCACCCTGTCGGCCCATTATCCACTCCATTTCTTTTAGGGCTCGTTCGTTTGCACGGAATTGAACACTTGGAATTGAAATTCGATGACGAATTCCAATTACGCCGTTCGGCCCTCACATAACTTTATTAATTGGAATTCGAGTTAAACATCATGGAATTGATTTTAGCATAGACACAAAATCTAGCTGGACATATCGGAATTGGGCGAACAATGACTCTTTAACTACGCTTCCCGTTCCTCCTCGACATTCTGACTCGCTGGGGCTCCTCCTCCACTTTCCAGCAGCGACTCGCGATCTTCCGGTGATCCAGCAGTGGCGCGCATATTTTCGCCCTAGCGTGCGTTTTTTTCGGCTGATACACATTTTTCGTCAGAGCGTGCGTTTTATGCCCGGGCGCGCAATTTTTTTGCCCGGGCGCGCGTTTTTCGCCTGGGCGCGCGTTTATCGCCCGGGCGCGCGTTTATCGCCCGGGCGCGCGTTTTTCGCAAGAGCAGGCTGTTTGTCGCCCAGGCGCACGTTTTTCACACGGGCGCGCGTATTTTTCTCGGGCCCTTATTTTTCGCCCGGATGCGCGAATTGCCTCCCGGGCGCGCGTTTTTCGCCCGGGCGCGCGTTTTTCGCCCGGGCGGGCATTTTTCTCCCAGGCGCGCGTTTTTCGCCCGACCGTGCGTCTTTTCGCCCGGGTGCGCGTTTATCGCCCGGGCGCGCATTTTTCGCCCGGGCGCGCGTTTTTCGCCCGGGCGGGCATTTTTCGCCCGGGCGCGCGTTTTTCTCCCGAGCGGGCTTTTTGTCGCCCGGGCCCACGTTTATCACACGGGCGCGCATTCTTCGCCCGGGCCCTCATTTTTTGCCCGGACGCGCATACTGTTCCTCAGGTGCGGGTTTTTCGCACGGGTGCGCGTTTTTTGCCCGAGCGCGCGTTTTTCGCCCGGACGGACATTTTTCGCCCTTGCGTGCTTTTTTCGAACGGACGCGCGTTTTTCGCCCGGGCGCTGGTTTTTCGCCGGGGCGTGCGCGTATTGTCACCCGGGCGCGCGTTTTTCGCCCGGGCGCGCGCATTTTTTCTCGGGCTCGGATTTTTCGCCCGGGCACGCGTTTTTTGCCCGGGCGCGCGTTTTTCGTCCGGGCGCTCGTTTTTTCGCCCGGAGGCGCGTTTTTCACCCGGGCGCGCGTTTTTCTCTAGGGCGCTCGTTTTTCGCCCGGGCAAAAAATGCGCGCCAGGGCGAAAAAACACGTGCCCGGGTGAAAAATGTGCGCCCGGGCGAAATACGCCCGTTTGTCTTCCGGGCGCCCGTTTTTTCGCCCTGGCGCCCGTTTTTTGCGCTAGCGCGTGTTATTCGCCCGGTCGCCCGTTTTTCGCCCGAGCGCGCGTTTTTCGCCCAGGGGCGCTTTTTCTCCTATGCACGCGTTTTTCGCCCGAGCGCACGTTTTTCACCCGGACGCACATTTTTGTCGCCACGCGCGCACGCTTTTCGCCCGGGCACACATATTGTCGCCCGGACGCGTGTATTGTCGTCGAGGTGTGCGTTTTAGGGTCGGGCTCGAGTTTTTTGCCCGAGCGCGTTTTTTTTGTCCGGGCTCGGGTTTGTGCCCGGACTCGCATTTTTTTTCCAGCTGAAACATTTTTTTATTATATATGTAAAAAAATATTAGTTTGTTTGTAATATTTTCCAATTCTTAGATTGAATTTTATTTTACAAACGAACAAAAGAATTGATCAATTCCATAATATTCATCAATATTGTTTATTAGGCGAACGCTGGATTTGGAATTAGACCAATTCCAATTCTGAATGTCGAATCCCAATATCTTATTCCAATATCAAATTCAAATTCCGTCCAAACGAACGGACCCTTACGGAATTGAAGACTTGTAATTGAAATTCGACGTCGAATTCCAATTACGTCGTTCGCTTGTTAGGTAGCTTTAATAATTAGAATTTGAGTTGAATATCATGGAATTGATTTTAGCTTATGCACAAAATCTAGCTGAACATATCAGAATTGAGCGAGTCTGGCACGCTCGATTTATCGCGTTCTTCGCCCGGGCGCGCGTTTATGCGCCCGGGCGCGCAAATTTTCGCCCGGACACGAGTTTTTTGCGCGGACGCGAGTTTTTTCGCCTGGACGCGCAAATTTCGCTCCGTAAGTTTTCCGCCCAAGCGCGCATTTTTCGCCCGGGCGCGCGTTTTTTCGCCCGGACGCGCCTTTTTCGCTCGGGGGCGCGTTTTTTCGCTCATGCGCATGTTTTGTCGACCGAGCGCGTATTTTTTTGCACGGGCGCAAGTTTTTCGCCTTGGAGCGCATTTTTCGCCCGGGCACGCGTTTTTCGCCCGGGGGCGCGTTTTTCGCCCGAGCGCACGTTTTGTCGCCCGGGCGCGTAATGTTTCTCCTAGGCGCAGGTTTTTAGCCCGGGCACGCGTTTTTCGTCTGGGCGCGCGTTTTGTCGCCCGGGAGCGCAATTTTTCGCACAGGCGCGGAATTTTCTCCCGGGCATTTTTTCGCCTGGGAGCGCGTTTTTCGCCCAGGGACTCGTTTTTTCGCCCGGGTGCGGAATTTTTCGCCCGAGCGCCAGTGTTGCGCCCGGGCGCGCGTTTTTCGCACAGGCGCGCGTTTTTCGCACATGCGCGCATTTTTCGCCAGAGCATGCGTTTTTTGTCCGGGCACGATTTTTTCGCCCGTGCGCACAATTTTCGCTCGGGCGCATTTTTCGCCCGAGTGCGAGTTTTTCGCCCGGGCGCGCGTTTTTCGCCCGGGCGCGCGTTTTTTCGCCCGGGTGCACATTTTTCGCCCTTTCTCGCTCGGGGGCGCGTTTTTTTCCTGGCCGCGCATTTTGTCGCCCGGGCGCCCAATTATTCGCCTGAGCGTGTGTTTTTCGCCCGGGCGCGCATTTTTTGTCATGACGTGCATTTTTTATTATATATGTAAAAAAGTATTAGTTTTTCTATAGTATTTTTAAATTCTTAGATTGAATTTTATTTAATAAACGAACAAAAGAATTGTTTAATTTCACAATATTCAACAATATTGTTTATTAGGCGAACGATGGAATTAGAATTAGATCAATTCTAATTCTGAATATCGAATCCTAATATTGAATTCCCATATCAAATTCCAATTCCGTCTAAACTGGAAAGAGAAATGTGATTAATTTGGAACATGGATGAGACGTCATCGGGAAGGAAAAAGATATGTGACAGCTTGAGATCGATGTCGTTCTACTGGAGACTGGAAAGAGAAATGTGATTAATTTGGAAATGATGTGAGAAGCACGTAGTCCTTCACGAAATTGGAACTTCTAACTTCTATGTGAAATCCCCTTATAGCCTTGATGTGTTTTTTTTTTAATAAATTGAGTTTTGTTTTTGCTGCATTATCAAGCACTATAAACTGAATAACTTCATTTTTCTCGCATCAGAACGAAGCAAAAAACTCTTCAAGCAAGAACTAAATTGATATAGTTCAGATATTAAATTAAATTGTATTTCTTTTAATTTGGTTTATAAATAATATAGTACATGTAAAAAGGGTAGCCTAGTGCACAAATCATTCCCATGAAGCGAGAGTCCGGGGAAGGGTCCCACCATAAGGGTGAAATTTAGGTAAACTTTACCCTGCATTTTTGCAAAATGCTATTTTTAGGACTTGAACTCATGACCTCAAGGTCGCACGGACACACCTCAAATGGAGCCCCCAGGCTCCACTTCTATAAATAGTATCGTGCATGTATTTAATGAAAAATGGGTTGCGTTTCGACAATTACTTCTGGTTCAGTCAAGTTCGAATCAGGTCTAAATTTTTTGGAACCATTCAAAAATTATTGGTTGCGGTTCCGATTCTAGTTATGGTAATAGTATAAAGGAGGGAGGCCCGGACCATTTTTTTCACGGTTCGAAAATTCAAGCCAGACAAAAGTAATTCCCTAGTGGTTTGGTTCTATACTGTTTCAATTCGATCGGTTCTGATTCGATTTACGATTCTAGATTTTAGCTGACAACTCTAATCCCTCCTCACTTTAATGAATAATTATTTGGCCATTTTAATTGAAAGTAAATTTGGTTATATATCTCATGGATGTGTGCGGTTGTGTGTGTTTATGTGTGTTTGTGTTTTGAACATTTATGGGTCTCTCCCATTCCAAAAATAGCTTTGAGCATAAATCACTTTTCATTATTTTTGGCAATTGTTATTAGCACATCACTTTTGGCTATTCGCACACCAATTTCTATGAGTTATTACGCGCCTTTTGAAAATACGTCTTGTCGGCGAGATCTACAACTTTTGTGTTGAACACTTTTCCTAAAAATGCACTCATAACACGTATTGCCGCCCTGATCGTAACTATAGCGAATTTTCGACGAATTTTTGAAAATACGCCTTGTACATGCATTTTTAGGAAAAGTGTTCAACACGAAAGTTGTAGATCTCGACGAGATCTACAATTTTTGTGTTGAACACTTTTCCTAAAAATACATGTACAAGAAGTATTTTCAAAAGGCGCGTAATAACTCATAAAAATTGGCGTGCGAATAGCCAAAACTGGTGTGCTAATAACAATTGCCTTATTTTGTTCTACTAGTACATTTGTTCTTTCCTCTGGGGACGAGAGTGCACTCCCCAATACCATCATTCTTTCCTCTCAAAATGAGCGTGTCGCCCAATAGTTCTTCTAGGCGGATCAGGCAGGCTAGTCGCGATCCAAATCGGAGTTGATCTCGCGGACTAGTCGCGTTCCAATTGAGAGATGATTTCATCGACCATTCGCTGATCACGACGATCTCGCCAATCAAAACTAGAAAGAATACAAGTATCATGATTTTTTCTTAGGATCCCTCCGGTAAAATGTCCTTGATTTGATGAGAAGAAGGCAAATATGGGGTGGCCGGAGTTGGGAGAGACGAAATGGGGGGAGGGTAATTCAAAAGAATTAGAAGAAATTTCATGATATTGAGAGTATTTATGGTCACAAATACGACCGCTGAAAATCCATTTGTTTATTATTATATAAAAAAAGAACAAAAAAACAAATAGCTTTTAGTCCTAGCCCAGGACTGAACATAGTAAAGAGGGCTTCATCTGGACGCTTAATTTGGAGTCTTCAATTTGGACCATCCATCTGTAACTTTATCTTTAAAATAAGCGATGCGCTAGTAAATTCATACCCACTGATGATTCATCGTTCGATTAAGTTTGTAACATTGCTAACCTCTTTTAAAATGATGTCCTCATCATGTTGTTCTTCATTCTTCTGAACCCTGAATTGAGAGGGCAAAGTTGAGGAAGTCGATCCTCCGTTGTTTCGTGGAGCGCTGGTTGAAACTGTTAGACAGAGTGATAAGCCCGACCCACGGCAGTACGCATTACGGCCAGCTCATCGGAACAGACTGAGGGTTGCAGCCCAACCGATCCAACCCCTTTTCATTACTGTTCTCATAATGGCGGGTTGTTGTCAAGGGAGATCGAACCCCTGACGTTGATAAGAAGCTCTCCTACCAGCCCTCATCACCCAACTGCGCTGCAACAACCCGCCATTATGAGAACAGTACTGGAAAGGGGTTGGATCGGTTGGGCTGCAACCCTCAGTCTGTTCCGGTGAGCCGGCCGTAATGCGTACCGCCGTGGGCTGGGCTCATCACTCTGTCTAACAAAACCGATTTTGTTAGACAGAGTGATGAGCCCGGCCCACGGCGGAACGCATTACGTCCGGCTCACCAGAACAGACAGAGGGCTGCAGCCCAACCAGGCCCAACCCATTTTCACTACTGTTCTCATAGTGACGGGTTGTTGTCAAGGGGGATCGAACCCCTGACCTTGATAAGAAGCTCTCCTACTAGCCCTCATCACCCAACTGCGCTCACTCTGTCTAACAGAAACATTGAAGATGGATGTGACGCTGATGGTCATTAATTCAATAAGAACAAAGTTTTTTCAACTATCAGAAGTTTACAACTCTATGTTTCATCCCGCGGTGATGCGAAACTTGGGGGTAAGCTTCCTTCCTCTTCCGTTTTGCCACCCCCCCTTTGTTGAAGTGTAAGTAGGATCTGGCTCCAGTCGCTCTTTATGTTGTTTTTCGTCGCCTTTTCTTCTTCGATCTCTTCTTTTCTTCTTAAATCCCCAAGTTTGATTTGATGTCACTAAAGAGACATTGTTGAGTCAGTAGATCTGGTAATTTTGAAAGTAGTTCTGCTTGTAATTTGGGTATTTATTTTAGATCTGTTAAATCCTCCCACGAACTGTCAGCAGGGGGTAATCTCTGCCATTGTATAAGGACTTGTGATACCTCATGTCCTTGCCGGATGATTCTGTGAGAGCCGATGATGGCCAATGGTTGATGGAGAGGGTTATTCTTCCAGGTGAGAGTAGGTAGCTCAATCACTTGTAATCCTGGGTCTCTGATATATGGTTTGAGGAGAGATGCATGAAATATCGAATGAATTTTTGAATTTGGAGGGAGATTGAGACGGTGGGCCGTCTCACCAATGATCTCCTCTACTTGAAATGGACCGTAATATTTCAAACTTAGCTTTCGTCTTGCTGGTCTGGTCATGGTCAGTTGGCGATATGAATGGAGTTTTAGTGGTACTCATTCCCCCTTATCCAGTTTTTAACTCCCATCATTTTTTGTCGGCTTGAACTTTCATCTAATGTTGTGATCTCGCAAGGTTTTCCTTTAGTGAGTAAAGTAGGTCTTCCCTAGTCTGTAAGGTCATCTCGACTGCTTCGTTCATTGTTTTACCTGCACAATAATTGAACAAACCAGGAGGGGGCTGACCACACATAACCTCATAAGGGGTCATGTTGGTCTAGGTATTAAACATAGTGTTAAAGTGATACTCATCTAAACTCAAGTAACTGGACCATGTTTTTGAATTTCGTGTGATAATATGCGTAGGTACTTGCTCAACACATTGGTTAACTCTTTCTATTAACGCATATGTTAAAGGGTTATATGCTGAAATATATTTTAGCAGAGAACCTTGGAGCCTAAATAGCTCAATCCATAAATCGCTTAAGAATATAGTATCTCTAGCTGAAATAATTGATTCTTGGATTCCATGTAATTTTTTCACTTAATCCCAGAATATAAAGGTTACAAGTGGTCATGACAGCAGATGTTTCAAAGGGGAAAATGTAACCCCTTTGAAAATCTACAATCACCACTAATATGATGGTATATCCTAATAATAGATGTAAATGAGTAATTAAATACAGGGTTAGGTCAGCCCCACAATTTGTTCGGTGTGGGTAATGACTTCAACAACTCATATGGTAAGAGATTTTGAGCTTGTCTTCTGGCATACATCACATTTATTGATATCTTCTATGATATCTTTCTTTATATTATGCCAAAAGAATTGGGCTTGAATCTTATGTAGTGTCCCTCTAATCCCAGAGTGTCCACCATAAAGACTTGAGTGTGCTTTTAGATTTTTTAATTACATTGGATTGTCTGGGTATGTATACTCCGTGCTTATCAATGACGTAATTGCTCTGTTATTTCAGTTAGGATAGGCATGTAGATCCTTTCTTATTTTCTGAGTGAATTCGTCTTCATTATAATCTTGTTCCAATCCTTCCATTAGAGAAGAGGTTGGAACTGAGATCATTTTTAGGCTCTTAAGGGTTGAGCTCTCTGGAATTGTAACACCCTGCCCGTTGCATAGTATATAACAGTAGGTTCGGTCGGGATCCCACGCCATATAAAGTGAACAAGCCAGAGAGTTACACTATCGAAATAACCAACCAAAGACATCTCAGAGTTACACATAAGCGGAAGAATAATTTATTAATCTTAAACCATAATATATGTCCACAACACTAAATAGGAATGACTGGTTCATATACATAAAAGTGTTTGACACTACGGCCATACTTAAGAGGTGTTTATCTTATTACATGGTTTACAAGCATCGGCACGCAGACCGACAATACATGAAACAAAACACTCAAAAAGAAAGCCTTCGAGGGCCAGCTAGCAAAAGAGCTCCACTCAGCTACTTCCCGCTCGGCTCGCCAGGTCCTGTATAAGCAAATTCCACAAAAATGTGGGAAAACACGACCTCACCCCTTCCTGGGGCGGTGGTACTCATTCCCTGCAAGCAAGCATTAGCGGCATATATATATATATATATATATATATATATATATATATATTTCACAAATGTGTCGAATCACTGCATATATACAATCATCACAAACGTCGGCACGCATGGTCACACGTCTCGTGCTCACAAGGCACACTTTCAGTGTACTCTCTCCGAGTGCACTTCCATCCCCAATTCAGCAACTTAGATGGCAATTGAGCTAAGCCGTACAAGCCTACGCTTTCCGACAATCCTTTCCATAAGACGGTGCACCAAGGGGCGACCCTTCGCCAACCACTATGGACGGGTTCAGATCCACCTTGCCCGATTCAATCATCACGAACAACCAGCACGATGCGGGTACAGTTTCACCTCGGCCTGGTAACGAGACAACCACACTGGGTCATCAATACAACCTCACAGGCAATTCCAATCAAACCACGTGACATCGAGTGTCACTGGCACTAACGTCGGCGTTAGCACTAACGCCGCACGTTAGCTAACAGAACATAATTCGGTCATCTTTTTCGGATATTTTCTGGAGGTTGCCTCTAGAACTCCATGCAGCACATCACATCACCCAGAACCCAAAAATAAGCATACATACTCGGAGTCTTCTCCGGAACGCAATAAAGTGATATCAACATCATCAATCCAGACCAACCTGTCCAGATGGGCTTCACATAGTATGTCTATGTCCGAACAACGATCCAGACTCTATATGTTATTTCTATGGGGATATGTCATATCAACCCGTCAGAAGAAACCTATCCACTAATTAGTGGACATGTTCATGCTACTATGCAAATCAAAGGACAAGTGTGTCCAAAGATTCAGAAGGAGAATTGTTACCCCTGACGATCTCTTTGGTGCCATGATTCTGAAAGCAATCCGGATGGAGAGGTTCGCAGGACGCTCTCCTACAAGTATCCGAACTCGGCACGTCAAACGACTAGCCAATAGGGGTCTTCTTCTTCCTGCCCTCTTCTTCCTTGCCTTTGGAGAGAGAGAGCTACAATGAAAAGTCAGAAGAGAAACTATATTTACTGGCTTATATATATAAAGAGCTACCGCATGCGTTAGCTTCTTAACGCTAGACGTTAGCCCAAAGGCGGTACATTCAATCTTATCCAGAACTGCTTACTCCTATTGGCTGAAAGATCTAAGCCCGTGTGAAATTTTTCGAATCTTTATGAAGCGAGCAGGAGTTAGTCAACTTAAAGTTCACAAGCCAAACAATCAGAAGCAAATGGAGGCAAACAAGAAATCTTTATTGATAGCAGTACTTCAATTACAAGGCAAGACATGCTTGGCGAGACATGATTTCGCCAGCACAAACACCAAAGAGAAAATTACAAAGTTGAAGATAACTTGAGACCGCTCAGACCGCGCGACCTCCCTGTGACTTGAGCAAGCTGCCAGACCGCAGCGACCTGCCGATCACAGAACACCACCAAGCCGCACTCCTTCTTCCGAACTCCTGATTCTCCTGAACTCCAGCACCACAACTCCAAGCCGCAGATCGCCCGATCACTTTCAGAGGAAGAGGTGATCGCTGCTACCCACACTATCCGCAGAAGCTGCACAAGAAGAGTTCAATCAGCAGACCGCCCGGTCAGACAACTAGAGACCGCAGGAAAGAAGAGAACTCGGCTTACACTTGGTGTGTCTTAATTATTGCTACCGATGGGTCCTATTTATAGGCGTGAGACATGATCCAGTCACCACCCTATGAGATAGGATCACCACCCTCCAGACCGCGCGACCTGACCGGTCACACCGCGTGATCAACAACAGTACTCCTGCTTCATTTTGGTGAACTCGCCAGCTTCAACATCAACTATGAGAGACCGCCACTCTCACAGCAGATCGCGACTTCAAGAGAGATCGCCAGACCGCCCGAAGCTGTTCACCCCCTGTGTTCGTCCGAGACCGCGAACACAGCCAGTTCGCCAACAGACCGCGAACTCCTGTCCGCATGCCGGTCTCCACCTGAGACCGCGAACAGCGTCCAGCTTGCATACCAGTCTCCTCCTGAGACCGCAACTTGAGACCGCACGACTAAGACCCTTAGTCCGCGAACACCACCAGAAAGCCCGGTCAACCACCAGACCGCATTCTGGAGAAACCTGGGGCAAGCTGTGCGATCACACCAGACCGCCACAGCTTTGAGGAAGACAACCCGCCACACGGTCACGCACAGACCGCGCGCACCTGAAGACGAACAACTCGCCACGCGGTCAGAGAAAGACCGCACGACCTCCACCTTCAGCCGCCTTGGACCAGATACCAACGATCAAGACAGGAGACCGCAACTAGGCTAAGACAAGCCAAACCGCAGAGGCAGACCGCCAAGTCGTTCGGTCACGCCAGACCGCCCGACCTCCTCCCAGACCGCCCAGGTCCAAAAGTCCTCTAACTTCCACTTCAACAATTTCAACACTCCCCCTTGAAGTGGGAAGTTGAAACCAGCCCCAGTAGGCTCCTTAGCCGTGTGAACGACCCCTTTGCCAGCGCCTTTGTGAAGATGTCCGCGACATTGTCTGCACTCCGCACATGCCCGACCGAAAGAGATCCCTCCAACACCTTCTCCCGTATGAAGTGGTGCTCGATCTCGATATGCTTGGTCCTCGCGTGACAAACTGGATTGGTAACCAGTTTGAGAGCACTCTCGTTGTCACCGCGTAGCAGAGTCGGCTCCCAAACCTCCTTGTGGACGTCTCCCACCAACCTCCTAAGCCAGATGGCTTCCTAAGCTGCCAAGGCCGAAGCCTTGTATTCCGCTTCCGTGGTGGAGACCAATACAGAATCCTGCTTCTTGCTGCACCATGATATAGCTGTAGGGCCCGCCATGAAGACGAATCCAGACGTCGACTTCCGATCATCCGAATCTCCCCCGTAATCAGCATCCATGAACCCGTGCACCTCGAAGCCCGCATCCCTTCTGTACAGGAGACCCATGTCCGAGGTCGCCTTGACATACTTCAGAATGTTCTTGGCTGCTAGCAGATGAGGTACCCGTGGCTCCGCCATATATCGACTCACTCTGCCAACTGCATATGCAATATCCGGCCTCGTGATCGTCAGATAGATCAGGCTCCCAACCAGAGCTCGGAACACCAACGGATCTTGCATAATCCTCCCCTCATCCTTCCGAAGCTTCATAGCCTTCTCCAGAGGTGTGGAAGTGCACTTCCCTTCCTTCATGCCGAATCGCTCCACGATCCGCTCCGCATAACCGGCCTGGGTCACCAGTACTCCACCTTCCTTCCTCTGCACCTCGAGTCCAAGGAAATGGTGAAGCTCACCTAAGTCCTTCATCTCGAACTGATAGACAGCTCGGCCCGAAGCTGCACTACCTCCTCCTTCGAATTCCCCGTCACGATCATATCGTCGACGTATAGCAACACGATGACTTGAAGCTCCCCGCTCTTCTTGACGAACAAGCTTGAGTCTGAGTCTGAAGCACCAAATCCACAGAATAGGAGATATTCTGCAATCTTCCCGTACCACGCCCTCGACGCTTGCTTCAACCCATACAGGGCCTTCTTCAACTTGCAGACATGCTCCGGAAAATCTTCAGACACAAAGCCTGGTGGCTGGACCATGAAGATATCCTTGTCAATCTCGCCGTACAAGAAAGCGTTCTTGACGTCGAGCTGCCAAATCTCCCATCCACTGAACGCCGCCAAGGCAATGATAAATCGAACTGAAGTCATTTTTGCCACCGGGCTGAATGTCTCCTCGTAGTCTTCACCGTATTGCTGCGAGAACCCCCGAGCTACAAGACGAGCCTTGTACCGCTCGATGTTGCCGTCAGCTTTCTTCTTGAGCTTGTAGACCCACTTACATGTCACAGGAGTGGTGCCCTTGGGCTTGGGCACAAGAGACCAGGTCTCATTCTTCTCAAGAGCTGTCATCTCTTCTTGCATTGCAACGTCCCACTCCTTCACACCTCTGGCCTTCTCAAAGCTCGACGACTCCCTCTCATCCAGGGGACCAGCGAAGAAACATGAGACGAAGCTCACTGCGTTTCCTCCTGTATAATGATCAGGTGCGACGATCGCTCGCTTCGACCTCCTCAGCTCCTTCCCCTGAACCGCATTATCTCCAGCTGCTTCTTCCCTGGCTCCTCTTCCAGACGTGCTAGGAGCATCGCTCTCCCTGCTCCCTGAACCAGAAGCCCCCGTCTCGGAACTAGAAGGAGATGGACCACCTGGTGACACAGGTAGCTCCACCTAAAGATCCTCCACAGCTTTCTCTGACACCTCCACCCTGCTCTCTGGTAGCTCCACATCAGAAGACCCCTTGTAAGATGTCACCTCATCGAACACGACGTCGCGAGATACCACAAATCTCCGCGTCTCCGGGTCCATGCACTTCCATCCTTTCTTCCGCTCATCGTATCCCATGAAGACTAGCTTCCTTGCTTTCGCATCTAGCTTCGTCCGAAGAGCATCTGGAACATGCACGTAGCAGGTGGATCCAAACACCCTAAGACGTGCCACGCTTGGCTTCTCCTTGAACATCATCTCATGCGGAGTTAACATGTTGATGGGACTCAAAGGCATCCGGTTGATGACGTAGGCAGCACAAGACATTCCCTCCGCCCAGAAGGACTTTGGGATACTCTTGGCATGCAGCCAACACTTGCAGGTCTCCGTCAGATGACGGATCTTCCGCTCTGCAACACCGTTCTGCTGTGGAGTATGTGCACAAGTGAGCTCTCTCCGGATGCCTGCCTTCCTGCAAAAAGTAGAGAACTCACTGGAGGTGAACTCCCCTCCGTTGTCAGTCCTCAGCTTCTTCACCCGCAGTCTTAGCCGACCCTCCACGAGCTCCTTGAACTCCACAAACTTGGCAAACGCCTCCGCCTTCTCCTTTAGGAAATATACCCAGACATATCTGGTGTAATCATCGATCAACACCAGCATATATCTGCTGCCTCCGAGGCTTGGGGTAGCAGTTGGTCCCATCAAGTCACCGTGGATGCACTCCAATGTCACACTACTCCTTGTCTGCGACTTGTCAAACGGTAGCCGATGAGACTTGCCGAACTGACATCCCGCGCAAACATGACCTTCACCGTAGGAAGATAGACTTGGCAGACCCTTGACCAGACCTCTCACCGCCATAGCTTTCAGCTTGTCCATCCATACGTGCCCCAACCTCTCATGCCATATAACGGCACCATCATTCATCTTCATTTTGTCGACGTAGGAACTTGTTGATAAAACAAACAAGTCCTTTTCCCGTCTCCCGACATGGACGACCTCGGCCTTTACAGCCTCAAAATTGCGTAGAAACTTCACTTCTGTTGGGCCGAACAGAACGTGATACCCAGCGTCTACAGCGTTGGTCACAGAGAAGTGGTTTTTTCTCATACCAGGCACGTGATAGACACTCTTCAAAGTAAATGGCCCTCTATCACTGCCCAAGGAAACAACCCCCACCTTCTCTACTGGATCCACAGTATTATCAGCAGTAATGATTGCATTGTTATCTGTATAGGGCTGTGCAGAAGAAAGCTTGGTCGCGTCTCCGGTGAGGTGATGACCACACTCTGAGTCCACAATCCAGTCTTCCAGATAGTTGATAGAAGCAGAAGCTCCAACAGAAGCCGAGAAGGCTCCTCCCCAACCTCCTTCAAAGTGCCTGGCCTCAGCTTCCTCCTTCTCTGCAGCATGCCCAGCTTGGGTGACCACCTTGCAATCCTTCCTGATGTGGCCATACTTGCCACACTTGAAGCATTTCAGACCTTCACCCTTCTTCTTCCCGTCAGCCTTGGGAGCATACCCCCTTTCCTGCTGCCCAGAAGTTGAAGGCCCATAGCCTCCTCCAGCGGTCTTCTTCTTCTTATCCCACTTCTTCTTCTTCCCCGAGAAGAGCACTTTGCCATCTCCCCCAGCCACTGACACCCCCGCCATCTGCTTTGCCAAACTTTCTTGCGATGCAAGCAAGTTCTCCAGCTCCAACAGAGACGGCTGATTTGTCCATCCCTGCACCGACGTCACAAAGGCAACATATTCCTTCCGCAAGCCGCGGATGATGTGCCTCTTCATCTTCGCCTCAGAGATAGGCTCATCAGGATCCAATGCTGAGATTTCAGCGCACAAGTTCTTCATCTTCAGAAAGAAAGTGGATATAGAAAGATCACCCTGAGCCGACCTTGCCAGCTCATTCTCCAAGAACTGTAGCCTTGCTACATTCTTCTTGTTAAACAGCCCATCCAGGGCTCTCCAGATCTCCGCAGCTGATCCACAACCCAAAATGTGATCAAACAGATCAGGTGAAATTGCTCTCTTCAGAGTGAACTCTGCCTTCGCATTCGTCCTCCTCCAAGTTCTCACCTCTGCCCCATTATCCCCCTCCGGGACAACTTCCTGCGTCTGATCTCCTCCAACTACCTCCCAGAGGTCCTCACCTAGAAGATAGCTTTGCATACACGACTTCCACTTCTTGAAGTTAGTCGATGTAAGCATCTCAATTCTAAGACCCCTCGCTTCCATTGCTCTACCACTGGTTCCTTCTTCACAAAGGCGATGACTACTCTAAGTTACTCACTGCTCAACCACTCCAACCTAGCTTTGATACCATGTGAAATTTTTCGAATCTTTATGAAGCGAGCAGGAGTTAGTCAACTTAAAGTTCACAAGCCAAACAACCAGAAGCAAATGGAGGCAAACAAGAAATCTTTATTGATAGCAGTACTTCAATTACAAGGCAAGACATGCTTGGCGAGACATGATTTCGCCAGCACAAACACCAAAGAGAAAATTACAAAGTTGAAGATAACTTGAGACCGCTCAGACCGTGCGACCTCCCTGTGACTTGAGCAAGCTGCCAGACCGCAGTGACCTGCCGATCACAGAACACCACCAAGTCGCACTCCTTCTTCCGAACTCCTGATTCTCCCGAACTCCAGCACCACAACTCCAAGCCGCAGACCGCCCGAACACTTTCAGAGGAAGAGGTGATCGTTGCTGCCCACACTATCCGTAGAAGCTGCACAAGAAGAGTTCAATCAGCAGACCGCCCGGTTAGACAACTAGAGACCGCAGGAAAGAAGAGAACTCGGCTTACACTTGGTGTGTCTTAATTATTGCTGTCGATAGGTCCTATTTATAGGCGTGAGACCTGATCCAGTCACCACCCTATGAGATAAGATCACCACCCTCCAGACCGCGCGACCTGACCGGTCACACCGCGCGATCAGCAACAGTACTCCAGCTTCATTTTGGTGAACTCGCCAGCTTCAACATCAACTATGAGAGACCGCCACTCTCACAGCAGATCGCGACTTCAAGAGAGATCGCCAGACCGCCCGAAGCTGTTCACCACCTGTGTTCGTCCGAGACCGCGAACACAGCCAGTTCGCCAACAGACCGCGAACTCCTGTCCGCATGCCGGTCTCCACCTGAGACAGCGAACAACGTCCAGCTTGCATACCAGTCTCCTCCTGAGATCGCAACCTAAGACCGCGCGACTAAGACCCTTAGTCCGCGAACACCACCAGAAAGCCCGGTCAACCACCAGACCGCATTCTGGACAAACCTGGGACAAGCTGTGCGATCACACCAGACCGCCACAGCTTTGAGGAAGATAACCCGCCACACGGTCACGCACAGACCGTGCGTACCTGAAGACGAACAACCCGCCACGCGGTCAGAGACAGACCGCGCGGCCTCCACCTTCAGCCGCCTTGGACCAGATGCCAGCGATCAAGCCAGGAGACCGCAGCTAGGCTAAGACAAGTCAGACCGCAGAGGCAGACCGCCAAGTCGTGCGGTCACGCCAGACCGCCCGACCTCCTCCCAGACCGCCCAGGTCCAAAAGTCCTCTAACTCCCACTTCAACAATTTCAATAGCCCGCGTGTTAACTCTTAACGCCAGGCATTAGTCATCTCGACGAACGACAAGACCTCCTGTTGATTAAGGAGTGTGACATCGATAAGGTAAAGTCGTCATGACAAACAGTTAGCGCCATCATTAACTATTAATGCCAGGCATTAACTTGGCAATCGACGAGACCTCTCGACAACAATAGGAGCCTCACGACGACACGACATTTATTTCGTCGATATCACTGTCGCCGGAGTTAACTCTAACACCCAACGTTAGCTCTCTAGTCGAATCGTCGAGACTTCTCGATGACAATAGTGTACAACCCTCATTCTCCGAAGGTGGGCCCACTCAAAGCCACGTAGGCAGAAGTCAAGGTCAAAAGGTCAGCACAGAGGTCAGCAGTCCAAGACACAAGACAACTCAGCCAGCAAGAACAGAAGAAGGCCTGAGCGAGTATGGGTGGACTCGCGCGAGTAGCCTTGATACTCGCCAAAAGGTGGGCGACCATAGGTGATACTCGACCCTCTTCAGGCGAGGTCGCCTCAATGTCGTCAAGTTGCCGAGTTGGGTGGGGTATAACCCCCCCCCCCTCTCTTTGGTTTTCCTATAAATAGGACCCCAGGGGTACTTGGATTGACACCTGAACTTGAGCTTTTGGAACTCCCGCATTCAAATTCTCGGACCCATCATCCTTGGCTGTTACTCCCGGTACTAGCCAAGTCGGTGCCTTCATCATACCCTGCTCGGCCATTTTTGGTTTTGGAGGGGAAGTCTCTTCTGAGCTTCTGGGTACATGGTGAGACCTCCCTGCCGCAGCGCCTGGGGTCATGTTGTTCTTTGTCCGAGTCTTCTTCGTCATTGCCAGTCAGGCTTTCTCGTTGGATTATTGGGCGAGTAGCCTCCGGCTGCATTTATCCAAATTTTGGAGTCGGGATTTTCCTGGCTTCAACACTTTGGTGCGGTGAGCGTGGATCGTAGCCAGATGGAGAAAGTTTGGTGGAAAGGCGAGATGGTTGTAGTTGGCGACCATGCAGAGGTAGTCGGGAACTCGGCCAGCGACGACGAGTTCGTGACGTTGGCGGTCTTTGAGGAATTCACGCAGCGAATAGAGGGGACCGTGCGAGCAGCGCTCCAATCTCGGGCGGAAGGAACGACGACCTCGACTCATCGCCCGATTCTGACTAAAGAAGTTGTTCCCCCTCGGCGAGCAGGGAAGGAGCATGAGGAGGAGCTGGAGCGGCCAAGAAGGTCACAGTTCTACCTGCAAGTGTCGCAGGGATCAGGAGGAATCTGATTCCGTGAGGAGGAGGAGGAGGAGGAGGCGAGGTGATTCGGTACTCGCCAATTCAGCGAGTATGAAGGTGATACTCGCCAAGCAGAGGATCGTCGCCGGTGTGGTGGGAGGAGCCCATTCTGTGAGGAGATCATTGCTGCACCGGTGCCGGAGGGGTTCAGAGATCCCGTGATGAGTTACTACTCAAGGAGGGATGACCCTATCAGACACATCCAGTGGTTCGTGGATGTAGCCTCCATCTGAACCATGTTTGATGCCTTCAAGTGTAGGCTCTTCGCTATCACCTTCCGGGGGAAGTCCAGGGACTGGTTCCACGAGTTGCCAGCAGGTTCGATCTACTACTTCGAGGACTTGTGCCGGGGACCCTCTTCCATCTGGGGCAGGGAGCAAAGGAGACGTTGGGGGCATTATATCGATCGTTTCTAGGAGGAGGTGTTGGACATCCAAGAGGTGGATGATCCCACCTTGCAGCTTTCCCTAACGTTCGGCCTTTGCGAAGGTCTCTTCAAGTTGGAGCTCGGCAGGAATCCTCCGTATTCCTACGACAACTGCATCGAGAGGGCCAACAAGTTTGTCCAGAGTGAGGCTTCCAACCGCGGCTTCCTAGCCAGGCTCACCCGGGTGACCAAGGAGGACGAAGAGGACGAAGAGGAGAAGACCCCCGAGAGGAAGAAGAAGGAAGAGCCCAGGAGGGCAAAGAAGCGGAAGCCAGAGGGGAGGAGAAGGGAAGAAAGGAAGAGGGAGGAGTCCAGGAAGGAGGAGCCTAGAAGGAACGATGAGAGGAGACTCATCGTGGCTCCAGAGCGTCGGGAGGAGGAAAGGCGCTATCAAGTTCCCGTCAACCGGCCACCTTAGAGGCCGGCAAGGGGACCTCAGTGTCAGGATCGGGGAAGGAGATCCCCAGAGAGAAGACGCTTCGACCGGCCAGAGCGGCATCAGGAAAGAAGAAGGGAGGAAGTAATGGCGGTTGCCCGACACGGCAATCGTCAAGGTCGGAAGAACCGACAGAGGAGGTCGCAGCCAGAAGAAATTCCCATTTACTGTGATCTGCATCAAGTAGAGGGGCATGGGACCATGGCTTGCCCTGACTTTTGGGAAGCCAGGAGGAGGTTGGCGGCAGGAGAAGCGGGAGGAGAGCAGCGGAGGATTGAAGCCCCTGTCGAGCCGCCGACAGTGCAAGCCGTCGGTTGAAGAGGAATGAAGATCGGATCGACCATGGAGGTCGATGAGACCTCGTCCAGGGAAGAGGAGGAGTGGGGGTGATCCACGGGGGAGCAGGGCTGGGAGCTTCCCGCAAGGGCAGTCTCCATCAGATCAATCGAAGGAGTATCACTTTGACCTCGCAAGCGCCGCCCCCGTTGGAGGAAATCACCTTCTCAGAGGAGGACATGTTAGGGAATGAGAATCCCTTCCATGATGCCCTCATGATCCAAGCAGTCATGGAAGACTTCACCGTTGATCAGATTCTGATCGATAACGATAGCTCCGTGAACGTCGTCTTCAAGGAAACGTTCGACGGGCTGGGCGTCGGAGCAGAGAGAGAGTCCGAGCGCCGGAGGGTCCCCACTTTGGCTTATCAGGAGAGAAGAAGGAGGTGGAAGGAGGAGTGGATCTCCTTGTAACACTCGGTGACACCTCCCTCAACTGCCGTTTCGTCATCATCGACGCGCCGAGTTGCTACAAGGCCATCTTCGGAAGGCCGCTTCTCAGCACCTTCAAGGCCGTTCTGTCTTCCTACCATTAGTGCCTCAAGTACTCTCTGTAAAACCCCCCCTCCCCAAACTGAACTGGGTTCAGGGAGGGGGGATCTTACTGCCCAAGGATGGCCACTAGCACTACCCGGGTGGCAACGGTCCACCCTCTCAAGCGCTGAGTGGTCGCCTTGTCAGGCACAAGAATCACAACATCACATCAGATTCACATAACGGAAGTATTAGAAATAGGAAAACTAGCACACTGCTTATAATTACATAACAAAAGGGGCTGAAGCCCATTGTTTAGTACATCTGCCTCGGGTGCTACACATGACTGATACAAAGTGCTCTTAAACTAGTCCTACACTCTAGGACTCACGTCACGGAAGACAGGGGGCGAGGCTGGAGTATCCGGTCGGGCCATCTCTAAGGCCGGTATCTCATCCTGCGGTGCGGGGGCTTCGTGCTGTCCCATCTCCTGTGACTGGTTATAAAAATAACCGTTAGTCACAGAGCTAAGTAGAAAACACGTCCCCTCCACGGATCCGTATCCTGGGGCGGGCTAAAGTACAAGAATTAAATAGCCGAAGCACGGTAGAGAGTTAGCAGCAGGTATGCATATACACATATATACATATATTTATAGGGCCTACCCCATCAAGAATTCCGCGAGGTAACATAGACGCGCAGTATGTAATAAAGGCAACTCTAATTTGCACACACTCGCGCTCAGGTGTTCAAACCTGCACACACAAAGACTCTGTGTCGACACAGCTTGGACCGCTTTGCTTCAAGCAGGGTAGCGAACCCCGCGAGCCTCACCGATGTGGCCGTCGGTGACAGTGGCCAGTCCTGCCACTTCTGTATGTAGTCGTACCGTAACACTCAGGCCCTCTCGTACATCATGGTGTACTAACTGGATGTGAGTGACATCCGGCGATTCTGAGGTTTAGGCCGACCAGCGGAGGCAAACTGCGGGTTCGGAGTGGTGATCACCGCTGTGCACATCTCCCTGTCGCCATGAGGCGTCACCCCACCCGCACCGGTACGAACGGTCTACGGGCGTGACCGACCCGCCACTTCCAAAACAATCTTCGAAAGCAAGCTTTATCACAGAGCAAGCGCTTTAAAACTTAACACGACATTCTTACTCGACCGGTCACTCGACCCGTGACCGGGAGGCTCGACGGTAGGAGGGCTCCTTATTTGGGGTTGACTCAGGAGGAGGGACTCAACTCCGGGTCTTCCCCAACTAAGGCCTCACAGAAAGGAGGAGAAGCACTGCTTGCCAGCGTAGAACTGCGGTTAGCACCAAAATATAAAAAGTGCAGCATAAGCAGTAAGAAAGGCCGGAAGCAGGGGCCGAAATATCAGGACCAGTGCGAGACTGGAGAATTTAAAGTACTGAAAGCAGTAAATAAGGACCAGTGCGAGACTGGAGAATTGAAAATACTGAAAGCAGTAAATAAGGACCAGTGCGAGACTGGAGAATTGAAAGTACAGAAAGCAGTAAATCAGGACCAGTGCGAGACTGGAGAATTGAAAGTACTAAAAGCAGTAAATAAAGGACCAGTGCGAGACTAGATTACTGAAAGTTCAGAAAGCAGTAAATCAGGACCAGTGTGAGACTGGAGAATTGAAAGTACTGAAAGCAGTAAATAAAGGGTTAGTAGTCCAATCACTCCATAACAGGAGGCTTCAACGTCGACTCTGTTCTTAGGAGGAAGTTCTGCTTTCTCCCCGTTCATAGGGGTTCTACTCCATTCATAGGAGTCTATTTACATTCCATGAAATTTCGTATTTTCTCTTGCCTTGGATTTGCCCTTTTTATTATCTCGGCATTATTGCATTGCGGTGTCGCCCTGCGATTGCGTTCCATATTTCGCGTCGATATTTTTAACTTAGTCTATTCCTTAGATCGATATGTGTAATTTTACTACGCCGCTAAAATACGCTTTGCGAGGACACCGATTTATTCCCATTAATTTCGCTCCTTTTCAGGCGTTTATTTTGCTTGTAAAAGCTTTTAAAGGACCAAAAGAAAAGCTTACAACTTCAAATTTTGATAGTATATGCAAAATACCCTAAAGTAGAGTCTATAATTTTTGATGATTTTTCCCAACTCTTTTGGCCTTTAAATTCCTTAAAATAAACCTTTTATAGGGGTTTAAAAATAGTAAAACACTTCCTAAAAATCCCAGAAAATTACAGGAGCTACCCCTCAGAGTGGGGCACATTTTTCATTTTGGAAGTTTTTTCCAAAACTGCCCCATTTTTCCTCAGAAAAATGGGGACGTGGAAGGGCATTTGGGGTGCGGTTAGAGGAAGGGAGAGGGCGCAGGGATGTTGCACCATCCCGAGTCCCCCACAGCGGATCTACGGCGGATCCGCTGTGGGGGGGGGGGGGGGGGGGGGGGGGGGGGGGGGGGGGCGGGAAATGAGGTAAGGGGAGCCGCCCGATTTCCTGGGGGAGATCGAGCGGCTCTCGTTAATTTAGCGGGAGGCGGCCGCCGGGCAGCGGCCGGCTGGGGCTGGCTCCGCCCCCGGTCGGTACGCCGGGGGACAGCGACTTCTCCGGTGGTGGTCTGGAGGCCTGGCGCCGCCGACTGCCACCGGGAAATAGGACAGAGAGGGGCGGGAGGCGGTGGCGCGGCCTGCATGCGCCATGCAGGCTCGCTGTGCCGCCGCCTCCGCTGCGAGGGTGACGGCGCCGCCCCCGGTCGGTGCGTCGGGGGTCGGCGACCACTCCGGTGGTGGTCCGGCGGCCTGGCGCCGCCGGCCCCCACCGGGAAACAGAGAACAAGGGGGCGGGAGGCGGTGGCGTAGCCTGCATGCGCCATGCATGCTCGCTGCGCCGCCGCCTCCTCTGGGAGAGCCCTCCCCGCCGCCCCTGGCTGGGGCGCCGGGGAGGGGGCAGTTCTCCGGCGGGGTTCCGGCGGCCTGGCGCCGCCGGCTGCCGCCGGGGGTGGGGTATTTCCCCGTACAGGAAACGGGAGGGAGGGGGAAGGCACGGGTGCCGCCGCGGGCGCGTCCTCCGGTGGCCCGTCCGCCTCCTCTTCGTCGGCGCCAAGGTCCCCGAGTGGGGACCTGCTTCCCCAGCGCCACCACCGGCGCTGGGGGGGTTGGCTTCCACGGCCAGCGCCCCACCCGAGCTTTGCAAAGCTCGGGGTGGCGCTGGTGGCGCTCCGGCGACGGGGAGGGGGCTGGCTTGCCTCAGGGGAGTAGGAAGGAGGAGGGGGAAGCTTCTACCTGTAGTGGAGGTGGAGCTCGGGAGGTGGAGGGGCGGCTTTCCATGGGGGAAAGGGTGGCGGCAGTTTGGCTGGGCGGAGCTCTGGCAGGGAGCTGGGGAGGTTGGCAGCGGGGAGAGGGTTGAGAGGGAGGGGGTTCGTGCCTTTCAGGGAGGGGGGCTGGGTCCTCCTTTTATAGGGGAGGAGGAGGCCTCCCCTCTCCCTCCCTTCACCCCACGTGGTAAAAGGGAGGGATGGGTGGGGGGAGATATTTTCTCCCCCCCACCTAGCCCTAATAGGGGGCTGCCTATTCATGGGAAGCCCCTCCCTTGAGGGGGAGAAACCTCTCTCTCCTCTCCCCCCTTTTCTTTTCGTTCCTGTTGGGAATATTGCCCTCAATGTTCCCTTGATTTGAAGAGGCATCACTTCCAATACTAAGTACATATTGTATTTGATAAAGCTATACTTGTGTAGTATATACAGGTACAGGTGACTCAAAAGAAAGGGCCAAACATGCCCTTAAATGTGAAGAAATCATCTACAAGGAGATGAAGATTTGTCTCAGCGGAACCACTAAGACGAAGGGTCAAAACCGCTGAGACGAGGAGCCTTCTCAGCGGATCTGCTGAGAAGAAGGTGTCTCAGCTGATAAGTTCATCAAACGCTGAGAATCAGCGTGTTCGTCGAACGCAGAATGCCGTTCGTCGAACGAAGGGCTAAGTTCGTCGACCGCTGAGACGAGACCAAAGAAGGAGCCGCTGAGAAGACACAAAAGGCGTGTTCGTCGAACGCAGAACACTGTTCGTCGACCGCTGAGACGAGACCAAAGAAGGAGCCGCTGAGAAGAACACTGTTCGTCGAACGCAGAGACAAGGCAGGTTCGTCGAACGCAGGATACAACGAGTTCGTCGAACGCAGGAGGCAACGGGTTCGTCGAACGCAGAGTTTGGCAAGATCGCCGAACGCAGAGTTTGGCAGGTTCGTCGATCGCAGGATACAGTGGGTTCGTCGAATGCAGAGTGCAGCGCGTTCGTCGAACGCAGACCTTCTCTATAGATAAGTAGGGCGGCGGGACCTGCGGCTAGGGCAAGTTGCAGAAAAGCTACAGGGACCACCGATCTCTCCCATACTTCTTGGGAGATCAAATTAGAGCCGTTGAAGATAAAAGAAGTATAAAGGAAAGTGTTAGGGCTTTTTCAAAGCCCCGGCCGATTGCGTGCAAAATCTCGATTCGCCATTGACGGCTGCTGCTCTCGACTTTCTTCCTCCTCACTGAAAGAGAAGAAGAAACAGAGAGAAGAAGATAGCTCCTCCACCAGAAGGAGCAAGGTGATCTTCCATCACTCTATTGAAGAGGAAGATCAAGTTGTGGTTGTAATCAACATCTTCAGCTACAGGAAGCACAGGCTGTGCAAGATCTATAGGAGAGTACTTCTACTGTAGAATATTTCTAAACCATTTTTCTGTAGGGCATTTTGCCTGAGTTGTAAGACCTTTTGGTCTGAGTTTGTAGGAACCAGAGGGTTCTGAGTTGTAGGGATGAAGGCCTGAGTGTAGGATCAAAAGCTGATCTGAGTTGTAGGGCTTCATTGCCTGAGCTGTATGAGGAGGAATTCTCTGAGTTGTAGGACCTGCTGAGGTCTGAGCTGTAGGATCAGGAGCTGATCTGCGGTAGGGTTGTTTAGCCTGAGGTAGGACCTATTGTGGTCTGAGTTGTAGGACCTGCTGAGGTCTGAGCTGTAGGATCAGGAGCTGATCTGAGTTGTAGGGGTGCTGAGCCTGAGGTAGGGTTTGGGAAAACCAAAGAGATCCTGAGGGATCTGAGTTGTAAGCTCTTTGAGCCGAGTTTGGAGGAGTTGACCTTGTCTAACACATTGTTAGAAAGGTGAAGGGGGAAAGAGGACTACTCAAGACACCCTCTCTTGAGGAACCTCTATACATGCATGTGTGTTTTCTGTGTTGCTTGATTTTCTGCTTAAAATAGTTCTAACAGTCCATAATAATCAAGTAAAACCCAAAAGACCTATTCACCCCCCCCCCCTCTAGGTGAATTAGTTAGCATACCTATATTCTATCAAGTGGTATCAGAGCTAGGTTGGTCAAGAAGGACTTAAAAGTCTGACCAGTTCCTAATTAGGTATTGCTGATTCAAATCAGATGGCCTCCAGTGGAGTGAAGAAGGAGTTGGGTCAATGAAGTTGCCCATATGCTCCAAAGAAAACTTTGGAATATGGAAGCAAAGGGTGAGGCTGTTCATGGAAGCCTCAGACCCAAGGATATATGTAACAGTCAAGAATGGACCTTATACCTTTGAGAAAGCCTCCACTATTGACCCTACTAGAAAAGTACTCAAGGTACTTGTTGATCTGTCCAATGATGAAATGGCTTTATACACTATGGACAAAAGGGCCCAAAATATAATTGTTAATGCAATTGATGACACTACATTTCAGAACTTGGTACACTGCACAACTGCCAAGGAAATGTGGGACACATTGGTTGTATATATGGAAGGGACAACTGAAGTAAGGGATGACAGAAAATCACTCCTTAACCAAGAATATGAAGCCTTCAGGCAGTTGGCCCAGGAAAGCATATCCTTGTGCTATGAGAGGTTCTTCAGAATAGTCAATGAGCTGAGAACCTATGAGAGGGTGTTCACTGATTATGAGCTGAATGACAAGTTCCTTAGATCTCTAACTAGGGACTGGGACACAAAGATATGTGCCATCGGGGAAGTGGCCAAGCTAGGTGAGAGCCCAACTCACACACTATTTGGGAAGCTGCTCTCCTATGAGATGCAGTTGTCTGCAAGGATGGAAGAGGAGACCTCTTCAAGGGCTCAAGCAATGGAGAATTTTGTAGCTCTCAAAGCTGACAGATCCAAGAGAAGCCAGGGCAGGTTGGTGTCTCCTCAAAGGAGAAGTGCTGAATCAGAAACCAACACCTCTAATAGCTCTTCCTCTGATGAAGAGTTTTCTGCCTTCTTGAGGCAATTCAAGAAGATGATGAAGAGGAGGCAATGGAAGAACAAGCCCTCTTCCTCATATCACAAAAAGAGGACAGCAAGGAGTCAAAGCATCACTCCAGGAATGGCAGGTATGGCTCTAACTCTAAATTTAATTCCTCTAAAGTTGTCTGCTATTGCTGCAGCAAGTCAGGGCATGTCATTACTGACTGCCCAGTCAAGAGAAAAGAGAAGGATGAGAAGAAGGGTCATCAGCCAAAGGGCAAGAAAGGAGAAAAATCCTTTCTAGCTAAGAAGGAAAGGAGCTGGAGTGAATCAGACTCCAGCTCATCTGAATCTGAAAAAGAAGAAGCCCTTATTGGGTTGGTTGCTGTTGAAGAATTTGCAGCAGAAGAAGATGAAGATTGCCCACCTGCAAAGGTTGGAATCAGGGTCTCTCTATCACACTCAGATAGTGATGAAGAGGAGGATGAAGAAGACTGTGTTCAGATAGGCCTTATGGCCTTCACTGATGAGGAAGACTGTCAGAACTATTCTGACAATGATCAGGTATCAATCCATTCCACTTCTTTTTCTGATCATGGTGCATGTCCAGAATCTGAAGCTCAGCCATCACATGATGGAAGTGTTTCAGAAGCTGAGGTAGATGTCAATCAATTGATTGACAAGTATGATGCTCTTGTGGTTGCTCTAAAAGAGAGCAAGAAGCTTGCCAAGAGGCAAGCCCAGGAAATTGCCTCCCTTAAGAAGACTGAAGGTGACTACACTGGACCTAACTCCCTGGTGGCCCAGATGAGTAGACAAATAAGTCATCTAAAGGGTATGACAAGTGCTCAATTGAGCACTATTTCCCTGAAGGACAAGATCATCAAGGATCTTGAGGAGAAGCTTGTAAAGGAAAGAAGCCTTGTGGCTCAATTCTCCAAGCCTAAAACTGTGATGCCCATTATTGACTCCTTCTCCTCTCAATCCCACAGAAGAGGACCAGGTATCAATAAGATGAAGACAGGAGAAGGGAGTGGAGAAAAGAGCAGGGGTAAGGCTAAGCCTCATTCCACCTCTCAAAGGGGATTGCTTTCTTCCAACAGGTATGACTATGAAATCATTAGTGGTCACTGGAGGAATGGAAGCTCTTATAGGAAGGAAAATACTCCATCCTATAATGAAAGAAAGGGCATGGGATTGAGTGCAATGAAAGCTCCCCATGAGGAAATACAAATGGCCCAATCTGGACCATTTGTGTTTGGTGCTTCAACACCTTTAGTCAAGAACATGGATGCAAGCACTTCCAAATCAGCTTCAGCAAAAAGCATGACTGTTGTCAAATCTGTTGACAAGGCCTGCTGCTCAGTGTCTGATTCTATCAGATCTTGTATGGCTGCCAAGCCAAAACAAGCTGAGGCCATCAGGACAAAGAGCAGCAAGTCTGTCCACAGATTATCCTTCAGTCAGATTATTGCTGAAAGAAATAGGAAGAATGATGCAGTCTCTTCTGCTGAACATGTACACAGTGTTGTACCAATTCAGAAAAATGTTCAGAAAAGGAGATACAATATTCATGATTGTTGGGGCTGTGGCAAGGTGGGACACTTTTCCATAGATTGTTGGTACAACCCCAATGTACCTAATGCAAAGAAGAGCTTTCCTGCTAGGAGTGTAGCTAGTGTGAGATTATCTCATCAAACTAACAAGAACCAAGGACCCAAGTCATCTTGGGCTCCTAAGGGACATTAAACTCTGTTTTGCAGGATAGTTCAAGTACCAGCCCCATCATCATTTGGTACTTGAACAGTGAGTGCCAATGGCACATGAGAGACAGGAGGTTGATATCACAGATTCAACATCAAGTAGAGGACTAAATCCTCAATGTTTTCCTAGACAGAATTCTCCAACCATGGATGCCCAGAGTGAGAGGGAGCATACCTCTCTCTATGGAGAAGAAGATGGGTGTGTTAGTGAGGGGGAGCACAACCCAGATGCTGGAAGAGCAAATGCTCAGAATGGAGAAAGAGGTGGCCACAGCTATTGTGCACAAACATTGTGATCACAACATCAATTAAGGACTGACTACCTCCTCAAGGTAAGTATCTCTACTCCTATTGATTTTAAAGAAAGATGATCAGCTGATTCAGAAAATTCTGGATCAGCTGAGTTTTAGGTTTCCTTAAATCATAAGGTCAATACAGGTGCTCCAATTAAGGGGGATCAAGCTCCTGCTCAAATTGAGGGGGAGTTGGCTATAAGTTGAAGGGGAGATAGTTGATGCTCAGTAGGTCAGAATAGTGTAGAGTTTGAAGAATCATATCCCCTAATGGGAAAGAGGTTGAAGAACCCAGAAAGGGGGAGATGGCCAATGCTAAGACCAAATTTGGTCTTGCTAGTTGCAAATAGGAGATGGAATGCTAAGACCAAAGTAGTGTTAGCCCTCTAAACTAAAAAGGGGGAGGAGATGAGTTCATCCAGGTCCACAAGCGTCGAGCCACCACACATCACTCGACGCCTGTGAGCAAAAAGCATCGACCAAGCGTCGAGCCACCACACATCACTCGACGCCTGTGAGCAAAAATCGTCGACCAAGCATCGAGCCACCACACATCACTCGACGCCTGTGAGCTAAAAGCGTCGACCTATGGTTGTTGTCTCATAGGCAGGGTCTCAGTCTAACAATGCTGTATCATGTAGTTGTTAGCTATGTTATCATGATTAAATTATAGAACATTTAAATAATATGTCCTTCATGTGGTATCATGATATGTTTTTGTTGGTTATGTACCTTAGCATTGAGCATGTTCTGCCTTCTTCAAATAGGGGGAAATTGTTGGGAATATTGCCCTCAATGTTCCCTTGATTTAAAGAGGCATCACTTCCAATATTAAGTACATATTGTATTTGATAAAGCTATACTTGTGTAGTATATACAGGTACAGGTGACTCAAAAGAAATGGCCAAACATGCCCTTAGATGTGAAGAAATCATCTACAAGGAGATGAAGATTTGTCTCAGCAGAACCGCTGAGACGAAGGGTCAAAACCGCTGAGACGAGGAGCCGTCTCAGCGGATCCGCTGAGAAGAAGGTGTCTCAGCTGATAAGTTCATCAAACGCTGAGAATCAGCGTGTTCGTCGAACGCAGAATGTCGTTCGTCGAACGAAGGGCTAAGTTCGTCGACCGCTGAGACGAGACCAAAGAAGGAGCCGCTGAGAAGACACAAAAGGCGTGTTCATCGAACGCAGAGTCCCGTTCGTCGAACGCAGAACACTGTTCGTCGACCGCTGAGACGAGACCAAAGAAGGAGCCGCTGAGAAGAACACTGTTCGTCGAACGCAGAGACAAGGCAAGTTCGTCGAACGCAGGATACAGCGAGTTCGTCGAACGCAGGAGACAGCGGGTTCGTCGAACGCAGAGTTTGGCAAGATCGTCGAACGCAGAGTTTGGCAGGTTCGTCAATCGCAGGATACAGCGGGTTCGTCGAACGCAGAGTGCAGCGCGTTCGTCGAGCGCAGACCTTCTCTACAGATAAGTAGGGCGGCGGGACCTGCGGCTAGGGCAAGTTGCAGAAAAGCTATAGGGGACCACCGATCTCTCCCATACTTCTTGGGAGATCAAATTAGAGCCGTTGAAGATAAAAGAAGTATAAAAGAAAGTGTTAGGGCTTTTTCAAAGCCCCGACCGATTGCGTGCAAAATATCGATTCGCCATTGACGGCTGCTGCTCTCGACTTTCTTCCTCCTCACTGAAAGAGAAGAAGAAACAGAGAGAAGAAGATAGCTCCTCCACCAGAAGGAGCAAGGTGATCTTCCATCACTCTATTGAAGAGGAAGATCAAGTTGTGGCTGTAATCAACATCTTCAGCTACAGGAAGCACAGGCTGTGCAGGATCTACAGGAGAGTACTTCTACTGTAGAATATTTCTAACCCATTTTTCTGTAGGGCATTTTGCCTGAGTTGTAAGACCTTTTGGTCTGAGTTTGTAGGAACCAGAGGGTTCTGCGTTGTAGGGCTGAAGGCCTGAGTGTAGGATCAGGAGTTGATCTGAGTTGTAGGGCTTCATTGCCTGAGCTGTATGAGGAGGAATTCTCTGAGTTGTATGACCTGCTGAGGTCTGAGCTGTTGGACCAGGAGCTGATCTGAGGTAGGGCTGTTTAGCCTGAGGTAGGACCTGTTGTGGTCTGAGTTGTAGGACCTGCTGAGGTCTGAGATGTAGGATCAGGAGCTGATCTGAGTTGTAGGGGTGCTGAGCCTGAGGTAGGGTTTGGGAAAACCTGAGAGATCCTGAGGGATCTGAGTTGTAAGCTCTTTCAGCCGAGTTTGGAGGAGTTGGCCTTGTTTGACACATTGTTAGAAATGTGAATGGGGAAAGAGGACTACTCAAGACACCCTGTCTTGAGGAACCTCTATACATGCATGTGTGTTTTCTGTGTTGCTTGATTTTCTGCTTAGAATAGTTCTAACAGTCCATAATAATCAAGTAAAACCCAAAAGACCTATTCACCCCCCTCTAGGTGAATTAGTTAGCATACCTATATTCTATTAGTTCCCTCAAAAAGATTCATGCTTGGGGGGGGGGGGGGTTGACCAAGGTCAACTCAGGGTGGGGTCCTCCATGTCCCCGGGGGTCCATAAGGACCTACTAGGGCCGATCCTGAGTTTGTGCGTTCCGTATTTCGTGCATTGTGCCGAGGCGGTCTGCATAATCCAAAACGGGCATATTCTTCGTATGACCTCGGATTGAAACGGAACGAGTTCTATTACACTTGTATCGGTCGTACGAGTCTAACGGAACTGACGGAAGTCAGATTGGAGTTCGTTTGGCCATTATCCCATAATAGTGTGGTAGCGGCGCACAACGATACTCAAAATGGTCGTTTTCTCTAAACGGCCTCGGATCGGGGCGCAACGAATTCTGTTGCACTCTTATCGGACATACAAGTCTAACGGGACTGAGGGAAGTCAGATCGTAGTCCCCTAATACATTATCCTATAATGGGCCAGTCTCTATCGCTCAGGCCTACTTTTATTGGGCTCACTAGGGTCTAGTGACCCAATAAAAGTCAGGATGTTACACTGTCACGGGGACGTCCAGGTGAGGATCAGGAGCAATTCAAGAGCCTCCCGCGAGTGCTATCTCAGCGCGGTTAGCACAATCAGCTGGATGGCTGACGCGGAGGAGTTCGAAAGAGTGCTAGGAGGCACGGCCAGGCTGGAAGCGTCCGAAGAGGTTGAAGAAATCGAGGTACTCTCCGGGGAAGGAGTATCTGGGTTGCTGAAGATCGGAGGATCGCTGAAGATCAGCGAGAAGATGGAAATGGCGGCGTGTCTGCAAGAGAATGTTGACATCTTTGCCTGGAGTGCTGCTGATATGTTAGGGATTGATCCGGAGGTTGCCTGCCATCGCCTCGATCTCAACCTCGCTGTCAAGCCCATCCGCCAGAAGAAGAGATCAAGTGTCACAGTGTTTGTCGGACCTATCCGTGAGGAAGTGAAGAAGCTGTTGGATGCAGGCTTTGTGTCGGAGATCCAGTACCCAGGTTGGGTCTCAAATGTTGTAATGGTGAAAAAGGCTGGGGGCAGCTGGCGTATGTGTGTGGATTTTTCTTTAATGAATAAAAGCTGCCCGAAGGATTGTTATCCCTTGCCTCGGATCGACGCGCTGGTTGATTCAGCCGTCGGTTTTTCTGTGATGAGCTTTCTTGATGCGTTTTCAGGATACCACCAGATCCGAATGTATCCCCCTGATTGTCACGATGTTTCCTTCATCACTGGTGATGGCTGCTACAGCTACAAGATGATGCCCTTCGGGCTAAGGAATGTAGGTGCGACTTACCAGCGGATGATGAACCATATCTTCAAAGAGCAGAAGGGTAGGAACCTGGAGGTGTATGTGGACGACCTCTTGGTCAAAAGCAAGAGCATCCAGGAGCATATAGCTGATCTGGTGGAGACCTTCGCGATGCTATGGAAGTTCAAGATGAGGCTCAACCCGGCAAAGTGTGTGTTTGGAGCCGGAAGGGGGAAGTTTCTGGGGCATCTCATCACCCCAGAAGGGGTGGAGCCGAACCCTGATAAGGTTAGGGCAATCCTAGAGATGACCTCGCTGAAGACGATGAAAGATGTTCAAAGGCTGACAGGAAGATTGGCTGGTCTTAGCCGCTTTCTGTCAAAGGCAGGGGAGAAGTGCTTTCCATTTTCCAAGACGCTCCGGAAGAGCGAGGACTTCGCGTGGTCCGACGAGTGCGAGAAGGCATTCGGTAGGCTGAAGGAGTAGTTGACTCAGACACCTCTCCTTCAGAGCCCGAAAGAAGGCAAAGGCCTACTCATCTACTTGGGAGTAGGAGTGGAAGCAGTGAGTTCGGTGTTGGTCCGAGAAGAGGGAAAGGAGCAACTCCTCATCTATTATGTTAGCCATGTGCTCAAGAAGGCGGAGTTGAAGTATCCAATCTTGGATAAGCTTGCCTTCGCCTTGGTGGTGTCGGCGCGGAAGCTCCAGCCTTATTTTCAAGCTCACTCCATCCGGGTCGTGACAAGTGATAAATAGAAAATATTGCATATTTTTAGTATAATTTCTAGCCTAATTTTGGGTATTTTTGTACATACAATATGCAAATTATTGAAATAATCACTTCTTTTTATATGTATATAAATATTCATATAAATTTTGTAAAAATAAGTAATTATACTTATATAAGAATAAATTTGAGAATAAGATAGTATTATGTATATAATATAAATATATAGAAATATATATAATAATTATAGTAGTATCATATAATAAATAAACATAGTAATAATCATAATGTATATATAATAAATAAATAAGATATATAATAAAATATATATTATAATAATGATAAGAATATATATATATATATAATAATAATTATAATAATATTGAATAATAAATATGTTATAAATATAATAAAATACTCATATGTATAATATATGTATATGTATAAATATATATGTATAGTATATAAAATGTAAATAATAATAGTATATATATATATTAAATACAAACTATATAATAAGTATGTAAATATTTATGTAAGTAATTTTGTAAAAATATTTATGTAAATGAATATTTAAAGTATCTAAAATTTATGTAAATAAAAATTATAATATTTTTATATATATATTAAGTTAATAAAAATCGTTTTTATTATTGATATTATTAAGTTATTTTATATTAAAGTTAATTTATAAAAGAAAAATTCTGTGAATATATATAATATGTATATTTATGTTCTTGTGTTTACATTAAGGCTTGCTTGGCCTAGTGGATAGGAGCTTGATTTCCAACAGGGAGGTGGCTGGTTCGAAACCTAGCGGCAGCGTTTTTGCTTGGATTAAACCAGCAACCCGCCTGCCCGAACCGCGCCCTGCCCGATCCGCGCCCTGCCCGATCCGCCAGCTAGCACCCTGCTGCCCGCGCCCCTGCCCGCCTGCCCGCGCCCGTGCCAGCAGCTGCCCCCTGCCCGCGCCCCTCCAGCACACCCGCCAGCTGCACCCCTCCAGCCATGCTTCCAGCCAGCCCCCCCCCCTCTCTCTCTCTCTCCCTCTCTCTCTCTTTTGCCTATAAATAAGGTGGGTAGGCCATTGTAATGAAGGTTCACAATTTTGAGAATTAAACCTTGAGGTTGTGATCCATTTGGTGTTTAAGGTTTTTTGTAATTTTGTGCACTCTCTCTCTAGCTTTGTAACCCTTTTTATGATGATAATAAAATAAAATTTGCTTATTTTGTAACTCTCTCTTTGTTCTTGTGAAAGTGTGTGTGTGTTTATCTTCCTTTTTTTTTTGTTTTTGTAATCTTTGTAATTTTTGTTAGTTTGTCATTTTAATTTGGGTGTGTGAGTGTATGAGAGTAATTATCTTGTTTTTAGCTTTGTTGTAATTTTTAGATGATTTGTTATTAGTGTGTGTGAGTGTAGGTGGTTAATTAAATTGTTTTGTTTTGTTTTGTTTTGATTTAGTGTTTTTACTTTCTTTTTGCTCTTTTTGTAAGTGTGTGTGTGTGTATGAGAGTAAAATATTCTTATGTTAATTTTATGTTGTTATTAGTGTGTGTGAGTGTATGAGTATAGCTTTTCTTTTCTTTTTAACTTAGTTTTCATTATTGTTGTGTGTGTGAGTGTATGAGTTTAGTTTTGTTTTATTTTTAATTAAATTTCATTAAAGTAGAGTGTGTGTGTGTGTATGAGTATAAATTTTTGCTTTCTTTTAACTTAGATTTCAATTTCAAGTAGAGTGTGTGTGTGTATGAGTATAAAGTTTGCGCCTTTTTTGTAATCGAATAGTTTCCATTTCCGTCACGCATTTATTTCCCGCCTATCCGTTTGGATAGGACTTGCTCACGCATTTATTTCCCGCCTATCCGTTTGGATAGGACTTGCTCACGCATTTATTTCCCGCCTATCCGTTTGGATAGGACTTGCTCACGCATTTATTTCCCGCCTATCCGTTTGGATAGGACTTGCTCACGCATTTATTTCCCGCCTATCCGTTTGGATAGGACTTGCTCACGCATTTATTTCCCGCCTATCCGTTTGGATAGGACTTGCTCACGCATTTATTTCCCCTCTACCTATTTGGGTAGGGATCGCATTTCTTCAATTTCTGCAATTTACAGCTTTCATTTTAATTCCGTAGAGTGCGTGAGTTTTCAATTAGTGCGTCTTTTAATTTTTTTATATATATATTTGCTTTTTGCTTAAATCCGCTACCCGCTCAATCGCTAATTATCGCCGTAGTTATCATTATCGTTTTATAAAACCCTAAAAAAATTCTAAGCAAAACTACTTTTTAAATTAACGTTTTCGTTCTTTTTCTTTTCATCGCTTTTCTTGGTTTTTGCTAAACGCACACCAAGACCGCGATAGTTATCGTTTTCGTCACTAACTTTTCTATAAAATCATAAAAATCAATTTCAAACTTTTCTCGATAAAATAATAGCGCGTTCCTAAAAAGTAGAAATAATCGATACGACCTTGGAAAAATACGACCTTGATATTTCAAAAGAAATATCCTATACTACTATCGATAAGGTACACTTGCCTTTATTGATTTTAGTCCGGATAATTACATAAACCCAAAAGCTTTCTCTCTAAAGCACTCTTTAAAACTCTTTTAAAAACACTTAAAAAATAGTTGCAACATCTTTGGTTGTTGCAACTAGCTCAAGGTAAAAGAAGTTTTAAAGCGCTCTTAAAGAATTGTTGCAACTACTCAAAAAATTGTTGCAACAATATTTTCAAAAAGCTTTCAATTTTAATTTCAAAAAGCTTTTGGCGACGCGGCCAAAGAGTAATCTTCGATATTTCGAAAGAGGAAAAGACCGTTACTTCTATCTTTCGATAGAATAACGGGTAATTCCTCGAAGTAGGATTACTCGCGGGACTCTTCGAAAACTCCGCCGAATTCTAATAAAAGAAGAAAGCAAGGCCACACATTTAAAAATAAATCTCACCGTATCAAGTTTTTGGCGCCGTTGCCGGGGAAACGCTATTCGAAAGATAGTTTTTGGAAAATAATTTTCCTATCAACAAGCACAATGCCTACTCCCACAGAGCTTTTTCCTGAAGCTTCGTCCACGAACATTTTCCAGGCGACCAGACTAGAAGGCTCTCTATCTGGATCCGCTTCGCCTGAGAAGTCGGCTAAGAAATCTGACATGGTCTGCGCTTTGATTGCCACCCAGAGCGAGAAAGAAATGTCAAACTCGCTGAGTTCTACCGACCATTTACCCAATCTTTCCGAGTGTTCCACTCCTTCCAGGATACTCCGGAGGGGGTGATTGGTGATGACCCGGATGGAGTGTGCTTGAAAATAAGGCCGGATCTTTCGCGCCGACACCACCAAGGCGAAAACAAGTTTCTCCAGGATGGGGTACCACAATTCCGCCTTCTTTAGTACCTGACTAACATAGTAGATGGGAAGTTGCTTCTTTCCCTCTTCTCTGACGAGTATCTAGCTCACCGCATCTGCCCCTACCCCTAAATAGAGGAGTAGGTCTTCACCTTCTTTCGGGCTTTGGAGGAGAGGCGTCTGGGTTAGTTCATGCTTTAATCGCTCAAACGCCTTCTCGCATTCTTCGGACCACTCGAAATCTTCGTTCTTTCGAAGCATTTTGAAGAATGGGGAACATTTTTCACCCGCCTTTGACAGGAAGCGGTTAAGACCCGCCAGCCTTCCAGTCAACCTCCAGACCTCTTTGGGGCACTTCGGCGAGGTCATTTCCAGGATCGCCTTGACCTTGTTAGGGTTGGGCTCTACTCCCATTGGGGCGAGGAGATGCCCCAAGAACTTTTCTCTTCCTGCCCCGAACACACATTTTGCCGGATTGAGCCTCATTTTGAACCTTCTAAGCATCGCGAAGGTCTCCACCAGATCAGTCACATGCTCCTGAACGTTCTTGCTTTTGATCAAGAGATCGTCCACATACACCTCCAGATTCCTCCCTTTTTGCCCTTTGAAGACATGATCCATCATCCGCTGGTAAGTAGCCCCTGCATTTTTCAACCCGAAAGACATCATCTTGTAGCTGTAGCAACTGTCTCCGGTGATGAAGGAAATATCGCGGTAATCGGGGGGATGCATCCGGATCTGGTGATATCCTGAAAACGCATCAAGAATGTTGAAAATGTTGATGTGTGAAGTTGGCGGTCTGGGAAGTGGTGGTGCGGTCTGGGAAGTGGTCGCGCGGTCTGGAAAGTGGTCGCGCGGTCTGGCCGCAGTATGTTGATGTGTGAAGTTGACGGTCTGGGAGGTTGTTGCGCGGTCTGGTCTAACCACACGATCTTGCGGTCTCCTATGCGGTCTGACCTATTCGGTCTAGCCGCAGTCTCCTATTTATTCGGCCTGACCGCCGTTCTCTCTGTCCAAGGCTGCCGAGGTGAGGTCGTGCGGTCTGGTTCGTGTGACCGCGTGATGAGCTGTTATTCAGCTCTGCGCGGGTTAAGCTGTTAACCGCATAGGGTTGTTGTTCTAGTATCCGGCAGTCCGGTCTGGTGACTGTCCGGGTTCTTGATGGTGCGCGCCGACTAAGGTTTTCTTAGTCGCGCGGTCTCCCCTTTGTGCTCGCATTAGCTGGTCCCTTGGCGATCTGCTGATGTATGCGGACACTGGTGTTGGTCGACTTGGTGGGTTGTTGCCTTAGTCGACTTGGCTGTGTTCGCGGTCTCTGGAGGAGGTCTCGAATATGCGAACACTGGTGGTGGGCGTCATGACCATGCGGGATGTCATGATCGCGCGGCTTCTTGGAGGAGTGGCGATCTCCTGGTCAGGATTGAAGTCGGTGAGCTCACTAAGCGCAGAGCGATCTTTTGCTGACCGCGCGGGTTGACCGATCTTGGTCGCGCGATCAGGGCAGTGACTCAATCTCATAGGGTGGTGAATGGATCTCGTCCCACGCCTATAAATAGGTGTCGTTGTAGCAGCAATTTCATCGCACCAAGTGTAAGCTGAACTCGTGCCTAGAACTTGCGGTCTCTTTTTAGTGACCGCCCAGTTTGCTGATTGAATTTCCTTTGTGCAGCTTCTGCGGATTGTGCAGACAGCATCGGTCTCCTCTTCTTCTAAAGTGTCCGGGCGGTCTTGCGGCTTGCAGTGTGGGTTGCTGGAGTTCGGGAGAATCAGTGGAGTTCGGGAGGTCGCGGAGCTTCAGTGGTGTTGTTCAAGTTGCAGGCAGACTGTTTGTGCGGTCTCCTCTTCTAGTCGCGTGAACATCCAGGCCGCGCGGTTTAGCGGCTTCTGTGTTCAGACCGCCAATTATCTTTCTTCAACATTGTTTTTTTCCTTTTGGTTTTGTGTACTGGCGAAATCATGTCTCGCCATGTATACATCGCTCTGTAATGAAGATTCTTGTTGTTATCAATAAAGATTGCTTTGTTTCATGTGCTTCTGGTTGTTGGCTGTAACTTTAAGTTGTACGATTCCTGCTCACTCCAAGATCAACGGAAAATTTCACATGGTATCAGAGCGAGGTTGGAGTGGATAGAGCAGTGAACAACTCAAAGTTGTCATCGCCTTTGTGAAGAAGGAACCGGTGGTAGAGCCATGGAAGCAAGTTTTGCAAGAGGTCTTGGAATTGAGATGTTCACATCAACTAACTTCAAGAAGTTGAAGTCGTGTATGTAGAGTTATATTCTGGGCGAGGACCTCTGGGAGGTTGTTGGAGGAGATAGTACGCAGGAAGTTGTCCCAGTTGAGGATAATGGTCATGAGGTGAGGAATTGAAGGAGGATTAATGCAAAAGCAGAGTTTACTCTGAAAAGGGCAATATCACCTGACCTATTCGATCACATCTTAGGGTGTGGATCAGCTGCCGAGATCTGGAGAGTCCTGGACGGGCTGTTTAACAAGAAGAATGTAGCGAGGCTACAGTTCCTGGAAAATGAGCTGGCTAGGTCGGCTCACGGAGATCTGTCTATCTCTACGTTCTTCCTGAAGATGAAGAACTCGTGTGCTGAGATTTCAGCACTGGATCCTGATGAGCCAATTTCTGAGGCGAAGCTGAAAAGACACATCATCCGCGGCTTGCGGAAGGAGTATGTGGCCTTTGTGACGTCGGTGCAGGGTTGGGCAAATCAGCCGTCTCTGCTGGAGCTGGAGAATCTGCTTGTGTCGCAGGAGAGCCTGGCAAGGCAGATGGCGGGGGTGTCAGTGTCTGGGGGAGAAGGCGAGGTACTCTTCACAGGGAAGAAGAAGAGATGGGATAAGAAGAAGAAGACCGCTGGAGGCAATGGGCCTTCAACTTCTGGATAGCAGGAGAGGGGCTATGCTCCCAAGGTTGAAGGGAAGAAGAAGGGAGAAGGACCCAAATGCTTTAAGTGCGGAAAGCTTGGTCACATCAGGAAGGACTGCCGGGTGAATCTTCAGCCAGGGCATTCTGCTGCAGGGAAGGAGGAAACTGAGGCCAGGCCAAATGATGGAGGATGGGGAGGAGCCTTCTCGGCTTCCGTCGGAGCTGCGGCTACTATCAACTATCAGGAGGACTAGATCGTGGACTCGGGGTGTGGTCATCACCTCATCGGGGACGAGTCGAAGCTTTCTTCAACGCAGCCTTACTCAGGTAATGATGTTATCATAACTGCTGATGATACTGTGCATACTGTCGAGAAGGTGTGGGTTGTTTCCTTGGGCAGTGATAGGGGGCCACTAACGTTGAAGAGTGTCTATCATGTGCCCGGAATGAGGAAAAACCTCTTCTCCGTGTCCAACATTGTAGACGCTGGGTATCACATTTTGTTCGGTCCAACAGAAGTAAGGTTTCTACGAAACGTTGAGGCGGTAAAGGCCGATGTAGTTCATGTCGGGAGAAGGGCAAAATACGTGTTCGTTTTATCGATAAGTTCTTATGTTGACAAGATGAGGACAAATGATAGTGCCGTTATATGGCACGAGAGGTTGGGGCATGTAGGGATGGATAAGCTGAAGGCTATGGCGATAAAAGGTCTAGTCAAGGGCCTGCGTAGTCTATCTTCCTACGGTGACGGTCATGTTTGCGCGGGATGTCAGTTCGGCAAGTCTCATCGACTGCCGTTTGATAAGTCGCAGACAAGGAGTAGTGTGCCATTGGAGTGTATCCACGGTGACTTGATGAGACCGACTGCTACCCCAAGCCTCGGAGGCAGCAGGTATATGCTGGTGTTGATCGACGATTACACCAGATATGTCTGGGTCTATTTCCTGAAGGAGAAGGCGGAGGCGTTTGCCAAGCTTGTGGAGTTCAAGGAGTTAGTGGAGGGTCGGCTAGGCCTGCGGATAAAGAAGCTGAGAACTGATAACGGGGGGGGGGGGGGAGTTCACCTCTGGTGAGTTCTCTAGTTTTTGCAGGAAGGCGGGCATCCGGAGGGAGCTTACTTGTGCGCATACTCCACAACAAAACGGAGTTGCAGAGCGAAAGATCCGTCATCTGACGGAGCCCTGCAAGTGTTGGCTGCATGTCAAGAGTATCCCAAGGTCCTTCTGGGCGGAGGGAATGTCTTGTGCCGCCTACATCATCAACAGGATGCCTCTAAGTCCCATCAACATGTTGACCCCGCATGAGATGATGTTCAAGGAAAAGCCAAGCGTGGCGCACCTTCGGGTGTTTGGTTCCACCTGCTATGTGCACGTTCCAGATGTACAACCCTGTATTCGCCGAGTGGGCCCTCGGGACCCATGAGGTATTTTTGATACCGTTTTCAAGCAAGGGGGCGAGCTCCTCTCGCCCCCGCCCCCAAGCAGGGGGCGAGCTCCTCTCGCCCCGCCCCCAAATAGGGGGCGAGCTCCTCTCGCGCCCCGCCCCCAAGCAGGGGGGCGAGATCTCCAAGCAGGGGGGGGGGGGGGCGAGCTCCTCTCGCCCCGCCCCCAAGCCGGGGGGGGAGAGCTCCTCTCGCCCCCGCCCCCAAGCAGGGGGGCGAGATCTCCAAGAAGGGGGGCGAGATCTCCAAGCAAGGGGGGCGAGCTCCTCTCTCCCCCGCCCCCAAGCAGGGGGGCGAGATCTCCAAGCAGGGGGGGGCGAGCTCCTCTCCCCCCCCCCCCGCCCCCAAGCAGGGGGGCAAGATCTCCAAGCAGGGGGGCGAGCTCCTCTCGCCCCCGCCCCCAAGCAGGGGGCGAGATCTCCAAGCAGGGGGGCGAGCTCCTCTCGCCCCCCGCCTCCAAGCAGGGGGGGGCGAGCTCCTCTCGCCCCCCGCCTCCAAGCAGGGGGGCGAGAGGAGGAGGGGGGACCAGCCCCCCTCTCGCCGCAGCTCCATTAAGCAGGATGGTCTGTGTTTAGCAGGATGGTCTGCGTTTAGCAGGATGGTCTGCGTTTAGCGCCTCGGAACAACGAGATTTGGCTGTTCGCAGGCCAAGTTCGAGGGTATTTTGGTAATCTGGCGGGCCAGTTTCTGGCTATTTGCAGACCCAGTTCAAAATCCTATAAATAGGACCAAGGGGTACCATTTGGAGGGGACTTCTCTTCGGATCTCTCTTTTGGCTATCTCTCTCCCCAAATCTCTCTAGTGGGTGAGGAGATCCTCCAAAGGGTGTCCAAGCTTAGCATTGGCTTGGGAGGGGAAGGGCTCTAAGATCTTCTGGATGTGTGGTGGGACCTCCTCGCAAAGCCATTGGTCTTATTCCTAGTTCCTTAGCCTCTTAGCCTAGAGCTCTCCCTTGAGAGAAGTAAGTGTGAGGTCGCCCCCCAACTTGTTGAGGGCCCGAACTCCACAGAGACCGGTTGACGGTTTCAACATTATGGTGCGGTGAGCGTAGAGAGTGACCAACTCAAGAAAGTCTCTAACTGAGCTCCATGGCTGGAGGTGGAGGATCCGACCCAAGCCACTCACAGCCCCAGGTGGCTGGAGCGATGTTGGAGATGTTTGAAAATTTCAGGCAGGAGGTCCTGCAGACCTTACAGCTAACCTTTGCCGCGATAGGCGAAGGTAGGAGAGGAAGTGGTCCGGAGGTCCCGTCTCAGCAGGTGGGTGAGAGCCCTCCAGGCCAACAGCCCAGGAAGGAGGTACCAGTGGGGGGGGGGGGGGGGGGGGGAGTGGGGAGGCATTCGACCCCCACTCGCCCGGTCCCCTAGGAGGGGGGGGGGGGGGGGGGGGGGGAGTGGGGAGGTGCTAGGCCCCCACTCGCCCATCCCCAAGGGGGCGAGTGGGGAGGTATCTTACCCCCATTCGCCCAGCCCCGTAGGGGGGCGAGCGAGAGAAGTCTTTTTTGTGAGCTGGTCCTCTCGGCCCCAGTTCCAGAGGGGTTCGGAGGGCCGGAGATGTATTACTACTCCGGCAAGGATGACCCCGTCCTGCACCTGCAGTGGTATGAGGACATGGTCTCCATCAGGCCCATGACGAACGCTTTCAAGCGCCGACTCTTCGCGATAACTTTGAAGGAGAAGGCAAGGGATTGGTTCCACCAGCTCCCTGCGGAATCTATCTATGCCTTCGAAGACTTGCGTTGAGGTTTCCTGCTGCGCTTCTCGACGTCAAGGAAGAGGAAGAAGGATGCTGAAGCACTCTTCAAGATCAGGCAAGAGCCAGGGGAGTCGCTGGCTCGTTATGTTGATAGGTTCCAGGAAGAGGTTTTCCTTGACCAAGAGGTTCCAGGGTTCACCCTCCAGCTCGCCTTCACAGTGGGGCTGCGGGAGGGGTTCTTCAAGATGAGCTTGAAGCGAAAGTCCCCCTATCTTTCGAAGAGCTGGTGGAAAGGGTGGCGGAAGAAGTTGAGAGTGAGGAGGCCAACCCGGAGTTCGCAAGAAGGTTGGCCAAGCTAAGTGAGTCGGAGGCAAGGCAGCAGGGGGAGGGCGTAGGGGCTCCCAAGAGGAGGACAACTTCCAGGAAGAGGGGTCTGACCCCCTAGGGTGGAGGCAGGGACCGAACGCACCCTCTCCACCACCTCAGCAAACCATGACAATCGGTTGAGGGAGAAGGAGGAGAGCCAGGAAAGCAGAAAGAAGAGGAAAAAGATGGGATGAGGTTGAGTTACCCTACTGTGACTTCCACGAGGAGGAAGGTCACGCGGCGTCTGCCTGCCCTGAGTTCTTGGAAATGAGGGAGGCAAGGGGTCCTAGACAGCAACAACAGCAACCAGAGGAGGTCGAAGAAGACCAGGCCTGAGAGTAGGAGACCGAGTTTTGGTTTCCATATTTAGTTTTTCTTTAAATCCATGTAGTGTGTTGGTTCACTTCCATACTTAGTTTTTATTTCATGTAATATGATGATCAAAGCTATGCAAGTTTTCAAGCTGTCAGCCCCGATGCTGGCCCGCTGACCAGGCTCCCATCTAGCTAGCAGGGCCGGGAACCGCTCGGTGGCGGAAGGATCTCAAGGTACTTAGCCCCGATGCTGGCCCACTGACTAGGATCCCATCTAGCTGGAAGGGCCGGGAACCGCTCGGTGGCGGAAGGATGTCAAGGTACTTAGCCCCGATGCTGGCCCGCTGACCAGGCTCTCATCTAGCTGGCAGGGCCGGGAACCGCTCGGTGGCAGAAAGATCTCAAGGTACTTAGCCCCGATGCTGGCCCGCTGATCAGGCTCCCATCTAGCTGGCAGGGCCGGGAACCGCTCGGTGGCAGAAAGATCTCAAGGTACTTAGCCCCGATGTTGGCCCGCTGACCAGGCTCCCATCTAGCTGCCAGGGCCGGGAACCGCTCGGTGGCAGAAAGATCTCAAGGTACTTAGCCCCGATGCTGGACCGCTGACCAGGCTCCCATCAAGCTGGCAGGGCCGGGAATCGCTCGGTGGCAGAAAGATCTCAAGGTACTTAGCCCCGATGCTGGCCCGCTGACCAGGCTCCCATCTAGCTGGCAGGGCCGGGAACCGCTCGGTGGCAGAAGGATCTCAAGGTACTTAGCCCTGATGCTGGCCCGCTGACCAGGCTCCCATCTAGATGGTAGGGCCGGGAACCGCTCGGTGGCGGAAGGATCTCAAGGTACTTAGCCCCGATGCTGGCCCGCTGACCAGGCTCTCATCTAGCTGGCAGGGTCGGGAACCGCTCGGTGGCAGAAGGATCTCAAGGTACTTAGCCCCGATGCTGGCCCGCTGACCAGGCTCCCATCTAGCTGGTAAGGCCGGGAACCGCTCGGTGGCAGAAGGATCTCAAAGTACTTAGCCCCGATGCTGGTCCGCTGACCATGCTCTCATCTAGCTGGCAGGGCCGGGAACCGCTCGGTGGCAGAAAGATCTCAAGGTACTTAGCCCCGATTCTGGCCCGCTGACCAGGCTCCCATCTAGCTGGCAGGGCCGGGAACCGCTCGGTGGCAAAAAGATCTCAAGGTACTTAGCCCTGATGCTGGGCCGCTGACCAGGCTCCCATCTAGCTTGCAGGGCCGGGAACCGCTCGGTGGCACAAAGATCTCAAGGTACTTAGCCCCGATGCTGGCCCGCTGACCAGACTCCCATCTAGCTGGCAGGGCCGGGAACCGCTCGGTGGCGGAAGTTTCTCAAGGTACTTAGCCCCGATGCTGGCCCGCTGACCAGGCTCTCATCTAGCTGGCAGGGCCAGGAACCGCTCGGTGGCAGAAGGATCTCAAGGTACTTAGCCCTGATGCTGGCACGCTGACCAGGCTCCCATCTAGCTGGCAGGGCCGGGAACCACTCGGTGGCAGAAGGATCTCAAAGTACTTAGCCCCGATGCTGGCCCGCTGACCAGGCGCCCATCTAGCTGGCAGGGCCGAGAACCGCTCGGTGGCGGAAGGATCTCAAGGTACATAGCCCCGATGTTGGCCCGCTGACCAGGCTCTCATCTAGCTGGCAAGGTCGGGAACCGCTCGGTGGCAGAAGGATCTCAAGGTACTTAGCCCCGATGCTGGCCCGCTGACCAGGCTCCATCTAGCTGGCAGGGCCGGGAACCACTCGGTGGCAGAAGGATCTCAAAGTACTTAGCCCCGATGCTGGCCCGCTGACCAGGCTCCCACCTAGCTGGCAGGGCCGGGAACCGCTCGGTGGCCGAAATTTCTCTAAGTGTTTTTCCCCCGAGGTGGCTCCGCTAGCCGGGCTCTCACTAGCCTGCAGGGTAGGAAGGCCTCTCGGGGAGGGTAAGTATTTTTCCCCCAAGGAGGTCTGGCTAGCCGGGCTCTCGCTAGGCGGCAGGGTGAGAGGACTTCTCGGGGAGGCTATATGTTTTTTCCGAGGTAGCTCCGTTAGCCGGATTTTAAGCGCCACTCGTCGAATATGCCGGGTTGGACGTTTCTTTCCGAGCGTGTACCTCGCTCGAAAAGAGCGGGGATTGTGTACAACCCTGTATTCGCCGAGTGGGCCCCCGGGACCCATGAGGTATTTTTGACACCATTTTCAAGCAAGGGGGCGAGCTCCTCTCCCCCCCCCCCCCCACCCACCCCCAAGCAGGGGGGCGAGATCTCCAAGCAGGGGGCGAGATTTCCAAGCAAGGGGGGCGAGCTCCTCTCGCCCCCCCAAGCAGGGGGCGAGATCTCCAAGCAGGGGGGTGGGCGAGCTCCTCTCGCCCCCGCCCCCAAGCAGGGGGGCGAGCTCCTCTCGCCTCCCGCCCCCAAGCGGGGGGGGGGGGGGGGCGAGATCTCCAAGCAGGGGGGGCGAGCTCCTCTCGCCCCCTGCCCCCAAGCAGGGGGAGAGCTCCTCTCGCCCCCCGCCCCCAAGCAGGGGGGCGAGATCTCCAAGCAGGGGGGCGAGCTCCTCTCGCCCCCGCCCCCAAGCAGGGGGGCGAGATCTCCAAGCAGGGGGGCGAGCTCCTCTCGCCCCCGCCCCCAAGCAGGGGGGCGAGATCTCCAAGCAGGGGGGCGAGAGGAGGAGGGGGGACCAGCCCCCCTCTCGCCCCAGCTCCAGTAAGCAGGATGGTCTGCGTTTAGCAGGATGGTCTGCGTTTAGCGCCTCGGAACAGCTGGATTTGGTTGTTCGCAGGACAAGTTCGAGGGTATTTTGGTAATCTCGCGGGTCAGTTTCTGGCTATTTGCAGACCCAGTTCAAAATCCTATAAATAGGACCAAGGGGGCACCATTTGGAGGGGACTTCTCTTCGGATCTCTCTTTTGGCTATCACTCTCCCCAAATCTCTCTAGTGGGTGAGGAGAGCCTTCAAAGGGTGCCCAAGCTTAGCATTGGCTTGGGAGGGAAAGCGCTCTAAGATCTTCCGGGTGTGTGGTGGGACCTCCTCACTAAGCCATTGCTCTTATTCCTAGTTCCTTAGCCTCTTAGCCTAGAGCTCTCCCTTGGGAGAAGTAAGTGTGAGGTCACCCCCCAAATTATTGAGGGCCCGAACTCCATAGAGACCGGTTGACGGTTTCAACACCAGATGCGCTTCGGACGAAGCTAGATGCAAAAGCAAGGAAGCTAGTCTTCGTGGGATATGATGATCGGAAGAAGGGCTGGAAGTGCATGGACCCGGAGACGTGGAGATTTGTTGTATCTCGCGACGTCGTGTTTGACGAGGTGACGTCGTACAAGGGAAGTTCTGGTGTTGAGTTACCAGAAAGCAGGGTGGAGGAGACAGAGAGAGTTGTGGAAAATCTTCAGGTGGAGCTGCCTTTGTCACCAGGTGGTCCATCCATTTCTAGTTCTGAGACTGAGGCTTCTGGATCAGGAAGCAGGGGGAGCGATGCTCCTAGTACGTCTGGAAGGGGAGCTAGGGAAGAAGCAGCTGAGGATAATTCGAGTCAGGGGAAGGTGTTGAGGAGATCGAAGCGAACGATCATTGCCCCTGATCGCTACATAGGAGGAAACATGATGAGCTTTGTCTCATGTTTCTTTGCTGGCCCCCTGGATGAGCGGGAGCCGTCGAGCTTTGAGAAGGCCAAAGGCGTGAAGCAGTGGGACATAGCTATGGAGGAGGATATGGCTGCCCTCAAAAAGAATGAGACTTGGTCTTTGGTGCCCAGGCCCAAGGGTATCACCCCTGTGACATGCAAATGAGTCTATAAGCTCAAGAAGAAGGCAGGCGGCAGTATCGAGCGATACAAGGCTCGCCTTGTGGCTCGTGGATTCTCGCAGCAATACGGTGAAGATTATGAAGAGACATTTAGTCCGGTGGCGAAGATGACTTCAGTACGGCTCATTATTGCCTTGACGACATTTTATGGGTGGGAGATTTGGCAACTCGACGTAAAGAATGCTTTCTTGTACGGCGAGATTGACAAGGATATCTTCATGATCCAGCCGCCATGCTTCGTATCTGAGGATTTTTCAGACTATGTCTGTAAGCTGAAGAAGGCCCTGTATGGGTTGAAGCAAGCGCCGAGGGCGTGGTACGGGAAGATCGCAGAACATCTCCTATTCTGTGGATTCGGTGCTTCAGACTCTGACTCAAGCTTGTTTGTCAAGAAGAACGGGGAGCTTCAAGTCATCGTATTGCTTTACGTCGACAATATGATCGTGACGGGGAATTCTAAGGAGGAGGTAGCAAAGCTTTGGGCTGAACTATCTATCAGATTTGAGATGAAGGACTTGGGTGAACTCCACCATTTCCTTGGACTCGAAGTGCAGAGGAAGGAAAGTGGAGTGCTGGTGTCCCAGGCTAGATATGCGGAGCGAATCGTGGAGCGATTCAGCATGAAGGAAGAGAAATGCATTTCTACACCTCTGGAGAAGGCCACGAAACTTTGGAAGGATGAGGGGAGGATTCTGGAAGATCCGATTGTGTTCCGAGCTCTAGTTGGGAGCTTGATTTATCTGACGATCACTAGGCCGGATATTGCGTATGCAGTTGGCAGGGTGAGTCGTTATATGGCGGAACCACGGATGCCTCATCTACTAGCGGCCAAGAATATTTTCAAGTATGTCAAGACGACTTCGGATATGGGTCTCCTATACAGGAGGGATGCGGGCTTCGAGGTGCATGGGTACATGGATGCTGATTACGGGGGAGATTCGGATGATCGAAAGTCGACGTCTGGATTCGTCTTCATGGCGGGCCCTACGGCTATATCATGGTGCAGCAAGAAGCAGGATTCTGTGTCTGTCTCTACCACGGAAGCAGAATACAAGGCTTCGGCCTTGGCAGCTCAAGAAGCCATCTGACTTAGGAGGCTGGCGGGAGACGTCCATAAGGAGATTCGGGGTCCGACTCTGCTCCGCGGTGACAATGAGAGTGCACTCAAACTGGTTACTAATCTAGTGTGTCACGCGAGGACCAAACATATCGAGATCGAGCATCATTTCATTCGTTAGAAGGTGCTGGAGGGGTCTCTTTCGGTCGAGCATGTTCGGAGTCTGGACAACGTTGCTGACATATTCACAAAGGCGTTGGCGAAGGGGCTGTTCACTCGACTGAGGAGTTTACTTGGGCTGTTTTCAACTTTCCACTTCAAGGGGGAGTGTTGAAAATGTTGATGTGTGAAGTTGGCGGTCGGGGAAGTGGTCGCGCGGTCTGGGAAGTGGTCGCGCGGTCTGGCCGCAGTATGTTGATGTGTGAAGTTGACGGTCTGGGAGGTTGTCACGCGGTCTGGTCTAACCGCACGATCTTGCGGTCTCCTCTGCGGTCTGGCTTATTCGGTCTAGCCGCAGTCTCCTGTTTATTCGGCCTGACCGCCGTTCTCTCTGTCCAAGGCTGCCGAGGTGAGGCCGCGCGGTCTGGTTCGTGTGACCATGTGGCGAGCTGTTATTCAGCTCTGTGCGGGTTAAGCTGTTAACCGCACAGGGTTGATGTTTTGGTATCCGACAGTCCGGTCTGGTGACTGTCCGGGTTCTTGATGGTGCGCGCCGACTAAGATTTTCTTAGTCGCGCGGTCTCCCCTTTGTGTTCGCATTAGCTGGTCCCTTGGCGATCTGCTGATGTATGCGGACACTGGTGTTGGTCGACTTGGTGGGTTGTTGCCTTAGTCGACTTGGCTGTGTTCGCGGTCTCTGGAGGAGGTCTCGAATATGCGAATACTGGTGGTGGGCATCATGACCATGTGGGATGTCATGATCGCGCGGCTTCTTGGAGGAGTGGCGATCTCCTAGTCAGGATTGAAGTCGGCGAGCTCACTAAGCGCAGAGCGATCTTCTGCTGACCGCGCGGGTTGACCGATCTTGGTCGCGCGATCAGGGCGGTGACTCTATCTCATAGGGTGGTGACTGGATCTCGTCCCACGCCTATAAATAGGTGTCGTTGTAGTAGCAAATTCATCGCACCAAGTGTAAGCTGAACTCGTGCCTAGAACTTGCGGTCTCTTTTTAGTGACCGCCCAGTTTGCTGATTGAATTTCCTTTGTGCAGGTTCTGCGGATTATGCGGACAGCAGCGGTCACCTCTTCTTCTAAAGTGTCTGGGCGGTCTTGCGGCTTGCAGTGTGGGTTGCTGGAGTTTGGGAGAATCAGTGGAGTTCGATAGGTCGCGGAGCTTCAGTGGTGTTGTTCAAGTTGCCGGCAGACTGTTCGCGCGGTCTCCTCTGCTAGTCGCGCGAACATCCAGGCCGCGCGGTTTGGCGGCTTCTGTGTTCAGACCGCCAGTTATCTTTCTTCAACATTGTTTTTTTTCCTTTTGGTTTTGTGTACTGGCGAAATCATGTCTCTCCATGTATACCTCGCTCTGTAATGAAGATTCCTGCTGTTATCAATAAAGATTGTTTTGTTTCATATGCTTCTAGTTGTTGGCTGTAACTTTAAGTTGTACGATTCCTGCTCACTCCAAGATCTACGGAAAATTTCACAAAGAAAACTCATCACAGAAAAACCGACGGCTGAATCAACCAGCGCGTCGATTCAAGGCAGAGGATAACAATCCTTCGGGCAAGCTTTATTGAACAACGAAAAATCAACACAAATTCTCCAGCCTCCCCCAGCTTTCTTTATCATTACAACATTCGAGACTCAGCCTGGATACTGGATCTCCGACACAAAGCCTGCCTCAAGCAGTTTTTTCACCTCCTCCCTAATAGGTTCTATCATAGTCGTGGCACTCGACCTCTTCTTCTGACGAACGGGCTTGACCGCGAGGTCCAGTTTGAGGCGATGACAGGCAACCCCAACGTCAATTCCAGGCATCTCAGCAACAGTCCAGGCGAAGATGTCGACATTCTCTTGCATACATGCTGTCATCTCGATCTTTTCCTCGGTCTTCAGAGACCCTCCTATCTTCAGCAATCTGAGGACTCCTGCCTCGGAGAGCACCTCGATCTCTTCCACCTCCTCCGCCGCTTCCAGCTTGGCTGCTCCCTTCAGGGCCTTTGATAACTTCTCACAAAGAAGTTATTTTCACTCATATTTCGTACCCATTTGTTAAATATATTTGTTAAATATTTGTTAAAAATATATTAAACATGTGTGGTTTGTTACTTGGTGAAAGTTTGAGTATTATCGTCATTTTCACATATTTTTGTGCAGAAATTCCAATATACCTAGCTTGAACGATCAAGAGCTATGCATATTTGAAGTCCAGAGAAAAAGTTACAGCTCTGTTATAACATAATTATTGTTGTTTGAGCAGTTTAAAGAAGTGCAGAAAATATGTTATAACATATTTTTCTGAACTACAAAAATATGTTATAACATATCGGCGGAAATTGAAAAATCAAATTCGAAATTTATCAGTCTTGGGTAGTTACGACAGCCAAGGGATGCATCTATTCGTCCATATGTGGTCTATAAGGGGGGCGTATGACTACTTAAGTGGAGGAGGAGAGAGAAAAAGGGGGATTCATCTTCAATAATTTTCGAAAAAGTTGAACTAAAGGAGAAGAACCTGAGGAAAGGCAAGAACTGAATTTTGGAAGCCATGTCTTGTAAGATCTCTCTAATCTCGCAGCGTTCTTCCTTAGTTATGAACTAAACTCTCTAAGTCTTGTATGAAGAGAGTATTGTGTATGTTTTGATGGTGTGATCTTCCTTATGTTAAGTTTGTTTGATGAATTCTCTTTAGTAGAACTTTTGAATTAATTATTAAAACTCTTGGTTTGTGCTTTTGTCTCTCATTTTACTACGAGAATCGAGAGATGAGTAGTAGAAATTGTTAACTAAGAGTTTCTATCATTGCGGTGTATTTCAAGATTCGAGAGAGGAGAAGTACAATCGCCCACAAGTTCGCCGTAGTAAAAAAGAGAGGAAGAGATTCCCTCCTTTTGCTAGCAGATACGATTTCTATTCTACGAAATATTCTCATTCTTCCTAAGTTAAAGATGACTAGGTGAATATATAATATTAAGACTTCCGAGATTCGAGAGATGAGGTTCTTCCATAAAAATCACTGCAAGATAATTTTATCAAACATTCTTGTCTAGTAACGTTTTCATGCACCATTTCAACATACACAAGAAATCTAAAATACAAGACTACTTCTTTTCCAACTGATAAAAAGATTCTAAAAATCATCACAATATTCTAGTTAGTTCAAATCCTAGTTATAAACTGTACTATTTTAAAAAAATCACTGCACTCGACTTGTTTGAATTTAGAGAACGAAGTAGCTAGTAATTGCAAGCTTTAGGTTAACCAATTCTCCGAGGGAACGATCTTCACTCACACTTTATTACTTGATCCGACACGTATTCTTGCGTTAATATATATATATCCATTTTGGGCGTATCAGCCTTCCCCAGCTCCTCAACGTCTGTCATCCAGCTGATGGTGGTGACTGCGCTAAGGTAGCACTCGCGGGCTGCTCTTGGATCGCTCCTGATCCTCACCTGGATCTCTCCCTGGCAGTACTTCAAGCAATGATGGTAGGAGGATGGGACGACCTTGAAGCAGTTGATGAGCGGCCTACCGAAGAGCGCCTTGTAGCAGCTCGGGGCATCAACGATGATAAATCGACACTTGAGCAAGGTGCCACCGAGGGTCACCAGCATATCAACCCCTCCTTCCACCTCTTTCCTCTCTCCGGAGAAGCCAAAGAGGGGACCATCCAGCGCCAACACCCTTCCTGCCTCGACTCATAACCTGTCAAACGTTGTCTTGAAGATAACGTTCACGGAGCTCCCGTTGTCCACGAGAATCCGATCGACGGTGTAGTCCTCCACAACGGCCTGAATCACAAGTGCATCATGGAAGGGGTTCTCATTCCCTAACATGTCCTCCTCTGAAAAAGTGATCTCTTCCAACGGGGGATGTGTCTGTGAGGTCGAAGCGACACTCCTGCGATAGATCTGGTGGAGACTTCCCTTGCGGGAAGCTCCGAGCTCTGCTCCCCCGTGGATCACTCTTAGCGCGGCTCCTCCTACTCCGCCTCCAGCTCCCTGGATAAACTCTCCTCGACCTCCTTGGTTGATTCGATACACATTCCTCCTTCAAGTGGCAGCTTGCATTGCTTGCGGCTCGACAGGGGCTTCTAGCCTCTTAGGCTCTCCTCCCGCTTCTCCAACAACTAGACTTCTCCTAGCCTCCCAAAAATCTGGGCAGACCATCGTCCCATGCCCCTCGACTTGATGCAACTCACAGTAGAGGGGGATCTCTTCCGCCTGCGGCCTTCTCCGCTGGTTTCTCCTGGCTGGCCTGTTACCCTGTCGGGCAACAACCATTGCTTCCCCGCGTCCTCTTTCTTGACGCCTCTATTGCTGGTTGAAGTTCCTCCTCTCCGGGGAGGCCCTTTTCCCTGACCTTGACGATGCGGTCGCCCTGCAGGCCACCACGGCGGCCTATTGGCAGGGACCTAGTAGCGCCTCTCCTCTTCCCGATGCTCTGGAGCCACTGCGGGCCTCCTCTCTTCCCGCCTCCTCGACTCCTCTCTTCTGGGCTCTTCTCTCCTTGGCTCTTCTCTCCTTCTCTCCTCCGGCCTCTTCCTTTCTTCCAGCCTCTTCCTACCCTGCCTTCGGGGCTCCTCCTACTTCCTGCGCACGGGGACCTTCTCCACTTCTTCCTCTTCCTCCATGGTTAGCATGGTCAGCTTGGCCAGGAAGTCGCTATTCGAAACCTCCCCCTGAACGAACTTATTGGCCCTATCAATAAGCTCTTCGTAGGACATGGGAGGACTCCGGCTGATCTCCAGCTTGAAGAGGCCTTCCCTTAGGCCAAACGTTAGGGCAAGCTGCAGGGTGAAGCCATCCACCTCCTGGATGTCCAACACTTCTTCCTAGAAGCGGTCGATGTATTTCCCCAATGTCTCCCGTGCTCCCTGCACTAGATAGAAGAGAGTTGCGGCCTCCTTCTTCCTCTTCTTCGTTGTGGCGAATCACATCGGCACTCCTCGACGAAGGTCTTCGAAGCAATAGATCGAACTTGTTGCTAGCTGGTGGAACCAGTCCCTAGCCTTTCCCCGGAAAGTGATGGCAAAAATCCTATACTTGAAGGAGTCTAACATAGTTCAGATGGAGACTACTTCCTCGAACCACTGGAGGTGTCGGAAAGGATCATTCCTCCCAGAATAATAACTCATCACGGGCTCGCTGAACCCCTCCGGCACGGGGGCAGCGAGAATCTCCTCGCAGAATGGGCTCCTCCCATCTATTAGGCGGCGATCCTCGGTCGGGCGAGCAACTCCCCCATACTCGCCATATGGACTAGTATCTCGGGATCTCGCCTGGTCGTCCACCTCGTGGAATCGAATCCGATGTGAGGTCTGCTGATAGCACGACTGCCTCCTTGGCCGCTCCGCCTCCTCATCCATCGGACCCTTCCCTGCTCGCCGGGTGGGGCCACCATCCTCGGACAAAGCCACGCGATGAGGCGAGGTCGCCATGCCCTCCGCTTGAAGAAGAAGCGCAACTCGCATGGTATCCTCCAGACGTCGCACGAATTACTCAAAGTCCGCCCGCGTCATGAACTCGCCTCCATTGGTCAAGCTAACAGCAACTCCTTCATGGTCGCCAGCTTGAACCATCTTGCCTTTTCACCAAACTTTCTTCCACCAACTACGATCCACGCTCACCACACCAAAGTGTTGAAGCCTGAAAAATCCTAGACTCCAAAATTCAGATCAATACAGCCGGAGGTTACTTGCCCAGCGGTCCGGCTAGACGGCTTAACTGGGAACAACGAAGGGACTAGAACAGTAACAACAGGACCCCAGACTCTACAGCAGGGAGGTCCCACCACGTACCCAGAAGCTCAAAAGAGACTTCTCCACAACCAATGATGACCGAGCAGGGTACGAGGAAGGCACCAACTTGGCGAGTATCTAGGATGACGGTCGAGGGTGACAGTCAAGAACTCAGGGGTCAAGTTTTCGAAAATGGGGTTCCGAAAGCTCAGTCAAAAGTGTCAATCCAAGTACCAATGGTGTCCTATTTATAGGAAAACCAAAGGGGAGGGGGCTATTTATAGCCCTAACCCTTCCCGACGACTACGCGACATTGAGGGGACCTCGCCTGGCTCGGCGAGTATCTCCCTATGGTAGCCAACTTTGGCAAGTATGAGGGGTTTGCTCGCACATGCTCGCCTATACTCGCACTGGACTTCTGCTGTCTCTGCTTGCTGGGCTGTCTTCAATCTTTGACTTTCTTGTCCTCTGTGTTGACCTTTGACCATGACCATCTGCTTATGTGGCTTGAACTGGGTCCCACCTCGAAGAATATGAGTTGTACATTGTCTTTGAAAATAAAGTATGGAACTACTTGTTTGTCCTATGCTTATACCACATAATTTCTCATGGGGTAGGCTCTAAAGTTAAGATTTGGATGAAATTTTTTGAGCTAAACATAAGAAAGAATGCATGAACACTTACGAGAAAGTTTAATTGGCATAGTGACGAATATTCCTTGATGCAACCTCCGCTCAAGGATATTTTTGGGGACTAATATTCGGATGGAAATGGGGATCTCCTAGAAAATCATTTTGATCTCCTACAACGCTAACTTCCCCTCTCTCTGGCCCCACATGAAAAAAAATGTATGTCACGCGTCCTCGCCTGAAATTTGAAAATGAAACCCCATTGAAAAATTTTCCTTCTGCTCAAGACCCATGCCCTAACTTTTTCTCATATATTTATTTCAATTCAAAATTAAACCTTAAAACTAAATTTAATTTACATAATATAAACACTTAAGTGTAAAGCACCTTTGACGCCCTTAACATTTTGAAGAAAAGAACAATTTTTTAATAATAGTTGTTTAATTTTTTAATAATAAAAATACATTTATGCTGATCATTTATTGCATAGATAAGTAAATACTATATAAATCCTAAATAAGCAAGTTACAAAAGTTCAGCGGCTAGAAGCAAAGATAGTGAATAGGTAAAGAATCACGAATGAGAAGAAAACATTTACATAAGCGAGAGCGAAGAAAGACAGATCGTGAATGGTTGTGACTTGACTTTCATAAACTCTCAAATAAAAGAGAAAATAGAAAGCAAGGAAAGCGATTTTTAGAAAGCCCTCTTAGACCGGTTGCTCAAAAAGCCCCCAAAACACCTTTCTTAAAAAAGCTCTTTTGAAAAATCTCCTCATCCAAACAACCTAAAAAAATGATGGCGATGAAAATAGAGCTTTTCCCACCGCCCCAAACAGAGCATAAGGCTCAATTTGGCGCAGTGTTTTTGCTCATAGAATGTATGTTTGACATGACAATAAAAAAAAATTACTATTGAACATAAAAGTGGATGAAGTTCCTTAGGCGAAGTTCGGCGTTCACGAACGACGGTTCATAGCCACCACAATCATAAGCGAGAGCGAAGAAAGACAGATCGTGAATTGTTGTGGCTTGACTTTCATAAACTCTCAAATAAAAGAGAAAAAATTGAAAGCAAAAAAAGCGATTTTTAGAAAGCCCTCTTAGACCGGTTGCTCAAAAAGCCCCCAAAACACTTTTCTTAAAAAAGCTCTTTTGAAAAATCTCCTCATCCAAACAACCTACAAAAAATGGTGGCGATGAAAATAGAGCTTTTCCCGCCGTCCCAAACAGAGCATAAGGATCAATTTGGCGCAGTGTTTTTGCTCATAGAATGTATGTTTGACATGGCAATAAAAAAAATTACTATTGAACATAAAAGTGGATGAAGTTCCTTAGGCGAAGTTCGGCGTTCACGAACGACGGTTCATAGCCACCGCATTCACGATCGCCGTCGCCATGCCAAATGGAACCTAACTCAATATGATTTATATCAATAAAAGTTCAATGCAAAATTAAAAATATCATCATAAATGTTTACTAAATATTATTCTTCAAGAAACAACAACAACAACATTTTAATAACATTTTGTATGATGGCTGTAAAATTCAACACAATCACCACAGATTTACAGTTATACTCTATATAAAACAGAATCAAAAATTCAAAAAACTCAGATATCTACAAGAATCATAAGATCTTACTCCGGCTTACGCTTGCGATCCACCGACCGCAATCTTCTGCCGAAGAACTTCAGAGCTTCGTCGATGAGCACCACCGGGAAAGATATCAAAATAACGAGGAGCCACTCCTTCAGATTAAGAGGGACGACGCCGAAAACGCTCGCCAGAAATGGGGCGTAGAGAACCAAAGCGTGGAGGCCCAGCGAAACCACCATGGCCGCCAGAAGCCAAGGATTTCTCCATGGAGGCATCCTGAGCAAGCTGTTCTCCTCCGACAGCGCGTTGAGAGAATTGAACATCTCGATCGCGACCAGAACGGAGAGCGAGAGTGTCATGGCCTTTATCTTTCCGACGGTGAAGTAATCGCACGGGTCTGAGAAAGAGATGACGTGGTTCCCGGCGAGGAATGGATCCGGGGAGAAATCCGTCCATGTCCGGCACTGGCTCCACGATCGGAGTTCGGCGAGTGAGACCAGGGTATGGCCATCGCTTATGAGATCGATGCCGAGAAAGGAGGGCTGGGTGTACCATATGATGAAGATGCCCACGGTCGCCAAGCCTACATAAGAACCGATCACCTGCAAATGAAAGGTATCATCAAATCTTGGGGCGGTTCGTAAACCAAATAGTTTGTGAATAATTCAGGAATCCATTCGTGAAGATTCAATTAAGATTCATATTTCTCAAATTTGAATCCGGATTCGATCTCTATTGTGTTTGTGAATAGTAGAAATATATGTATATTATATAAGAAGATGATCTTGTTCGTCCGATCAAAGTCTTTTTGGTCTATCATTTGAAGCAAATTCAACTTCGAATTCAAACCCGAATTCGAATCTCTGCATTTAATGACAAATTTGGGTTCGATTGAAGAGTGATTCGATTCAATTCGGTTCGTGAATAACCCTAATCATGCCGACATGTTTTTAAATTGTGGGAAAAGCACGAAAACAAGTTTTTTTTCTACCATAAAAGTAGGCAGCGGTGACGGTCGTGAGCACGGTGGTTATGTACAGTCATTCGTGAACGCCGACCTCACCAAAGAAATTTCATCCACTTTTAAGTTCAGAACTAGTTTTTTTTCTTGGTGACGGTCATAATAGTTGTCATGCCAAACATACATTCAATGATGGTGGAGTTTTTTGTCTAAACTCACCGGAGAAAATACGACGCGCCAAACGGAGCCTTAATAATTGAGTATGACCCAAAAACAACCGTTGGGAAGCCGGGCATTTCAAAAAATATAGTTTTTTTTGTCTAATAATTATAATAAAGGGGTGAATTCAAATTAAAGTGACAATGAAATCGGATGGCCGAGATCATTTGATGGGTCTTTTATGAGGACCATGAATCCGCTCAAAAAACTTCTTTTTAATATAGTATAGAGAGATACAGATGATGAAGAGAATTTTAAGTATATACCATGTAGCGGAAGAACACCCAAGAACTAATAAGCGCGTCGTCAGATTTACGAGGCGGCTTCTCCATGATGTCGACATCGGCGGGGTTGAACCCTAGGGCGGTGGCAGGCGGCCCATCAGTGACCAGATTGACCCATAGCAGCTGAACTGGCATCAAGCATTCTGGTATACCCAGAGCAGCAGTAAGAAAGATGGATATAACCTCACCAACATTAGATGATATCATGTACCTGCACAAAATGAAACAATTAATTTTTTTGTTTGTAAAAAAATTTATAGAAATGGGCGAAAAATTTTGAGGACATTTTTCGTAATTATTATTATTATTCTGGGTCAAATACGAGCACACATACGCTCAACAACGCCCGGGCATACACCCGTGTATAGCCAATTTTGTTCTCAATGGCACACACGGGTGTATATGGACACGTACGTCTGGGAATAGTTGAGTGTATGCGTGCGTATAGGAGCGAAAAAGTGTCCCAAAATGAAAAAATAAAATTATGCAAAATGTTCGCATTTTCACACACTTTTAGATTCGAACTCCAAGCATAAAAAGCTCATGGATTTCTGGATGATTTGGTTTGTTGACAGATGGAACGCTCTCATTGGTGACTAAGGCTCCGTTTGGGGGGACTTATTTTCACCGATCAAACGGTTCATGCGGTCGTAACCGCTTGACCGGTGAAAATAAGTCCCCTCAAACGGAGCCTAAGGCTCCGTATGGAGCGGCATTTTTGCTCCGGTGAGTTTGGACAAAAACGCTACCGGTCATAAAATGTATGTTTGGCATGACAACGGTTATGACCGCCACCAAGAAAAGAAAACTAGTTTTGAATATAAAAGTGGACGAAGTTCCTTAGGTGAGGTCCGACGTTCACGAACGATGGTTCATAACCAGTGCGTTCACGACCGCCACCACCGTGACAAACGGAGTCTAAAAGAACTCTCTCTTAGGTAGGTAGGTTGGCAGCCCGATGCACAAAGCATCCCTGCTCAGCGAGGGTCCAGGGAAGGGTCCCATCATGTTATGCCCCCGGACGACATGCGCTTTCGAGGATTCAAATACGCCAGGAGACCAAAAGGAGCGCCGGGAAAAGACCGGGCTGAACCATCCAGTTCAGCCCGCAATTAATCAAATAAGAGAGGAGGGCTGAACCGAACCGGTTCAGCCCTCACTGGGGCCGGCCGGCCCTAGGGGGAGAAGGTTTCGCATAAATACCTATCTCCCCCCTCTTTTGGTTCTCATGCTTAAACATTTTCAGGTATCTCTCTTTTCTTCAAACCCTAACCGTCTTCTTCCTTTTTCTTCCTGTTTTTCTAGTTTTTTCGTCGTAGATTCGTATCATTTGGTATCAGAGCCACTTTCCTGCGACCATGGTGACACGCACGGAAGCGGAGGCGGCACGTTTGGCCGCGATCGAGGAAAACTACATCGCCTTGACGGATTCGGTGGCGGCGTTCGAAGAATCCATGAGGGACTCTCAAAAAAATCTGGAAGAACGATTCGATTCGATGATGGAGGAGTTAAAATCCCTCCTTTTGCAAAATCTGAAAGGGAAGGGGACTTCCGGCGACGGTTCCGACATCGACGCATCGAACAACCCACACGGAGAAGGAATCGGCGGGGAAAACGGCGGAGGAAGGGAACCGGCGGAGGAGGTGACGGCGGGAACCCTAGCTGCGGGGTTCCGGCCTGCGAGCGGCCGGATGGAGGGCTGGGGGACCACCGACTGGGGACCAGACGGCCTACTAGGGCCGCACGGCATCCACGCGGGCCCCAGCAGAGCGGCGGAGGCTTGGAACGGGGGCGTCGGCCCTTACGCATCAACAGGGCAGACCGGCGGCTACTATCCAGCGCTAGGAGGAGGGGCGGGGCCCTAAGCGGCGGCCGGAGGGTCTACCACCGGTGGCTGGGGAGTCGACTCTCCCCTACCAGGCCCGGCGGGGCTGCTGCGGCCGACTGGAGGATCGGCAGCCACTTGGGGGCCCATTCCTCCTGTCCAGGGGGCAGCGGGGCTGCAGCGGCAAGGCGGAGGTGTCGGACAGGGAGGGGGAGCCCAGTGGGGACCCGGCCAACACCCCGGACAGCCGTGGAGGCCGCAACATCAGGGTTTCGGGCTGTTTCGCCCTACCGGCGCGAATGCGGTCCCTCTCGGAGGCACGACAGGAGCTGCTCCTCCCCTTCACGGGGGTACGGCTGGAATTCTACATCCTCAACCAGCGGCACCCCCCAATTTGGGGTACGGAAACGCATATATGGGGCTGGCGAGACCTCAAATGGGGAACCAGGGAGGACAAGGAAGACCCCCAGTGTTGAACCAAGGGGTACAACAGGGGGGTCCGGAGCAACTGGGGCAGATGGCCCAGGAGGGAGGTGGATTTGGTGGAGCACATCAGCGTCCCTACATGCAGCCGAAGTTGACCCGGATGAACTTCCCTAAATTCAAGGGGGGCGACGCGCTTGAGTGGATTCAGAAGGCGGAGCTGTTCTTCAAATATCAGGAGGTCCCCGAGGCGCAGTGGGTACAGTTGGCGGCTTTCCATCTGGAGGAGGACGCGTATCAGTGGACGACATGGTTCCTCAGGGGGCGCGCCACGGCTCCCTGGGAGGAATTCACGGAGGCTTTCTCGGCCCGATTTGGGCCACTGGAGTATGAGGATGTGGAGGCGACTCTGCAGAAGTTGAGGCAAAGGGGCACAGTTACGGAGTACCGGACAGAGTTCGAGCGGTTGGTGAACCGGGTGACCTGGGGTGAGCAGACACTGCTGAGCTGCTTCATTTCAGGGTTGAAGGACCATTTGTGTGACGAGATTCACGCTTACCAACCTCGCAGTCTGAGCCACGCCATTAGCATTGCTTGGATACAGGAGGAGCGCTTCAACAGACAAAAGAGTCGGACGGCTACTAAACCACTTGCGGCCCCGACAGGAGTTCGGAGAGATCCACCCACCGCCATACGGCCCACGGTGATGAAGCTGACATGGCCAGAGATGCAAGCCCGGAGGGAGAAAGGACTGTGTTTTAATTGTGATGAGAAGTATACTCGAGGGCACGCTTGCCAGAAGGTCCAGGTGTTTATGCTGCGAGAGGAGGATGGAGAGGAGGATCCTCTTATGGATGTCGAGGTGGAGGACCTGGATTTAGCAGAGTTCGGGATCTCCATGCAGGCCATGGAGGGGAGTGCGGCCCCTTTGACCCTACGTTTTACAGGCCAGGTGGGCACAGAGCGAGTAACCATTTTGGTGGATAGTGGGAGTACCCACAATTTCATCAACCCAGCAGTGGCGTCGAAGGTGGGGCAGGCGATTGATAAGGAAGCGGCATTCCAGGTAATGGTAGCAGATGGAAGCAAGCTGAAGTGCGAGGGAGCACTGAAGGGGGTGGAAATCCGCGTGCAGAGCTACTTGTGCCACACTGACATGTATTTGCTGCCAATCAGAGGCTCGGACGTGGTGTTGGGGGTCCAGTGGTTGCGGCAGTTACAGAGGGTGACTACTGATTGAGTGCGGCTGACGATGGAGTTCACCCAGCAGGGGAAGGACTACTGCCTGCAGGGCATTCGGTCCTCTCCTCTGAAAGAGATTTCGGTGCGGAGCTTACAGCTGTTGGAGGAGCAGGGCTCCCCCATGGCCATGGTGGTGGGGGTGGAGGCGGCGGGCCAAACCCCTCCAGACATTCCAGAGGAGATACAGACGCTGCTGTCACAGTTCGAGGATGTGTTCAGGGAGCCAAAGGGCCTTCCTCCGCCCAGGTTCAGGGATCATGACATACTGTTGAAAGAGGGGGCTGCCCCCCCAAACGTCAGACCCTATCGATACCCGTACATCCAGAAGGCCGAGATCGAGCGGAGTGTGAAGGAGATGCTGACGACCGGCATCATACGACCGAGCACCAACGCCTTCTCCTCCCCTATCATCTTGGTGAAGAAGAAGGACGGTTCATGGCGTTTCTGCGTGGATTACCGCAATTTGAATGACTCCACGATCAAGGATAAATTTCCGATCCCGATGATAGAGGGGCTGTTGGACGAGTTGCATGGGGCAAGCTTATTCACCAAGATGGACCTTCGGTCCGGCTATCACCAGATACGGATGAAGACAGAAGACGTCCACAAGACCGCCTTTCGCACACACGATGAGCATTATGAGTTCTTGGTGATGCCCTTTGGGCTCTCCAATGCCCCTTCGACCTTCCAGGCGGTGATGAATGAGACCTTTCGGCCTCTACTTAGGCGGTCGGTGCTCATCTTCTTCGATGATATCCTGATCTACAGTCGGACGTGGGAGGAGCACATCGAGCACGTGGCACAGGTTCTTACCATCCTGCGGCAACATCAGCTCTACGCCAAGCTGTCAAAGTGCTCGTTTGGGCAACCAGAGGTGGAGTACTTGGGCCATCTGGTTTCGGCCCAGGGGGTCAGGGCGGACCCGCGGAAGATCGAGAGCATGGTGGAGTGGCCACGACCCACTACAGTGCGGGCACTACGGGGCTTTCTGGGCCTGACTGGATACTACCGGAGGTTTGTGATGGACTATGGTAAACTGGCACGCCCTCTTACTCAGCTCCTCCACAAGGAGTCCTTTACCTGGCATGATGAAGCTGAGCGGGCCTTCTCCGCTCTCAAGGACGCTATGACGACCACACTGGTACTCGCCCTGTCGGATTTCACCAAGGAGTTCGTCCTGGAGACGGACGCCTCCGGAGTAGGCATTGGGGCGGTTTTGATGCAGGAAGGGAGGCCATTGGCTTATTTCAGCAAAGCCTTGGCGCCCCGGACACTGGGCCTCTCCACGTACGAGAAAGAGATGCTGGCAATCTTACATGCCGTGACGCTGTGGCGCCCATACCTGCTGGGTCATCATTTTAAAGTTTGCACTGATCACCAGAGCCTGAAGCACTTCTTGGACCAGAGGCTAGCGTCCCCTCTCCAACAGAAGTGGCTGACCAAATTGTTGGGGTATGACTATGAGATCGTGTACAAGCAAGGCAAAGAGAACTTGGTGGCCGACGCTCTCTCCCGCCTACCGGAGAGCACCATCTTCCACCTTTCGGGACCACTGATTGAATCACTGGATGACATTCAGAGGGAGGTCGCCGCGGACCCAGAGCTCCGACCGATTGTAGAGGCCTTGTCCCAGGGCCAACCCACTCCTCCGGGTTACCAACTGGTTGGGGGACACTTGTACTACCACGGGAGGGTGGTCGTTTCCGCCTCGTCTACCTGGAAGGAGATTATGTTACAGGAGTTCCACTCATCCCCGACGGGAGGCCATGCGGGGGTGCTCCGTACCCTGCAACGGCTTCGGGCCAATGTTTTTTGGAAGGGACTACGCCGGGATGCTCAGCGTTTCGTACAGCAGTGTGACGTGTGCCAGCGACAGAAATACGAGACGACCTCACCTGCAGGGCTGCTAACGCCCTTGGAGATTCCTCAGCACATTTGGGAGACGATCTCGATGGACTTCATCGACGGGTTGCCCCGCTCTCAGGGCAAGACAGTGATCTTGGTCGTAGTGGACAAACTGTCCAAATACGGCCACTTCCTCGCCCTCAGCCACCCGTACTCCGCGGAGACAGTTGCCGATCTATTTGCTCGGGAGGTGGTGCGTCTACATGGTCTCCCGAGTTCGATCATCTCTGATCGCGACCCAGTTTTCATTAGCAATTTCTGGCATGAGCTGTTTCGGCTACAGGGGACCCGGTTGCGCATGAGCACGGCGCATCACCCGCAGACAGATGGCCAGACCGAGGTACTCAATCGGGGGGTGGAGACGTACCTCCGCTGTTTTGTCATGGATGAGCCCCGTTCTTGGACACGATGGTTACATTGGGCGGAGTATTGCTACAATACTTCGTTTCACACTGCCAGCAGGATCACTGCGTTCGAGGTTGTCTACGGACGACCACCACCCTCTCTTCGATCCTACGACTCGGGTAGCACTGCTCTTCCTGCCGTGGATCGAGCTCTACGGAACAGAGATCAGACCTTGGTCCTCCTGCGGGACAATCTCCGCTCTGCTCAGGACCGGATGAAGTTACAGGCTGACAAGCACCGGACGGAGCGGACCTTTCAAGTAGGGGACGAGGTCTTTCTCCGTCTTCAACCATACAGACAACTTTCAGTTGCTCGCCGGGCCAATCAGAAGTTAGCTCCCCGATTCTATGGCCCGTTCCGCATTACTCATCGGGTGGGACCGGTTGCTTACACTCTTGCTCTTCCTGAAGGATCCCGAATTCATCCCACGTTCCATGTGTCGCTGCTGAAGAAGAAGTTGGGAGCGGCGGTCACTGTGACTCCCTTCCTTCCCGAGGCTACTACGACTGGCGAGCTACGCCCTAGTCCCGAGGATATACTGCTGTTCCGCTGGAAGAAACATGGCACGGAATACCGTTCAGAGGTTCTGGTCAAGTGGAAGGATCTGTCCAAGGCCCACAACACATGGGTGGATTTACTGGAGTTCCGGGAGTTCTTTCCGGACTTTCAGCTTGAGGACAAGCTGCCTCTTGAAGGGGAGGGGAGTGTTATGCCCCCGGACGACATGCGCTTTCGAGGATTCAAATACGCCAGGAGACCAAAAGGAGCGTCGGGAAAAGACCGGGCTGAACCATCCGGTTCAGCCCGCAATTAATCAAATAAGAGAGGAGGGCTGAACCGAACCGGTTCATCCCTCACTGGGGCCGGCCGGCCCTAGGGGGAGAAGGTTTCGCATAAATACCTATCTCCCCCCTCTTTTGGTTCTCATGCTTAAACATTTTCAGGTATCTCTCTTTTCTTCAAACCCTAGCCGTCTTCTTCCTTTTTCTTCCTGTTTTTCTAGTTTTTTCGTCGTAGATTCGTATCACACCACAAGGGTGAAAATGTAGGCAAACCTTACCCTGCATTTTTGCAAGAGGCTGCTTCTAGGACTCGAACCCGTGACCTCAAGGTGCGGCAAAGCATCCCTGCTCAGCGAGGGTCCAGGGAAGGGTCCCACCACAAGGGTGAAAATGTAGGCAAACCTTACCCTGCATTTTTGCAAGAGGCTGCTTCTAGGACTTGAACCCGTGACCTCAAGGTCACACGGCAACACCTCAACCGGTGCGCCAAGGCTCCCCTTCATATTAAAACTATATGGATATTAGAAAAAAATTAAGTATAAGAAATCACATCACCTAATAAAAGATTTCATGTTGTTGTAAATTGCACGTCCTTCGGCAACAGCAGCAACAATTGTGCTGAAATTGTCATCGGCGAGAACCATACCAGAAGCCTCCTTCGCAACCTTGAGCAGATAAAACGACGAAATTATAATTAGAAGAAACCAAAAAGTGCTCCTAAAATCAATTATGAATTTATACAGCATTTGAGCCCCATTTGGCACACCCTTTTTTGTTACATAAAATTTATTGGATGGTCATGATTTATTTGATGGTGTAATGATTATGCTTCGACTGTGGTATCAAAATGTTTAGTTGTATGAAAGAAAGAGAAAAAGAAAAAAAAAAAGAGTGTGACGATAAAGCTAGGCAAACGTGTTTTGAAACTCTTTTGTTGAAAGACAACGATTTTTTTAAGATAAAATTATCATTTGATTGTTGTCGTGTGACCTGGTAACGAGTTTGACTCCGGGAAGCAACCTCTTGCAAAAATGCAGGGTAAGGTATATAGGTCCCACCCTGACCCTCGCTGCGCGGGGACGCTTTTTGCACCGGGCTGCCCCTTTTTATAATACTCCTCCAACTAAGATAAATCCCTTTTTATATATTCAAGGCACTATTTCATTGGGAAATTTTTAAAAATTTAACTTCATCGAAAATTGTGCATAAAACTAGTACATTTTCTAACCTTCATTACATATGCTTAAACTGCCTAACTATGTTTTCTTCGATAGATGTCTGTTATGGGCTTCGCGCCCAGTTATTATGTTGTCTTCATGTATGTCAGTAGGGGTTTTATTATGCGTCCTTCATTAGGTTTTATCGCATTTTATCTTAGTCCAAGTGTCGGGAATTTACGTTTAGGCTCCTTATATTTTTATTTAAAGGACCCCTTGGGTCGTGTAATGGTAAGCAATAAGAATTCTATTCCTTTCCCCTTTGATGAGATTGTGGTAGCTCTCTCCTCCATAGCACACCCCGCCTAGACAGCCGCCGTTCCGGCTCCACTGTATCCTTCGCCGCCGGCATCCCCACCTCCGGTCATCCTCCGGCGATGCTACCACTATTACGGGACAAGCCCGTAACAATATCACACTCATTGTCTCTAATATATTTATTCTTTAATCCATGGCCTCTAAGTTTGTCGCAATATTTCATTAAAAAAAAACGGATTGTCCCACATTCATTCGCACTTTTCTAACTCTCCAAAGTATATCATCTTATAGTACAGTACGCCCGAAACAATTCTTCGTTTCAATCACTCAACTTTAAATATTATTGCAAGGTTCTCAAACATATCTTCGTTCTTTTGAATAATTCAAGGTTTCTGTTTTCTAAACAATATCTCCGTTGTTCTACTTTGTCGCTATACTCATAAGATGTCTCACCTATTAGAACTATACCGTCAACAAAAATCATACACAAAGGCATGCACCTCGCTAAGAATATCTTCTATAAGCATCTACATTATTATTACAAAAGGACAATGACATAATGTAAACCCTTGATATAAACACTACAACACCCAACCAAAATGTTTTGTAAAACCATGACTCTTTGATGGAGGAGAATAAAATAAAACCAAGTTCAAAGAGAAGTATTAAAAAACAACAAGTTGACATGAGAAGATTACCTCGGTCCCAGTGATACCCATAGAAATTCCGATGTCAGCTAGTTTAAGCGCAGGCGCATCATTAACACCATCCCCGGTCATTGCGACAACCTCGCCCATTTCTTGCAAAAGCCGCACAATTTCCAGTTTGTGCCGAGGCTCCGCACGAGAGAAAACTAAGGCTCCGGGATTCGATAAAATTTCAATTTTTCGGCTCATGTGAAAGCTCATAAACTCTCTCCCTGTGAAACTTCTCCATTTGAGACTCTGAGACTGAGGAAATAATCCGATTTCTTGGCATATTGCTTCTGCAGTAGATTTGTTATCACCGGTGATCACCATAACCTTGATGCCTGCTCCTCTACAATCTTCTATCGCTTTATAAACTTCGACTCGCGGAGGATCCTAACGAACGGGAGTTTGAGAATAAGTGCTGAATGTAAGAAACAAAGTACATGAGAGAGCATATTGTTAATGTGAAGGGAACTTACTCTAAGACCAACGACACCGACGAAGATCAAATTGCTTTCAATCTCGTAGTAGTTGGTTGGATCAAGAAGCTTCTTATGCGCAGGATGATTTTCCGTGAAATAATCTGAAAATTCCCCGAGATCATCTTTGTATGCGAAGCTCAAGCAGCGCAAACCCTTTGAACTCATCTCGTGGACTCTGAGAAGTATCGAATTTATGCAATTTTCATCCAATGGAACAATGGAACCGTCCGAGAGATGCGCGTGGGTGCTTCTTTCCAAAACGCATTCAACAGCACCCTAATATGTGAAATAGATGAAGATAGAAGCATAAAACAAGCATTTAGTATACACTGCAAAAAAATTTAAAGGATTAATGTAGGTTGGAGAGCACAAAATACAAAGAAAGATCAGATTTTTTAAGCATTTTAAGAAGGAAAAAGTAACTAATTTGCAGAAGGCTCCTTGTTAAATGCTACGAGTATGTATTAAACCTTGACAAGAAGACGATTGGCTCCAGATGGTTCGCGGACAATTACGCTCATAGATTTACGAACTCGATCGAACTCCAAGGTGGCAATCCTTTTTGATCTCTTTGTCCACCACTCGCAGCATCCTACGTAAATAAGAAAGCCAAGCTGGTGTTTTGAATAGTCTTTCCACCTTAAACATCCACAAAAATGCAATCATACATAAAGAAAATGTAAAAATCATGTCAAAACAAACCTAGCCTGACAGTGTTCTGACCAATGGAATGTCCAACAGTAAACTTTGAATCATTAAGCCTGTTCCTAATTTTTGTATCAGGAATTCCCATTTTCTCAACCAACACCTTCAAAATAAAATAAAATGAAATGTCTCAATAAGAAATCCAAAGCATCAGATAAAGAAAAGGGAAAGAGAAAAAGTCATCTACAAGTTTTTTAAGAATAGAGCAAATCTTCAAGAGGATTTAGGCTCTGTTTGGCACGGCGGTGACGGTCGTGAACGCGGTGGTTATGGACTGTCGTTCGTGAACGACTGACCTCACCTAAGGAACTTCATTCACTTTTATGTTCAAAACTAGTAATCTTTTCTTGGTTGGTAGCGGCCATAACCGTTGTCATGCTAAACATGCATTCTATGACCGTGGAGTTTTTCTCCAAATTCACCGGAGCAAAAATGTCGCGCCAAACGGAGCCTTAATAGGTAGAAATCCCCAAAATAGTAGAGCAAGGTTCAGAGTATCAATTGTTTCTTGTGATTTGATGGATGTAGCATGCTGATACAACCAGAGTTTGACAAGAAAAGTGCAATTTAATCATCAAAAAAACATTGGAATTATGAAAACTCCTCATAACCATCTATCAAACTATAAAAAAAGGAAGAAAAAGATTGCTCTATCCTATCATCATACATGTGGCAAAATTTCACACTTTTATGTGATCTCTTTTTAACCAAAGTTATTTGTTTTTGTTTTTCAAATGATTTAAATATAGAATTTCTAGTTCATTTTTCATATATTTTCTCCTGAAGAAGTTGTACTAGAAAACTATAGCATAGAACATAGAAAATATATCAAAGCACACCTTCAGAGCTGCCTCGGTAGGCAGTCCCGTGGCCCGAAACAAATAATCTTTGCAATAGACCCCTGCATCGTTGCAGATTGCGCATATTTGTGCTAATATTTGCATGTTTTGCTCCGTTTTTCCATGGTTCCACTTACCAATGCAACCATCCTTTGGATTATACGTTGAACCTTCGACATGAAACACCCGAGGAGCTGTCAAATTCTCTCCTAGAGTAAAAAACTCATTCACCGACATCTGATTTGTTGTGAGAGTTCCAGTTTTATCTGAACAAATCACAGTCGTGCATCCTAAGGTCTCCACACTAGGAAGCTTTCTCACAATCGCATTCTTCTGCGCCATCTTCCTTGTACCCAACGCTAAACATGTAGTTATCACAGCAGGAAGACCCTCGGGAATGGCAGCCACAGCAAGTGCAACGGCTATTTTGAAATAATATGTGCACTTTTCAAATGAGAATCGGAAATCCCATACGGAAGCATTGCTTGAATCCCATGTGATGAAGTTTTTATAGTTGATGACCCATACCACAAGGCAAATCAAGCCAATTGCAGAGGTCAATCTTTCCCCAAATTCATCCAATTTCTTCTTCAGAGGAGTCTCTCGTTCCTCCATGGAAGCTTCGTGTATCTGAGTCTGAATCATTCCTATTTCCGTGTTCATTCCGATGCTACTAACAATGCACATACAACTGCCATTCACCACAGTAGTTCCTGAAAACACCATGCAATCTTTCGCTTGCAGCTCGCAGTCATCGATCAGGACAGGGCTTGTGCTCTTGATAACAGGCATGCTCTCCCCGGTCAACGAGCTCTGTTCGAGTCTCAAAGTCGATGTTTTCAGAGCTGCAATTCTCATGTCGGCGGGAACTTTATCTCCAACTCTCAACTCGACAATGTCACCGGGTACCAACTCCCTTGAAGGAAGATCAGGAACTAAGTAGCCGTCTCGAAGAACCTTGGCATGCTCGCATTGCATCTCTTTGAGGGCTTCGAGAGCCCTTTCAGCATTGCTCTCCTGCCAAACGCCGACGACGGCGTTTAGAATGAGAATGGAGACGATGACTAAAGGTTCCACATACACCTCAAAACTCGAATTTCCGGATTCGGCTCCCTGAAGGTAGGCCAAAACAAATGAGATGAATGCTGCGATTAGGAGAATCTTCACAAGAACATCATCAAACTGCTCCATGATGAGCTGCCATCTTGGCTTTCCCTTCTCTTTCCTGAGTTCATTCCACCCGTATCTCTCTCGCCTCTTCTCGACTTCGTACAAATTCAGACCCTTCTCTAATTTGACATTGTACTCCTTCAAGCACTGCTCGACGGACCATGACCATGCTGGAAAAGGCTTCTCGTCCATGTTTTTGAAGGATCTCGGGATTCTCAAGTCAAAGCCCCTCTCTTTCTTCCTGTGCATAGAAGCATTACATCAAAAACAGACAGATCACATGAATATATTTGGCTTCAGCAACTTTTTAAACAAATCAACGCATTCCAGCATACTCCTAAAATCACAAGAAATGGTGCATTTTTTATGACTTAACTCCGTGAGAACTGTCAGTAATTCAAGTTGCGAACGTCTGGAATGGATCAAAAGAAAGCGCTCTGAAACACTACTCCTCTTTCCAGTTTCAGAACTTTCACCCTAAGCCAAACAGTGAGGAAGAAATTAGAAAGTGAAATAACCGGAGCAAACGCACAGTAAAAGCAATTTAGAAGGGGAAAAACGACCGTTAACTGAAAAGAAACCGCAGATCACATTAATATATTTGGCTTCATCAACTTTTTAAACAAAGATTTGTTAACGCATTCCAGCATACTCCTAAAATCACAAGAAATGTTGCATTTTTTATGACTTACTCGGTGAGAATTGTCAGTAATTCAAGTTGCGAACGTCTGGAATGGATCAAAATTCAAAAGAAAGCGCTCTGAATCACTACTCCTCTTTCCAGTTTCAAAACTTTCACCATAAGCCAAACAGTGAGGAAGAAATTAGAAAGTGAAATAACCGGAACAAACGCACAGCAAAAGCAATTTAGAAGGGGGAGAAACGACCGTTAACTGAAAAGAAACCGCAGAAGGAAACTAACAGGAAAAGTAATGGAAGCCCCATGGGTCTTACCTGAATAACCGGCGTTAAATACGGAACCAGGAGAGAGCGGAAGATGCCAGTTTCAAGATTTCCACGGGCAAAGAAGCGGTGAAACGGCCGAAACGGCGTGCGCGGCGAAGGGAAGGTGCGGTGAAACGGGGAAGAGAAACCGTTCAGAGGTGAGCGAGGGAGGAGGGGGGAACTCCAAATTTATATATTTAAGGCCTGTGAAGCCTGAACCGATGCTTCGCTTAGTACCAACGCTAGCTAGAATCATGGGAACAAGATGAAGTGGGGAATATGGGAATATTGGGAAACGCCGCGGGAAATTGTGAGTGAGGTTTCGGTTGAAAATTCTAAGGCTCCGTTTCTTCGGTAGATTTTGTGGGAAGAAAATTGGTTTTGTGCAATTCAATTTTATTCGTCAGTGTTTGTTTGATTTTTTATTGGAGGGAATTGGTTTTTCTCCAAAATTTACAGGGTTAGATTCATTAAGAAAATAGTCTTTCGTGAAAACCTTCCCATTTTGATCGGTTTTGAAGAAAAATTATGTTGTTTTCTCTCTAAAAGTAATGATTACTATTTTATCAGCATTATTTGATAATCATTACTATTTTAGTCCATTTAAATATTTTTCACGATTTAAAGACGTTAATTATCCAAGATTAAAAATCTCGCAAAAATCTGTACCAGAAAGCATTTCTATAGCCGAACAGAAAAATTGACAGTTTTCCAACGAATACAAGAATTGAGTTTGGCTCAAAACCAAAACCTTTGAGTTTTTGAGTTTGGACCAAAACCAATTCTTTTCAATCAAAACCTACGAAACGAACGGAGCCTAAAAGAAGCTCAAGGGCATGGTTGTTCCCAAATCAAATAGTTCGTGAACGATTCAGAAATCGATTCGTGAAGATTCTATTAAAATTTGTATTTTTTTAGATTCGAATTTAAATTCGGATGTGAGTGATATTCGAACCCGAATAATATTATCTATGTTAAAAAGATTCGTGAATAGTTCACGAATAGTAAAAAAAATATAATATAATAAATTTTATATAGCAAATTAACTTCTCATGAGCCTTAATATATGTTTTATATACAAATTAACTTCTCGAAGCACGAATCCAAATTCGAATTCAAGATTTTGGGACGAATCCGAATTCAAATATTCGAACGAATCTGAATTTGAATCTCTATATTCTATCCCAATTTTGAATTTGATTGACGTGTTATTCAATTATGTTCGTCGGCAAAGTAAAAATACTCAAATAATTCCCATAATTTCGATTCTAATATCAAATAGGTCTTTTAATTTTCATTTGCTTCAACTATATCATTTAATTTTAAACGTTATTTCAAATATGTTTGATGGGTTGTCATCTAATTATGTAAAGAAACCCGAGCTGCGATTAGCCAAAAACCCAACTCCTCCACTAAGATGAGGGGGTCATGGGGAATAAAGTGGGTCAAACCCACTATCTCCTCGCACAACCGCAACCACGCACAGTCGTGCGCAACGCCATGCCCAAACACGCATGCGCGACCGAACGCGCGCGACCGCGCACACGGTCACGTCAAGGTCGCGCACATCCACGTGCGCGTTACCGCGCGCGATACCGCTCAACCCCGCGCGTGCGCGCGGCCTGCGCGCTAGCGCACGCGCTAGCACGCGCGCTAGTCCGCGCGCGCGCGCTAGCGCGCGCCCGCCTGTTTGCGCATTCGGCCCACTCTCGGGCTAAGACGGTTCAATTCGCCCGGTCTAGAAGAGCGTCGAGTGACCCGCAACAGTTTGGCGCCGTCTGTGGGAAAGGTGTTCCCCAAACTCTGCAAAGAATTTTCCAAGACAGTATTCGCTTCATAGCAATACTCGCGACTCACAACGATGGCAAGAAGAAGTGTTCGCACCACCGATGGTTCCATCCTGGAAGGGCGCATTGATCCCACTCCCTCTCATTCCCTCATCAACGCACCTCCCGTCGAAGAGGGCGTGTTAGCACCTGTCGCCGCGTTGGAGGGGCGCATGCGCCAGATGGAAGGACAACAAGCTGAAATGCTGGTTCTCCTCAGAAACCTCGGGCCCCAGCAAGCTCCCGTTCCACCTACCTCACCAATCATCCAACCCCCCTTGATCCCAAACCAGGCTCCATTGGGAGAAGCTGCTCAAGAGGAGGAAACGTACGAAGAAGAATACTCTGATGCTGCCAGCTCCGCGCATCCGGTCCGCCCCGCCAGGGGAGCTAGAGGAGAACCCCTCACCACCAGCAAGGAGGGGTAGGAGTCGAACAAGCCATAAGAAGGCCCACTCGCGAGGAGATCCGCGACGTGATAGTTGAAGAGTGCGGACAGGCCGGACGCTGGGGCATCTTCGCCCGTCTCCCCCTACGTCGCAGCTCCCCGCTCATACAACAAATCTTGGACCATCCAATTCCGCACGTTTTCAAGCTTCCCAACATTGAGACATTTGATGGGACGGACGATCCCCTAGAGCACGTCAACCATTTTACCACCATTATGCGGATCTACAACGTCGCTGATCAGCTCCTCTGCCAAGTGTTTCCGGCAACACTCAGGGGGCAGGCACGCACTTGGTTTCATTCCCCGCGGGATGGATCCGTCAACAACTTCACCGAGCTCGCACAGCAGTTTATGGACCAGTTCGTCGCTAACCGAAGAATCGTTCGAGATCCCTCACATCTTTCAGGGATTCGCCAGAACGAAGGAGAGACCCTCAATGATTTTTTCCGTCGCTTCACGGCTGAGGCGCGACAAATCCCAGAGGTTGATCCCGAGCTTCTGCGCGTCGTTTTCCTAGGGGGACTCCGCCCAAGCGGATTTTACTCTGCTCTGATGAGGGAGACAGTACCAAGCTATCTAGATCTGGTGCACCGAGTGGAGGCACAGATAGCGGCGGACGAAGCGATCGAAGCTCACCGCCGACAATTCGAAGGAGTGGTAAAGAGGAAGAGAGAAGAGTCAGCCCCGAAGCAGCAAGAGGAGCGCCAAGGAAATTTACGTCAGCAAGACCGTCCTGGGAACAGGCCCCCCAGAACCTACCAAGAGTACGCACCGCTTAATACCTCCCGCACAAATGTACTCTACGTAATACAGGATAACCCGGCACTACAAAGGCCAAGAGAACTTCCCCAGGGCAGGGGAAATCAGTCAAAGTACTGCGAGTTCCACCGAGGTGCAGGACACGCCACCGAGGAATGCATCAAACTCAAAGATGATATAGAGCGTCTCATTCGACAAGGTATCCTCGGAAGGTTCTTACAAGACCAGGCGCAAAATCATCCCGCAAACAGAGAACAGCCGCCTGATCGACAAGGCGCGCAGGGCGACAGACAAGTAGTAGGGGTGGTGGAAACCATCTCAAGTGTTCTGTTCCCCACCGTCAATTCCATTGCCCTGCCGGCAGAGACGATCAGCTTCGGGGATGAAGATTTAAAAGGACTGGTCATTCCGCACCAGGATCCATTGGTCGTCAGCGCAGAGATCGGCAACCCCAGCTTCCGCGTCAAATGGATACTGGTAGACAACGACAGCTCCGTCAACGTCATGTTCATGACCGCTCTCCTCAGCATGAAGATCCTACCAGAAAGTCTCCAACCAGCTTCTGGACCAATCTACGGCTTCAACGGCAGTCCTGTCCCGGTTAAAGGAACCATCACTCTCCCTGTTACCCTAGGAGATTTCCCTAGGAGGGCTGCCCGCGACGTGCAGTTCATGGTGATCGAGACAGAATCGCCTTACAATGCGATTTTCGGTCGACCGTTGCAGGTCCTATTTGGAGCTATCCCGTCCATCCCACACCTCGCAATAAAGTTTGTTACCCCAGGAGGAATTGGAGTTGCCCGTGGAAACCAGGAAACAGCACGCGCGTGCTACCTGCAGGCTGCAGCAAATGGAGCCTGGACAAGGAGCCGCCCTGTGCGTCACCACATCCAGAACTCGAAGCCCCAAAAGGAGCTAGGAATTGGGCAGAAATGTCTTACTATATTCCAAACTCGTCAAATTGTCTTTAAGAACCCTTGTTTGTAATAGTTATTCTAGACAAGTCGTAAGCCTGCGCTTACGCAAGAACTATTGTGTGTTAAATTTTGAAATGATTTCTCTGCATCAAACTCTGCTATTCAAACACAGTTAATATCGATTGCAAGCAACGCCAATTGTTGTAATATCAACGACATCCCCCAGGTTGGTTAAGCGAACTTCCCACTACCCGGTTCGAATCGCTCGCCATTCGCCCATGTAGCAGGTTCCGACACCACCAGGGTCTCATCCTCTAAACCGCGTCGCCAGGGCCTGCCCCCCTCGCGCTCGCAAACGGTTCGAAGCGTCTGCCCTTCACCGCTTCTATCAACGACATCCCCCAGGTCGGTTAAGCGAACCTCCCACTACCCGGCTAGAATCGCTCGCCATTCGCCAACGTAGTAGGTTCCGACACCACCTGGGTCTCGTCCTCTAAAACGCGTCGCCAGGGCCTGCCCCCTCGCGCTCGCAAACGGTTCGAAGCGTCTGCCCTTCACCGCTTCTATCAACGACCCCAGGTCGGTTAAGCGAACCTCCCACTACCCGGCTAGAATCGCTCGCCATTCGCCCACGTAGTAGGTTCCGACACCACCTGGGTCTCGTCCTCTAAACCGCGTCGCCAGGGCCTGCCCCCTCGCGCTCGCAAACGGTTCGAAGCGTCTGCCCTTCACCGCTCCTATCAACGACATCCCCCAGGCCGGTTAAGCGAACCTCCCACTACCCGGCTAGAATCGCCCGTCATTCGCCCACGTAGTAGGTTCCGACACCACCTGGGTCTCGTCCTCTAAACCGCGTCGCCGGGGCCTGCCCCCCTCGCGCTCGCAAACAGTTCGAAGCGTCTGCCCTTCACCGCTTCTATCAACGACATTCCCCAGGTCGATTAAGCGAACCTCCCACTATCCGGCTAGAATCGCTCGCCATTCGCCCACGTAGTAGGTTCCGACACCACCTGGGTCTCGTCCTCTAAACCGCGTCTCCAGGGCCTGCCCCCTTGCGCTCGCAAACGGTTCGAAGCGTCTGCCCTTCACCGCTTCTATCAACGACATCCCCCAGGTCGGTTAAGCAAACCTCCCACTACCTGGCTCGAATCGCTCGCCATTCGCCCACGTAGTAGGTTCCGACACCACCAGGGTCTCGTCCTCTAAACCGCGTCGTCAGGGCCTGCCCCCCTCGCGCTCGCAAATGGTTTGAAGCGTCTGCCCTTCACCGATTCTATCAACGACATCCCCAGATAGGTAATGCGAACCCCCCACTACTCGGCTCGAATCGCTCATCATTCACCCACGTAGTAGGTTCCAACACCATCGGGGTATCGTCCTCTAAACGCCAACCCTGTGAGAGAAGAACATAGTTTGCCGAGCAAAACATTGGTTCAAAAACCGCAAAAACTCCACTACTATAAGAGCTGAAAGCAAGAACAGTTGTGCAAACGACGCAACCCGCCAATAGCCTTCAACTCAGCAGCCCGCTCCAACGAAGAAAGGCGCTCCACCTCCGTCTTCAAAGACACCAACTCGGCCCCCAGACGAGTCACTGTAGCTCGCAAATCCTCCAACAAATAAGTCGAACCCCTCACAAGGGCCTTCTCCGTACGAACTTCAGCACGGGATTCCTCCAGTTCCACCGCAACGCCCAGATCACATCAAAAGATTACAAAATCATCGCACTTCCTTGAGCAATAACAAAGAACTCCGAGGATTTGGGGGGCAATTGATGAGTTGTCATCTAATTATGTAAAGAAACTCGAGCTGCGATTAGCCAAAAACCCAACTCCTCCACTAAGATGAGGGGGTCATGGGGAATAAAGTGGGTCAAACCCACTATCTCCTCGCACAACCGCAACCACGCACAGTCGCGCGCAACGCCACGCCCAAACACGCACGCGCGACGGAACGCGCGCGACCGCGCACACGGCCACGTCAAGGTCGCGCACATCCACGTGCGCGTTACCGCGCGCGGTACCGCTCAACCGCGCGCGTGCGCGCGGCCTGCGCGCTAGTGCACGCTCTAGCCCGCGCGCTAGTTCGCGCGCGCGACCCGCACGCCTGCGCGCTGCGCGCGGCTTGCGCGCCTGCGCGCGCGCGCAGGCCCGCGCGCTAGCGCGCGGCCGCGCGTCCGCGCGTCCGCGCGCTGGCCCGAGATCTATAAAAGGGACCCTGAATCCTCATTTGTGGAGATATGACTTTTGGCATCCGAGAGAGCTCCTTGAAGATTTCCTTCGCGCTTCGAAGATCTTATTCGCGGTTCGAAGATCTCCTTCGCGGTTTGAAGATCTCCTTCGTCACTTGAAGATCTTCTTCGGACTTTAAAGATTTACAGCAACACCAAGACACTTAGCTTCTCTGAGAGGTGACCTGTCACCCTCAGAGAATTTTCTTCAATTGCAATTGTAACGAGAAGCGACCTGTCGCTCTCTGAACTTGTAACCTCGTTTGTAACACTCCAACACTTAGTGAAATTTGACTGGCGTAGATCCGACCACGTGGTTTTTTACCATTTCCGGGTTTTCCACGCTAAAAACGTTCTTTTGCCACCTGTTTGTTCTCTCTGTGACTGTTTGCGCATTCGGCCCACTCTCGGGCTAAGACGGTTTAATTCGCCCGGTCTAGAAGAGCGTCGAGTGACCCGCAACAATGTTCTTAAACAAACTTCTGTTAACTATTCAACGACTTCGGATGTATAGATCCTGACGAGACATTGATGTAGCATTTAAGAATCATTTATACGACAATAAAATAATTTTCTTATAATTATCTAATAAAAGTAACTTCAATTACTTCATTCAATAATAATTACAGCAGTAACATTTATATTGTTTCAATATCATTATTATTCTAGAAATTCGGAATAAATCGTTGCTAATTTATTTACTTGATGTTATGTTTTAATATCATTATTTTAAATTATTTTTTAATATAAGGTAAAAAAATTTGTTGTTTAACAATATTATATGTTAGGTAATAGAAAATGTAAGTATATATTATTATTATTATTATTATTATGAAAACAGTTGCAGAACTATAATTTGATGATGTCATCATATTATGAGAATTCTCTATTTACAATACAGATGTACAACCTGTACTCGTTGAGATCTGATGTTGACGACCAAGGAAGAGAATTATCAAAATACACACAGAGGACGGTTTGTCATCACCCCGCTGTCGGCATGCAACTACCTCGTCAACGACAACACTTCACCTCACTGGACATCGAGATCAACTCGTCATAGCTCGTCGAAAACCAATTTGACCTCGCAGAGGGGTGGGGCCACCTCTGGGTATGGGGTACATCCTCTGTTGATACATAAATACAAGTTATTACCGAGGGAAAAAGTAGTGTGAAGAACCCACTGGAGACCTCGCCTGGAATGAGCGAGCTCTCTATTGCATTCTCAGAAGAAAAATGCGACTAGCCTTCTCACTCCCGAAAGGCGACTAGTCTTCTCACTCCCGAAAGGCGAGTAGCATTCTCAGAAGAAAAAGGCGACTAGCCTTCTCACTCCCGAAAGGCGACTAGCATTCTCAGAAGGAAAAATGACGACTAGCATTCTTAGAAGGGAAAAAGACTTAGTTTTTCCGAGAGGTGGTCTGTCACCCTCGGAGCTCGTTCTCTCTCTCTCCAAAAATTATAACGAGCAGCGGCCTGTTGCGCTCAAGTCCTAGTTTCCAAGTTGTAATCCCAGAAGATAGTGAAGTTTGGTCGGCACAGCTCCGGCCGCGTGGTTTTTTACCCTTTCCGGGTTTTCCACGTTAAAAAGTCCCTTTGTACTCAACAAATCTCTAATTGACTGTTTGCGCGCTTAGTTCGCTCACGAGCTAAGGTGGTTCAAGTGAACCGGTCTACCACGAGCCCTACGCGTTCCGCAACAATTAATAAAAATTTTTGTTCCAAATTTTTCGTTCCAATTGTTCAATACTAATACAATCTAATTCTAAACTTAAATTTTTTCAATTTTTTTAAATTTTCTGTTCAAATTTTCAATATTTAATTATTTATAAAAATAAAAAAAGAAAAAAATTAATTATAAATAAAAAAATAAAAAACCGGGCCGGCCCGGATCGGGCCCGAGACCGGCCCGGTCTTGCCCGGCCCGGCCTGAAGGGCCGGAGCAGGCAGCACATAAGTGCTGCCTGCCCGGCCCGGCCCGATTCCAGGGGAGGACCGGACCGGCCCGGCCCGATTCCAGGGGAGGACCGGACCGGCCCGGCCCGCTACAGGAAAAAGCCCGATCATGCCCGGTCCAGGCCGGCCCGATTGGGCTTTATGTTCACGGCTGGATGGAGTATATGTCCATGCAGTTTTGTCGCCCAATTTAATGACATGTCCAAGTGAATAATTAATTAATTAATGATGCCAAACAAGATCTCTGTTTAAGCGATTAATTGACTAATTATATATTGATCAGGCGTGGAGTTTTTCAAAAGTTTGTAACAAATAACGTATTTCACTCGTTAAGCGATTAATTCATGACTACTTACTTCTCTCTCTCTCTCTCTCTTCTCTCTCTCTTACTTCTCTCTCTCCCCCCATTAACTTTGATATTTCACATAATAATTCTTTAGCTTTTTTTGGACAGCATTAGTGCGGTGGAGCCTGCATGTGTCAATACTTTCCTAGCTAGCTCTCCTTCACTTCCTTATATATATACGAGTGACAGTGCACGGGGGCCCCCGTGCCCCGCGCGACAGTACCCGTCCCGCGGCGACGTGCTTCGCACGCTTCTAATCGGCGGGCTCATTTTAAATTTTTGGTTTAATTTATTTTTTAAAATTATATCATTTTTTGCCTTTTTTTAATAATTTTTTTTCATTTTTTAAATTATTTATACGGGAGGGGGAATTCCTATACACTCAAGGGAGTGCGGCAAGACCTTCTACCAGCGGCTAGCTTACAGTTGGAGTCGTTTGAGTTGAAGAGCCCTCATCTTTCCTATTCTCGTTCTCAGGTTTGTGGATTTCGCTTTGGTGAGCCAATAGCCTTCGTCCATACCCAAGTCCAAACTTCGATGGCGATCTCTTGGCCTCAACAATAAATAAAATGGAAGCTCAACCACCTCATTCAAGCTAGAATGTAGCCTAGAACTTTTCACCAGCTTGTGCTGCTGCAAGCCTGCAAGGGTTTATTCGGCTTTTCCTTTAACATTAGTTAGAACTTGGGGCGTGACTTTACATTGCTCTTAGGCTTCGTTTGGTTCGGCTTATTTGCTCCGGTGAGTTTGGACAAAAACGTCATTGTCATACCAAACATTTTATGCTTATAACTAGTTTCTTTTCTTGGTAATGATAGTAACATTTGTCATACCAAACATATATTCTATGACAATGACGATTTTGTCCAAACTCACCGGAGCAAATAAGTCGAGCCAAACGAACCCTTAATCCCTGTCAAATGATGTCTGATATGAGTTATGCCTCCATTCACGACTTGCTTGCAACCGTTGCAACGGATCCTATTGGTATCAGTTGCAACCACTTTCTCTCCAAATGCCCAAAAAACATCTCTACCGGTGGGCACTGACATAGTAAGGGCTTTACTAGAAGCCTGAGATGAATTCATTCTATGATTCAATAATAAAAAAAGACAATGTAAAAAGTAACACAAAAAATCAAAAAAATAAAGAGAGCAAATATGCAAAATTAATATAATAGTATAAATGAAAAAAAGAAGCACCGTTTGCATCATATGTTGCAAAATCTTGTAGACCATTGGATTAATTGTAAATGGAATGCATGAATACACCTTATGTTACAAAAACAAATAAACATAAGACAATGCAAAATTTTATAAATGTAAGGCTACAAAATCATAGAAGTAACATGATACGTCCCTCGCTGTCATTTCATAAACATTAACCAAAGTAAAGGACTGAAGATGCGACACAAAGTAGACAACCATAATTAGTGATTCAGATTCCAGACATCCAATCGTAATTTAGTTTCAGCGTATACGAGCTAGTAATAAACTAATAATCTGCTTGCATGTGTTTTTGCAATGCATTGTTTAAGTAGATGTGATTTGAGAAGATAAAAGATAGAAAAATAGAAAAAACATAGCTTAATATCATCCATCCATGACAGTTAGAGAAGAATAAGAAGATGAGAAGAGAGAACAGAAGTAGAGAAGAACACCATAAGTGGAAACTCATAGCATTTTAGGAGAAAGGTAAGAAATCTAAAAATAAATCTCAGTCTTATACGGTACTATTAGAGTCTTAGAGGGGCAGATAAGAAGATAATTCTAGAACATGACAGAAATCTGCCAGTTCCGCTTCCAACGAGTATTTTGTACAGTAGAGAAGAAGCTAGAGCACGACTGCAGCGGGAAGAGGCGTCGAATCTAGGGGAAGAGAAAGAAGCATCAAAATAATGTCAAGAGAAAGAGCCTTGAAGCCAGGGCAGTCGACCACATAGAGTCCAGTGCACAGAAAGTGAGAAGACGAGAGAGTCACTGAAACTATGGGAGAGTCTGGGAGACATTCAAAATGAAGACAGATCGGCTAATAAAACAAGGCTTATTTTCTATTCGTTTTATTAACGAAACTTATGTGGCGATATATCGGCTCCCGTTATCCCACCCGATATATCGTCGGTATCTCGCGATATTTACAAAACACAATTTCTCTTCAAAATAACAAATTCGTTGCGTTTTTTACTGAAACTTATATGTCGGTCGACGACATATCGGACATGCCGACATCTTCCACACCACACCAGGGTATTATACAACTTATCTTTTTAATATAGTATATATATAACTTATAAACCAGTATTAGATCTCGTACATTTATTTGGAAAAAGAAATTCCACGTAGAAATTAAGTGACAGCAGAGTACTGTAATGACTGCACAATATACTCATGGGATGTCTCGTTGATTCGGGGCTCTAATGGTCGGTGGTGCATTGACTTCTCCGCTTATCTGGGTATTTGCTCCAATATTGTTGCTGAGCTTCATGGTATTCGACTTGGTTTGATTTTTGCTTGGGAGAGGAACTTTCGACTTGTTGAATGTGAGGTTGACGCTCTTGTGGCGCTTAATCTCATTGTTTCTGCCAACCTTGCTCTGCACCCACTTGGCGCACTAATTGGTGACATTCGACATCTGCGTGATAGGGATTTGAGTGTTTCGTTTCAACACACGCTTCGGGAAGGGAATTCATGTGTCGATAAACTTTCCAAAATGGGTTGTGGCCTCGGGAAAGAGTTGATGGTTTTTGAGGTGCCTCCATCAGAGATCTTGCAGCTGCTCTTAGCTGATGCTTGCGGGGTATCATACCCCCATAGGTTTTAGTGTCTAGTTGGTGTTTACTTTCTCATTATAACAAAAAAAAGGTATGCAATATATATCGGCTTTTTGGCACTTTGCACCCCACACTTGCTTCTGTTCGACACTTTGCACCCGAAATTTTAAATATGATATTTTGCATCCCCATTTGCATTTATTTTGGCACTTTACACCCTAGGGCATTGTAATGAGAGATTTTCGTCCAACTTTCTTACCAATAGACATACGCATGATTCTTTCTCAGCGTCTCTAAGTCTTTCTGATATAGCTCCTTGAATTTAAGGAATTTTGGCCTCATCTGGACCGAAATACCCCCCTTTAATTTAAGCTTGGGTGCAAAGTGATGAAATAAGTGCAAATGAGGAGTGCAACATGTCATATTTAAAATTTCGAGATACAAAGTGTCAAACATGAGTAAATAGAGGATGCAAAACGCAAAAAAAGCATATCTATACTACATTTTCACACGGTCTACTGGTCGTGCTCGATGCTCCCAGTTACCTTGGGTGCTCACCGGCTTCGGTTGTTCGCACCCAAGGTGGATGAGGTTCGCTCGCCACGGGCTGCGCCCGCCGTCGCGCGGGCTTCTCCGCCCCTGGCGGGCTTCTCCGCCCCTGACGGGCTTCACACGCCAAAATTCTAGATATGATCGTTTGGAACTTGATTGGACGGTCTAAATTCGTCTGATGAGCCTCAGGCGTTGCAACAGCCCACTTGCTCAGAAATTTTCGAACACGTACCTGCCATCCGACCCGATTTCATGAGTCGACCCGATTTCATGATCCGACCCGCACGCGCCGACGTTTGGACCATCCTCGCGTTATCTGCACACTCCCCTCGAAGACGGCAGCAGAAGCGAAGTGGAGATGGCGCTGGCCCTCTCCTCCCTCCTCCCATCCTTCTCCGCCCTATCCTTCTCTTCCAATCTCTCCCCAAAGACCCAAACCCTAAAATCCATCTCTAAACCTCGACTCTCCCGCGATGCCTTGTCTCGCCGGAGTTGTTTTTCCCCTTCAGCTATAGTCGCCTCTTCCACATCCTTGGCCGCCGCCTCCGGCGCCGCCTCCATCTCCACGGTGCCAGATTTTGAGGGGTTGAGCCTCGAGAAATACGTGAAACTTAGGCTTCCCGGCGGGATTGCGGCTCAGAAGATAATCGGCACAGGGCGGAGGAAGTGCGCCATCGCCCGCGTCGTCCTCCAAGAGGGAACGGGCAAGTTCGTCATTAATTACCGACATGCCAAGGTTCGCATAATTTTGTTCCCTTTCTGTTGAGTTCGAATAACTTGGGGCTGGCATCTACTTGCATATGCGATTTGATGATGGTGAGATGCGTAGATAAAAGTGTGAGCCAGAGAGATATGTGTGGCAACTTTAGTGTTTATTTGGTAGTGATGTGCTTCTTCTCTGTTATGTTTGATACAGCAATGGAGTCATGGTTAAGTGAGGAATAGAGGTGGGTAATCTTCTTAGCAGGTGTGCTTCCTGTGGCAATGAAGCTATGGACTAGGTACATATTGTTGAAAGGAGGACAGAAATCAAGGGATGAGAGGAAATCTCAAAGGAAGCTCAATTCAATTTTGCTATATCAGTTAGGAAGAAATACAGAACCAGAGGGAGAAGATAAACAGGAATACGACCAAACTAATTCATCTCACATATATATGGTTCATTTCATTTTTTTCAATTAATTCCACGATACAACAGGCAGGACATATAAAGCCTTCAGACTCACGGTTACACCACGCCAAAACAGTTAACAAAACTAAATTATAATTACTTTAGCCGCCACTATGGCTGTATGGCAGCCATACACGTATCCACTACTTACGGCCACTTGCCGCATAACTTAAAAAGAACACTCCCCGATCGGCGATCGCTGATCGGTTACACTCTATCTGATTGGTGATCGCCAATCCGTTACTCTCTATCCGATTGATCACTGAAAGGTTACACCCTATCCGATCGGTGATCGCCAATCCATTACTCTCTATCTGATTGGTGATTGCGATCGGCTACACTCTATCCGATCACCAATCATCTACACTCTATCCGATCGCCGATCGACTACACACTATCTGATCGACGATTATCGATCTGTTACACTACCTGATCGGCGATTGGTTACACTACCTGATTGGCGTTCGCCGATCGATTACACAAAACACACTTTGAGTTTATCCATAATTTCCTCCCTTAAACTCAAGTCTCTTCCATCCTTCATGTCAATTATCACTATACATTTTTCGAGCAATACTGTGGGTAACAACTTTGTAAATATATCAGCCACTTGATCATGACTTGCAATATGACACATTCTCACACTTTCTTCCTTTATATGTTCTCGGATAAAGTGAACTTGGCATAAATATGTTATCTACTTTCATGATGTACCAGATTCTTTGTTATCTCGATTGCCGATTTTTTATCAAGTTCAATCTCAGTTGCTTATTGTTGTTGAATATTCAACTCACATAGCAAATTTCTTAGCCAAATTACGTGATACGCACACACCATGATGCTGCTACATATCTATTTCACATGTAGAAAGTGCACAATCAGTTGTTTCTTCGATAGCCATATGAATGTCATGTATTCCATGAAAATGTGTATAACGATGTACTCTTTCGATCATCTATGTCTCAGCACCAGTTGCTATCAGAGTATCCCATCAATTTATATTCCTCTACCTCTGAGTAAAATAATCCGAGTGATTCTGTTCCTGGGATATATCGCAGAATTCTTTTCAACGCTTTCCAACGCGTGTAGACTGACTTTTTCATGAACTGACTTACCACTCCAACGTTGTAGGATATGTTTGGCCTTGTGCTTGTGAGATAGCGCAAACTTCCCACCAGAATTTGATATTTTGTTACGTCGACTCGATCTCCACCTTCAAACCTCCACCTAGTTCCATAAGTGTTGATATTGGATTGCAATTTCCCATCTTGTTCTTCTTCAGGATGTCTTTTGAGTATACTTCTTGCGACACAAAGATTCCCTACTTTCCTTGTCTAACCTCCAGACCAAGAAAATATTTCATCAAGCCCAAGTCCGTCATCTCGAATTCTCGCTCCATCTCTCCTCTGAACTTTTCAACCATCTCGCCACTAATCCTCATAAATATGAGATCATAGGCATAGAGAGCGACAAATAGTAAGTTACATTTTTTCTTCTTCACATACAATCATGCTCATATGACATTGAATGAACTTGTTCTCCTGGAAATACATGTTGATACGAGTATTCCAAGATTGAGATTCTTGCTTTAACCCGTAAAACCCCTTCTTCAACTTCAACACCTTTTGCTCCTCTCCGGCTTTCATGTAACCGTGTGGTTCGACATAAAATTCCTTTTAGTACTCCATTCAAGAATGCTGACTTGACATCCATCTGATATATCAGTCATTCGAATTGTGACGCCTGAGAGATGAAAAGTTGAATTGTTTCCATTCCCGCAACTGGGGCAAAGACTTTGTCATAGTCAATCTCTGCCTTCATAACCATTTGCAACAAGTCGCGCCTTGTATCACTCTATCTTGCCTTAAGCATTTATTTTTTTCCTGAATACCCACTTTACTCCAATGGCCCAACTTCCTTTTGGCAGTTCTGCAAGCTTCCATGTTTTGTTTCGCTCGATTGACTTGATTTTCTCATCCATGTCTGCTTTCCATTTCTCGTTCTTCACCGCTTCTTCAAAGCTTGTGTTCTCGACATCCGCTAGAAGACAGACGAGATGTAGCTCGCTTGTCTAGTCATACATATCTCATAGACTTCACATCTTTGGTTGTCTTGGTTCATCCTCGTCATCAGTTGTTTAAGTAATTATCCCTACTTGAAAGCCTCTCGGTATTGGAGAGCTTGTTAGTGAGGTGGTTGACGATTCTCCTATTTCCACTATCACTGTCGACGAGTTGTTCCAATTCCACTCGCTTGCTTCTTTCACCCGAACATCTTGACTTACTATCACCTTCTTGTTTATTGGGTCGAGTAGCTTCAAGCCTTTAGTTCTCTCGTCATAGTCAATGAGCACAAACTTCATGCTTTTGCCTCTAGCTTAGTTTTTCACTGATCCGACACATGTGCATAGGCCACACTATCGAATACTTTGAAATGTAAAATTGTCGATTCTTGACCACTCCATACTTCTTGCGGAGTTTTATCTTCTAACTTCACATGTGGACATTTGTTTTGCACATAAATTGCGTATTGTACAGCTTCCACCCAAAATTCTTTTGACATCTTTTTACTTTTCAACATTGACCGAACCATGTCGAGAATGGTCTGATTCTTCCTCTCTGTCACACCATTTTGTTGGTGAGAGTACATTGCGGTTAAGAACCTTCTTACTCCTTATTCTTTGCAATAACTCAAAAAATCTGTCGATTTACATTCGCCTACTCTGTCGGATCGTAGAGCTCTAATGAACTTGTCAGTTGCATTCTCCACCATGATTTTGAAATTTTTAAACACTTTGAGTGCCTCAGTTTTTTCTTTCAGGAAATAAACCCAACTTTTTCTGGAAAATTCGTCGATAAAAGTAATAAAATCTTTTACCGTTGAATGACTCAGGAGTGGTTGGCCAGCAAATGTCGGTGTGTATCAATTCGAGAAACATATGGTTGCTCGCACCAATGTCGAGATACCAAATCGTCTCGCCGTTAGTATTCTTTTCACCATGAGCCATCATAAGAAGCCCATAAGCTTACCACAATTGTAACTTTGTCAGAATTGTAGTCCTTTGTATAGTGACCATACTTGTCACATTTATAACACTCGACATTCGAGAAGTTCGATTGGCCAACTCTTCCATCGTCCTCTCCCTCACCAATTTTGTTGGTTTGTGCGCCCCTTCTCCTATAGTGTCCTCCTTGACCACGACCTCTACCACCACGACCTCCTCTGCCGCATTCGCTACCTCGAGAATTTCGAGAGTAGAGTATCTTTTCGTCTTTAATTGCCGTCTTGGATTGAAGAGCTCGTTTGAGCATCTCCTCCTTCTTTTGCTGCATCTGTTAGTGTGCCGAGATCTTTTGACTCTTCGATAGCGCACAACATTCTCGAAACTATTGGTTAGCGACCTTAGTATCTTCTCAACAACTCTCGCATCATTCAACGTCTCACCATTTCACTTGAGCTAATTCACCATGGTTTGCACACACGTGATGTAGTCAGAGACACCTTTTGACTCCTTATCTTCATTCCTTCCAACTCACCTCTCAGAGTTTGGAGGTGCATGTGCTTGATACGATCGACTCCTTCGAACACTTTCTCTAAAGTGTCTCACACTTCCTTTGAAGTTGTCGCGCCGAAAATTTTCTCAAAACCCAACTCGTCTACTGCTTGGTATAACGGGTAGAGATCGGTTTTATCCTTCGCTCATGTCTCTCAACGTTTTTTGTTGGTTCGTCGTCATGCCTACAATGTCTTCCGCCTCGGTGAAGCCTGACTCAATGACTTCCCACGCATCTTGTGCGTCCAGCAATGCCCACATCTGAATGCTCCAATTGTCGTAGCCAATTGTCGCAGTTTAACTTCGTAAGCAGTGGTAGCGGTATTTGCCCCAACAATAAACTTCCGGAACTTGCCATAGCTTTGACACCAATTTGTTGAAAGGGGGACGAAACTCGAGGGAGGAGAGGAAATCTCAAAGGAAACTCAATTCAATTTTGATATATCAGGTAGGAAGAAGCACAGAACCAAAGGGAGAAGATAAATAGGAACACGGGAAAACAATTCATCTCACATATATTTGATTCATTTCTTTTTTTCCTATTAATTCCACAATACAATAGGCGGGGCATATAAAGCCTCCAAACTCACTGTTACACCACGCCAAAACAGTTAACAAAACTAAATTACGGTTACTTTAACCACCATTATGGCAGCCGTACACGTATCCGCTACTTACGGTCACTTGCCGCATAACTTCAAACCTCGCACTTATTGTCGATCGGCTACACTATCCTATCGCCGATCGGCTACTCTCTATCCGATTGGCGATCTCCGATTGGTTACACTACCCGATCGGCAATCATTGATTGATTACACAGAACACGCATTGAGTTTATCCACACATGCCGTATAGTAAAATCTTGTTGCATATTTTGACATAAATCAGAATTGTAGTATGTGACGCATAGGAGAAGCAGAAAGAATTACAGAACGCAGTAGCAAGTCATGGAGAAATTCTGAAAAAATTAAGCTTCTATGAGTCTACAATTTTAGTTGTCTTGAATGGGTTGGGTGAGGAATTGAAGTTAGAAATAGTTTGGTATTAGATTTCCTTGTAGGAACTCTCTGTACTAGTAATGTCAACCTTGATTCCTCTTATTTGATCCATATTTATTTGTGTGCAAGGAATATTTCAATCATAGCATGCGCTATATGGCTAATTAACATATGCGATGCTTCATTATCATTGCTGTATATATCGATATAAACTGAACTTTCTTGCTTCTTGTGTTCGTGACAACTCAGTGTACTCAGTTTCACGTAACTCTGCTATGCATGAGAACATAAACCCATAATGTGAAGTGTTAAAAACTAACATTTGCCAACCTGCACCATCACAGACAGACCATAGACCTATTCAATAAGCGGGTGGCTTTAGTTATCCTCTTTGGTTAGGCAGTAAAGGTCGGAGAAGGGCAATTGCTTGTTGTTAAAACCAACATTCTGAATACCAAAGGATCGGTTTTTTTTCATGGTTCTCGAGTGGCTGGATTTTCCGGAAGCACCAGGATCTTTAGAATGGTATTCCAACTCAATAACTCTTAGGGGTTTTGAGAAGAGTTGCTCTTTCGAGAGCACAAGACAATGAAAGTTGTATGTTGTGTTCAATTCTTCGAGAAGAAATTTCAAATATAAAATTGCTTAGTAAGAATTTTGGCTTTTGACATAGGTTTGTTGACGTTTAAGTAAGATGGGAATGAGCATGCAACAACCAAACAGAACCATCCTAAGTAACTTCTTTTCCAGTTTCTCAAAGTGTAGAAGTGTTGTCTCCTTCATTTAAAAAAAATTAATCAAAAGACTATTGATGTACTGTTATTCAAACAATACCCAAAATGAGCTTTGGAGTTTATTTCCTTTCATGCAATTCCTCGACCCTTCTTGAGTTAGATGTGATCCAATCATTTGAGTTTAAAACTAATCACAAATTGTCATTTCATTTTGTCGGGTTACTCTGGATTAAAATAACTAATAACGATGTTGTGAAAGGGGGTCAGACCGTGCGAATCGAACCGAAGTCAAATCGCATTGTTTCGCCAGACAAATCAAACAACACTACAATTAAAATTTTGTCACGTTCATAATCACCGCGCTTACGACCACCACCGTCGTGCCAAACGTACCCTCAGTCTAGTTTTAAACACTAGGAATCATAACCAGTGGACATTGAGGTCGCGAGCCTGAGCCCCTTAGGTTATCAGTGTTGGAGTTATCCATAGAGGACGTGTGTCGATATGGTCTCTTCGTTCTCGCCGTAGCTTTGGTGCTACCTTCGCCCCAATCCCTACTTTTCTATTTCCAACATTTTGATGGTTGTAAGAACATTCTAAACTCCTATTTGATTGTCAATCGTGTCTCGCATTGTATAATTTTATTTATATAAAGTGTTTATGATTTCAATGGGATATTGTTGATGGTGGGTGATTGGATTCCCCTTTGTTGTTGATGTTGATTGTTTGCTTTGTGTTGTGGATTTCGGCTTGATAAGTAGTGTAGGAAAACCCTCAATTAATCGTGCGTTTAGATAGCCCAAGGTATAGGATGTCCTCGTATCTTCACCCGCGCTCCACGCGATTCGATACTTGGTGGGAATCTACCATTTTATATTACTTCGACCGCCCGGATAATATTGTTTTTCATCAAAAACCCTTAACCCTTTAAACCCTAAATAATATAGTTGGTTGGCTATGGGTGGTTTCTTCGGAGTATTTTGAGAACATTCACATTTATAAACAAATTGTTTTGTAATTGAGCGGTTCATTTAAGAATGTGCAGGAATATTTCGTGTTATAGCTTCGAGTTTTAGGTGGGCGATATTAAAACCTTCTGAATCAAAGAAACAATGATGCATATTGCTTATGATTTAGATTCCAGGTTCATGCACAGTCTGTAAAGAACAATCGCAGCCACAAATGAACTTGAAACTCTTGATTACAACAACACTCAAGCCTTTATCCCACCATAGTGGGGTCGGCTATATGGATCGTCTGTCGCCATTGCGCCCTATCTTTAATCATAGCCTCACTAATGCCTAAGTACATCACGTCTTTCCTTATAGTTTCATTCCAAGTTTTTTTTGGTCTACCCCTCCCCCGTTTAAACTTGAAACTCTTGATTACTGAAGAACAATTCTCATATCAAGCTGAGTTCGAGTTCCAACTCGAAAATGAATGCTCATCTCAAACTCCACGCCAAATCTATTTAATTTTGAGCTAATTTGAAACATTTTCAGGCCACTCGAGTTTATTCAAAATAGTACAGAAAAATATACTAATGCAAGCAATCAAACCACCACCATCTGGTTCACATAGACTTGTGAACTTAGGACACATCAATTCATTGCACAAGTCATTAGTATTTTTGATATTTATGTGTGTATAAAATTTATTTTAATTGACTCAAATTAATTTCAATTGAATTTTCTGATTTTGATTCTAATCATTATACAACAGATTTTTCGGTTTTCGATCATTATTATCACACATAAGTGGGAGACTACTGGAATTACATCTAAATGAAGCTACTTCATTTGATGCTACAATTTTGGATTGTGCAGGAATATCTCCAAGGCAACCCTTTATGGCTCCAGTACATTAGGACCCCTTTGGTCACTCTTGGGTATGAGGCGAACTATGACGTGTTCGTCAAAGCCCATGGGGGCGGACTTTCGGGCCAGGCTCAGGCAATTTCGCTCGGGATTGCACGAGCTTTGCTCAAGGTTAGTGAAAACCATCGAGTCCCCCTGAGGAAGGAAGGTCTTCTTACCAGAGATTCTCGGGTCGTTGAACGAAAAAAGGTTGGACTGAAGAAGGCTCGAAAAGCGCCTCAATATTCAAAACGTTAAGGTAATTTTTTCTTTTCATCTTTTGGTAATTAATGCAAGGCTGCTTTCTTTACTACAAACACCATGATTTTGAGTGCATAAGTTCAAAAATAGCGTAAATTGCCGCGAAGTGGTAATGTTGTAAATATGAGGAGTACTAGGGGTATTCCTTTTATGCGATAGGATTCAGGTCTGGCTTTGACAATTCTTGGAGTTTTAGTTTCCGTAGTTTAAGAAATTTCATCGATGTCGATTTTAGTTCTGATCTTTGTAATATAAATGTTACAAATAAAGTATATTTGAGGTATATATGAGACAAGTAGATTCATCTAATTGGGGCTCAAATTATGATAAACATGAAATTTGTGCGCAATTGTAGCCAACTTTTGATGATGCATTATAGCTATGAAGAAATTTTATTCTAAATTTACATGTTTTTTTGGGTGAAATTCTTTAGTTTCTTTCCAAACTCCTCCTAAACTCGCGAGTTAATTTTTGGAACCACCAAAATATTTCTAAAATCATGAAAAATCAACAATTATTGTACTCTAGTGATGATGGAGTTGCGGATTTTGCTCGAAGATCCCTTGTATATTTGATAAATGTTTTGTTTGGATCAAGCTCGGATTAAAGTCAATGAGCCAAACAACAAGCTAAGTTAGGCTTGGATACATAAACATATGATATATACGTTGGACTGAGAATTTGTCTTACAATATTGAAAACTAGCGAAATGGGATTGGATTCTAACTCTAATAAGCAAACTCGATAAGCCTTACGTGGTTCAAATCACGATCAAATCAAATCATCCTATAACCGAACTTGGCTTGACTCGACCAGCTCACCCTGTGAATCGGTTATACAATGTTTTTCCGATAATCTTCACAAAATGAAGAATTCGAGAAAGTTTTGACAAATATTTTTTGTTCTTTCCTGGTAATCCAATGCAGGACATGCAGGTTAACTGGAGTGATCCATCTGATTTCGCTTCCTTCTGGCTGCAATCTGGCACCAAAGTTTTAGCTTTTTGTAGGTTAAACTGGAACTTGGCCAATTGGGGTAGGAGATTTGGATGCTGAACCTAAATGTTGGTTAGTTTCTATGTAAAATTTGGATGAATGCTTCCTCTTTGTTTCATATTATTCTCTGTTGCACTTCTTTTGATTTTTTAAACTTTGCAAATGAGATTAAAGGAATGGAGTTTTAATTCCATGTATGGATATATCTCTGTGTATTATTAAGGTTTGTTCAGTTGGACGGAATTGAGGCCCCGGACTTGAAATTAACGTTCAATTCCAATAAAAAATGGACTTCCAATTTTAATTTTAGGAAATCAATTCCGCCCGGACGAACATACCCTTTTTGTTACTTTATATTATATTACGATATTCCGTCTTGTTGTGCATCGTTTTGCCGGAGAAGCATAACATTGTAATAGAATTTCGTCTTCTCCCTCGTGCATAACATTGTAATATACAACCAATGAATTTCGTCTTCACCCTCGCCTAGAATTTCGCTTAGAACTAACATTCTTTTTAAATTTTGGTACTTGAATGTCAAAGATTTGTGGATAGCCATTTTTGATTTGCTTTTAGCAATCCTCTATGCACCAATTCTAATTTTTTGCGACTTTATCTTATATTGCTCGAACTTCGTCATTTGTAGAGGTCAAAACAAGATATATTTCATCAATTTATTTTCAACTTTATTTTCGAAATTAATGAACCGAACATATTTGCAATTTTTGGTGTGGATAGCAATGATTTGCGGATAGCTATTTTTACTTTATTTTTAACAATTCTCTAACATTTTCTATTATTATATTAACCTATTGGTTGTATATCAACTATATAAATACACAAGCATCCATGAGTTTTTCGATGTGAGACTGTATTCTCAAAGGTGACATGTAGATTTTTTTAAAATGTAAGATGCTAGAGTTCGTCGTTAGGCACAACATGCTATGATACAACATTTGATCTTGAGCGGTGTTGGTAAATGAGTAGATTTAGTCTTAAAAGATTGAATCTCTCGTCGCATTCTGAGTAGTGTTGCTAGCTCTCGGGTGTGAGGTGAGATCTCCGACATTTGCCGATCATCCTGTTCTCATCTATCGAATCAGTAGGGTCAGCCCTGACCACGAACAATTCATAATCCAATAAGCAGACACCTGCAAATCAAGTAATTGTCGGCTTAGAGACACGATATGTATTAAATATGCAAGACTACACGAGTTTTTCAATGCTAAGCTTTATTATCAAACAATAAATCTAATTTGTACATAAAAACAATAAATCTTAGATTATGTAAATTTGGGGATTATTGATTCCAAAGCATGCTCTTTTGGTTAAGTAATTTTATTTTTATTTTTCATACAAAAAATTTGCACACTTAAATAACTAATGATTTGATCTTTAATCATAAAATAGATCCCTTCCATTTGATCCCAAATGGAAGGATATGCTCCCCTTCGTGGAGGTTTATGGTGTATGCCGAGAAGCTCACGCGCATTGCAGAGCGATAAAATAAATTTGTCGTTTATAGGGTGAGGTGTGCCAAATCCCATGCTTATAGTGTATTATTGCTCTTCGGTGAGCATTTTTCGTCGTCCTTTGGATTATTCTCATTTAGGGTGAACCACGTAAATGTTTATGTCCGCGTGGTTTTATATTTTATGAATGTCATCTACCCTATTCATATTTCCTACTCAATTTTCTTATGATAAAATAAGGCAATTGTTAACCGCACCCCAATTTTGACTATTCGCAACCCTTTTATATGAAGAATTACGCATTTTTTTGGAAATACGCCTTTTACAAGCATTTTTAGGAAAAGTGTTCAACACGAAAGTTGTACATATCGTCGAGATCTACAACTTTCGTGTTGAACACTTTTGCTAAAAATGCACGCACAAGAAGTATTGCCGCCCGAATTGAAACATGAGCATAACTATAACGAAATTTTGGAAATACGCATTGTGCATGCATTTTTAAGAAAGATGTTCAGCACGAAAGTTGTAGATCTCGACGATATCTACAACTTTCGTGTTGAACACTTTTATTAAAAATGCTTGTACAAGACGTATTTCCAAAAAAACGCGTAATACTTCATATAAATGGGTTGCGGATAGCCAAAACTGAGGCGGTTAACAATTGCCTAAAATAATATATATTAAAAGAACATAGAGCCTACTTTGATTTTATGATTGTGATTAAAAAAATATAATCTAAATATTAATAGATAAGTGACACAATTAAATTAATAAGGATGTCTAAATAGAATATAATTCAGGCATGTAAACATCTAGCCTCCACCAATTTTATTTGTATTTGTAATTTAGTATATCAAAAATTGAATCGATGTTTAAAAAACGAACCGATAAGTTTCGCTTTGAGATGCGTAAAAATCGAGGCTATTCGATTTGATTTCGCTTAAAACCGAACAACAAGAAGGAAAAGAAAAAGACGCTGATATCCGCACTGCAGTTTTGGCTATCCGCACTCTATTTGTATGAATTATTACGCGCCTTTTGGAAATACGCTTTGTACATGCATTTTCGGAAAAGTGTTGAACGCGAAAGTTGTATATCTCGTCGAAATCGACAACTTCCGTGTTGACCACTTTTTTTAAAAATGCACGCACTAGAAGTATTGCCGCCTTGATTGAAACCTTGGCGTAACTATTTCGAATTTTTGGAAATACGCCTTATAAGTGCATTTTTAGGAAAAGTGCATTTTTAGGACGAGATCTACAACTTTCGTGTTGAACACTTTTCCTAAAAATGCATGTACAATGTGTATTTCCAAAAGGCGTGGAATGCAGATAGCCAAGACTGCAGCGCGGATATCAACGCCCAAAGAAAAACACACATGAAACAACTAGAAGGAAAAGGAAAGAGTGACATCACACAGGGGCGGAGGGACTAGGGGGGCTAGGGGGGGCCCGCCGGGTTCCACTCTGGTATGAGGGGGAAAAAAGGGGGGAGGGGGGGGGGGAGAAAAAAGAAAAAGAGGGGGAGGAGAAAAAAGAGGGGGAGGAGAGGGAAAGGGAGAGAGGAAGAGAAAAGAGGGAAAGGAAGAAAAAAATGGAGGGAGGGAGGGAGAACGCGGCCACAATTTGCGAAAGATAGGCATTTGGATCTACGCGGAGATCTAAATGACTCTCCGCGGAGATCCAAATGGTCTCCGCGGAGAACATTTTGCTCTCCGCGGAGAACCATGTAGAACTCCGCGGAGAGCCTTTTGGATCTCCGCGGAGAGCCTTTTGGATCTCCGCGGAGAGCCTTTTGGATCTCCGCGGAGAGCCTTTTGGATCTCCGCGGAGAGCCATTTGGATCTCCACTGATTTCATTTAAAGCTATAATTAGCATCTTTCGACCCATTTGTAAACAATTGCTATTATAGACAAATATTTCCAATGTACACGAAGAATGTTTCTTAATTTACATCAATCAACCACAAAATATTTAAAGATTTCTGCACAGATCTGGGCTCTAAACATAGACATTTTTTTTCTGCCAGTCTGCGCAACTCTCCCAGCTTCCCACCCCTTCCTTCGCTATGTGCTCCATATACTTCATAACGAAGACACCGCAGTCCACGGAGTTCTCCTGCTGTGGTATACCAACAGTCAAGTCGAGACTCCAATTGGTAAATCCTGCGTGGACTTTTTGAACGGTCGCCTTCTGGAGCGCAGAAATCTGCATTAACACAAATATTTTCGTACATTAGTAACTACATAATGTACAATACTACATTGCATGTCAACGAACTGTACTTACAGCTATTTTAGCGGGAACTTTTCGTTTGGGGTTACGCAGAGAGTCATGTATTAGCCACTTCTTATCTTTAACAATACCCACCAATAAAAATCAGTGTTCACTAAAACATACTGGCATTAGAATCATTTTGACATTGGCGAGATTCTCCTTAGTAATGCGCTCGAGGAATCCAGCTATAAGCGTAGTATCTGCTTTATTGGTCCGTTGGAAGTGCAACTACATAATTTGTAACATTTTTTAGCAATGCAATCAGAATTATTAATGTACAAAGCACAGATAGGAGATCATACCAAAAAGTTAGGAGTGATATACATAAACGGATGATACGCTTCTTTTTCCCGCTCTCTACGCAGAGTCAAGATCTTTGCGTAGGCATCAATATAACAATCTTCAACGTATTTATCCGTCAGCAGAGCATCCATGCCATCTCGAAATCCCATTATATTCCATTTATTGAATGCTTGATCGTTCCTGAAACATTAGAAAACCATCGTCAATTTCAATGTGCATAGATAAACTTTTTGAAAATATAAAAGTGTATAATGTCAAAAGGGCACCTCGATGGAATGGCGCTCATACGTTGATGGATGATATCTCTATCTTCTTCACTTATTAGCGGTCTCCCCGGATAGTCAACGGGGTACACATCAAGTTCATCCGTCTTTGTAGTTTTAAGGTTTTTTTCTCCTAATGGGGAGTCTGGAATTTGAGTAATGGAAGTATCGTGAGGGGTAGTGAGGGTGGTAGCGTGGTGGGTGGGGGATCTAGCAGGTACTAGGGCTAGGTGATGGCGTGGGATGAAGGAGCGTGTCTATATCGGCACTCATAGACTCAAGACTGATACCTACACTGTGACTAAAACTAACTAAATCACTATGTACTCTATCTATTTTATTGTCTACTCTATCTAGCCTATTATTGAAATTATTCATCTTACTATCTAATAATGCAAATTGCTCTAACATCCTATTTTGTAAATCAATCCAAAACTGTACAGGAGGAAGAGATGGTGTGCTAGGTGGTGGGGGAGGTGATGATGTGCTATGTGGTGGGGGAGGTGATGATGAGGGAGATGGCGACGATGGGTTAGGTGGTGATGCAAACTTCACTTTTTTTGCTGCCCTAGAAGCCGGGCTTATTGATTTTCTCTTAGATTGGGGAGGTGGCGGTGTCTTCTGTGATGTCAGCTCTGAACATAACAGCTTCTCCTCTGGTGTTATGTCCTCGAGTACTTCCAACACCTATAAAGAAGAAATACAATCATTGTATTGGATAGTTCAACATTAGTAGTTAATCGAATAAAGTAAACTATTTACCTGCTCATCCAAGATAGATGGAACAGTGACCCCCAGCTCTTTCAATGTAAATGAGACCTTCTCCGACCATCTTAATAGTCGAGGCCTCAATGTCGGATAATGCGGAGCGATGCTGGTGGTGTGCTCAAGGAACCAAATCTATATGAATCATTGCAATAGTTTAGAACATATGAAACAAAATTCATTTTCAGAATTAAAAATATAGATACTTACAACTAGAACATGGGTGCATCCGTAGATGTATCTCAATGAGGATTCTGGCCTCTGTTGCATTTGGCCTTCTTCTGAAATTGGTGGCAGCTTCTCCACCATCACCCGGAACGACCTCATTAGGAAGGTATGAATTGCTTCCGGCCAATTGAACTTTTGGAAGTTCTCCAAGTTGGAGACCTCGTCAAAGAACCTTGAGAACCTCTCCGCGCTCGAGGGGAAGAAGAAATTGCACAGAAGGTGCAAAACCAATACGTTGGTCGTCACAGGGGACGACCCCTTCTCCATCGCTTGAAGCTCCGTCTTCAATTCTGTCTTCGTGAGCGCTCCGGAAGGCTTGGAAGTCAGGATGACTTCCTCCCCATGGTTGGGCAAACCCAATATCAATGCCACGTCATTGGGGGAGAAGGTAAGCTCCCTCGATCCAATGACGAATACATCCTTCTCGATGTCGTACCAACTGAGGAGACTGTATAGGAGTGGAGTGTTCTGCGGCACCTTCGGTGCATGGAAAATATGCCAGATGTTGGCATCCATCAACATCTTCTTCTGACTCTCCTCCATTCGTTCAAGAATGGCTGATGCTTGGCCCACAAATTTCGACAAATAGCACCTCGAGCTAAGAACATGAATTTTCTTCTGCCCCATAGATCTGTCAAAATTATAAACGATTGTTACAATAAATCATTGATATGCATGTATAATAAGATAAGAAAATCCAATATAAAGGTCTCTGGGGAAAGCCAAAAGGCTCTCCGCGGAGAGCCATTTGGATCTCCGCGGAGATCCTTTTGGCTCTCCGCGGAAACCAGGTTGTCTGAGGAGATCCTGCACAAACTCAAGGAAGAGGACTAAATTACATATTTAAACAATAAAAAAAACAATAAAAAACATGCCTTTCTGGGGTTCACAGACTATTGCAAGCTCTTTTTTTTGTTATTATCCTTCACCTTTTGCTTGAGCTGCACATCAGATCGAACTCGAAACTGGTTCATCCCCAACACTCGTGCGACTCGCGCCCAGTACAAGAAACGCTTGGCCAGGCTCTTCCAAGACATTTGATCACCAGTCGTCGATTTCACATGGGAGCGCTCTGCTGAACTAGTTAGCAAGTAATTGAGCAACTCCTTCTCCGATTGAGAAAACGGCTCCCCTATAGATGGGGTGGGGACGATGGCCTCCATTATTTGATTGAAAGTAGGCAATTGTTGATTGACCATGAATGGAGGACGGGAACCAATCTCGCTGACAGCGGACGAGCTGCCCCCAGCAGGTTCCTCCGTCGTCGTGATGATCGCAGAAGATGCTGGTTGAGTTGAATTCTGTGTGGTCGGAGTTTCGGCTGGCAATGGTTGTGTAACAAGTAAAGACGGTGGAATGTGGATGTAGTCTTGATCACTGAGGTCCTTTTTGGCTTCGGTATGCGACTGCAAACTGTGCTGACGACCTGGTGTTATCGATGAGGTTGATGCCCCTTTCCTTTTTAGACGTCCAAGATACTCCCAACGATTTTGAATCTCCTTGTGGGTCATTTGAACTAGATCCTCACGACGCGCAGCAATGCGGGCGTAAGCTGGTGCGACCACTTTGATCCAGTGAATATTGCCCGCATGCCCAACATCAATCTCTTTTTGAACAAGTTGATCAATGATATCATCCGTTGATCCTTCAATTACTTGTTCGGGCACGGATTGCATATCTGTTGCACGAGGTTGACTTGAACAGTGATCGGCGCCGGTTGTCAAGGTGACGGTTCTAGTTATTGTTGTGGTGACAGTCTCTTCCAACTGCATGAAACTATCGTCACGACGCGCCTGCATTGGAGCAATCAATGACGCAGCCTGATTCAAGGCAGTAATGATGCTGCGTTTGGGCGCTGCTCGTTGAATGGGCAATCTGAATCGAGCATGGGCAACCATATCCTCCAAGTGCTGTTTAAGAACCTGTTCTGATTTCGGCCGAATGAACCGTTTGAAAGCGAAATTGGTGCTATGTAAAGCCGAGACAAGAAGAGACCATATTCGATGCAATTGTGGAATATGCAAGGATTCAATGGGAAAATCTTTCAGATCCAGCAGTTCATCGGGCTGAAGAAATTTGAGAGCAACCATTCGGAGTAAGCGTCGTTCGAGGGGATTGATCATTGGTGAAGTGCTCATCACAGCTTCCCAGAGATTAAGACCTTGTAATGCCGATTGACGTTCATTGCCCAATGCGTTGAGGCTGCGAGATTTCTTATGGTGATATGATGAAGAGCTTTGCCCATGCGATGTTGGTCCGGGTTTTCGGCGCTTGCGACTGGACTGAATGGAATGTGGCGTGTTGCTTATATCGACATCTTCGGTATAGTGTGGCTGTGCAGCTTCGTCTTCTGCAACTATGTGATTATCATCGTGAGCCCTCTCCACAGCAGTTGCGGCAACATCAAGTGCATCCTTCACAATCGCATCGAACGTGTGGCTCGACCAAATTGCATTATCTGCTATTGATTCGGCGATCATTCCAACGGATTCCAGTTGCCAGGAATTTCTGGCAGTTGAGGAAGGGATTGTCCAAACGCTGCCGTCAATCCAAACTCGCCGTCGTAATCATCAATCGAGAGAGGCAGCATATGAAACATTGTCGACAGAGATGTAGGTGAGGGAGTAATGCCATCGGTCGAAAGCAGTGCGAGATACTGAGTGAGAATGATATGCATACCCGAGATTGGCAAATACGCCCAACGAGGATCAAATTGGAGTTCGCCGCGAAAGTTGATTTGAGCAACCACGGCATGGAGCAGCAGGATCCCTCCATCCAGGGACATAGTCTCCGGGCAAATGGCTCGCCCTTGACGCCATAAGTTTTCGTTCTTCCCTGATCCACGCCGTAGAGTTGAACGAAAGAAGCGATCCACGACGGTGTTCAACGTGCCTGCTGGCGGCGTTAAGCAATTTCTGATGTGCTTTTTTGCGTCTCGTGGCAAGCTAGAAGTTTGGTAGTCACAATGCGCTTCGAAGGTTGCACATCATTCTCCATTTCCCACTTTTTAATTCGATCTAACAATGCATCCAATTCAGTCTCAATGATGGAGCCTTCCCGCATTGAAGCATGTCCATTGCCAACAATGATTTCGGCCACGACAGCCATAAATTGTTCCTGGCGGGCACGATCTGTGCCGTTTGAATTGTCCATGTACCTCGTGATGAGGTGATGATTATCTAGGAGAACAAAGATGTTGTCGAAGTCTTGTAGCCATTCCCGATCATCGCAGCACTTGTCAAGGTACATGATGAGCAGCGAAGTATCAATACCGTAAGCGTTGTACCGGTTCTGCAAACTCTGACCAACAAATCGACGATCTGCATTGCCCGTTGTCGTTGTGAATTGATGGGAAAGAATTTGTTGGCGCTCGTTCATGACTGAGTGTAATCCATCAACGGGGGAAAATTTCCTGCCATTGAACTCATCCGTCAATTTCATGCGTCCCGGCACATTGTGATGATGGTCAGCCGAGAGATGAGTCCCGGTTATGGCGCCTTCCATTCGGTTGAAGAACGAAAGTTGGCGAGCAATGCAGTCTTGGACTAGGCGTGTCAGCGTTGATTCCACTGGACCGAGAGTGTCGTTGTACCCGTTGCAATGCTGAAAAAATGAGGGAAAATCAGGGAACACCGCCGGATCCTGCTGCGATGACGTTTGCCCGAGTGCTGCATCCCATAAGCGCATATCCAAATACCACGACACGTGACCACGATATAGTGCGGCTTGACGCATGTATCGAGTCGTTCGGGCACAACGAATCACCTTGGCGGCATCAGCAATGCCGGAACGGGATGTGTACAAGTCGTAAGCCATTTGAACAAGACCGATGTCGTGCGCGCTCTGTTCGAACAGTTGCACAGGATAGTTAAGGACGATGGGCGTCGGGATCAACTTCTCGGTTTTGGCCTCGTCCATGACATGGAAGGTGGCACCACAGCCGCCGGAGGTGTTCGACTTCTTGCACACATATCGAGCACTGATAGAAAATGCAGTGGTGTCGATGCAATCTACAACTCGCGGGGCACTGAATTGCTTGCGGGAAAGAAAGCCGACTTTGTTGCAAGATGGACATGCACCTGCTACCACATTGACGCCGTACTGCCGTTCCGGATCGATCACGAGCAATGGTTTCAACAGATACGCATTCATGTCAGGACGCTTGTTCCACAGTGGCACTGGCGGATCGATTCAGATAGGAGGGCGCATGCCATCATCCATCATTTTCAGTTGTATTTTGATCCAATCCTCCTGAATTTTGTTCAACGTGCCAGATTGCTTGCCACAAATGCACGACTCACTAGTGGGGCGGTCAAATGCTGACGAATAGAATGGAGGTGTTTGCGTCGGAATCGATTCGGTTGGAATTTCAGGGCAGCGATGAATGAGGGTCTCTACTGATCGTTGTGTTTTCGCAATGTCCCGCAGCAGAAGGTCAATACCATTCATTGCAATTAATTATTTTAATGTTTGTTATGATTATTTTATTAATATTAAGTCAAATTCAGTGAACCAGAGTGAGGCCCAACCGGGGGGGGGGGGGGGGGGGGCTCAGCCCCCCCCCCCCCCGTTTTCGCTATTTTTGATTGATCAATTCCAAAGTCCGTCGCGATTTCTGCTAGGGTTCGCGATTTGCGGGAGCGGGCGATTTGCGATTCCTGCTGGTACGCCTCCTCCTCTTGCCTGTACGCCTCCTCCTCCTGGCGGATTTGGGGCTTCTTCGAGCGCCGGCACCTGCTGGCTGGTACTTCTTCTTCTTCTTCCTCTTCTTTCTCTTCTTCCTCCTCTTCCTCTTCTTCTTCTTCCTCTTCTTCTTCCTCTTCTTCTTCTTCTTCTTCTTTCAAGTCTTGATTTCTTGTATTTCAAGTTCAGATGGCTTCAAGGTTAGAAATTAGAATTCTAGAAGAGGAAGAAGAAACAGATGAGCAATCTCCTATCAAGTCTCCACCCCACAAGAAGGCACACAGTACTCTTTCCTTAGATATATGCGTGAATGATACGATGACCAATGTTGACAATATCGAACGAGATCCAGGCAAACGCAAGTCAATATCGGAGTTTGATTTAAATGAACGAGACAAAAAAATCCATTCAATTATTGCGAGACTCGGGTTGGGAAGATATAAAGATGAAGACTGTTTCTTTCTGCAATGAGCATGAGATTCATGTACCACTGTTTAATGAAACATGGGTTGCTCGAGGTCGAACAAGACGCCATCCTGCCGGATATGTACCGCGTACGGTGGAAAATCATTATCGAATTGATCTGTTCAATGTTGTGGTTGATTTGACATTGTCAGAATTAAATCATCGATTTTCAAATACTGCATGTGAACTTCTAAGCCTTACCTCTTATCTTGATCCAACTGACAACTTCAAATCGTATAAGGTCCATCAAGACAAGATTCTCAAGTTGGCAGCCATGTATACAACTGATTTCAAGGATATTGACTACATAGCGTTAAAGACAGAGTTGATAGAGTTTGTCATGATGGTAGAAGATGAGGAAAATGCTGTCCTCTTTGAACCTGTGAAGTCCAGCTTGAAGGAGCTCAGTCGAGTACTTTATAAGAACAGGCTGTTGAGTGTGTTCCCCCAACTATCTAAGCCGATTCGACTAATCTTAACGCTCCCAGTTTCTACTGCAACCACCGAACGAGCTTTTTCAGCAATGAAAATCATCAAAACTCATTTGCGCACAACTATGGGTGATGAATGGTTGGTTAATCTTATGATCATTTATATTGAAAAGGGCATTGCAAAATCTCTGGATATTGATGATATTGTAAAAACATTTGTTGGGTTTTCATCCTGTCGTCTTCCTATCCCATGATGAATAAAACTTTTCTTGTATCTGTGATTATGCATGATCATAAATTCATAATGATCTCATTCATCTGCAATGATATGGAGCAAGTATAAAATTTGCATTAAAGTCTTTAAATAAATATCTCTGTCAAAAAAAAATTTTCTTCGGGGGCCCCCGAACCCCCGATCAGGGGGCCCTGCCCCCCCGAACCCCCCAAATCCACCATTGCTCAGCACCCCCATGTTACAATTCCTAGATCCGCCCCTGACATCACATCAACTGTCACTGAGCATAGAGTGTTCCCAATTAGGAACAAATCCTCAAAACCAATAAATATATTATAACTAACTTAAATTCACATTTAATTTCGAGCCAATTTTGATCCGACGAGACTTCGGAGTTCGGCTTGAACATAAGACCTAGTTGACTTTTAGCTCGTGGCTAGTATTAGATCGTCTCAACCGGAGTCAAAACTCAATTTGATCTTCGAGCCATTGTAATAGCCATGCTGTTGAAACCGACTACTCGGACTCCGTGGAGTTCGGGGTCCCAAAAAAGGGGTGGTCTCACACCTACTTCTCTCGAGCCAACTCTCTAGGCAAGAGCACTTGGACTTGGAAACGGACCCTAGGCTACAGCGAGGAGGTCCCACCTCACACATGGAAGACCTGTGAGATCTTCCCCTCCCTAGCCAATGCTGAACCAGAGGCACCAAAGGAGAGCTCTAAAAGTCAAAAGAGCTCTCAGGGAAGAAGAAGATCCGAAATTTGGAAATCCAGAAGCTCCCTCCTTTGGTGCCCCTTAGGGTCTATTTATAGGTTTTCCAAGTTGGGCTGCAAATAGCCAAAAACTGATCTGCCAGATTACCAAAATACCCTCGGAATTGGGTTGCGGATAACCGAATCTCGCTGCTCTGAAGCGCTAAACGCACACCACTGGACTGCGAATAGCCAAAACTGGACTGCGAATAGCAAACTGGACGAGGGGGGCCTCCCCTGGGCGAGGGGGAGGGGCGAGACCTCCTCCCCTCTCTCTGCCCTTTCCTGCTGGGCGAGAGAGGGAGGGGCGAGACCCCCCCCCCCCCTCTCTCCGCCTCTCCTGCCGGGCGAGAGAGGGAGGGGCGAGACCCCCCCTCCCCTCTCTCCGCCTCTCCTGCTGGGCGAGAGAGGGAGGGGCGAGACCCCCCCCCCCCCCCCCCCCCTCCCTCCTCTCCGCCTCTCCTGCTGGGCGAGAGAGGGAGGGGCGAGACCCCCCCTCCCCTCTCTCCGCTGGGCGAGAGAGGGAGGGGCGAGACCCCCCCTCCCCTCTCTCCGCCTCTCCTGCTGGGCGAGAGAGGGAGGGGCGAGACCCCCCCTCCCTCCTCTCCGCCTCTCCTGCTGGGCGAGAGAGGGAGGGGCGAGACCCCCCCTCCCTCCTCTCCGCCTCTCCTGCTGGGCGAGAGAGGGAGGGGCGAGACCCCCCCTCCCCTCTCTCCGCCTCTCCTGCTGGGCGAGAGAGGGAGGGGCGAGACCCCCCTCCCCTCTCTCCGCCTCTCCTGCTGGGCGAGAGAGGGAGGGGCGAGACCCCCCCTCCCCTCTCTCCGCCTCTTCCTCTCCTTCTGGGTGAGAGCTACGGGGGTATCGCTGGGCGATACCCAAAGGTCTAAAAACCCCTTGGGTCTAGTTGACACGTCTCGGCGGCCCTCCACGCTGGGCCTCACTCGATGGATATGGGGGTTGTACACATGCATTCATGTGTTTCTCGGCGGCCTCTTTTTTGCATATAACAAAAGTTACGGGCCCGCGCGCATGTTTCGCAAAATCAAAGAGAAGACGCAAGACCCGCGTGCAAACACAAATTCAAGATCTTCACTAACGAAATAAATAAATCTTTTTTTGTTGATTTATAATCATTTATTTTCGATCATTTATATTTTTCGGGTTCGTCCAACGCAAGACAGACGATGAATCTTAACGGGAATGTAAATAAAACAGGCCGGTTTCTTATATCAACGAACTCTTCCAACCCTACTTTATTGCGTCTTTTAGACGATCATTGATCATGATATAGTTATGAGTTGTCAAAACTCGTATCCCACGGCGGCGAACTACGAATAATTTGCTTAGGCTTCAGTTTCTTTTGATTTTATACGGGACTTCGGCATCCTACGACCGGTCCGCTAACAGCACCACAAACTATGAATGGTTTGATCCTACGAGCACGCTTATCGCATACTCGAGCCCGGCTACCCTATTGTAAATCCATTCCTACTTGATAATTAATTTAGGAAGCTGCTATAAGCACTGCAGTTTTGGCTATCCGCACTCAATTTGTCCGAGCTATTACGCGTCTTTTGAAAATACGTCTTGTATATTCATTTTAAGGAAAAGTGTTCAACACAAAAGTTGTAGATCTCGCCGAGATCTACAACTTTCTTGTTGTACACTTTTCCTAAAAATGCATGTACAAGTCGTATTTCCAAAAATTCGCTATAGTTATGCTCATATTTCAATCAGAGCGGCAATACGTCTTGTGCATGCATTTTTAAGAAAAGTGTTCAACACGAAAGTTGTAGATATCGACGAGATCTACAACTTTCGTGTTGAACATTTTTCCTAAAAATAAATGTACAAGGCGTATTTCTAAAAAACGCATAGTAACTCATATAAATTGAGTGCGGATAGCCAAAACTGCGGTAGCAGCGCCCTTAATTTATAAAATTTTATTTATTTTGAGACGATTTTTCTCGTCATTCTGAACATGATTTAATATTTACACTATATTACTGATTCAACTGGGTGAATTTACTTTAGTGCAGTTCAACACTTCAACTTAATAAATAAATAAATAAATATTTTTAATAATTATATAAAAGAAATTATGAAGCATAATATGTGACAAAAACGAAGTAAAATATTTTATGGCCTCACATTCAATATACTTCCATTTTGTATGAGCCAGATTATGTGTCTGTTTGGCGGGACTTATTTTCCTCGGTCAAGCTTTAAAAAACGCAACAGCTTTTATGTCAATCGTTCGGGAGAAGCTCGTTTCGCAGCTTCATAATTTTCCACGTTCCGCACAAAAAGAAAATTTCCACGTTTCGCAGCCGCGTTTCTGGATCACAGCCGTCGGATATGTACGGGCGTTCGAGCCCTAAATTAAAAAAAAAAAAAATATTAATGCTCCAATAATAAGCCAAATTACTAGTTTTTTTTGGTGATGTTATAAGCAAATCCTTTTTGGTTGCTAGTAAACCAATTTTTATGAGTTATTACGCGTCTTTTGAAAATACGCTTTGTACATGCATTTTTAGGAAAAATGTTGACGAGATCTACAATTTTCGTGTTGTAACGCTTTTCCTAAAAATGCACGCACAAGGCCCTAAAATCGCCCTGATCGTAACTATAGTGAATTTTTGAAAATAACAAGAAAATACGCCTTGTACATGCATTTTTAGGAAAAGTGTTCGACACGAAAGTTGTAGACCTCGACGAGATCTACAATTTTCGTGTTGAACACTTTTCCTAAAAATGCATGTATAAAACGTATTTTCAAAAGGCGCGTAATAACTCATAGAAATTGGTTTGCTAGCACCCAAAAATGATTTGCTTATAATTAACACCCTTTTTTTAAAGTAAATGGCCCTAATTTCAATTGACAAGGTAGCTTTTTAGAACTGTCTACAGTGCATGCAATAAGCCGCCCTTGTTTGCACGTTTTTTTTTTCCTTCCGGATTTATTAGAGCCTGTTTTTTAGCGTTTATGACTTTATGCTCCATTTCCGTAGGGAGAAAAACGCCGTCGCTCTTTTAAAACCGTTTCGTAAACTCTCTTTCCCACCTCCACCACTCAAAAACTCAATTTTGGATCTTTTTTGAGAGCGCAGTCAACTCCCTTCATCTCTCACCGCTCCCACTCTCACCGCCCAAACAAACACAGCCTTAGCAAAAACAAACCCTGTTTTTTTTAACAGGGGATTCTACCCAAAACACCGTTTTATTCCCAATTCAAGACGCATGGTGGGAGGCTCATTTAGAAACTCCGTTCTAACACCATTCTCAACCGCCACCGCTCTCCCAAACATACCCATAATCTCTCCTACGACTAGCTAGCCAGCATTTAAAAGTAAGGTCATGTTATATGCAGGTCAGTTTTGGTTGTATGCAGTCCAAGGATATATGCAGGTCAAACTAAAAACTCATAGGAACCTGTGAACCCGTTCAGGAATTGGCCTGCATATAACCATTTTCAAATTGCATGGTATGCACCTAACTAAAAACGCATAGGAACCTGTGAACCCGTTCAGAAATTGGTGTGCATATAACCATTTTCAAATTGCATGGTCTGCACTTAGCCAAAGTGAGTCTGCATATAGTTATTGCTTAAAAGTACGAATAAATATGATGTATAATCAATCTAATAACAAAAATAAGAGAACTGACCTGAATAATTCATTCAGCTAGAGTAAAACAACTTGTAGGCCTCAATGACCTCCAAATGCCACAGAGATTCACGATCAGGGTTCGCCGACAGATCAACTATCTTGTGCACCTGCATTTCGTATGCAAATTATTCCTTATGCTGCCCCGATTGCCGCATTGTGCGCATGCCGACTCAAAGAACGTATACATATTTACATTCGCATAAAAGAGAACGCAAAAGATGAATCTAAATTTATGTTCATCATGCTTTAAGTGATGGAGCATGCGATCGAAAAGTAACCGCATACGAACAAGAATGATCGCATTTTCTACGTGTCACGATCTAAAAGATACCAGGCATAGGGCTCCGAAAACAAAGAATTCCATACCTATAAATTAGCAATAAGCGCGGAAATAAGAGGCTTCCCTTTACTCCCTTATATAGATGGGCGTGGGGCATACATGAAATTACGAAAATGTCGTTAGGGCCACATAGACAATATAACTCGTGCCGGACAATGACGACGGCGCTTGACGAGGCGGCTGTGGGCCCGAAGAATTGTGCTTCTCTCAATTGATGAACCCACTGCTCTAGTTTGATTAGAGCATCTCTCCCACTCTCTATTTCTCTCATATGTTTTATCTCTCTGAACCAGTTTGAACCCATTAATTGGGAAATTTTTCTGAGAATTAAACTCTTAATTAAATTAAGTAATAAAATACAAAAATAAAACATCTCCGGGACGAACAATCTGTTTGTTTGAGCGTTTTTGATCCATCTCTATTGTGGGGAAAACGACACTGCTAAAAAAATGTTCGGTAAACCTCCCATTCCCACCGCACCAAACGCTATTTTAGCCTCTTTTTTGAGACGGCAGCCACCTCAGTCCATTTCTCACCGCTCCATTGCCAACGCTCTCATTTCCACCGCCCAAACAAACAGACTCGAAGTGTGAGTAATATTAGCGTGCAATTAGCATAGGCAGTCACCGGCCATAAGCTCTGCTTGTTTGAGTGTTTTTTTCACGGTGTCAACCACTCTCGATTCCGCAGTGCACTGGCATGCAGTGGGGAAGATTACCGCGGAGAACGCGGAGAATTTTATGACCAGACACATTACATCGTGGCCAGGCATCCTGCGGCTACTATCCTTAGGAACACGACTCATAACTGTCCCAGGCAGAATAAAGAGTGTCAACACCAAAGTCTGAGCGGACTCGCCGCCTAGAGTTTTGACGAACTAGTAGAGCATCGAATCACGGAGAATTGATTCCAAACAAAAGTCCTCCGAGTCGGCTCGATTATACCCTTACCACGAACATCTCCCTCCAACTATAATTTTGTCTACCAACCATTCCAATGAACCCTAAATGGTCTACATATATAGAATAAAGATTCCATTGAACCTAGAGAGGGGAACCCACATCATAATGATTTTGAATTTTCTCCTCTTTATAATTCATTTAACCCCTAGCCTTGGTTTGAGGTGGTGTTGTGCGACCTTGAGGTCACGGATTCGAGTCCTGAAAGCCGCCTCTTGCAAAAATGCAGTGTAAGGTTTGCCTACATTTCACCCTTATGGTGGGACCCTTCCCGAACACTCGCTGGGCGGGGATACTTTGTGCACCGGGATGCCCTTTTTTATCATTGATTTAACCCCTAAATCAACTCAAACCTAAATGCCAGTCAAAATAGGACAAGAAGAACATCATTTATGCAGCTAAAGCTTGCTACTAACATTAACCAAATCGACTCAAACCAGACAGCTGAGGCTTGTTACTAACATTAACCAAATCGAGAGAGCACCGGAGAAGATATACCTTGATCTGAGGAGGATCGCCGGCCATGTAGAATCCGACAACCATGACGTACATCCCTGGACAGAATAAGAAGAAGAAGAAATGGGTCAAGCGACAGAATCATGAACAACGGAAAGCGCAAGCGAGAACGAAGCGCGTCGGAGCTCACCGGACTTCAACTTCTGGGGCTTGGATTCAGCTTGAATGGAGAGCTCGACAACCCCGCTGCCGTCGTCGAGGAGAAGAAGATCTTCACTCGGGCTTGAGATCAAAACGCCCTGGAGAGGAAACCTAGGGTTCACGGATGGATGGAAATTGAAGGAGGGTTTTAGGGGATACCTGACACCAAGCTCGCTGGAAGCGGATGCCATGAAGGACCATGGATGGAGGGGAGACGGAGATCTGGCGGGCGTCTTTTAGCTGAGCGCAGAAGAGCTTCATCGCCGCCAGGCTGAAGTCCATTTGCTACGCCGCAATGCGCCCTCGCGGCCGCTGGCGACAACCTCGACCCCGTGGCGTGTAAGGGCACTATTTGGGTGTGTTACTTTATGGATGCAATTTTTCTAATTAATTAAATGAAATTAGGTTAGCACAATTGGAAGAATAATCTTAAAACTAAATTTAAATTAATTATTTTTTGGCGGCCGAAGTCTAGGTGCATTGCAGGGCTAGTGTAGCCGGAGAATCTTAGGGGTGTAAGTCGGAACCAATCGAACCGCATAACCGAATCGAACCGAACCAAATCAAATCGCACGGTTCGGTTTGGTTTTAGTAGCTCGCGGTTCGGTCACGATTCCATTTTTTGAAAAATCATATGGTTCGGTTCGGTTCAACGTTCAGAATGTCAAGTCAAACCGAGCCGAACCAAACCGAAATATATTAGTTTTAATAATATTTTAATCTATTAGAAATATAAATTGTTAGAAGTTTAAATTTATTAAGTTTTAACTTTTAATCTCTATTAGGTTATTAGAGCTAATAAGTCCAAGAAACATAGTAACATACGATCATATTGAGTTTTAATTGTTATTTATGGTTCAATAACTTCAGTTGTTCTCATCTTTGATTTATTTTTATTTCCTAGATGTGTTTAGATTCTAGGTTTGTGCTTTGATTCTAGGTTTGAGCTTTGATTCTCATAAGCAATAGAAGAAATATCTGACACGAGAAATGATCTCAGACAGATCAATCATTATTCTCATTTTACTACATATTTGTTAGTTAACAAATGTCAACATTGTTCACCTAGTAATTCCTCCATCCCTCCGGCACACTAATGGGCTCCTAAGAAGTTTACCCAACTCATCATACTACCGGCTAACACTTTGTACTTTGTAGTGTTATTCACCTAATAATTCCTAAGATATTTGATACTTTGTTCAAACCTGCAACTTTGTACTTTGTAGTGTTGTTTACTTGTTTATGTCAAATGTTCTCTTCATCCCTATATGCAACTTTGTAGTATGCAAATATTTAAAAAACACAATTTATGTATGATTTATTTTCCAAGTGTTGTTAGAGTTAATTATTGCATGAATCATATAAGATTCTTTTTAATTATCACTTGTCAGCACTTGGTTAAATGATTAATTATTAATGTAAAAATATCTTTATTTTTATTATTAAATCACTCAAACCGAACCAAATCAAACCATACGGTTCAGTTCGATTCGGTTTCAAAGGTATGTGCGGTTCGGCACGGTTTCAGATTGTTGGAACCACATGAGGGTGATTCGGTTAGTGATTTTGATCAAAAACCGAACCAAACCAAACCGTTACAGCCATATTAGCTATCGTCTGGGACACCGACCGAAGTGTTACTTAAGGATTTAAGGTTTAGAATTTAGGGAGCAAAAAGTTATGAGAAACGAAAAAAATGTATCTACTTATAGTATAGTATAGCTATTTGATGATAACTTCGTTAAAAAAGGCAATTGTTAATCATAGATCGGATTTCTCTGTTCGTAGATTTTTACTATTAGCAATTCTAAAGGGATTCAGTTTTGTTAATCAAAGATAATTTTGTTATTTGTAGACCAGCAAAAAAATACATATATCTTCAACTACTATATACAAGAAGTTTTCTTTGGTGTAATATTCAAAATTGTCAAATATAGCCTAGTTGTGTAATTACATTATGAAAAAATGGAAATTCATAAAATATAATCGCTATTTGTGTAATTACATTATATCCCTATAATAAAAATAATTACGAAAATTCATAAAATTCAAAAGCTTTTTAGTAGACCTACTACACCTATGATAGGTAATCATTAGACCTCCTAGAACTACTTTAAAATGATTTTTTGTTAAAATATAAATATTTTTGAAAAAAAATAATTATAAAACATTAATACAAATTTTTGTGCGATCATTTTGAGTACTCATATGTACATGTTGTGGGTGGAAGGGCCCGCCGGGGGCGGGCGCCCGCCATCGCCGGCCGGATACTGTCGCGCTTGGCAGTAGGGGCGGAGCCTGAAACTCAAGATTCATGGAAGAATAGCTCATATCCCAAATTCCGAATCACTCTGCTTATACCAATTTCTAGATGCGAACAGATCGCAGTACACACAGATTAATAAGAGTTCAAGCCACAGAAAGCATAGAAATATCACCTGCAAGCAGATGACGAACTCTTCCTTGTCAACGTAAAAAATGTTAACGCATTTAACTATTATGTCCGCGTGTCCGAACCGACACGATAGGTCTTAACAGGTTGCGTGTCGACCTAGGGCTCCGCCCTAAGCTGGAGATACTATATAACCCTCATTCCAAACTTGATGAGGGCTATGGACTATCTTGAGCGCCTCTAACCCTAACATTCTCAAGATACATACTCCTAGGGTTCCGCTCAGAAATTTCTCTCCGCCGCTCTCGTTCTCGCCCTTCCCACTCGCGGTCTCTGCCGCTCGCTCCCGTCGGTTGCAGATCGGAAGAGGGAAAGAAATTCTCTTAAACGTTGCTGCCGTCGACGCATCCGCCGCTGTTCGCGTCTCGCTCCAGTCCGCTGTCGATCGTGATTTTCCTGTCGCAGATCTCAGCGCCGAAGCCGTCTTTTGCGTCGATCAGAAGAGAGGAATCAGTCTTTGTTTTTGTGCGCCGCTGCCGCTCGTTCGAGAAGCCGTTCCTGTCACAGAAATCATAGATCGAAAGAAGAGGCGTTCTACTGTTCTTCTTCCCTGCTACGCGTGTAGGGATCTTCGATCGAGGGTGTTGCTCGCAAGGTTTCCGCCGTTCGTGGATCAAGAAATCACGATTCTCGCTCACGTTTTCCTGCGTCGTCGTTTGTCAGGAGATCGTTAAAGAAGTCGTTCGATTCTCTCTGCGAATGCTAGTGCTGTGATCCAGATCTGCTAGTGCTGCGATCCAGATCTGCTAGTGATGCGATTTCCAGTTTAGATCCAGATCCGCGTTCTCGTTTCCTGCAATGGAGAAAGCCCTTGCTGATCCAGGTTGAGAAGTGGGTCTCCTCTTTGTTTATTCTTGGAGAGATCTTGCATCTTTTGCATCTCCACTTTCCAGATCAGAGAAGAAGAAAGAATTTTGATCGAATCTCTGTAGAAGGATTCTACATAGCTCTTTTTTGGAGCAAAAAGTCTACGGTCAAATCCATTTGTGGGATCCTTTGCTGCCAACTTTAGATTGGTTCTTGCTCGTGTGGATTCAGTCATTGGCGACTGCGCTCTGCCGGAGAGGAGCAAATCAGTTTCTGGATTGGATCCGAAGGTTCCCAATCGTCCTCGCGTGGATCAGGTGACTTCTTACTAGTTTTATTTTTTCTGCTTGAAAATGTCAAAGCGTAGTTCCTACGAGATCGTGAAGTTGCAGTCTTTCGACGCTACAGATTTCCATGTCTGGAAAATCCATGTCCAATTGGGCATGAAAGAGCGCGAAATTTTCTACACCGTACTGATAGAGATTTTATAGTTTTAAAATAATTCCAACTAATATCTCGATGTAGGCAAGTATACCTATCGAAATATAGTATAGAAAGGATGTCGTATATGCCCGGGGCCTGTCGAGTAATCTTACTCACGCAAAATTCCTATTAATTAATCGGTGAAAAATTGGATTTGTTTTTGAAATTTAAAAGATGCAGATTTAGAACTACTAAAGAGAAAAATATCACAATTTAAAAACCTTAGCACTTGATTAAGTGTTCTTGGGAATCCGATTATAAAAGATACGTTCTAATTCTTAAAATTCCATTTCGATTGGTTGATTGAAAAATACGATAGAAGCTCGCTAGAGACGATTATCGCCTAATTTTAAAATACTTCAAGTGAATCTCTTGAGCTTGAAATAAATTAAAATCGCATAAAAATTAATCCAAAATTCCAAAAGAAGTTATATTTTCAATTCTCAAAGAAAATATAACAAACTTTTTATTTCCGAGAGATCTAAGGTACCCACGAGCCTCTCGACTACTAGGACGCCAATCGGATCACGAAATTTATATACTAGCAATATAAACTCGCATCCAACTAATAATCGGAAATAAATCGAAATGAAACTTCAAAAATTAGAGACGAAGGATTATGATTTAATCCTCATCCCAATACTAACTAATCAAGCACTAAGAAGAAAATTAGTTACCCATAGTAGGAGTAGAGACAATATTAAGATGAGAAGCCAACATTTTCATTGATACGAGAATAAAAGTACAATTGCAAAATAAAAAAAACGATACAACTATAATATTAAAAACAAATCGAAATAAAAACTTCCACTACAATTTCTGAAAAGGAACGAAGAGAAATAAAACCCTCAAAAACTTCTCTCAAGTACAAGCGATTCACTCTAGATCTCTCTATCTTCTTTCTCTCTTTTTTTTCTTCAAATGCCTTGGAGCCCCTTTTTATAGCCAAATGGAAGGATCTAGAAGAGAGAAGGAAATGTAGAGCCAAAGGATGGCCGGCCATATGAATTAATTGGATGAATTAATTGGGGTGGAGGGGAGGGGAAACGAAGAGTTGGAAGGTGGCCAATGAAGAGTTCACTAAAAGCCAAGGGATGTAAGAATAAATGGCAACCATATTTAAATGAGATTAAAAGTGGCGTGCATGCAATATGCTAGCTGGCAGCATTAAGAAATATGGAGAAATATTTTATAGGTGGCGGCATTCCAAAAAGAAGAGAAGGTTGCATGAAATTCACGTGGAGTTGCATGGAATTGGAAGAAATGAATCAGCCACATGATATTGAATGTGACCGCATGGAGAGGGCGGCGGCCATGCCGCGCACGTGGCGACGATATGACATTACATTAACGAGTGCAACTTTGATGATGGTGGCGGCGATGGCGTTGATAGCTGCAATGGCGATATTCTGCAGCGGGCTTTTACGTCGAGACGTGTTGAAATTCCCCCCAGGCCTGTCATAAAATAAAACAAAATAATATTAGTGCGACTAATACAGAAATAATAATAATAATAAGATAATTATAATATAATTTAGAGAAATATATATAGTTTATATTAAAATATAATAATAATAATAAGCATATTTAAGTCAAAATATGCGCTATCAAATTCCCCCAAACTTAGTATTTTGCTTGTCCCCAAGCAAAGACATGCAAGTTAGCAAACTTAAGAATAGCTAATCAACGACTTGGTTATGCTAAACACAAGTACGATGCGAAATTCCAAGTAGGGAAAACAATGAAAAAGTGAACCGAAAATTTTTCCTTGATCATGATTTACAACTTTATAAACTTCACTAACAAAAATGATCATCCAAGGTTTTAGCAAAAATTCTTTAAAGAAATCTAAGCAACGCAGCAAATGAGAAAGTGCATTGAGTTGTTACTAAACTCTAAGAGACAAATTATGCTTATTTCCATCTAAAATCAAAAAATCTAAATTCCTATCCAAAAACTTAACCAATCTACTTTTCTTCACTCTCTGACTAAAAATAAACCTAGGAGCATGAATCAAAAGGGCTTCAATAGGACTAAAACTTGGCTTAGGTATAAGATTAGGAATTGATAATTAAAAGATAAACATGATGGCTAAGGATCACACCAAACCAAGATAAGAGTTTTATAAAAATCCAACATAAGAAATACTCAAACTTTTTCAATCATAACATAACATTTTTTTCTCTTTTCAACATGAGGCCAAAAGAATTTTGAAAATTTTGGCCAAATGATCATTTTCACATAATAATTTTTTTTCTTTCTTTTACATTCTTCTTTTGCAGCTTGCTTTTTCTTTTGAAATTCTCCACATTTTCACAAGATGAACCTCTTACACGATGAAAATTTCAATAAAACTCACAAGTTTAGTGTGATAACAAGGTTGAGATTGTTGGCTTTGGTGAAAAAGAAGGTGGAGGTAGCAAAGAAAACATGGAAAAGCCCAAAATGGTTAACTAGGGATTAATTTTTTTGGTGGGCAAGAAAGCACAAACGATTCAAAAATGGCCTAAATCATCTTCATGCTCCTAAATTTATCTAAAGCTAGACTTTGAACAAAATTCAAAAGGTACAAGTCTTAGATAGCAAATAAAGAAGATTGAGGTTAACATGAAAATAAAAATAATGAGCGTCTAGAATTGTTCACATCTACTACACTAGACATGAGTTAACATTACAGAGATTTTTTAAAGACGGGAAGAAAAACAGTGGATGAAAATTTTAAAATTAGTGAAGAGAATAAATATAAAAATCACGAAGAAAGTGCTAATTTTTTATAAACAATTCAGAATTAACATGCTACTTGGAATTAGAACACTGCACGAGTCAACATATTACCCGTGAAAGATAACCAAAAGGCAAGATTAGGAAGATTTAAACTGGCTAAACTTGCATAAAAGAGATTGGAAATAACAAAACACAAGTTGGGGTACTAATGATTTTGCAAAGATTGGCTTAAAAAGCCTAATTTTTTTTATATATATAAATTTTTTTTTTGGGAAACATAAAGAAAGGTAGTAAAAATAAGAAAGAGGGCAAGGGGACCAATATTTCCTCCAAACTTGAGGAAAACATCGTCCTCGATGTTTTATTTGAAAAAGAAAAAAAAGAGAAGGGAAGAAACTAAATAGAAGAAACTTTTAATATATAGATTTATAGAAATAGATAATATTTTTTTTACGATATAATTTTTTAACTACTAGCTAAATGAAACGAAATCTTCTCGCGCTCGAACTCCTCTCCCGGAAAGTACAACTTTAAGCGGTGGCCATTTACTTTAAATTCGCCTTTTTCCGGGTGCGTTAGAAGTACCGTCCCGTATGGCCAAACCTCCTTAACAATGAAGGGGCCGGACCACCGGGATTTAAGTTTGCCCGGAAAAAGTCGTAATCGCGAGTTAAATAGAAGCACAAGATCACCCGGCTTAAAACTTTTGGGGTGTTTTAGTCGTTGATCGTGATAAGACTTAATTTTTTCTTTATAAAGGAAATTACTTTCATAAGCATTCGCTCGCCACTCGTCTAACTCATTCAGTTGGAATCGTCTCAAGTCAGCAGATATGGTCGGATCAAGATTTAAAAACTTAAGTGCCCAATAGGCACGGTGTTCTAACTCTACTGGTAGATGACACGCTTTGCCGTAGACTAAACGATATGGTGCACAACCAATCGCCGTCTTATAAGCAGTACGGTAGGCCCAAAGCGCGTCATCTAACTTGACCGACCAGTCCTTCCTATTCGCAGAAACAGTTTTTTCTAGGATTCGTTTAAGTTCCCTATTTACGACTTCCACTTGACCGTTAGCTTGGGGGTGATAGGCAGTGGATAGTTTGTGTGTAACGCCATAACGTGTGAGTAATTTGTTAAGTTGGGCGTTACAAAAGTGCGACCCACGATCGCTAATCAAGGCTCGTGGAGTGCCAAATCTAGAAAATAATTTCTTTAAAAATCCTAGGACGACTCTAGCATCATTTTTCGGAAAAGCTTGGGCTTCCGCCCACCTAGAAACATAATCTACCGCAACTAAAATATAACGATTGCCGAAAGAAAGAGGAAAAGGTCCTATGAAGTCTATACCCCAAAGATCAAAAAGTTCACACTCTAAAAAATAAGTTTGAGGCATTTCAGAGGTGGCAGAGATATTACCTGTCCGTTGGCAAGCATCGCAAGAACTTACAAATTGGTGTGCGTCTTTGAAAATTGTTGGCCAATAAAAGCCGGCCTCCAGTACCTTCCTTGCAGTGCGGCTTGCTTGGTAGTGGCCACCAGTTGGTCCTTCATGACAGTGCTTCAGAATTTGCAGTCCTTCTTCTTGGCCGACGCACCTCCTTACCACTTGGTCCGCACAAATCCGAAAGAGGAAAGGGTCCTCCCAAAAATAAAATTTCAAATCAGAGAAGAATTTCTTCTTCTGCTGAGTCGAAAAAGATTTTGGTACTACCTTTCCTACAAGAAAATTAGCAAAGTTTGCGAACCAAGGGGTAGAGAGGGAATTTACCTTCGCCAGGGAAAGAAGGTGCTCTTCAGGGAATGTGTCATCGATTTCTTCAACAACATCAGCATCCGGGCTCTCAAGTCTGGATAAGTGATCAGCGGCTAGGTTCTCCACGCCCTTCTTGTCCTTGATCTCCAAATCGAACTCTTGGAGGAGCAAAATCCACCTGATTAACCGTGGCTTGGAGTCGGGTTTGGCAAGTAAATAACGAAGCGCCGAGTGATCCGTAAAAACTATGACCTTAGATAAAGTTAAATACGAGCGGAATTTATCAAAAGCAAAAATTATTGCTAATAGTTCTTTCTCCGTAGTGGAGTAATTTGCTTGAGCGGAGTTTAAAGTTTTACTAGCATAATAAATAGGATGAAAATGTTTGTTTATTCGTTGTCCTAACACAGCACCTACAGCATAATTACTCGCATCACACATCAATTCAAAAGGTAAATTCCAATCAGGAGCAATTAAAATCGGAGAGTTAACAAGTTTTTCCTTAATATTGTTAAAAGCAGAAAGACAATCATCATTAAAAGAGAACGGAACATCATTCTCAAGCAGACGGGTCAGCGGCTTTGAAATTTTTGAAAAGTCTTTTATAAAACGTCGATAGAAACCGGCGTGACCGAGAAAACTTCTAATCGCTTTAACCGTAGAAGGGGGAGGAAGCTTTTCAATAATTTCAATTTTAGCGCGATCGACTTCGATTCCATTCTTAGAAATTTTGTGACCGAGAACTAGCCCTTCCTTGACCATAAAGTGACATTTTTCCCAGTTTAGGACAATGTTAGTCTCTTCACATCTTGTTAAAACCTTTTTTAAATTATTTAAGCAAACATCAAAATCATCCCCAAAAACCGAAAAATCGTCCATAAATACTTCCATTATATCTCCTACAAGTTCATCGAAAATAGCCAGCATACATCTTTGAAATGTAGCCGGCGCGTTACATAAACCGAAAGGCATTCTACGATAAGCAAAAGTTCCAAAAGGACACGTGAAAGTAGTCTTCTCTTGGTCTTCGGGAGCGATGGGTATTTGAAAATAACCCGATAGACCGTCGAGGAAGCAATAAAAATCGTGTCCGGAAAGTCGTTCTAAGATTTGATCCATAAACGGGAGAGGAAAGTGATCCTTCCGAGTAGCGTCGTTTAGTTTTCTATAGTCTATACACATACGCCAACCCGTTACGGTTCGAGTAGGAATTAGTTCGTTATTATCATTAAAAACTACCGTCACTCCGCCCTTTTTTGGCACGACCTGGACTGGACTAACCCACGAGCTATCGGAAATCGGATAGATAATTCCTGCGTCGAGTAATTTTATAACCTCCGCCTTAACTACTTCTTTCATATTCGGATTAAGTCGGCGTTGGGGTTGAATGGAACGACGTGAATTTTCTTCCAAAAATATTTTATGCGTACAAAAATGTGGACTGATACCGCGGATGTCAGAAATTTGCCAAGCGATGGCATGACGGTGCTCTTTTAAAACATTAATTAATTTTTCACTTTGAAAATCTGAAAGGGAAGAAGAAATAATCACCGGAAGTTGAGAATCAGATTCTAAGAAAACATATTTTAAATGCTCGGGCAATTGTTTTAATTCAAGTTTCGGAGGAATTTCATAAGAAGTAGATAAAATATTTCCATTTTTCTCAATAATTTCAAAATCTCGAGCATTTGAAATAGACGTATCATTTGATAAGGTGTTTAAAATTTCGAGTGCATCGTTAGAAGGAGTTATAAAATCCGTATTTGATTGCTCTTCAGAAAAAGTTTCTAAGAAATAAACTGCGTCATCATTTGAAAGTGAATTTCTTAAAGAAGAGTTGATTGAAATCGTGACTTCCTCATCGTCGACTCTAAGTACAAGCTTTCCATTGCTTACGTCAATAATAGCCTTAGAAGTGGCTAGAAAAGGACGACCGAGGATAAGGGGTACCTCGGCGTCTTCCTCGATATCTAATATGACGAAGTCAACGGGAAAGATAAATTTATCGACCTTCACTAAAACGTCCTCAATAACGCCCAGTGGATATTTGATTGAACGATCGGCGAGTTGAATACTCATCCTAGTTGGACTTGACGTACCTAATCCTAGCTTTTTAAATAATGAGTAGGGCATGAGGTTTATGCTCGCTCCTAAGTCTGCCAAGGCATGTTTGACTAGCAAATCACCGAAGAGGCACGAGGTAGAGAAACTTCCCGGATCGTTTAATTTTTTCGGTAATTTGTTAAGCAAAATTGCCGAGCATTCAGCATTAAGCGTTACACGAGAAAATTCTTCTAATTTCTTCTTGTTAGTTAGCAAATCTTTTAAATATTTTGCATACTTGGGCATTTGTGAGATGACCTCACAAAATGGCAAGTTGATTTGGATTTGTTTAAAGACTTCTAAAAATTTGTGATAATTTTCATCATTTTGATTTTTTAAAACTGAGGGATAAGGAAGAGATGTTTTTGGAATATTTGAAGAAGAAGAAAGTGGTGGAGGAGGAGAAGAAACATTTTCAAAACCTTTTTCTAAAGGAGGTGGAATTTTTTCAAAATCATTTTCAGAATTTTCTTTTTCTTCTACAGGGGTGGGTTCACTTACCTCCTTGCCACTCCTAAGCATGATAGCGTTGACCGAGTCTCGCGGGTTCGCCTCCGTGTTTCCTGGTAGAGTTCCAGGTTGGCGTTCATTTAAAAATTTGGCGAGGTGCCCGATTTGATTTTCGAGATTCCGGACCGAGCCGGTCAAGTTACGTAGAGTAGCATCAGTGTTAGCAACATACTTAGAAAAGTTTTCTTCGAAAGAGGGTGCACGAGGTGCGGGAGGTGGAAAACCAGGTGGAAAAACATTAGGAGGGCGGACCGCATTCCCCGGATTACTCCATGAGAAGTTCGGGTGATTCCGCAAATTTGGGTTATAAGTGTTTCCAAACGTAGTTGTGCCCAAATTTGCGGAAGGCCGAGGCGGATTTGTAACAAAATCCACTTGTTCTTCCGCGAAAAAATTATTATTATTATAATTATTTTCCAAAATAGCATTCGCAGAGGAAGAAGGAGACATAGCAGAAAACTTTTTATTTAAAAGATCTATTTGAGACGTGAGCTGGGCTATCTTATCGATTTCGTACAACCCTGCCGGCTTATTTGGAAGTGCCCGGGGTGTACTCCATTGATAAGAGTTCATAGCCATATCTTCAAAAAGTTCGATTGCGGCTTCCGGTGTTTTGCGGTTTAAAGTACCACCGGAAGCTGCATCGATCATTTGCTTAGTACTCACGTTTAATCCGTTATAAAAAGTTTGAACTTGAAGCCATACGGGCAGTGCGTGGTGTGGGCAGCGTTGTAGAAGATTTTTAAAACGTTCCCAGGTGTCATAAAACGTTTCAGAATCGATTTGCGCAAAAGAAGTAATCTCGTTTCGCAATTTCGACGTTTTCGAAGGAGGAAAATATTTTGACAAAAAAATTTCAGAAAGCTCGGCCCAAGTATGGATAGATCCTCTGGGGAGAGAATTTAACCATTGTTTGGCCTTATTGCGTAAAAAAAATGGAAAAAGTCTTAGCCTAATCGCATCATCAGTCACACCATTAATCTTAAAGGTATCACAAATTTCAATAAAACTAGAAAGATGAAGGTTAGGATCCTCATCTTGTAGGCCATCGAATTGCACGTACTGCTGCACCATCTGTATTATAGCAGGTTTTAGTTCAAAATTGTTGTTCGCAATAGCAGGGCGAACGATACTTGTTTCTGTACCCTCCATGTTTGGCCGAGCATAATAGGACATTGTCCTTTGCTGGTCAACTTCTGGATTGGGATCACCCATAATTTCTGTGGTTGTGTCTCCGATCGATTCTTCGAGATCTATATGTAAATCCTGATCACGAGTTCGAAGGCGCTGCCGAAGGGTGCGCTCGACCTCTGGATCAAAATGAATATCAGGATTACTTGAAGAGCTACTACGGGTCATGCACTAGAAAGAAGAAAAGGGAGAGATGGAGAATAACCGAGAGTGAAGGAAAACCAAGATTAAAAAAGAAAAATTTATGATTTTTTTTTTCTTTTTAGGCGGATTATGTTAGTCCTGGACTTCCCGAGATCTACCCTGTGAGGGGTTTGCAGCGGTACTAGAGGTTGTGATGGGAATTCAAGCCCAAAGCGTCCTTTCCAGGAATATTGTTACACCCTTAAAGATTTTTTTTTTTTTAAGATAAATGATAAAAATAATAGTTTTGCGCTTTCAAAATATCGACAAAAGAAAGGTCCCCGGCAACGGCGCCAAAAACTTGATAGAGATTTTATAGTTTTAAAATAATTCCAACTAATATCTCGATGTAGGCAAGTATACCTATCGAAATATAGTATAGAAAGGATGTCGTATATGCCCGGGGCCTGTCGAGTAATCTTACTCACGCAAAATTCCTATTAATTTATCGGTGAAAAATTGGATTTGTTTTTGAAATTTAAAAGATGCAGATTTAGAACTACTAAAGAGAAAAATATCACAATTTAAAAACCTTAGCACTTGATTAAGTGTTCTTGGGAATCCGATTATAAAAGATACGTTCTAATTCTTAAAATTCCATTTCGATTGGTTGATTGAAAAATACGATAGAAGCTCGCTAGAGACGATTATCGCCTAATTTTAAAATACTTCAAGTGAATCTCTTGAGCATGAAATAAATTAAAATCGCATAAAAATTAATCCAAAATTCCAAAAGAAGTTATATTTTCAATTCTCAAAGAAAATATAACAAACTTTTTATTTCCGAGAGATCTAAGGTACCCACGAGCCTCTCGACTACTAGGACGCCAATCGGATCACGAAATTTATATACTAGCAATATAAACTCGCATCCAACTAATAATCGGAAATAAATCGAAATGAAACTTCAAAAATTAGAGACGAAGGATTATGATTTAATCCTCATCCCAATACTAACTAATCAAGCACTAAGAAGAAAATTAGTTACCCATAGTAGGAGTAGAGACAATATTAAGATGAGAAGCCAACATTTTCATTGATACGAGAATAAAAGTACAATTGCAAAATAAAAAAAACGATACAACTATAATATTAAAAACAAACCGAAATAAAAACTTCCACTACAATTTCTGAAAAGGAACGAAGAGAAATAAAACCCTCAAAAACTTCTCTCAAGTACAAGCGATTCACTCTAGATCTCTCTATCTTCTTTCTCTCTTTTTTTTCTTCAAATGCCTTGGAGCCCCTTTTTATAGCCAAATGGAAGGATCTAGAAGAGAGAAGGAAATGTAGAGCCAAAGGATGGCCGGCCATATGAATTAATTGGATGAATTAATTGGGGTGGAGGGGAGGGGAAACGAAGAGTTGGAAGGTGGCCAATGAAGAGTTCACTAAAAGCCAAGGGATGTAAGAATAAATGGCAACCATATTTAAATGAGATTAAAAGTGGCGTGCATGCAATATGCTAGCTGGCAGCATTAAGAAATATGGAGAAATATTTTATAGGTGGCGGCATTCCAAAAAGAAGAGAAGGTTGCATGAAATTCACGTGGAGTTGCATGGAATTGGAAGAAATGAATCAGCCACATGATATTGAATGTGACCGCATGGAGAGGGCGGCGGCCATGCCGCGCACGTGGCGGCGATATGACATTACATTAACGAGTGCAACTTTGATGATGGTGGCGGCGATGGCGTTGATAGCTGCAATGGCGATATTCTGCAGCGGGCTTTTACGTCGAGACGTGTTGAAATTCCCCCCAGGCCTGTCATAAAATAAAACAAAATAATATTAGTGCGACTAATACAGAAATAATAATAATAATAAGATAATTATAATATAATTTAGAGAAATATATATAGTTTATATTAAAATATAATAATAATAATAAGCATATTTAAGTCAAAATATGCGCTATCACGTACTCAGTGATTTTGCTACGACGCGCGAAGACGTGGATGAGTACCAGTGGAGCAAGGACGAGGATTTCTGCAGGGACTATCTCCTGAATTCTCTAAACCCTCGCCTCGTGATGACCTACAGCTCATACAAAACTGCGAAGGAAATCTGGGATCGCCTGAACGCACAATTCCAGAAAGAAGAGGGACTGTCGAAGACTCTCCTCAGAGAGAAATTTTTTAACTTCAAATTTAATGCAAATTCGTCAGTTACCTCCCAACTGATCGATCTGGAGAATCTGCGTCTCAAGCTGGAAGACGAACAGTCTGACATGTCCGATAACCTATTCGTCAGTTTGATCCTGAGCAAACTGCCTCCTGAATGGAATACTTTCAAGACTGAAATGCACAGACTGAAGGAGAGGATCGCATTGGATGAACTCAAAAGGTTCATCCACATCGAAGATCAAAACGCTGCTGGCAAAAGCCTGGAACAAGCTGGCCAATCCTCACAGGTTGCCAACTTCGTTTCACGACCCAGCAAGCCTCCTCGGAAGCCTGCAGCTCCCAAAAGTGATGCCTCTGCACAGGTACAGGCCAAAAAGCCATCTCTCAAAAGGAAAAGAGGCAAGTGCCATAACTGCGGCAAGTGGGGTCACTGGGCAGTTAAATGCAAAGGACCGAAGAAGAAGGAGGAAGCCCCACAGAACGCTACAAACATGCTGGTCGACGTCTCTGGTCCTTCGTCCTTCGTGGCCATGATTGGAAGTAGTCACCACACTTCGTCTTCAGAGTGGTGGCTGGACAGTGGTGCAACCTGTCATGTGACGAATGACAGAGCTCTTCTCACTGACGTTACTGAGGTCAGAGATAAAGTAGAAAACTGCAATGGAGGAAAGACTGAAGTCAAGTATGCTGGGACAGCACAGCTGGTTCTCTCTTCAGGTAAAACTCTAATTTTATTACATGTTAGAGTAGTTCCTAGTTTAACTAAAAACTTAATTTCCATTAGTTTGTTAGATAAAGCAGGAATGTCCTTCACAACCTCTAGCGGTAGAATAACTTTAACTGTTAATTCCCATTACTATGGTTGTGCTTACTTGATCAACGGAATGTATAGACTTAGCCTTAATAATGATAGCATAAACCAAGTGAGTTCAAACTTAATAGATCCTAAATTGTTACATAACAGATTAGGACATGTGAACTACAGGAAAATGCGTGATCTAGCTAATAGTCATAACATCCCCTTAGATCTTTCTATTCGGTTTGATAAATGTGAGGTGTGTGCACAAACCAAGATCACTAGAAAACCATTTAAGTCTGTTTCTAGGAGTACACAACTTCTTGATTTGATACATTCAGACCTTTGTGATTTTAAGAGTCACGCCACTAGAGGGGGAAAGAAGTATCTCATCACGTTCATCGACGATTATTCCAGATACTGTCATGTCTATTTATTGAAATTGAAAGATGAAGCTTTTGAGATCTTCAAGATCTTCAAATCCCGGGTTGAAAATCAATAAACCTGAAGATTAAGCGTTTTAGAAGTGATCGAGGAGGAGAGTATAATGCAATAGAGTTTCAAGACTTTTGTGCCTCTGCGGGTATAATCCTAGAAACCACTGCTCCCTACTCACCCCAGTCTAATGGTATTGCTGAGCGAAAGAATAGAACATTAACAGAAATGCTGAATTCTATGCTCCTTACTGCTGGCATGCCTAATTCCTTTTGGGGAGAAGCAGTCCGAACTGCTAATCACATTCTGAATAGATTGCCTCATGCTAAGCTCACTTCCACTCCGTATGAGCTGTGGCATGGCCATCCTTGTAGATTTGACACTCTAAAGACTTGGGGTTGTATTGCCTATGTTAGGATACAAGACCTTAAGAGACCTAAGGTGGGACCTAGAACAATAACTTGTGTATATCTAGGTAGTGCAGAAGATAGTGCAGCAGATAGGTTTCTAGATCTGTCCACCAATACTGTGATAGAATCTAGGGATGTTATTTTCTTTGAAAATAAATTTATCAAAGATCATGGTTTAACCGTCTCCGGGTCTACTGAGATGATTTCTGAATCTCATGTAGGACCTGAAGCTGGCCCCTCTGGCACTGCTTCCCAACCTGTAGAGGATAATCTTATCCCTGTAAGAGTATCTACAAGAGATAGAGTCCATAAGAATTTTGGTGAAAATTTTGTCACCTACCACTTAGAGGATGATCCATTTTCCTACCAGGAAGCAATGCGATCTAGAGATTCTTTAATGTGGGCAGAAGCCATCGATGATGAAATGGACTCGCTGCTACGGAATAACACCGGCATCTAGTGGACCTCCCGAAAGGAGCCAAAGTACTTGGATGCAAGTGGGTGCTGAAGAAGAAATTGCACAGTGATGGGTCTATAGCGAGATACAAAGCGCGTCTAGTCGCTAAAGGCTATAAGCAGCAAGGGGGAATTGACTACTTTGACATCTATTCACCTGTGTGTCACCTATCCACTATTAGAATTCTTCTCGCCTTGGCCTCTATCGAGAACTTCATAGTTCATCAGATGGATGTCAAGATAGCCTTCTTGAATGGAGAGCTCGATGAAGAGATCTACATGGCACAACCTGAAGGTTATGTTCATCCAGATCAAAAAGACAAAGTGTGCAAATTAGACAAATCCATCTATGGGCTTAAACAAGCACCCAAGATGTGGCACATAAAGTTTGACCAAGTGGTAAAAAGTTTTGGCTTTCAGTCTAGTCTTTCAGACAAATGCCTTTACCACCGCTATATGTCAAATAAAACAGTCATCATATGTCTATATGTGGATGACATGTTGATCCTGGGTTCAGATCTTGTTGCAGTAAAGGATATCAAATCCACACTCGCAAAAGAATTTGATATGAATGATCTCGGTCCAGTCGATACCCTGTTAGGTATGAAGGTTAGAGTTGATAAGGGTAGAGTTACTCTTAGTCAGGCTCATTACATTGAGCAACTTCTTTCGACCTGGGGATATGAAAACTGTAGGCCTGTAGAGACACCTTTCGATCACAATGTAAAATTGAGTCCAAGTGTTGGAACAAGCATTGATCAAGTCAAATATTCCAAAATTATTGGGAGTCTCATGTACGCCACAAGCTGTACTCGACCAGACATTGCCTACTCTGTTAGCATGCTGAGTCGCTTTACCAGTAGTCCGAGCAAAGAGCACTGGGATGCTCTCGATAGGCTGATGAGATACCTGTCAGGTACCAAGAATCACGCCCTGTGCTACACTGGTTACCCACCTACTGTGGATGGATATTCTGATGCCTCGTGGTGTTCAGAAGTCAGTAACAGCAAATCTACCAGTGGATACATATTCACTCTGGGTGGAGCTGCTATCACTTGGAAATCCAAAAGACAGACCTGTATAGAATTGTCTTCTATGGAAGCCGAGTTGTTTGCCTTAGCTTTGGCTGGTGAAGAGGCAGACTGGATCAGAAATCTGATACTAAATATTCCCTTGTCTAGGTTACAAGTCAACTCACTGAGCTTGTATTGCGATAACCAAGCAGCAACCCAAGTTGTTAAAAATGCCCTCTACAATACTAAGAGGAGACATGTACGACTGAGACACGCTCTGCTAAACTATCTGAAAGAACAAGGAATTATCTCTTTGGTCGACGTGCGATCAAAAGATAATCTAGCTGATCCATTGACGAAAGGAATGCCCAAAAACCGGTTAATCAAAACAGTGGGGGAAATGAGACTACAGACGATTTAGATCACCTTAGCCTACATCGATGTTTTGATTTCTCCTGGTTTCCTTTGTCAAAGCAAGCATGTTGTGCTCCGTTGATGTTTTTGGTTGCTGAGTACGAATCTGGTGAGTTATTTCATTCCAAATTTGATGTTAATAACTTTACCTGGATTCGTCTTCTCTTACCTTGGAGGAGAGTGTTATTCCAAACTTGATAACACAATCTGACTCGGTTTGACTCTTCTTTAGTTAAAGGGTTTTCATTCCAAACTTGATGATCTCCACTTAGCTTTAGAAGAACAGTAACCTGGACATTCTATATTGGAACACAGATATCGCTGCGGTGTGCAGAAGTCTATAAATCGTCTCGTTAGAAACCGATATTAGATTCTGAGGTTGAACCTATAATACTCTAAATATTCCTTCAAACTTAATTATTAAGTACTACGTTCCTTTTTGTTGAACTAGATACTTGTACATTTTCAAAAGCATGAATTCATTTCTAATGACATTCCATGTTGAAAATTACAGGAGTTGCTGTTAATGGAGGAGCACTGGCAGGATGGGATCCTGAGCAGGATGATTTACTGGACATCTGAGGCCGACGACAGTTAAAGTGTTATTTGTTTTCTGTTGTTTTATCTCTGCTTAGAGCACTGTTTAGCTCTCTTTGATTCACTTGCTATTAGACTATTGCTCTTTTTGTTGATTCTAGTCACTATGTTTGATGGACTTGTGCTATGATCGTACTTTAGACTGTTTTGTAGTGCAGCTGAGATTTACTGTTTATCTTTATGAGTGCATACATTTTCTGTTAAGTCTAATCAGTTTTTGCAGGTGTTGGACACGGTTGTGTACTGTTCACGTTTTTGGTTGAATTTACACAAACCACCCTAATCGTCGTCGGGTTTACCGCGGACATAGGAGGAAATTGTTAACGCATTTAACTATTATGTCCGCGTGTCCGAACCGACACGATAGGTCTTAACGGGTTGCGTGTCGACCTAGGGCTCCGCCCTAAGCTAGAGATATTATATAACCCTCATTCCAAACTTGATGAGGGCTATGGACTATCTTGAGCGCCTCTAACCCTAACAAAAAATCATTGAACTTCTCGAGCTCCTCGTCAAGCATTCGCACGAACCATTCCTCGAATCCGATCCACGGGTGGCGTCGGCTCCTTCGTCGCCGTCCACCGAAAGAAGAGGACAATCATCATGTTCTTTAAGATTTTGGATTTTGATTTAACTTTTTTTTAATCTTTCTGATTAGAAATAGAAATGTGGCTTAATTTTCTTAATGTAACGATGCGAGTATTTATCTGTAGGGGAAATAAGCGTGCTTTCATCTCTAGATTTACATGGAGAGCTGGTAAGTGCTTCATCTTGCTCTTACTTCAGATTTATTCAATTTAGAAGCGCGGGATGAAGTAGTTGGTATGGGCTCAAAAGATAGTCGGAGTAGTGTCATTGTCGGCGGCCTGGGCTCGAAAGGTCGCCAGAGGAGTTCCTACATTATCGGGCCCAGCTCAGGAGAACGAAGACATCGACCGCTTAAGTTTAAAGTTGGAATGTGGATAGACGTTTATAGACTCAAATAAAGTAGGAAAATAGTTAATTTGTACACTATGCACAACCTATGCATTAAAAAATCATAATTTTATGTAAATTAGAGAAGACCACAGAGAATCTACACATTGAATTCCCCTTTCTTTTTAATATTATCCAAACTACTTCAACATCGTTGCGGGTCGTTCGGGTGCTCTGGTAGACCGGTCGAATTGAGCCACCTTAGCTCGGAAGCGAACCGAGCGCGCAAACAGTCAAAGAGAGATTCGTTGAGTACACTGAGACTTTTTAACGTGGAAAACCCGGAAAGGGTAAAAAACCACGCGACCGGAGCTGTGCTGACCAAACTTCACTATCTTCTGAGAGCTTACAGTTAGGTACTTAGAAGTAGAGCGCGACAGGCCGCCGCTCGTTACAATAATAGAGAGAGCGAGAGAGAGAGAGTTCCGAGGGTGACAGGTCACCTCTTGGAAAACTAAGTCTTTTTCCTTCTGAGAACTGTGGGGAACAAAAGTGAGAATGCTCCAGAGAACGAAAGTGAGAATGCTGAGTCGCCTTTTGGGATGAGGGAAATCTTCAAGTCCACGAAGGAGATCTTCAATCGCCGAAGGAGAATTCCGTGAAAATCTTCAAGGAGCTCTCCCGGATGCCGAAGGCAAGGTCCCCTCAAATGAAGGCTCTGGGCTCCTTTTATAGCTTTGGCCGGGGGTAGCCCGGTAATTTTGCCGTTGTAACCACCGTAACCACCTGGCGGACGAATCACACTTTCCAGTTCGGAGCACGCGGATCGCCATTTTTCGTAAATGACCGTCTCGCCCTCGGGCAGTTCGGGCAGCTTTGTTGAAGGCGAAAAAGGCGACAAGCCGTTCCTGCGATCTGAGAAATTAGAAAGACAAAAAGTGAGCGCACCTATAATGTGAAAGTGCTCTGAGCGCGCTCAGAAGTGTTCTGGGTGCACATGGAAGCATTTTTGGTGGAATCCGGAACCCGAAGAGCGGGCGGCGAGTCAGAAGGGGATTCACCCTAACCTCGCTACGGGGGAGAGCGGCTCGGCCGCACCCTAAGGGGGGCGCGGCGCGGTCGCACCCGAGGGGGGGTGCGGCTTTGCTTGGCCGCATCCCAAGGGGGTGCGGCCGGAGCCGCACCCAAGGGGGTGCGGCCGGAGCCGCACCCAAGGGGGTGCGGCTTGGCTTGGCCGCACCCCATGCGAGTGCGGCCTGGCCGCACCCAAGGGGGTGGGGCTTGGCCGCACCCCTCATAGGGTGCGGCTTGGCCGCATCCCAAGGGAGTGCGGCCTGGCCGCACCCCACCTGGGGTGCGATTTGGCCGTACCCCCCACTATGGGGGGTGCGGCTATTCGCACCCCACTAGTGGGGTGCGGGTTAATCGCACCCCAGTAGTGGGGTTCGGTCATGGCGGCGTGCGACGTGTTTCGTGCGTGTTCTCGCACTGGCGGTTGGCGGCGGAAATGACGGGTTCAGTTTCTTCAACTCAAGCGATCATGTGTTGACCGTTGACCCCACCTCTCTTTAGTGGAGTTTTCTCTAGACGCACCCCCAGAACTTTTATGGATGTATAACAAACATAATTACAAATTTTTATATTAGATCTTACTATTAAATATTATTTTTATTAAGAATAAATATAATCATAAATATATGTTTATACAATAAAAATTCATGCCGATTAATATTTTATATTTGGAAAGAATAATAATAATTTTAATAAATTAAATTAACATGTGCCCCCAAAACGTACACATTGCTATTACATATAGCCTATGCCCTTTAAAATTACAAAAATCTTCCATATACACACACTCCTTCTAACGATATTTATGTACACATTAAAAGCAAATCAAAAATGGATATCCGCACACCATTAATAATGACAAATCATACTTTTTGAAAATTACTCGGTGCAAACAAATATGCTAACAACAAATCGATATTGTTAACATCAAATCAAATTTAAAAATTAGAAAATGTCATTATTTTTCAACCATTGAGAGGGTTTGAGGATAATTGCTAATCAAAGTGACCTAAAGTAAAAAAAGAAAATAAATGGTGAGTTCTTGAGTCTCTAAAGACAAGATTTTTCACCTACTTTAGCTTTTTGAATAACTAAGGTCTGATCCAAGAAAAAAAAAATTCTGATTTCAGCATTCATGCACCACATAGTTAAGCATTCATGCACCACATAAGTTAACTGACAATCTCAATTTATGCATGAGTAAAGTATGATCATTAAATTTTCTGTACAATTTTTTTTATATTTTCTGGCACTGTAATCTCAAGAGTCTTTTGTTATGTTATATTACCCTTTGAAATTTTCTGAAAGATAAGAATTTGATTATATACATCTTATTGCACTTCTTTGTCAATTAATATTTATTGTGCATGCATATACTGAATAAACAAATCGTTATATAATGTGAAAAGGTTTCGACTCAATGCGAGAGAGAATCGGAGTGAGTTTTCGGCGACGGCTTGCGGCCTATGGTTTGCCCGTAGAAAATTTTATGAGCTAATTTTAGATGAGAATTTTAAGTTATGTTGGTGTGCGGATAACCGTTTTTTGATTTGCTTTTAAAAATCAGAACTAATTTAAAATGAGAATTTTAAGTTATGTTGGTGTGCGGATAGTCATTTTTGATTTGCCTTTAACAATGCCCATTATTTATGATTAAACATTCGTAATATCAATATTATCGCTCCTTTTAAATTTAATAACTTTAAATTCTTTTTTTTTTTATAATTTAAATTATAATATCGCATTAAAAATAAATAAATTTTTAAACCAAATAAATAAATATGATTTTGTAAGGACAAAATAGAGAGGAGAGAGAGAGAGGAGGTTGTCAGGTGCGAGGCTCCAAGTTGCGGGAGTATCGTAGCGCCAGCCGGACCGGAGCCCCCTGAGTACTGTCACTCGTGTGTGTGTGTGAGTGGCAGCATCTCATACTCCACTAACAATACTAATCAATCTTTATGATCATTGTACAAATTTTATCCAAGAATTAAGAGTAGAAAAAGCTTTCAGCACTTTTTTAAGCCTTTGGAACATTATTGTCCCCAAGTGTAGGGGGGTGATGGAGTCCACGAGGGAGGAAAGGAGGCGATGGAGATTGAACTATGAGGGGTACGAGGCTACGAGCGAAAGGGATCAGCGAACAAAGTTGGGGCTGGTGCTTGAGTAACCTCTCTATTTTGAAGCTCCGATGCCATTGAATCGTCAATGTCGATGGTTTTGAACGCAGCAGAACGGCTTTTGCTTGCCCGGGAGAAGTTCTTCTCCTGTAAAACACTCAATGTGAAGCCTTGAGAACTAATTCATTCAATAACTTGGGTGACTTTTAAGTTACACCCCTCTATTTATGGAAATTACAAAAATACCCATGTAAGCATAACATGCATGCAGAAAAATACACCCCATAGCCCCCACAAAAAATCATCTTTGTACATGCAGGTTATGAAAAATAAACTCTAAAGGAAGATTTATGTAATTTTGAAAACCGTAGAGGGCAACCTGGAAATTATGCTACAACAACAACACTCGAGCCTTTATCCCACCGTAGTGGGGTCGGCTATATTGATCCTTTATCGCCATTGCGCCCTATCTGTAATCATAGTCTCACTAATGCCTAAGTACATCATGTCTTTCCTTATAGTTTTATTCCAAGTCGTGAACCATCTTAAACGAGCTTCTAACATCTCTACAATTGGCGTCACTACTGTCTTATCCCTGATACATTAATTCCTAATTTTATCCAGTCTCGTGTGACCGCACATCCACCAAAGCTTCTCATCTCAGCAACTATCATTTTTTGCTCATGTACATCATTCACTGCCCAACATTTAGGACCGTAGAGCATTGCTAGCATAATTGCAGTACAGTAAAGCTTGCCTTATTAATGGCACTTCACGATCACATAAGATCCCAGACGCACCTCTCTACTTCAACAAACCTGCTTGGATTCTATGTATCACATCTTTATCTACACCTCCCAGATATTTAAACCACTCACTGCGAGAAATATCTTGGTCAACCAATTTAATGAAGGAGTCATCCGACCTTCTTGCACTACTAAATTTAAGCTCCATATACTCTATATTTGTCCTGCTAAACCCAAAACCCTTCTTTCCTAAAGTCATAGCGGCGGAACTAGGATTTTATCTCAGCCCGGGCACCAACTAAAATTCAAGATGTTCATTCTTTGATCCAAGTTTATTGCTATATTTTGCACTTCCTCTATTGGGTTCTTGGTGTTTAATAAGTTTATATTTTCCTGGGTGCTGACATTTTTAGAGCTTAAAACAGAAAAAAAAATATCTCTCGTCTGGACCGGCAAAGCTCTGGCGGAGGGAACGAAAGGGCTGGCGAGAAAAATGGCGAAGGCAAGGGGCTTCGCGAGAGCCTCGCAGCTTGTTTTATTCCAAAAATCATACCCGGGCACGTGCCCGGGTGTGCCGTAACATGGGTCCACCTATGCTAAAGTGTCTCGCAAAAATTCAAGTTCCACGTTTAGACCCTCATCGACCAAAATAATATCATCTGCAAATAATAAACACCAAAAAGGTATTGCTTCTTGGATATATATCCAGTGAGCTCATTTAAGATAAGCGCTAATTTCGAAAGAAAAAAAATGGATAATTAATAGTAACTCTAAATACCAAAACTGTCATCTGAAAAATCAAAATGATGCATAAATTAGCAACCCAAAAAGGCTTCTTATAATAAATGCATTCTCTCCACATAAGAATTAATGAGCCACTGGTTGAGAGGCTCACCACATCCCACAAAACACCCAGAATTGCTGCTAGCAGCGAATGGAAACCCAAAGAGATGAAGCAGCTCCTCCACAGCCTGCCTGACCAGGGAAGATCCCGTAACCCGGCTTCGCCTTCCCCACCCTGTTATTATATCAATCCGCCGCGGGCCAACTCCCGCGCGGAGAATCCGCCGACGAAACCACGCCAGCGTCCTCGACAGCGCGGTGACCGCGGTCCCTTCCGACATAACGTGGAGGTTGATAAGCCAGTGCGATTCGCTCTTCTCCGTCAACGACTCGGGGTACACGTTTCTTTGGGCGGCGACTTCCCACACCAACCCCGCCTCCTCCTTGAGACCCGACTTGTGAAGGAAATCCACGACGGCGTCGACTAAGCCTCTTTTACTTTCCCGATCCTCGCTGTGCATCAGGTCCAGGAAACGGCCGGTATGGCCCCTAACGTTTTCGCCGCTGGGCTCGGAATCCGGCAGAGATGAGAGGAAGGAGTGAGCTGGGTGACCTGTGATGGACATTAACTCGCGGCACACCGCCATTTCAGAACTGGACTCTGTGCAGCAGCTGAGAAGAAGAGTGTAGGTTTGCGAGGACGGAGCCAGCCCCATCCAAAGCATGTCCAGAAGCAAATCACGGGCCTCGAAGAAGCGGCGCGCCCGGAGATACGCGCTCAACAGCGAGTTGCCTGTAGGAATGTTCGGCTTCAAACCCCCGCCGATCATCGCTTGGTACCACGCACGAGCGCGCTCGACGTTTCCCGCCTTTCCCCACATATCCACCAGAATGCCGTAGACGGGCTCGTCGGGGATGCAGTATCTCCTCATCTCGGCAAAGACGGCCTCCGCCTCCTCCGTATGACCGCAATGAGCGAGCGCCTCCATCACGATGCTGTAGGTCACCTGATCGGGACGAAATCCGGCGGACTGCATGTCTCGGTAGAGCTTCACCGCGCTGTGATAATTTCTCGACTTCGATTCCAAAGCGATCATGATATTGTACGTGACGAGATTCGGAATGCACCCGTTTTGGATCATCTCGACGTACATGTCATGGGCGGCGGCAAGTCGACCGCCTTTGCCGAGGCAGTTGACCATCACGCTGTACGTGAAAGTGTCCGGGGAAAGACCCTCCGCCTTCATTCTTCGATAAAGATCGAGAGCTAGATCGAGAAATCCGGCTTTCGCGTGAATATCGATGAGAGTGCAGTAAGTGACCAGATCAGGCTCATAGCCAAGTTGCTGCATTTCATGAAAAACCTTAACAGCCTCCCCGATGAAGTTCGCGCGACCATATGCGTGGATCATACGATTATACGTGACAACAGTAGGCCTGCGCCCATCGCCAATCATTTCTCCTAGGAGATTGATCATGGTGTTGAATTCCCTCGCCTGCCCAAGAATTCCGATCATGGTGGTGTACGTATATTCATCGTGCTGGAATCCAGGCTGTCCTTTTAGCCATCGGAAAAATCCAAGCGCGATGGAATGATCGTGCACCAATTTTAGCACTTGGTTAGCTTGAAAGGCGTCCAATTTGTGCTCGAGATTATTCAAGCAAGCTTCGGCGGAAGAACCCCATTTTTGCCTCTGGAGAACTTGATGATACTGCTCAATAGTAAACAGAGAGTTCATAGGAAGCTTGGTAGAGTGAGCCTGCAACCTAGAAGATTTCAGAGGTTGGGAGAATTTATGGGCTGCACCATTTTCCTCTGTCTCCAGCACGCGCTGTCTATACCCACGCGTGTTTAGTACCTGTACCTTGGATTGCGCTTTGTTCTTCTTAGCTCTCGTTGAATTCGACTTTTCTGATCTGCCTATTGAATCGCTACGAACAACAGAAACAGAACCGGATCCTGACTCTGTGCTGGCGAACGAATTTGTCTGAACCTTCGTGTAATCGGCTCGACTTCGAGGCCTTTCATAGGACGATTTTGGAAGTGTCGTGGGCTGCCTGGAGTCAACCGAGCAGCTATGCTGATCGGGAAGAGCTTGTTTAACCGCTGTCGGGATGTTTGAGTCAATCATCTTACTGGCAGCGGAGAACCGATCATCTATAGCTTTAGACGGGAGAGTCAAATCTTTGTTCGAGGTACGAACAACATTTAGGTTTGACTTAATCTTCGCATTTACGGCGATTGCATTTGATCCAAGCGAAGAGATTGGGCAAGAAGAAGTCTTGGAGGTTAACTGAATAGTAGAACCAATTGCATTCCTGAAACAGGAAGACGCTGTACTGGAAGCAGGAGTAGATAGAACATGAGGCATTTGTTGATTAATTAGGGCATCAGAACTGTTGGGGTGCCGTTTTGAAGCCGTCCTATCATCTTCTGAAGAAGATTGGGAGCCATCGGTGGCACCGCGTATCGGTCCGCTTATGTAAAAGGACCTCGCGCACTGGGAAAGTTGGCTAATTTGCTTGGCCCTCAACATCTTGTGAATTAATCAAGGTCCAAGATCACAATTCTAGCTGTAAAATGAACTCATAAATAAATAATATCATAAACTGATTTCCCAATTATCGGAAAGAAACAAAAAAATCATGTGTTAGAACTGCGAAAATTTATATGATTTGATGTCTTCTGCAAAAAAAACTAGAAGAAAGATTATCATCAATCATGAAAAAGAAGCCTGAAATTTATTATGCTTTTAAATGCATTAGCAGAACACTATTATTTGGATTCATGAAGCCAGAAGCTAAAAAATTTACAACAGTGAAAGAAAATCATGAGATTCTCTACATAGTGCCTCACAATTAGTAACATCACTGCTAATTGTGCTAAAGAAAATGATAGTAAATATCAAATGTTAAAATTTACAAAAATATATGGGTATTAAAAAATATAGCATGTAAATAGCTGCTTACACTGCCACTGGGGCTATTTTTTTTACTCTATACTGCTCACAATATTGGGGAAGAGCTGCAAACAACTATCCCAGAGGGATGCCAACAGCAAGCAGACAAAAAGACAAATGAATGAGTAGGAAAACCCACTTTTCCAGCAAGAGAAAAGTTTAAAAATGCTAGTTGATTTTCTCAGAAAGGTTTCGTTTGTTTGGGCATTTATTCTCCGTTGCTTCTTCTCTCAACACGGTATAAGTCTCGCCGAAATCAGGGCAGGTAGCTTAATCGGTGATCAATCTCTCGGATCCGGCCACTCGTGCGCTTAGCGTCTGTAACAATGTGACTCGGTGGCTCAAAACATCCGCTTGTTTGTTCTCAGCACATGTTGTGTTTAAAAACATATTGGAAGTCGTACAGACACTCGTTTGTCACTGGTGCAATAAATGAGTGTCACAGGGGAAGAAAGTGGGCGTATTTTAATAGACGATCCACGACCACTAAAATGCAATCCCATGTATTGGAGCGAGGGAACTTCGAGATAAAATCCATAGAGTTATCCTCCAAAATCCGGACCGGGATAGGGATGGGTAGAAGCAGACCCCCAGAAACAATGGTCTCGTACTTTGCACTCTGACATGGCTAGCACGCTGCCACGAATGTCTTGACCTGTTGGAACATGTCAGGCCAAAACAGAGATGTCGCGAGGCGGCGAAATGTCCAGAAAGCTCCGGCGTGACCCGCTTCCGGGGTTGAGGGAAACTCTGCAAGTAGGCGTGGATGAGCTGCGACGAAACTGAGAGAACTTATTAGGGAACCAGAAGAGAAAACAACAAGGGAGGGAGCCGGCTGTACAACCCTCATATTTCTCGAATCGGTGTGACCCGACCCGGACGAGGCCTGGGTAGCGAGCGAGCAAAACCCTAAACCGCGAAAGAGGCCACGGAAGGAGTGGGAGAATTTCTCCCACTCATCCGGGCGAGTGGGAGGGGCCCTCCCACTCGTCGGGCGAGTGGGAGGGGCCTCCCACTCGCCGAGCGAGTGGGAGGGGCCTCCCACTCGCCGAGCGAGTGGGCGAGGCCTCCCACTCGCCGCCCCCTTTGGGCGAGTGGGAGGGATCCTCCCACTCGACCAGTAGGTAGGGAGGTCAGTATGACCTCCCGTGAGGGGGGGGGGGGGGGGGGGGGGGGGACGGACACCTCGAGTCCCACTCGCCCCCCCCCGCACGCGTGATCGATGGCGGTCGTGGTTGGACTGCGGATAGCAGGATTTTTGCTATTCGCAGCCCATTTTTGGGAAAGTCTATAAATAGACCCCCATGGGCACCTTGGGAAGGGTTGGTCTCTACCCCCTCCCTCGCGTGGTCTTGTGAGCAAGCACCCCCCCCCCCCCCCCCCTCCCCTGTCACCTTCCAGTTGACGGTGAGGTGGTTCTTAGTGCCCTCCAAGGTGCCCAGGCTCAGCATTGGCTTGGGAGGGGGAGTTCCGAGTGGGCTTCCGGGTGTGTGGTGGGACCTCCTCGCTGAAGCTTAAGGGGTTCGTTTTCTAGATTCAAGTGTTCTTCAAGGGCAGGGTCTTTCAGTTCCTAGTAACCGGTCAAGGGTCTAGGCTTAGGTCAAGTAAGGGTTAGTCGCAACCCCCTTTCAAACGCTGAAGCCGGGAAACTGGTTTCAACATTCTGGTGCGGTGAGCGTGGAAGCGACTAGTTCGGAAACCTCTGAGCCAAGTCCCATGGCTGGAAGCGACGAGTTGGGAGACCCGCCTCCGCTTTGCGAATATGTGAAGAAGAGCGATTTCGACGAATTCAGCAAAAAGATCCTGGAGTTCATGCAGGCCATGTCCTCCGCTCGCGGCGAATGCTCAACACCATCTGCACCTAGGATCGCCTCACTCCCCCTAGTGGAAGTAAGAAGCAGTCAGCAAGGGAGGGAACCGGCTTCGGAGGAAGGTTTGGGCCTCCAAGCACGGGTGCTTTTCAATAGTTCGCCCCGGACCAGCTGCCCGGGCGGGGAGGTGATGGGAACACCTCCCCTCAACCAAGAAGAATGGAGGAGCCCTTTTTGCGAGCTGGTCATGTCAGCTCCCGTCCCGGATGGGTTCCGCGATCCCGCCATGTCCTACTACGAGGGGGATAGCGATCCACTCCAGCATCTCCAGTGGTTCGAGGACATGACCTCGATCAGGCAAATGTCGGACGCCTTCATGTGTAGGCTTTTCGCCGTCTCATTCCAGGGAAAGGCGAGGGATTGGTTCCACTCGCTCCCGGCGGGAACCATCTTCCGTTTCGAAGATCTGCGTCGAAGTTTCTTGTTGAGATTCTCTACCTCGAAGAAGAGGAGAAAGAGTATGGAAGCCTTGTTCGCAGTCAGGCAGAAGCCAGGGGAGCCGCTGGCTGACTACATGGACAGGTTCCAAGCGGAGGTCCTCCTTGTCGTCGAAGTGCCCGGGCACACCCTGCAGCTGGCTTTCACCCTTGGGCTGCAGCCGGGGCTGTTCCGGATGAGTCTAACTCGGGACCCTCCGTTGTCTTTCGAGGAGTTAATGAAGCGTGCCGATCGCGAAACCGAGGTTGAAGCTACCAATCAGGAGTTCGTGGCTAGGTTAGCCGAGGTAGCAGAGGAGGAAAGGAAAGAGCGTGGAGGAAGAAAGAAGGAGGAAGTGAAGAGTCAGGGACAACAGGGACCTCCCGTTGGGCAGGAGCAAGGCTGGAAGTCGCAACCGACAGCTGCCCGACCAGCTTGGAGGTCATAGGTTGGTCCCCCTCAAGGCCAAGGAAGGGGCCACTTCCAGGGAGGAGGAGGCTATCAGGGGAGGCACGGGCGGTTCCACCCAGCAGGATGGCAACAGGGCCCGGGGCCGCTGCAAGTGCAGCCCCTGCAAGCCATGGCCATCGGTCGGAAGAGAAGCGGAAGGAAGAGGGGACGTTGGGAGAAGCAGGGAGGCGAGCTGGCGCTGCTATATTGTGACTTCCACCAGCAGGAAGGTCACGCGACCGCAGCTTGCCCCGAGTTCCTCGAGATGAGGGAAGAAGGAAGAGCCCCAGCAGGAGGGAAGCAGCTGTGCCTGGAAGGACCTCGGACAGTGGAAAAGGGGAAGAGCAAGGAGGAGGATGATCCATGCGAAGAAAGGGTCGATATAGGGGCCCTAGGAGGGATCGGGGTCATCCACGGGGGAGCAGGCAAAGAGGCCACCCGGAAGGGGAGCCTCCATGCCATATACCGTCGGGGCATTGCCTCGACCTCCCGGTCCCCACCTCCGAGCGAGAAGATTACCTTCTCCATCCAAGACCTGCCGCCAATGAGGATCCTTTCTGCGACGCGCTGGTCATCAAGGCGGCGATCGAGAACTTCACCGTCTCCCGGATCCTAGTCGACAACGGGAGCTCGGTGAACGTGGTGTTCAAGAAGGCCTTTGAAGGAATGAAGGTTGACGTCAAGCGAGTGCTAGCATCGGATGGGCCACTTTTCGGATTCTCCGGGGAGAGGAAAGAGGTGGAAGGGGGAGTCGAACTCCTCGTCACCCTGGGGGGAACTTCAAAGAATTGTCGGTTCGTCATCGTGGACGCGCCGAGCAGTTACAACGCCATTTTTGGGCATCCCCTCATCAGTGCGTACAAATGCGTGCCGTCCTCCTACCATCAGTGATTGAAGTACAACTCCGGAAAGCTCCAGGTGAGAGTCAGGGGGGATCCCCGGGAGGCGCGCCAGTGCTACGTTACTGCGGTCAACACAATCGGATGGATGCAAGCAGCCGAAGAAGTGGAAGAAGCGATGGCAGGAATGGCTAAGGAGCAGGCGGCAGAATGAGCCCAGAATAGGCGAGGTGTAAGGAAATGCCCAGGGAAGGGCGAGATGTAACGGCGTGCCCAGATAGGGGCGAAGTGTAGTGAAGTGCCCGGATAGGGGCGAGATGTAAGGAGGGGCCCAGAAAAGGGCGAGGTGTAACAGGATGCCCAAAGGGGCGTAGCGTAAGTAAGTTGTAATAGGTAAGAACTATGAATGGGAAAGGGGTTCTGGAAGAATATCCAGGTTCAAAATCCCTGACTAGAGACCCTCCGCCGGGTTAAGTCATGCCGGTGGAGGGGGGACGTATCAGGTCAACTCGTGGCTTGGTGATTAGATTGAGAAGGCGTGGAGTTCCTCCACACCCGGTTGAGCTAAGACTCCCAGGACATGGATAGGTACTCCCACCTCCAGACAGATTGGGAAGGCGTTGAGTTCCTCCACACCCGGTTGAGCTAAGACTCCCAGGAGGTGGATGGGTACTTCCGCCTCCAATCGATAGGATCCCTGACTAAAAGAGACCACTCCACAGACTCAGTCGTATTAACAGATGAGAGACTCATCGGGCCAGTCAACGACTCGGTGACCGATTCAAGCAAAGGTGTCAATTCCTCAAGCAGTAAAGGAAAAAAATAAGCTGGGACAATTCGTTTAGATAACTACTGATTCGTTGATAACATGTACTACACGAATTGTTACTTCACTTTTCTAGTACATGCAGGCTTAAAGGAAAAAGGCAAACACAAAAAATACATAGTTCTCAGGAGGAACGGGAGAAAAGAAGAAGTCACAGACCGCCCTCACGACCATGGGGAGTAGCCGCCGCTGCTAGGGGGCGAGCCGGATCGCCCAGGTGAAGGAAAGAGCTCGGGTAGGATGTCGCTGGCGGAGACCCCCCTCCAGCTGTCTCGAATAGCGTCCACGTCATGGAGGCGACTCACCAGGGCTCGGGCCGTTGACGCCATGATTTTCCCCCGAGCGCGCTCGACTTCAGCGGGTCGAGATGGGGCTGGCCTCGCCGCACTCGAAGGTGCACCTCCTTCTCCTCCCCCTTCTCTTAACTGCCTATGAGCTTCGGCAAGCTGAGCCCTTAGGTCCTGCACTTCCTGGTCCGACTCCTCACATCGTCTCCTGAGCGAGTCGGCGACACCGGGTCCCTGCAGACCGGCAAGGCAAATAAGTTAGAACCTGCGAATAATAAGGAATTAAAAAGAGAAAAGGAAAGTGCATTAAGGAGGGCACGAACCAAGCCCCCGGATGACTCCTCCAGGAGTTTCTCAGCAGTGGCCAAGCGAGCGCAAGGTCAGTGGCTTTCTCTTCTGCATCCAGCTTCGACGCGTCCGCCCGCACCGACCGTTGCGAGAGACTAAGACCTCGGCGGACGGCCATGTGGGAGAGTTCGGTCGCACGAAGCTGGGCCTGGGAGCTCGCATACGCAAGGTCACGCATGGACATCTCCCTGTAGGATTCAGCATCCTGCCGACCGTAGATGCCGTAGGTAAAGCTATACGCCGCGCCATCCGTGATATCTCCCTCAATCCACGAAGGCCGCTGGGAGGTGAGGGAGACCCGGTTCATCGTCTCATCCCAATAGACGATAGGTTCGCCTAGAGGGTCCGTAGCCTTTCCCCCCATCTCAAAGTTGGGATGATTGGCCAATGCGTTGGGGTCACTCGGTTGCCCCCTCTCCCTAGGCAGTGCCCTGGAATCCCTTCGGCAAACTGCCTTCCCCCGCCGCATCCTCGGCTCCTTCGGTGGGGAGGAGGGCGCTCCCTCCTCAACCACCCGCTCCTTATCCCTCCTCTGACTCGACCCAAATATCTTCGGAGCCGAAGCCGAATCAGCCGCAACCTCCTCGTTGAGCCCATGGGCGGAGGAGGAACTTCCTCCTGCAGAGGGAAGGCGTTGAGGAAGGGACCGAACACCTGCACAAGTTGGGACGAGTTGAGCAGCAATGGGAGGAAATGAGCCATGAGAAAGACAAGTTGTCGAGGTTCAAGTACCTGCCCCCGGTTCCACGTAGGTGAGTTGATTGATGTTCTTCCAGAGGTGATCAACCTCAAAGCTCGCACCCTTAAGGAAGCGGTGCAGCTCAGCAGCCTCCCCACGTAGTGAGGGGGGTTTACAAACCTTCTCGGGCCTCTGTATGGGGGAGAAGGGGATGCCGCCCAGGTCACCCCGAACGAACACAAATGACTCGTTCCAGTGGTGGACCTTGTTGGAGGTCTCGTGCACCTCCATGTGTGTGCCGGTCAGAAAGCACACCCCGTCAGCGGTCGCTCGGAAGGTGAAGATCTTGTGGAACACGTTCAGGTCAAACATCACCTTCTCCTCCCGCAAATAGCACGCGTAAGCTGTTAACATCGAGATCGCATTTGTGTTAACCTGAGCCGGGACTACGCCAAAGTAGTCCAGGAACTCCTTCACCTCAGGCCACAAGGGCAGCCGTAGCCCAGCCTCGAAGTGAAGGAGAGGAAATGCAAGCCAGTTATCGTAAAAGGAGTTGACGGTCTCACCCCCTGATGGGCATCTGCATTTCCACCCTTCGGGGAGGTAGGAAGTCCTAAAGGCGGAGAGCTCCTCCTTGGATACTTTCCCTACGGGGAAAGAACTCTCCGAGAAGTTGACCGCGTTTTGTTCCCGACCATTCCTCTTGACAGCTGAACGGTTGGATGTCATCGTGTAGGAGTGGAAGGAAAGGGTAGCGCCGGATCTGGGAGAAAGGCAAGGCAAGGGAGGAAATGAAGGTGAAGGTCCAAAGGGGGAAGGAGGGCGTATTTATAAGGGAGGGGTAAAAGGGGAGGCGAGTGGATCATGGGATCCACTCGCCCAAGGGCATGAAGGGGGGGTGGACCAGGTGGTCCACTCGCCCCGGGCGAGCGGACCGCAAGGCCCGCTCGCCCCGAGCATAGGCGAGTGGACCTTGAGGTCCACTCGCCCGGTGCACGGGAGTGGACCTCATGGTCCACTCGCCCGGCAGAGGAGGGAGGGCCTCGCAGCCCTCTCCCCTGAGGTAGCGATGCGGACTGAAGGGTCTCTTCGCCTGCGTCTCCCCCCTGACACACCACCCAACTGCTTCGCCCTCGGACCGTCCACCCGAGGTCCCTATCCCCCGCCTGTTACTCCGCTGTCTCAGTGTTGCTGCGCTCACCCGGCATGAAAGTTAGCCAAATAATGACAGCTCAACTGAGATATAACTCGGCAGAGTTATTAAAACAAACATGACATAAACATGACAAAACAAATAGTCCGGCCGCGGAACAGACGAGCTGCTGCGACGAGTCGATCCTCATTATTACATAACAAATAGTACATCCCCAAAGGGGAGGGGTGGCTAACGCGCCGTCCACTTCCAGAAGCCCTGGTACAGGGTGAAGGGGACCCCCCCCACGCGTGGATTCAAAGTATGCCTTGGCTGAGGAGAGCTCCTCGGTCACGGTACGCACGGAGGCCTCCACCCGGCGAAAGTGATCCTCGAACGGTGTCGTCATGCCGCCAAATGCGAGCCGGACCTCCCCTCGTAGGAGATTGAGTTCAGCCTCCAGCCTCTCCACCCTACGCTCCAGCACGCCAACACGGGCGAGGGGGTCGGGTCCGGAAGATAGCCTCCCCTCCCGCAACTCCTGGGTAAGAGTCTCCAAGCGGCTCAGACGGACGAAGACGTCGGGACGGTCCTCGACGGGCTCCGAGATTGCAGTAGGAGAGTGGGGTGGCGACGAGACTTCCTTTCGGCTCGACTGGCCCGTCGAAGTCTTGCCCCCTCCAGCAGATGAGTCATCGTGAGCAGTCGAGAGGGCGGCAGGTTCCCGGACGAGAGAGATAGGACTCACCCGAGCGTCTGCACCCGTTCCCCCTACCACTCTTCGGATCCCTTCGAGGTCATCCGCGAGAAGCTATGAACAATGAAAAAGCACGTTGTCATGGACAGATGTAACCACAAGTGCGAAGCAGGAAGGAGGAGAGAACCGATACCATATCCATATCCAGTCCACGGGCAAACTCGGTCACCCCATGAGAGGATGATGACGTAACCTCCTTTACCAACTCGGGGCGGGGCTTCTTCCGAGGCGATCGCACCGCGGGGCGGGTAGGAGAAGACGGAGGGCCATGGACCAGAGCTTTAAGCTCCGTCACGTCAGACGAACCCTTCCCAGCAAAGTTTTTGAAGCGAGCCCTGAAGTCTCGAGGTGGATCCATCTCGTTCGAAGAGGGAGTGGGGGAAGCACTCAGGAAGGGTGCTCTTCTTACCCTCCTCTTCGAGGGGTCTTATATAGCCATCAGGTGGAACCCTCCAAAGATTCCCTCCGGGTCCCACCAACTCGTTCAATAGGTGGGTTGGACTTTCTTTCCGAGCTTGAGTCAAGCTCGCAAAGAGCGGGGATTGTGTACAACCCTCATATTTCTCGAATCGGTGTGACCCGACCCGGACGAGGCCTGGGTAGCGAGCGAGCAAAACCCTAAACCCCTCCCACTCGCCGAGCGAGTGGGAGAGGCCTCCCACTCGCCGCCCCCTTTGGGCGAGTGGGAGGGATCCTCCCACTCGCCCGGTGTAGGTAGGGAGGTCAGTATGACCTCCCGTGAGGGGGGGGGGGGGGGGGGCGGACACCTCGAGTCCCACTCGCCCCCCTCACACGTGATCGATGGCGGTCGTGGTTGGACTGCGGATAGCAGGATTTTTACTATTCGCAGTCCATTTTTGGGAAAGTCTATAAATAGACCCCCATGGGCACCTTGGGAAGGGTTGGTCTCTACCCCCTCCCTCGCGTGGTCTTGTGAGCAAGCACCCCCCCCCCCCTCCCCTGTCACCTTCCAGTTGACGGTGAGGTGGTTCTTAGTGCCCTCCAAGGTGCCCAGGCTCAGCATTGGCTTGGGAGGGGCAGTTCCGAGTGGGCTTCCGGGTGTGTGGTGGAACCTCCTCGTTGAAGCTTAAGGGGTTCGTTTTCTAGATTCAAGTGTTCTTCAAGGGCAGAGTCTTTCAGTTCCTAGTAACCGGTCAAGGGTCTAGGCTTAGGTCAAGTAAGGGTTAGTCGCAACCCCCTTTCGAACGCTGAAGCCGGGAAACTGGTTTCAACACCGGCGATAGGGGGAGAGAAGAGTGAGGAAAAGGGGGAGAAGAAAACCTTAGGGAGCAACCCTAATTCTTAGATTCATATAAGAATCAAAATAAAAACATAGAACTCCCCTTATAGCAGCGGGGTGCGAATATCAAGAGTTCAGGTATGCGAATAGTAAGAAACATAAATAGCATCAAAACAAAAGTATTCAAATAAGAGTAGTTCTCGCGGTCTCCTCCAATGTCGTTGGGCTATGTGCTGTTGTCTTCCTACGACTGTAGACCCTCCACGACGTAACCTCTTCATGCACTTCCATAACAATACCGCCGTTTGAAATATTTGTCTTGTCCTCAAGACAATAGTCGGCGAACTGCGGGAAAATTATCTCGGGGCAACAATATAGCGTAGGAGTCCGAACGATTGAGTCAAGACAGTAGGACTTCCTCAGAATCGGTGTCACCCGAAAGGTGGTGGCAGCGGCCAAGTATCTTGGCGGGGTAGTAAGGCGCTTCACTGGAGAGATCGATGTCGGCCGAAATGTGGTCCACGGTAGGGTGACCGCCCACCTCACTGCGCAGCTGAGAGACATGTAAAATCGGGTGTATGTGGCTTCCGCTAGGGAGGCGTAGACGGTATGCAACGACACCAATACGAGCGATGATTTCAAAAGGGCCGAAGAACCGAAGGGCCAACTTCTGACAGGGTCGGCGGGCTACCGAAAGTTGTCGGTAAGGGTGGAGCTTGATGAATACCTTCTCTCCCACTTGGAAGGAAAGATCTCGCCTCTTCCAGTTCGCAATGGACGTCATTTTCTCTTGAGTCTGTCGTAAGTGGTGTTTCAGTTGGTCTAGGATGGAGTCCCGATCGCAAAGATGGTTGGCAAGGCTTTCCACTTGGCATTCGCAGGAAGGCAGCAGTCGATGGATGGAGGTGATCGGTCGTAGAAGATCTCGAACGGGGTTGTGTCGGTGGCTTGGTGGCAAGTCGTGTTGTAAGAATATTCAGCCCACCTGAGCCACTTGGCCCATCCTCAGGGCTGCTCTCCAACAAAGCAGCGAAGGTATGTTTCCAAACACCGGTTGAGTAATTCGAATTGTCTATCAGTTTGCGGGTGATACGCGGTTGCTCATACGGAGGCGGGTGCCCTGAAGCCGGAAGAGTGTCGTCCAAATTGTGCTCCAAAACAATGGATCGCGGTCACTCACAATCGACAGAGGGAAACCATGGAGTCGCACGACCCCGTTGATGAAGCTCTCTGCCATTGTGGTGGTGGTGTAGGGATGGTAGAGAGGGAGGAAGTGGTTGTATTTGGAAAGACGGTCCACCACCAGCAAGATGCAATCAAACCCATGCGAGCACGGTAACCGAGTGATGAAATCCATGACGGCATCCTCCTAAATCCGGTCCAGAATAGGAAGCGGCTGGAGGAGTCCGCCCGAGAACATGGCTTCGTATTTTTCCTTTTGGCAAATGAGGCATGCGACCACAAAGGCTTTGATTTGTCGGAACATGTGAAGCCAATAAAGAGATGCCTCCAGGCACTGGTAAGTGCGGAAAGCCCCGGCGTGCCCCCCCGGAGGGCAAAGTATGGAACTCGGCTCGGAGGCAGGGAAGCTAGGCGACGACGGCGCGAGGACGAGGCGGCCCTTGAAGAACAGGCGGCCTCCCACAAGAGAGTAGGGCAGATGGGCAGCGACGTCGGAGATGAGGGCCGCCCGAACGGCGTTCAAATGGGGGTCGGCCTCCACTTCATGTTGGATGGTAGCTGCTTCTTCCCAGACGGGCCGAGAGACGACCAAGAGTTTTGGAGGTTGGCTTTGACGAGAGAGAGCGTCGGTCGTCCGGTTCGCCATGCCCGAAACTCAATGGTGAAGTCATAGCCGAGGAGCTTGGCAACCCAAACTTGTTGCGCCGGCGTTGCAATCTTCTGTGGTAGGATATTGAATGTAATGATCGGTGCGGACCACAAATGGGCGGCCGAGGAGGCTGCGCCCCAATGTTGCACTGCCAAAACGAGGCCCGTGAGCTCGTTTTCGTATGCGGAGCAACTCCGGATGGTACTCGAGAAGGCTCGACTAAAGTAGGGCTCCGGTCGGCCGGCTTGAATGAGTACGACTCCCGCACCGGTGCGGGACGCATCCCACTCCACGAGAAATGGAAGACGAAAGTCCAACATTGTTAAGACCGGGTCTTGCACAAGGGCTTGTTTGAGGGCAGGGAAGGCGGCGCCAGCCACGGCTAACCAAAGAAACGAACCATCTTCCGACTTCTTTAAGAGTTGGGAGCGGTCGTGCCATAGCCTCGTGAGTGTTGGATATTGTATCCTATCTTTTTCGTGCTTCATGTTATTTTGCAGATCTTTTTATTTAGTATTGTCTTCGTTGTGATTGAAGTTACCAAATTATTAATTCCTTATTTAATAGAGTTTTTTTCCTTTAATGATGTGCGTGAATTAAATTGTAGAAAACTAGGTCAATTATTACGAATTCTTAGAAAATTGTCAGGCTAGTATGTCGAGATTTCGTTTATCATTTCATTTTGATTATTCTACAAGTGTAATTTGATTCTAATTGGTTTTAAGATGAAATAATATTAAATCACTTTTTTAAAGTTTACATCCATAATTTCCCAGATAACATATTACGAAGAACTCTCCTGTATTTTGTTCGATAGTTGATAGCATACAATGCATGTTGTTCAAAATTATTTTAAAGCGAAATTAGTATGAGGTAAAAAAATGCTATAGGGAATGAATAAACCTTCAGCTACTACAGACTTAAAATTTTTAACGAAATTAGTTTGATTTAAAAAAGAATATAAAGTGATATATTCTTAACTTATGTGAATGATATTGACAGGTCTATTTGAGGGAGTTTTTTTGTTGCTCAACCTTTTGTAAATGTCAACTTGACACTGGCTTTCTGCTTTCTTTTCCATACAAAAGCAATCCAAAAACATTTTCAAATCAACAGCGGTGGAGTTTTGGAGCATTGGGAATGAGAGCGGTGGGAATGAAGGAACTGTTGAGTTTTGAAGTGAGCTAACGCCCGGCGGTAGTGCTAGCGCCGGCGTTAGCTCCTTCTCGCTGAGCTAACGCCAGCGTTACAAGCTAACGCCCGCGTTAGCTCCTTCTCGCACCTCCCCCCTGTTTTGCCTATAAATAGAGGGATACCCCCCCCCCCCCAAAGAGTATGCATTCTGAAAGCGGCGAGTATCCTCAACTTTGAGCGAGTTAGAGATACCAGAGTGCTACCTGGCGAGCATCGAACTTGGAGTAAGTTCGGCAAGAGAGTTACCTACTCGCGAGTTAACGCGGGGCGTTAGGAGTTAACGCAGGGCGTTGAGTGTGGCGAGTAGCGAACTTCGTCTAGTTGCGACTAGGGAGCTGAGGAGTGCAAGCAGCGAGCTTGCGAGGAGCAGAGCTAACGCTGGGCGTTAGCGTTAACGCCGGCGGTAGCGAGGAGCGAGTATCACCTACGTGGTGTGCTCCGGAGGAGAAGCGGACCTTGTCCGTGACCAGTTCCTTTACTTCATTGGCTGTCGTGAATCAAGTTGAATGCAACTTGTATTCAGCCCTGTTCATTTGTAACTAGTTGCCGAGTATTATTATTTGTGAAAGCTTGTGTTCATTTCTTGGTGTTCTTATTCTCCTGTTGGTTGACGTGTTCTTCCGACTTCAAAATATTTCACAGGAACAGAGCAGCTTTGGCGTTGAAGGCCAAAAATGGCATTTTGGAGCATTGGGAATGAAGAAAAGAGTTTTACCAAACATGTTTTTTCAGCATTGATGTTTTTCTCCCACCGCCAATGGTGAAAAAATGCCGAAACAAAAAGAGCCCGAGTGTGTCTTAGAATCTGTTTTGGTAAATTGATATTTGTATTTATTTTAATATTTTTCTCCAACTTCCTCCACAACAACTTGCACCACAAAATAAGATAAGAAAGAATCACCATAACAGATAAATAGACATCAAATTGTAAAGATTCATAATGAATAATAATGAATCCCCCTTTGAAAATTGAAAGCAAAATCAGGAAAAAAATATGTCCTTGTAAGTTATACTGTTCCTAAACCAAATGAAAATATTAAATTTCCAGAAAGTAATATCAGGATTCAATCAGAGAAAAAAATAGAATAGCAGTAATCCAATGCTAAAATCAACAAACAGCACTACTAAACAGAGTACCGCTGATGCATATTCAAAGTCATCTAAAGGTGTTGTTTGGGCAGAAGATGAGGAGCTTTATAGTTCATCAGTTCGGAAATTTTTTCTGGGGCCATTAACAGCAATTCATTGCTGTTCTGCCTTCAATTCCGAGCTTCTCATTCAGGGATGGTGACAATGTGCTGATCTACTACCATTTTACTGAAGTTGGTTGTTAATTTAGTGATTTGTTTGACCTTTTTACCGCCTCCATACATCACGGTTACTCAGTTTTGCTCTTGATTTGAGTATGCAGAATTTCAGGTGAAGAAAATTCAATTTGCACACAATCTACATGTAGAGAAATAAAAAAAATCACCGCCCAAAATCGAAATACTTCCAGGCAGTTCAAAAATCAGCTTCCTCTTTATACATGTCAATCCACCAAATGTATACACCATAATTCCTAAAATGAAAAACGAAGCTCTGATTCATCGCCACCATAATCTACTTAACGAGGTTCTTGAGCGGTGAAACGGAGATCCTTCCCTGTGATATCAGGTATGGTGACAATGTGTTGATCTACTACCATTTTACTGAAGTTGGTTGTTAATTTACTGATCTTTTTGTATGGAATGAAGGTCGCAGATAACGACGCCTCCCACCGATCAATAGAGCCTAAAATAAATGAGAAAGAAAACCAAACCAAACAACACAGGAGAACACAGAGATATACGTGAAAAACCTTCACCACTTCAAGGTCAAAAACCACGGGGCACGGCACAACAAAATCCACTATAATAAATAAGAATTACAGAAATTATCTAGGTTTGCCCAAACCTAGAACGTCCACCGGATTTGACAAACAAATCACTCCTCTCTACCACAAAGATGAACACACACCTTCTCTACAATAGGATAAAACTCTACTCTCTCTTCAAGCAAAATAGCAAACGAAAACGAGAAAGAGAACACCTTGAACCGTAGACGAAGAGGCCTTTGAAACGGTAGAGAAATCTCCAAGTAACACTGAGGAAATCAATTCCTCCTTCCGGCAACGGCAGCGACAACACCCTCCAAGAGCAGCGGCGACAGCCCCTCCTTCCAGCGACAGAGGCGGCGACAGCACCTTCCTTCCAGCGATAGAGGCGGCGTCAGCCCTTCTCCTTCCAGCAACAACAGCGCCGGCAAACCTCCAAGGCAGCGCCAACAGCAGCCCTCTCCTTCTCCAAAGCAGGTCGACGGCGGCACCAAAACGCCTCCAGGCGTCGGATCTGAACCAGGGAGAGAGAGGTGCGGCAGTTCTCGATAGATTGAAAAGGGGGAACAACTTGGATCGGCTAAAAACTAAAACACGAATAATAGTAACTGCTGCCCTAAGCAGTTCACGCCAAAACCAAATTAAAACCAGTCCGGTTCAGTTGAACCGGTCCAAAAAATCTGCCAAGATTTTTGCCCAAATAGAAGGACAGAGCCAAAAGAGTTGCAACCTGCTATTTTAACAGGTTGCAACCTATTTGTTGAATCACAAAATTCACAAAAAACGCCACCTTTAGGGGCTGAACCCCAACAAACTCCCCCTTCAGACCATAGATGGGAGTTCTCCACCTTGACTCCTTCAAATGGACATCATGCCGATCAACCGTCGGCAAAGATCATGCTTTTCCCTTGGGACAACCTTCGTCATCATATCTGAAGGGTTTTCATCTGTGTGGATCTTCTCCACCACCAACAACTTCTCCTCAACTGCATTCTGAATCTAGTGATACTTCACGTCAATGTGCTTCGTCCTGGAGTGGAAGGCGGGATTCTTGGCCAAGAATATAGCACTCTGACTGTCACAAAATACTGTGTACACGTCATGTCGGAGACCAAGCTCAAGCATGAACTTCTTCATCCAAATAAGCTCCTTTGACGCCTCAGTCAACGCAATATACTCAGCCTCCGTTGTCGACAATGCCACGCACTTCTGAAGCCTTGACTGCCATGACACTGCTCCCCCTCCAAAAGTGACTACGAATTCAGAAGTGGATCTCCTCGTGTCAACATCTCCTGACATGTCCGAGTCCGAGTACCCAATAAGTTCTGGTGGACCTCCACCAAACTTTAAGCAAAGTCTGAGGTACCTCGGAGATAGCGGAATATCCATTTCACAGCACTCCAGTGATTTTTCCCTGGGTTTGCCAAGTAACGGCTCACGGACCCCACAGCATGAGCTATGTCTGGCCTAGTGCAGACCATGGCATACATCAAACTCCCTACTGCAGATGCATAAGGGATATGACTCATCTCTTCCACCTCCTCCTCAGATGAAGGACTTTGAGAACTAGAAAGTCTGAAGTGCCCGGCTAAAGGAGTAGCAATGGGTTTTACCTTGTCCATTATGAACCTCTTCAGCACTTTCTCCACATACTCAGACTGAGATAGCCATAGTTGACCGGCACTCCTGTCCCTGGTGATTTTCATTCTAAGAATCTTCCTTGCCGGTCCCAAATCCTTCATTTCAAAGGACTCACCGAGCTCCTTCTTCAACTCAGCTATGCTTGCCTTGTCATCCCCAACAATCAGCATATCATCTACGTACAACAGCAGAATAGTGAAAGCCTTCTCAGTCCTCTTCACATATACGCAGTGATCAGCCCTGGTCCGTTGAAATTTGTTCTTCATCATGAAAGCATCAAATTTCCTATACCACTGTTTGGGTTCCTGTTTCAACCCATAAAGGCTCTTCTTGAGCCGGCAGACCAGATGATGATCCCCTTAGCCACAAAGCCTTCGGGCTGCTCCATATATAGCTCTTCCTCCAAATCACCATGCAAAAATGTCGTCTTGATGTCCATCTGCTCGACTTCAAGATCCATGGAGGCAGTCATACCCAACACCAGTCTGATAGAGGACATTTTCACCACTGGGGAAAATATCTCATCGAAATCGATACCTTGTTTCTGACTGAAACCTTTCACTACAAGTCTCGTCTTGTACCTCGGCTGAGAGAGATTTTCATCCAACTTCAGCTTGAAGACCCACTTGTTCTTCAAAGCTCTCTTCCCTTTAGGCAATGAGACTAAATCATACGTCTCGTTCTTCTGAAGGGAGTAAAACTCCTCTTCCATAGCAGTCGTCCAAGCCTCACGATCTTCAGCACTCTGAGCCCCCTCATAGGACTCAGGCTCTCCATTATCTGTAAGCAAAATATACTCATGAGGAGAATACCTGATATTGGGCCTTCTGACTCTCTCAGATCTAACAAGAGGAACCTCCACCACAGGTGGCACATCAACTGGCAGAGCTCCCCCTACATCCGGAATCATCTCCTCATCAGGAATAAGCTCACCAACTTCCTACTCAACATGCCCATCATCAGCAATAGTCTCTACTGGCCCATCATCAGCATATAGTCTCTCCTCCGCAGGTGGAAACTGTGGAACTTGTGAATCCGCAGCATTCTGCTCACCAACCACTTGATCTTCAACAAAGATCACATCTCTGCTTCTGATCATTTTCTTGTTCACGGGATCCCAGAGTCTATATCCAAACTCCTCATGGGGAAATCCCAACAAGATGCACTCCCGAGACTTCTCATCAAGCTTCGATCTCTCTTCCTTGGGAACATGAACGTAAACTTTGCACCCAAACACCCGCACATGTCCATACGACACTTCCTTCCCGGACCAAACACGCTCTGGAATATCACCATTCAGAGGTGCCGAAGGAGACAGATTTATCAGATGTACACCAGTTTGCACAGCCTCAGCCCAAAACTGCTTACCAATGCCAGCTTGAGAAATCATGCATCTGATCTTCTCAATAATCGTCATGTTCATCCTCTCTGCCAACCCATTTTGTTGCGGCGTCCTCGGGATTGTCCTTTCATGTATTATGTCATGCTCTCTGCAGTAAGCATCGAAGGCACCAGTGTACTCTCCCTTGTTGTCAGATCGAACTCGCTTTATTTCTTTATCAGTCATCTTCTCCACCTTCGCTCTGAACTCTTCAAACTTTGCTAGAACATCACTCTTCTGCTTCACAGAATATGCCCAGACTTTCCTGGAATGATCGTCAATGAACGTGACAAAGTAAGCGGCTCCGCCCACAGACTTGGGCTCAATAGGACCACACATCAGTGTGTATCAAATATAGTAACTCCGGCTTCCTCTTTGGTTCAGAATCAGCAAATGAAACACGTTTCTGCTTACCGACCAAGCAGTGCACACACGTGTTGGGAATCCCTCCTGATAGCTCCGGAAGAACCTTGTTCTTCACCAAAATCTTCAAGCTCTTCTCACTGATATGCCCAAGCCTGCGATGTCATAACTCCATAGAGTCGCCCTCAGCAGCATTCACAATTGGGCCACAGATCTTGGCATTAGTGCGATAAAGGCCACAACACTTCCTTCCTCTGGCTACCTCCAAAGAGTCCTTCAGCAATCTCCAGGTACCTCCACCTTCAATGCTTGTGAAACCAGCGTCATCAAGTCTACCAACGGAAATCAGGTTCATTCTCAAGTCAGGAATATGCCTGACGCCCTTGAGAACAATCTTCCCAAACTCAGTCTCCAAGTGGACATCACCACTGCCAATAATCAACGATTCACCGGAATTTGTCATCCGGATCACACCAAGGTCTCCCGCAGAATAGGTGTAAAAGTAATCCCTGTGAGGAGTGCAATGATAAGATGCACCTCCGTCCACGATCCAATCTGTGTCAACGCATTCCTGACAAGACGACTCACTGCACTGCAAGCATAACGGCTCAGCATCCACAATCGAAGTCGTCGCATCACCACTGGATTCTCCTACCTTCTTGATCTTTCCCTTCAGATCTCTTTTCATTTGGAAACAATCCTTCTTGAAATGACCATTCTTCTTACAATAGTAGCACTCGATGTCCTTCTTGGACTTGCCCCTAGACTTGCTCCTGGAAGTGCCCCTGTTCTTTACATCCTTCTTCACAGACCTGCCTCTTCCTTCCATGAGGAAAACACCCGAATTGGAAGATCCTGAATCCTTCCTTCTCAACTCTTCGTTCAGGAGACAACTAGACACCATCTTCATGGTTACCACGCCATCAGGTGCTGAGTTGCTCAATGACACTACTAGAGTCTCTCAACTCTCTGGTAAGAAACTAAGGACCATCAGAGCTTGGAGTTCATCTCCCAAGGTAATCTTCATGGACTCCAACTGATTGATAATACTTTGGGCAAGGTTCAGGTGCTCAGTCATCTGTGAACCTTCCCGGTACTTCAAATTAACAAGCTTCCTAATCAGAAATGCCTTGTTACCTGCAGTCTTCCGCTCATACAAAGCTTCAAGCTTTTTCTATAAGGCTTGAGACGAAGACTCCGTGGAAACATGATGAAAAACAGAGTCATCAAGTCACTGCCTAATGAACCCTACTGCCTTCCGATCCATCCTCTTCCACTCTTCATCATCCTTAACTGAAGTCGGTTTCCCTGTCAACGGAGCATGGAGGTCTTTACAATATAAAAGATCTTTCATCTGAGGCTTCCAGATGCTCCAATTCTTGTCATTCATACTGACCATCCTTGTGTTCTGTTTCATTGCTTTCTCAAACAAAAAATTACTCTAACACGATCTGCAAGTCGATTTATTTCAAGGGATTAACAAGAGAGGATAGGGAGCGGACCAATGGTCGTCACCTACCACACCGAGTTAGAAACCGAGAAATAAAAACGACAAGCCAAAGAACCTGGCTCTGATACCACTTGTAGGGAATGAAGGTCGCAGATAACGACGTCTTCCACCGATCAATAGAGCCTACAATAAATGAGAAAGAAAATCAAACCAAACAACACAAGAGAACACAGAGATATACGTGGAAAACCTTCACCACTTCAAGGTCAAAAACCACGGGGCACGGCACAACAAAATCCACTATAATAAATAAGGATTACAGAAATTATCTAGGTTTGCCCAAACCTAGAACGCCCACCGGATTTGACAAACAAATCCACTCCTCTCTACCACAAAGATGAACACACACTTTCTCTACAATAGGATAAAACTCTACTATCTCTTCAAGCAAAATAGCAAACGAAAACGAGAAAGAGAACACCTTGAACCGTAGACGAAGAGGCCTTTGAAACGGTAGAGAAATCTCCAAGTAACACTGAGGAAATCAATTCCTCCTTCCGGCAACGGCAACGGCAGCGACAGCACCCTCCAATAGCAGCGGCGACAGCCCCTCCTTCCAGCGACAGAGGCGGCGACAGCACCTTCCTTCCAGCGATAGAGGCGGCGTCAGCCCTTCTCCTTCCAGCAACAACAGCGCCGGCAAACCTCCAAGGCAGCGCCAACAGCAGCCCTCTCCTTCTCCAAAGCAGGTCGGCGGCGGCACCAAAACGCCTCCAGGCGTCGGATCTGAACCAGGGAGAGAGAGGTGCGGCAGTTCTCGATAGATTGAAAAGGGGGAACAACTTGGATCGGCTAAAAATTAAAACCCGAATAATAGTAACTGCTGCCCTAAGCAGTTCACGCCAAAACTAAATTAAAACCGGTCCAAAAAATCTGCCCAAATTTTTGCCCAAATAGAAAGACAGAGCCAAAAGAGTTGCAACCTGCTATTTTAACAGATTGCAACCTATTTGCTGAATCACAAAATTCACAAATAACGCCACCTTTAGGGGTTGAACCTCAACACTTTTTACCGCCTACATACATCATAGTTAGTTTTGCCATTTATTTGACTACGCTGAATTTTGGGTTAAGAAAATTCAATTTATACACAATCTACATGTAGAGAAATTTAAAAAAAAATCACCGCCCAAAATTGAAATACTTCCAGGCAGTTCAAACGTCAGATTCCTCTTTATACATGTCAATCCACCAAATGTATACACCATAATTCCTAAAATGAAAAACGAAGCTCTGATGCATCTCCACAATCTACTTAACGAAATTTCGGAGCAATGAAACGGAGATCCTTACCTGTGATCTCGAAAACCTCCTCATCTCCGCCGGAAGAGCTCAGGCATATGAGACGACTCCGATCACCCAGTCCCCCGCAAACCGGTGCTGCGAGCATCAGACGCCATCGTCAATGTATAAGCCTCCCCCCAATCAGAGGGAAAGCTCGTCGGCGGCGAAAGTCGGAAAACGGCCGCTGAAGTCAGCAGAAAGAATTAACCCTATTTTTTTCCAGAATCCGATCTCCTGCTCTTTATAGGGAGACGAGCCTTATGTCTCCCCCGACTTTGAGCCTCTGGTATCCGCTGGTCTGGGGGCGACCACGGAAGCGGTGTAACGCCCGTGGAGTCCGTGGACACGTGTGGTTTGAGTTTCGGGGGCTTGAGATGCAGCAGTAATCGTATGTGGCTGATTGTGGTGAGAGCAAATTGGTGTTCGCTGCACGGTGGAGAAATCGGATCTGTGAAATCTGTGGCGAATCGGATCTCGGCATCTTGGCTTCTGCCCCAAGTTATTAGGAGGACCGTTGGATTTGGTAAATTTAGCAGAAGCTGACACTTGCTTTAAAATGAACGCACATTTAACAGTGTATTAGTAATGGAATGGTACGTTCTCTCTCTCTAAAATGTGTAAAATAAATAAAATTAAAATTAATGAGAATTAAATTTATTTATTCTCTCATAAAAAATAGGGGAGTTGATATTAGCAGTCCATAATTGGCTATTCGCAGTCCATCGCAATTTGTAGCTCATAAATTTTATTTGTAGTCCAAAATTATATTTGCACCTCACACTCATCCCAAATAAATGAAGCACATTGCTGATTTATTAAGCACTACAAGCCTAGAGAAATATCTTAAAGACTCCAAAACAATTTACAAACCTAGCAGGAAAATAAGTTAAATGGCATGCATAGAGGAATCAACTCTAAAATGTTGGGAAAAAACCCCTAGATTTAACTTAACAAATTATCTAAAAGTGATTTTAACTATTAGGTTTCAATTACTCATTGTATAGTGAGGGTAATTTGGTCATTAGATGTCTTAGAATGTCACACTCAACCAAGAGTGTCAAGACCATATCAAGAGAAGCACAAATTTGGTGAAGTTAATTTGCGTCGAATAGAAATCGACGCAACATCGAATGGATGTCGACGCTACTCTGACAAGAAGTCCAAGCAACATACTCTTTCTGTCGGAGTAGATCAACTCGACGTTACGTCGAATAGATATCGACGTAGAGGTCATGGACCTGTCGAAATACTTTGTGAAGTCGACGCAACTTCTACTTCAACTCAGCGCAGAAGGAAGTATTTGTCGAAGTCATTTTAAGTCGACGCAGCGTCGACTTCATCTCGACGCAGATAATGAAGTTCAGAGTCATGTCATCAACTCGACGTTTACGTCGATAAGGTATCGACGCAACATCGACTAGCAGAGTTCAATCAGAGCAAGGATGAATTCGAAGCTCCTCCTACAAGAACTCGAAGGTGCGTCGATAAGAGAGGAAGAGAACTCGACAGTATGTCGAATACAGTCTGAAAAGGGAAACCTTTTCAGCTGTCATTTTGGACCATCTCTCATGGCACACCTCTCTCAAGACCATTCTCCAACGGCTCCTTAATTGCCTCAAATGGAATGAAGAACTAAAAAATGACAAAAAGCTTTCTTGGAAACATGTTTAACATTGGTGAACGAGTCGAGAATTAAAGAAGGAAAGAAAGAGATTGTCTAGAGCATAATACTTTTTCAGGTTTTACCAGAAAGGGAAAGAAATTCAAAATCTGAAGGTGGACAATAAAAGGCAAGAGAGAAGAAAGAGAAGGGCAAAACACTTATCACCATCGGCCACACTGTTCCATTGGGGTTCTTTTTCTTCTTCTTCCTCCTCCTTAAGAACCCTAATAGAGTACATACAAAGAAGAAAGAACTGATCATGCTCTCCTTCTCTCTTAGAACAAAACTGAACAAGACTGCTCATCATCACAATCTCATATCAGCCAAGAGTTCAATCAGAAAGAAGAAACAAAAAAAAAGCTTACATCAGTAACTCCTGCAATACAAACTATCATAAGTAGGAGTTAATCAAGAGCAGACCCAGTGAAAGATTCAAGAAGCTGTTCTTCATGCAACCTTCATAAGAATTCTGAAACAAAATTCTTACTCTCTTTTTCCTTCTTTCTTTCTCCTTCTCATTTCCTTGTAAAAGAGTTTTGAGAATCTCTCTTTCAAAGGATTCAGTGGTTCAAGATCTCCTTATCAAAAGATCTGGTGGTTCAAGATCTCCTTATTAAAAGATCTGGTGGTTCATGATCTTTTTATCAAAAGATTAGTGGTTCTGAGAGTCTCCTTGCCAAAAGACTCAGGCACAGTTAGTGCAATCCTACCAGGTGGTAGAAGAGAGGACTACCCCCATTTTGGGGAACCTCTATACAAATCTGTGTGTCTTTTGGATTGTCTATTTTCTGTACTGTCCCGAGTTCTTTTTATTCTGCACTTTATTTCCTGCATCATTATTATTCTGCCTGTGATCTTGTTGAACATAAATCCTTAGTTTATTTTATTATTTTCACAGTTATGATAGAAATAAATTTAAATCTCTATTCACCCCTCCCCCCTCTAGAGAATTCTCAGAGGCACACTGCGCACTTTCATAAAACAAGTTAAATGACATGCAAACCTCCCTCTAACAAAAAAACTGACTACTTTTTGGGGATTTTCGTTGGATAATTTCCTTCTTTTTTGAAGAAGGTGAATCTAAGAGGGGGAAAGACGCCGTGACTGATAGAACTACGGCTAGGGTTTAGGCAATGGGAGGAGAGAGATGGAGAGAAGAAGGTTATTCGATGGGGTGCGATTAGCGAGAATTGGGTTGCGAATATAATTAAGATTTTCACAATTTTTGGGATGCGAATAGCGAGAATTGGACTGCTAATAACAACTCTCAAAAACAGCGAAGAGTGTTTTTGAGAGAATGGGTTGCCATATTATTTTATCAAATACATTGAAAAATAATAATGACATGATATTCATTTGATTATATTATAATTTATTAGAATTTTTGGTGTTGCCAATTTTTTTTCGCTAGTAGGATAAGAAGCAAGGCTCGTGCAATTTTTATAGGCTCTATTTGAGGAGAAATAGGTAGGTGTGTGTGCACATAGAGATAGGTGCGAATAAACAGTAATCCATCTGATTCGTGATCCATCGGTTGTAAAAAAAATGAAATTTTTAAAAACCAAAAAACATTAAAGAAACTGATGGAGGCTCTGATTTCTTGCGCACGGCGTGCGTCGTACATACGGATAATAAGAATAGAACTTTTCACACCGCCACCACCATCCCAAACAAGCCATCAACCCCAGGACTGATTGAAAGTTTTATTTTTCTTTCTAAAAATCCTTTTTAGGAAGATTAATTTCTTCAGAACCTTAATTGAAACCTGTATTAATGCCCTTTTAAGGGATAATCTTCATAGATATTTTCAGTTTGTATTTTAAAAATAATGGTTTCCTAAATAATGGTTTCCTAAAGAAAACATTGTTGAATATATAGTTTAAAATCTAGTTTTTGAACAGCTCCTTTTAAAACTATACCGGTATCCGAGACAGACCCTTACGGTGCGTTTGGTTCGGCTTATTTGCTCCGGTGAGTTTGGATAAAAATGTCATTGTCATACCAAACATTTTATGCTTATAACTAGTTTCTTTTCTTGATAATGGTAGTAACATTTGTCATACCAAACATACATTCTATAACAATGACGATTTTGTCCAAACTCACCGGAGCAAATAAGCCGAGCCAAACGAAGCCTAGTCTCTTTTTTGAACACAAAAATTTAACCGCCACCGTAATAACGGTTTTAAAATGTTGAACACAAAAGTTGTAGATCTCGTCGAGATCTACAACTTTCGTGTTGAACACTTTTCCTAAAAATGCATGTACAAAGCGAATTTCCAAAAATTCGCTATAGTTACGCACATGTTTCAATCAGGGCGGCAATACGTCTTGTGCGTGCATTTTTTGGAAAAGTGTTCAACACGAAAGTTGTAGATCTCGATGAGATCTACAACTTTAGTGTTGATCACTTTTCCTAAAAATGCATGTACAAGACGTATTTCCAAAAGACGCGTAATAATTCATACAAAAAGAGTGCGGATAGTCAAAACTGTAGTGCGGATAACAATCGCCTAGTTTTAAATCTTTTTCTATTACTTCTATTATTAATATATTTTTATTTAATTTTATTATGAATATATTTTATTATCTCTAGGCTCTAGCTGAGAGGTTTCCAAGAATGGATGGCAATTAACAGTGGCGGAACTAGAATTTTTGCTCACCCTGGGCACTTAATTTTTTTAATTAAAAAATAATTATGAACCCCTAAATTTCTCAGGTTTTATGTCTCAATCTAAGAAAAAAAATGCAATCATTCATTCATTTCAATTTCCAAATGCAAGCAGTAACTACAAAAATAGATACAAAACAAATATTGTGAATTGGTAGTCTGAATTCAGTAAACAAATTCACAAATCAATGAACAACCGTACTAGACAGAACATGACTAACACCATAGAAGAAACAGTGAAATAACCAAAAATTGAGCCAATAACAACACAATTTGATGCTATCTAGATTAACTCAATCTTTCTCGATTAAGAGGGAAGAAAAAATGTCTTAATTACAAGTTTTAAAGGCTAATTTGTATGTATATTGTGCTATAAATTTGGGAAACTACAAGTTTTAAAGATGATTATAATTTAATTAATTTGTGGAATTAAAAAGGTATTAAACAAAAATTGAGCATCATACCAATATACCATCGTGAACATTGAACAAAACTGGAGGCATGCGGATTTTTCTCGAACACCTGCAGTGCAATTTTGTTCCTGCACATTTTTTGCAACAAGAGAACCTTCCTGTACCGAATCTGAACATTGGGAATTATTTGAAGAGGTGTATATATCTTCATTTTCGAAATCATTATCAGAACCTGCAACTTCATTACCAGTTTCGTAATCTGTACCTGCCACTTCATCTCCATCTTCAAGCTTTTCTTCCACAGAAAAAAAAACGTGCTCAACCATTCCTGTCCGAACATCTAGAAAATCCCGATGTGATGATCCGCCGCTAGCTGATTTTGTTTCGTTTTTCTTCCTTGCCATTACTGAAGGACCCTTGGGCATAAGCTCACTAGAGAAACGCCAATGCCTGGAAGGATAGAGCTCCACCCACAAAAGAAAAATAAGAAAACTGTAACCTTACGGAGCTCCACGCCACTTCGGCAAAGTCAAGAGCCGAAAACAGCAAGCACGCCAAAAGCCTCCGCCAAATACGACGGGATGTCGATGGCCGATGGCCGCCTCCGTCGCTCTGGAATGGACAGATTCGCCGCGCGAGAACGAGAAACCGGATTCGGGCTGGATTTGCCCAGATCCTGGCTGCTAGGGTGCGGGAGGGGCTGCACGGGTTGATCCACGGGAGGGGGTGGACTAGTGGTTTGGGAGGGGGTTGTAGAGGGAGGTGGGGTTGTAGATCTGGAGGGAGGAAGTGGATCCACAAAGGAGAGGGAGGCGGCGGCTTGGGGTGGCGGATCCGGAGGAGGTGGTGGCTATGGGATTGGTAGGGGGCTGGCGGATGAACAGTGCTGCGGGGGAACAATGCTCAGATGAACAGTTCTACGGGCGAGCAGTGCTAGGATGGACAGTGCTCGGGTGAACAGTGTTTCCGCGGATAAACAGTGCTTTACGGATTGTGGGAGCTGTGGATGAGGGTTTCAGAGGTGAAAGAAGGAGGCAATGGATGGGTAGTACCTTGGGGAGGATTTTGGAAGCCTAGGAGTCGTCACCTAGGGTTCCACGACGTCGGCACCGCGGGCTGATCACTGGAATCCGAGAATAGTTGTTTCTCCAAATTCTGCAATGCCTTCAATCAACCCACAAATCATCTATTTATAATAAAAGGGGGATTAGGGCATCCCCCACCAATGGTTATGATTGGTCGGAGATGAGGCTACCCAAATACATCAAAATAAATGCAAACATAGTAAAATAATATATCAGATTGATTCGCAACGCGAATCTGGACACATCTGTGGAGTCGGATCGTCGATACGGGCACACCATATATGGCAAGTCGCCAAATCAGCCCCGAATGGGCCCAAAACTCGTCCTCGTCGCTGCTCTGCATCAATATAGACGGTGAGAGAATCCACGACCTAACCCTACATGTTATGCAAAACCCACGAATTAGTCACAAATTAGATAATAAAAATAATGACATCTAACGCAGTTAATTCACGTAAGGCAAAATATTTATTAAGGAAAAACAAGCTTAGGCTTTCCTCCGTGTAGCGGGCCAAAGCAAGAGTGCACGGCGAATAAATCCTGCAAATCACGCTAATTATCTAACAGACCACCACAATACAAGATATCCAAACTAATATAGTGATCCAATCCAATATAAATATGTTGAAAATAATAATCAAATATAATGAGAACTCACCAAGTAGTGGGTTGACCAAGACACTGAAGAATTCAGAGCCGGAGATGCGTGTACGACAATCCGAGGTGGAACCGACGTCGTGGAAATGATGACGGTGGTTGTCCTCGGCGGAGGATGATGGAATCGGACCGGAAATGGACACATTTGTAGGCGCCCTTAGAGGGGGGGTGAATAAGGGTTCTAAGATTTTCGAGAAGATTTAAATGAAAAAACGATTTTCTGTTGCTATTGCGAGCGGTGGTGTTACTGCTCGGCGTTAGTGACAGAGAAAATCTGTTTATGTTATAATAGTGATAATCAGAGATCACGAAACAGAGATGAAGAAAGACATATTTTCATTAACAATAAATAATTTTGTTTACAAAATCTCTTCCCAATGACGCTTGGAAAGATGCGACGAATGAAAAACTCTATTAGGTTTTCTATACCGACCCTTCTCCCAAGGACCGGTTGGCTCTAGCCTATCTCTCACCAGATATGGCATCAAGCCGCTCTAGCCCTTTCCTCACCGGAAAGGCCTCGAGCACTCCCTAGATCTACACCCTAGACCTAGTTTCCAACGCGAGGCGAATTTCCCCTAGTCCCCGCAAGGCCCTAGTCGTCGTATGACGAATTCCTCTACCGAACAAAAGATATAAAAGTTACAATTAGAAACTAAAACAAAACAAAAACTAAAAACTTCCTCAAAAGAAGAACTTGATGTCGATGTAGATGCGATCGGATCGGTCTTCAAGTTCTTTGTGTTCACGCACGTTAACGGAGTTCTTCAGGCTGCTTGGGGAAGGTTCTCACGAGTGCTCTGAATATATGGCTTCAATTCGTTCTGTAACAGCAAGCAACAACGGAGGAAGCGCGCATCTTTAAATAGAATCAGCCGCTACCGCCTGCGGTAGTACTACCGCCCCGCGGTAGCCACATTAGGCAATGATCAAGCACACAGATCGTGGCAGCTTAGGCAACTTTTGAGCGCCAAACTTTGAGCTCTGACTAGCGCGCCGCGGTAACGCTAATGCTCCGCGATAGCGAGATAACCTTCCTTCAGCCAATATCTCCTTCCACATTTGCTCCTCAATCACATGCAGATGGGAGGATTCCAAAAGCTACCGCCGGGCGGTAGACATGCCGCGCCGCGGTAGAGCACGCTAAATATGCATCCCGCCAATCATTCCTTTTTCTCCACTGTTTCATTCTCGTCAATTATTTCCATTTATGCTAGCGTCAGCGGTAGTTCTAACGCTCCGCGGTAGCAACGCCTGACATCTATTTTCGTCGAACGACATCTATTTTCGTCGAACATCATTTCATTGAACGCCATCTTCGTCGAACGCCATTTTCGTCGAACGCCATTTTCGTCGAACGCCAGTTCGTCGAACAACATTTTCTTTCGTTGAACGACATCTGATTCGCTAGCGCCGACGGTAGTGCTACCACTCCGCGGTAGCAACAACACAACATATTCCTATGGAGATTTGAATGCACAGGATCCTGCATGTTATAAACACAAAAACAAATATGATCAAATATAATAGGATTTGTTATTGTCAAACTAAGAGATGCGGAAAGCATGTTCCAACAAATTCTCTCTTTTGATAATAACAAATCCCCTTAGAAAGAAATAATTCAAGTGATAGAAATTTGTGTTTATAACAAGAACTAACACGGACAGCATGAAAATTAGGCATGTTCAAATGCTCCCCCCTAAATGAAATCTCCCCATAAATGAGTTCTCCCCCTACCACAGAACTTCCTTTGAATCTACTCCCCATATATGTGAATTTCTTTCAAATTTATTCTCCCCCTTTTGGTATTATCAAAAGAGGGTGGAGAGAAAGCCAAAAGAGAAGGCGTGTAATGTGTTTTTTGAGTAGAGAAGACATGAGCATCATAACGAGATAATACGTAGGGAAGAGAAAAAAACTGTAGGAGTGAAAGAGCAGTGATAATTCAAGATAACACACTTGTTGAAAAAGAAATATTCAAGATCGAGCGAATAAGTAGTAGAGAGGTGGAAAGCAGTGTGCACCAGTTGTAGAAGAAACCATCATTATAGGAATCTAATGCATAGAAAAAAATTGTGGAGTTTCTAGTAGAGAAAAATAGATGGTGTGCAGTTCGAAAACACGAAGGATTTTGCTTTGTAACCTAACCAACAAAGACTTGTTTTGAAAAGTAAGCAAGAAGGAGTAGACAAGGCGTAAGCGGAAGATGAACTAAAAGAATGTAAGAATGATACAACATATCAAGACAAGATAGAGATTTCAATGTCCAAGAGAAAGAAAAACAAGTACATTTAGGCATTGCAATGATCATGTCAAAACCAAAACTAGTGCATCAACTAAGGATTTTAGAAACAAACTATAGATAAGCAATAGACTCCAATTCTTAGGAGTAGAAGGCTTACAAGCGATAATAAAGTGTACAAAAGTAGTGTTTTTGATAAAAGTATACATATGAGTTAAGCAAAACACATGACATGTATAATGGAATAAACACAATATTATTGAAAATGCGTTTTAGAGTTACTTCTACTCATAAAGCTAGATAAATTTTTCAATGCACATAGAAAAGTAGTACAACTACCAAGGTGCTCTGCACACACAATGCTTATTAAGACTTATCAGGGTGCAAAGTAGTGCTTGGGGAATCACAATTATTATTTTGAATTTTAGTTATTTGTGATCCGGTGTACAAGAAGAAGTAGTGTAAAAAAAATATTTGCAACAAGGCACTTTACAATTCTCTCCAAGGTGCTCAACCTCATAATGCTCATTAAGACTTATCAGGAGGGTGAGTAGTGCTTGGTGGAGAAATTTTTGTCAAATATTCATATGAATTTTTGTTGAAAGACAAAAATCTCCAAATTCACTTGTATTTGTAAACAATATGATTTTTGAAAAAGTACACATTTCATCATAAAATAGGTGCATGAAAAGAGATTTTTGAGTATGGTGTAGGTAAAACTGAGCACACATAGCAACAAGTTTGCGTTGTTTACACTACACTGTCATGTAGGAAAAAATTAAATTCATATGTAGGTTATCAAAAAGCGTGAGTGAATAGATCATTATCAAATATAGGCCGTTTACTCATACATAGAGGAAAGCTATACAAATCTACACATGAATTCCATAATCAACGTTGAGGCATACGTGATAATGAGCAAGACATAATATAAGACAAAGGTATTAAAGTACTTGAAAGTTGGAAGTGAACATTGAAATCAAAGCTTGAACAGATAAGTTATACCATGCTTGAACCATTTTGAACAAAAAATAGTTTTTATATGTTTGTTTTTTTGTGTTTGTCAAAACAATGAAAGCAAAGAAAAATGAAAACAAAGTTTTGTTGATTTATATGTTTTTTTTTTCAATTTTGTAGTTGATTTTGATATATAAAAAACAAAAGCATATTTGTGGTGTTTTGAGAATATTTTCTAGTTTTTTTTTATTTGAGGTTTTCGTGAAGAAAATAATAGAAAATAAATAAATGCATAAAGGTAAATAAAAAGAAAAGGCAGCAAAAAAAATGAAAGACAAAAATAAAGAACGAAACAGATTCACTACCGCCAGCGCTAGAAGCTATCGTCGGGCGGTAGTGGCAGAACACCAAAAACTTGGGAATCGTGAGATTTTTCAGAATTTTTTGTTGCAGAAAGTTTGTATAGGTTGGTGACAAGGTGATTCAGTACAGAAATCAGATATGTATGGTCATAAAAACACAAAATTTGCACGATTATTGGAGATGCTAAAATTCACCGGGGTTTGACTAACTTTATATAAGAGTGGCGTGCCTCTTGTTTGAGACTAAACATATTAAGTAACATACAGTCATGTGGAGTTTTGATAACAGTAGCCAAGATGACCGAAAAAATAACCACCCATAGAAAAAGGTACACTACCGCCTGGCGATAGAGTTGCCGCGCCGCGGCAGCTCGCGTGAAATAAAAGGATCTGACCCGGTCAGATTTCATTTGGTCAAGGGGTTTTGGATCTCGTATTTTCCTTCAGCTTCCGCCGGCGTTAGCAATAGTGAAAGTGCACAGTTACCCTCACTAGAATTCTCTAGAGGGGGGGGGGGGGGTGAATAGAGATTTAAAAGTGCTTTGTGCAAAGTTAACAAATATATATATATATATATATATGTGTATAATAATCTCAGAGTTAAGCTTCCCACACACCAACAAGAATTAAGTAAATGAAGAAAGAAATAGAAAAATGAAAATCACAGCACAACACAAAGAAATATAGTGGTTCCCCAAACTTTGGGTAGTCCACTCTTCTACCCCCTTGGTAGGAATTCATTATCTTGTACTGAGTCTTTTGATAAGGAGACTCTTAGAACCAGCCTGAGTCTTTTGATAAGGAGACTCTTAGAACCAGTACAATTGAATTTTTTGAAGAGAGATTCTAAAAACTCTTTTACACAGTTAAAAATGAAATGAAGATAAGGAGAAGAAGTAGAAGAAGTAATTTAAACAAGAAAGAATCTTCTTCCTAGCAAGAAGATTAGAAGCACAAGAATAGTGAATGTAATCTCTCTTCTATAGTGAGAAGAAGATTGTAAGCCTTTCTTTCTTTTGTGAGAGCTTTCAGAATTAGCTGCAGAATGGCTTCAGAAGGAGGAGAAGATGAAGACTTTTTCTTTGCTGCAGCACACTATCTCTTTTCTCAGCTTTCTCACTCTTCACTTGGGAGCTCTTCCTCTTTTTCAAATGTATATGGTGGATCACTTGTTGTTATTCTCTGCCGACCTCCTTCTTATTTATAGCTCTATTTAAAAAGATATTGCTAAAGGAGAATAAGATCAATTAGCAGACAGAGAATTAGAAAGAGATAAAAGTTTCCATAATCAATATTTCTGTAGAAGGAAAGAGATCTTTTTTATTTCAAATAATATCCATAGTAAACTTAATCAAATTAGCCAAGAATCAAATTGAAGGAAAGACTGATTCAGAACGGCTATAAAAGAATAATATCATTCCATAAAAATTAGATCTTCAGAAAGAAGGAAAGAGATCTGGCGTGTTTTTGAATTTCTTATAGAAATCGACGTGCGTTGATTACTATTCGACGTGAACGTCGATTTCATCCTGGCTGGACGTCGAGAGGAGAATAAGGAAGGTGCATCGACTAAGGTGCGTTGACTTTATTAAATGCGTCGACTAGAAGTCAAAGGTACGTCGACAAAGATTACATCGAATTCTTCTTAGAGTTACTTCGACTCATTCTGAGAGAAACGTCGACTACATTTTGACGTTGCGTCGAATACTATTCGACGCATATTTACTTAGCCTAATTCTTCACTCTTAGAATTTATATTCTACTCAATTCTAGGGGTTAAGATAAATCATTTCTCCAACAATCTCCCCCTATTTGTCTTAACCCTATTTAGAGAGAAATTGTATCAGCTTTTAATCAACACAGCAAAGCATTTATATAGAGAAGAAATATGCTAAGTAATCAGAAGAAATCATATAACAAGTAATTGTCTTTCACAAGATTTAAACTAGGAACTTCTTGTTATACATGAAGTTGACAAAGGCAGAATAAAGTTTCCTAGATAAATTTTCAATAACATCAAAAATATAGCCCCTGGCTCTATCAGGATGCTCCTGGACATTTCTGATGATTGTGTGCAGTTTCTCCAGGATTTTGTCAGCATCAGGGAGAGTGTCATTTTTAGAATAGCCCTTGCTGATGATAATTGTTGTCTTTTCATCAATCATCTCAATTGTAATGTCTTGAGGTTTCTTTTGTGTAGGCTTGGGCTCAGGTAGTCCTTTGTTGTCAACCTTTAGCCTATATATTCTCTTCTCTGATTCCTGTTTCTCAGGGATCTCAGACATTTTTCCTTTCCCTTTCTAGGGTGAGTCATGCCATTTGTCTAATATTGTGGGTCTTTTAGGCTTCTTATAGGGAATGTAGATATCTTCTGCACACCCTACACCCCTCTTGTGCTTTTGTCCTTTTTCTAGGATGAGCCCTGCCTGAGGATTTTTCTTTTGATAAGCTTCAACATCAAACAATTTCTTTGGAAGTTTGATGGAAGATTCAGCAAGAATCTGTTCTTTAGTCATCCCCTTCTTGATCTTTTCCAACCAGATATTCCTTTTATCTTCTACTTCTTTCATAGCTGCTTCATATTCATACAACTCTCTTTCTCTTATTTCTTCTTGCCTCTTTTCCATGTCAGGATCATGGTACTCCTTTACAGGACTGTTAGGAGTGATATTAGGCATTCTTTCAAACCTTTTTATCTCCTCAACAGCCTTTTTATATTTCTTTTCCTTTGCATAGTCTTTTCTTTCTTCTTTGGAGAATTTTTGCCAATGAGGGATGGCTTCTCTTCTTCTTTCCATTTGTCCTCTTGGTTTTTCCCTAGATAGCATTTGTGGAGGTAAGGGTAGCAGAGGAGGTAGAGATGGAGGTTGAAGTGGTGGAAGAGGCAGAGGTGGAGATGTAGTTGTCTTTTTAGAAGGAGAAGGTGGAGAAGGAACTTTTGAAGGAGAGGGAATTTGTTCTGTAACAGGAGGCAAAATGTCCTCTGGAGATCCTCAAGTAAGGGTGTCTTGATTTTGATATAACTAGCAGAGAAGCCAGGAGAGTGATGCTGATATTCTTCCACACACAAGGGTGCCTCAATCCGGACTTGCCCTTTTAGGTCATCAGAAAAAGTTGTTTCTTCCTCCCACCTGGACTTATATATTTTGTACTGCAACAATCTCCCCCTAAACATATGGGGCATCTACTCTGAATGCTGAATCCACAGCATGGTCTCCTTCTTTATGGTAGGAGGAGGATTCACCAAGGTGTTTGTTGAAGGTGTAATCAGAGTGATTGGAGAAGATTTGAGCCTATGGTAAAAGAAAAAAAATGAAGTTGGTTTAATACTTAAAGATAGTATTTAGAGATTGGAGAAGAGTTAGCCCTGAGCTTTAAGAAAATATAAAACCTGGATAGGGGGGTTTCTGGAGCAACTCTCCCCCTGGTTTATATCCTTCAGAAAGGATGTAAACCCTTTTGGCGACAGAGGTTGTTCTTGAAAAAGAACATGAAGCTCAGGAAGAGAAGCAGAGAGGTTGGCCAATTTGGCTTCACAGGTGGTGAGCATGTCGGCACACTCATTTGAGAAGTTGGTCAGACGTGTCTGGAAGTCATTCAGAAGTTGTTCCAGAGCATCGTTTATTGTTTTGATGAGAGCAGATTGAGCAGGGGTTGGCGCCATTGATGCAGAGAGAGAGGTAGAAGACAAAGATTTTGGCGGTTTGGGAGAGTGTGAGTTATGAAATAGGAGGTGTTATTTAAAGGAGGTGAAACGTCGAAAAGGAAATAGAAATCAAGGTATATTAGGTAACCAATCGTCAAAAGAAGAAGGGAAGATTTGTTTCCAGTTTTATTATGAAGTCGACGTTACGTCGAATTGGAGTCGACGCATGGTCGATGTGTCGGAGCATCTGTGACGTTGGTCATTGATGTCGACGTATGCGTCAATATGGAGTCGACGCTCCGTCGAAACATTGTCAGCCTAATGTCCTGCCGACGTGGTCGCAGACTTGCGTCGAGATTAGATCGACGGTGCGTCGATAAGGGATCGACGCATCTTTGTATTTAAGAAATCAATGCTAGCATCGAGTTCCTCTCGACGGTCCGTCGATAGGTAATCGACGTGTCTTTAAGTACTTGCTTAGTTTTTCTGATCTCTTTTAGATTTCCCCAACAATGGTGTTTACAAGCTTCCATCAAGCATTCCCAAGGTGTTGATAAAGTGAGTATGCTTAGTTTCATCTAAGGGTTTGGTAAAAATGTCTGCTCTTTGACTATTTGTAGGAATATATTCTAAGGTTATCTTACCTTTTTCTACATTGTCTCTAAGAAAATGATGTCTGATCTCTATATGTTTAGTTCTACTATGAAGGACTGGGTTGGATGCTATGGATATAGCACTAGAGCTATCACAATAAATTTTAGAGTTATTGACTTCCAATTTATAGTCAAGAAGCTGATTTTGCATCCAGAGGATTTGTGAACAACAACTCCCAGCAGCTATATATTCAGCTTCAACTGCTGAGGTTGATACTGAAGTTTGTTTCTTACTGAATCATGATATTAATCTGTCACCTAGGAATTGGCAAGTACCAGATGTGCTTTTTCTATCAACCCTACATCCAGCATAGTCTGCATCTGAGAATCCTATTAATTCAAAATTTATTTCTGCTGAGTACCACAGACCTAGTTCAGGTGTTCCCTTTAGGTATCTAAGAATCCTTTTTACAGAGGTGAGATGAGATTCTTTTGGATCAACCTGAAATCTAGCACATATACAGGTTGCAAACATAATGTCAGGTCTGCTAGCTGTTAGATAAAGAAGGGATCCTATGATTGCCCTATATATCTTTTGATCTACTGATTTTCCCTTATCATCCTTTTCTATAATGACATTAGTTGCCATAGGTGTTTTCATTGTAGATGCTGATTCCATACCAAATTTTTTGATTAATTCTTTAGTGTATTTAGATTGTGAGATAAAGATTCCCTCACTGCTTTGTTTCACTTGTAGCCCTAAGAAATAAGATAGTTCTCCCATGTTACTCATTTCAAATTTTGATTGCATTAGATTAGCAAATCTTTTACAAAGTTTGGGATGAGTTGAGCTAAAGATGATGTCATCTACATAGATTTGAACAAGAAGGAGTTGATTTTTATGGGTTCTAGTAAAAAGTGTTTTATCTACTTTTCCTCTTTCAAAAGAATTCTCTAAAAGGAAGTTGGAGAGTGTTTCATACCAGGCTCTAGGTGCTTGCTTAAGATCATAAAGTGCTTTGTTAAGTCTATAAACAAAGTTAGGTGAGGAGGGATTGACAAAACCTGGTGGTTGCTCTACATACACCTCTTCTTGAAGGTCACCATTCAGAAAAGCACTCTTGACATCCATCTGATAGACTTTCATCTTCATGAAGGCTGCATAGGCAAGAAAGAGTCTGATTGCTTCCAATCTGGCTACTGGAGTAAAGGTTTGATTGTAGTCTATTCATTCTTCTTGTCTGTATCCTTGTGCTACAAGTCTTGCCTTATTCCTGACAATTACTCCAGTGGAATCTAGTTTATTTCTGTATACCCACTTTGTACCAATAACTGGGTAGTTTCTTGGTCTCTCAAATAGGTTCCACACTTTGTTTCTCTCAAATTGGCTTAGTTCTTCTTGCATGGCTATAATCCAGTGAGGATCACAATTTGCTTCCTCAAACTTCTTTGGTTCAACTTGAGATAAGAAGCATTGGAGCATCATCCCATTGGAGACTTGGTGTCTTGTTCTTACTCCAGTATTGGGGTCTCCAATTACTTGGGATTGTGGATGATTTTTCATATTGATTCCTGTTCTGCTTGGATTTGTCAGATGCTCTTCTTCCTCATTAACAATGGGATCATTGTCCAACTGTTCTTCCTGAACCATGTTCTCTTGTGGGAGTTGGTTTTGATTGCTCTTTTCCGGGCCTTCTTCATTCTCTTGTTCAGACTCCTCACTTGGTTCCTGTAGCTGGTTTTCTTTCCCAGTGTCTCTGTTCTCTAGAGTCAGTTGTTCAAGCTGAGTCTCTATGCTGCTATTTTCCTGTGGAAAAGGATTGGTGGAAGTTTCCTCCCCTTAAACAACATGTTAGTTTCATCAAATATAATGTGCATAGATTCTTCAATTCTGAGAGTTCTCCTGTTATAGCATCTATAAGCTTTACTAGATGATGAGTACCCCAGAAATATTTCATCATCAGACTTCTTGTCAAACTTGGCAAGATGATCTTTCCCATTATTTAAAATAAAGCAAGCACATCCAAAAATTTTAAAGTATTTAACAATGAGTGTTTTTCCCTTCAGAAGCTCATATGGAGTTTTTGTCTTAGTTTTGTGAATGCGGCTTCTATTTAGAACATAGTTTGCAGTGTTAACTGCTTCAGCCCAGAAGGTTTTTGGTAATCCTGATTCTGCAAGTAAGGTCCTTCCTGATTCAATTAAGGTTCTATTCTTTCTTTCAGCAACTCCATTTTGTTGAGGAGTTCTAGGGGCTGAAAAACTTTGTTTAATACATATATTCTCACAGAAACTACAAATTGACTGATTTTCAAATTCAGTCCCATGATCACTCCTGATAATTGAAACATGAGTATTGAACTCAGATTGAATTTGTCTTATGAATCTTGAGAGAATCTTATGGGTTTTTGAAATTTCATTTGTTTTTTATTTATTATGAAGGAAAATTGGTTTAAACCGTCGAAGTAAAATAAAAATAAGGATAACGGAATATTATGCATATCATGAAGTAGCTAATTCATATTTTATTACCAATTGATTTCTACTTCATGCAAATAATAGGCTATTAGTGAAGAAGAGATTTAGGTATCCAAAGAGGACCGGGTGTGGTGGTTCTTTTAGGTACCCAGATATATCGTGTTTGCTTTTGGTGAGACGAAACTGAAAACACCCTTTTAAGTGGAAGTGGTATTTCATTTTTAGCTTTGGGCCTCCATTCAAATTTTTGATGCACGCTATTTTTATTTCTCAAATTTTCGTAGTCCCTTGCTTGAATATTTGGATAGCCATGACTGTCGAAGTAATTATTTAACGGGAATTTGTTTTCATTTAATTTTATGTTAGGATAACGATAAGGTTGTGAATGATAATGATGATATTGTGTTGGAGTTTCATTTACAAATTTTTGTTGTTTTTCATTTTCAAAGTTTTGCTCTTGAAAAGTCGCATTTATCTTGCTTTTGGATTTTGCTTGATAATTTGAATTTGTGTTGAGAATTTTTCCTTATAATTTCCTTAAGCAAGTTAATTTTATTTTCTAATTCGTGGTTTTTTACTTTGAGATTGTGTCTAGCTTTATTATAAGCAATTGTCCTATTCTTAAGAGTGGAAACAATAGAGTCAATATGATTTTGATAGTTATTTCTAAATTCTTCAAATGTTTCATCCATCTCTTTAATTTCAATTTTATAACTTGTGCACATAGCACAATCATTTTTCAAAGTTGAATTTTCTAAAGACAATTTTTCATTGTGTTCTTTTACACAAATAAATTCCTTTTGAAGTTTCTTGTATTTTTCTTTAATATCATTACAATCAAAACATGATATAGAGTTTTCAAATGAAGAGCATTATGGAGATACAAATATTTCATTTTTGGATTCTACATTCACATTTGCTTTCAAAGTCTTATTTTCTAAACGTAGTTTTGCGTTAGCCATTTTTAGTTTCTTAATCTTACGTTTAGTAGTTTGTAGTAATTGTAATGTAGAAATAGAAGTACAAAAAATAGAATTTGATTTCCTTACATTGCTTTCGGGAGAGGCACGATTTGAACATATAGTTTCTTTGACATCTTTTTGGCACTCCTCTTCCGAAGATAGTATTTCTTCTTCTCTTCCATTTGATGTGTACTCCATTAATCCATCACGAGAGGAGCTTTCTTGAACATCTGTGCAAGCTTGTATGTTCTCCAATTCTTGCATTCGTTCCATACCTGTAAGAGGAAAGTCATACATTTCTTCAAGAAATTTCCATACTTTGTATGCACTGGAAAAACAATAAATCAATTTAAAAATTTCTTGAGATAAGGCACAAAAAATGCTATTTAACACCTTTGCATTTATGTGACATTCCTTTTTATTTGTTTCATCTGCTGGTCTTACGATTGCTATATTCCATGCTTCGATATCTAAATTTTTAATAAAAGTTTCCATTAACAATTTCCACCCTTTATAATTTATTCCTTCGAATAAAGGTAGTGCAAGAGATTTTTCTTCTTCGAAATGATTTTCCCCACTAATTGAAGCGAGATCATGAGACGTCATGATTCCAGGTTGTTAAGCCGATTTGAAATAACCTGGCTCTGATGCCACTTGTTGGATCTGTAGGCGCCCTTAGAGGGGGGTGAATAAGGGTTCTAAGATTTTCGAGAAGATTTAAATGAAAAACGATTCTCTGTTGCTATCGCGAGCGCTAGTGTTACCACTTGGCGTTAGTGACAGAGAAAATATGTTTATATTATAATAATGATAATCAGAGATCACGAAACAGAGATGAAGAAAGACATATTTTCATTAACAATAAATAATTTTGTTCACAAAATCTTTTCCCAATGACGCTTGGAAAGAGGCGACGAATGAAAAACTCTATTGGGTTTTCTATACCGACCCTTCTCCCAAGGACCGGTTGGCTCTAGCCTATCTCTCACCAGATATGGCCTCAAGCCGCTCTAGCCCTTCCCTCACCGGAAAGGCCTCGAACACTCCCTAGATCTACACCCTAGACCTAGTCGCCAACGCGAGGCAAATTTCTCCTAGTCTCCGCAAGGCCCTAGTCGCCGTGTGGCGAATTCCTCTACCGAACAAAAGATATAAAGGTTACAATTAGAAACTAAAACAAAACTAAAACTAAAAACTCCTTCAAAAGAAGAACTTGATGTCGATGTAGATACGATCAGATCAGTCTTCAAGTTCTTTGCATTCACGAACGTTGACGGAGTTCTTCGGGCTGCTTGGGGAAGGTTCTCACGATTGCTTTGAATATATGGCTTCAATTCGTTCTGTAACAGCAAGCAACAACGGAGGAAGCGCGCGTCTTTAAATAGAATCATCCGCTACCGCCTGCGGTAGTACTATCACCCCGCGGTAGCCACATTAGGCAATGATCAATGGCAGCTTAGGCAACTTTTGAGCGCCAAACTTTGTGCTCCGACTAGCGCGCCGCGGTAACGCTAACGCTCCGCGATAGCGAGATAACCTTCCTTCAGCCAATATCTCCTTCCACATTTGCTCCTCAATCACATGCAGACGGGAGGATTCCAAAAGCTACCATCGGGCGGTAGACATGCCGCGCCACGGTAGAGCACGCTAAATATGCATCCCGTCAATCATTCCTTTTTCTCCACTGTTTCCTTCCCGTCAATTGTTTCCATTTATGCTAGCACCATCGGTAGTTCTAACGCTCCGCGGTAGCAACGCCTGGCATCTATTTTCGTCGAACGACATCTATTTTCGTCGAACGCCATTTCGTTGAACGCCATCTTCGTCGAACGTCATTTCATCGAACGCCATTTTCATAGAACGCCAGTTCGCCGAACGACATCTTCTTTCGTCGAACACCATTTCGTTGAACGACATCTGATTTGCTAGCGCCAGCGGTAGTGCTACCACTCCACGGTAGCAACATCACAGCATATTCCTATGGAGATTTGAATGCACATGATCCTGCATGTTATAAACACAAAAATAAATATGATCAAATACAATATGATTTTTTATTGTCAAACCAAGAGATGCGGAAAACATGTTCCAACATGGTGGTTTGGGAAGGGGGCTCTAGAGGGAGGTGGGGTTGTAGATCTGGAGGGAGGAAGTGGATCCACGAATGAGAGGGAGGCGACGGCTTAGGGTGGCGGATCCGGAGGAGGTGGTGGCTATGGGATTGGTAGAGGGTTGGCGGATGAACAGTGTTGCAGGGGAACAATGCTCAGATGAACAGTGCTGCGGGCGAGCAGTGCTAGGATCGACAGTGCTTGGGTGAACAGTGTTTCCGCGGATAAACAATGCTTTACGGATTGTGGGAGCTGCAGATGAGGGTTTCAGAGGGGAAAGAAGGAGGCAATGGATGGGTAGTACCATGGGGAAGAGTTTGGAAGCCTAGGAGTCGTCACCTAGGGTTCCACGACGTCGGCACCGCGGGCTGATCACTTGAATCCAGGAATAGTTATTTCTCCAAATTCTGCAATGCCTCCAATCAGCCCACAAATCATCTATTTATAATAAAATGAGGATTAGGGCATCCTCCATCAACGATTATGATTGGTCGGAGATGAGGCTACCCAAATACATCAAAATAAATGCAAACATAGTAAAATAATATATCAAATCGATTCGCAACGCGAATCTGGACACATCCGTGGAGTCGGATCGTCGATACGGGCATGCCATATATGGCAAGTCGCCAAATCAGCCCAGAATGGGCCCAAAACTCGTCCTCATCTTTGCTCTGCATCAATATAGACGGTGAGAGAATCGATGACCTAACCCTACATGTTATGCAAAGCCCATGAATTAGTCACAAATTAGATAATAAAAATAATGACATCTCACGCAGTTAATTCACGTAAGGCAAAATATTTATTAAGGCAAAGCAAGCTTAGGCGTTCCTCCGCGTAGAGGGCCAAAGCAAGAGCGCACGGCAGATAAATCCTGCAAATCACGCTAATTATCTAACAGGCCACCACAATACAAGATATCCAAACTTGTATAGTGATCCAATCCAATATAAATATGTTGAAAATAATAATCAAATATAATGAGAACTCACCAAGTAGTGGGTTGACCAAGACACTGAAGAATTCGGAGCCGGAGATGCGTGTACGACAATCCGAGGTGGAACCGACGGCGTGGAAATGATGACGGTGGCTGGCCTCGGCAGAGGATGATGGATTCAGACCGGAAATGGATAGATCCGACCACGTAGGTATGGATCATGGCAGGGGTGGATAGATCCGTTGTTTTGAGGGCAGATCCGGACTAGGGAATGATTGCTGGATGGGGGGAAGGTCGGATCCGGGCTGGATTTGCCCAGATCCATGTTGCTAGGGTGCGGGAGGGGCTGCACGGGATCCACGAGAGGGGGTGGACTGGTGGCTTGGGAGGGAGGTTGTAGAGGTAGGTGGGGTTGTAGATCTAGAGGGAGGAAGTGGATCCACAGAGGGGAGGGAGGCGACGGCTTAGGGTGGCGGGTCCGGAGGAGGTGGTGGCTATAGGAATTGTAGAGGGCTGGCTGATGAACAGTGCTGCGGGGGAACAGTGCTCGGATGAACAGTGCTCGGGTAAACATTGTTTTCGCGTATAAACAGTATTTTACAGATTGTGGAGGCTGCAGATGAGGGTTTCAAAGGGGGAAGGAGGCAATGGATGGGTAGTATCTTGGGGAGGAGTTTGGGCGCCTAGGAGTCGTCACCTAGGGTTCCACGACGTCGTCACCTCATAGTGATCGCTGGAATCCGGGAATAGTTGTTTCTCCAAATTCTACAATGCCTCCAATCAACCCACAAACCATCTATTTAAAATAAAAGGAGGATTAAGGCATCCCCCATCAACGGTTATGATTGGTCGGAGATGAGGCTACCCAAATACATCAAAAAAAATGCAAACATAGTAAAATAATATATCAAATCGATTCGCAACGCGAATCCGTACACATCCGTGGAGTCGGATCGTCGAGACGGGCACGCCATATATGACAAGTCGCCAAATCAGCCCCGAATGGGCCCAAAACTCGTCACCGTCTCTGCTCCGCATCAATATAGACAGTGAGAGAATCAACGACCTAACCCTACATGCTATGTAAAGCCCACGGATTAGTCACAAATTAGATAATAAACATAATGACATCCCACGCAGTTAATTGACGGCAAGGCAAAATATTTATTAAGGCAAAGCAAGCTTAGACTTTTCTCCGCATGGAGGGCCAAAGCAAGAGCGGACGATGGATAAATCCTGCAAATCACGATAATAACCTAACAGACCACCACAATACAAGATATCCAAACTAATATAGTGATCCAATCCAATATAAATATGTTGAAAATAATAATCCAATACAACGAGAACTCATCAAGTAGTGGGCTGACCAAGGCACTGAAGAATTTAGAGCCGGAGATGCGTGTACGACGATCCGAGGTGGAACCGGCGGCGTGGAAATGATGACAGTGGCTGTCCTCGGCGGAGGATGATGGAATCAGACCGAAAATGGATAGATCCGGCCACGTAGGTATGGATCTGGGCGGGGGTGGATAGATCCTCTGTTTTAAGGGCGGATCCGGACTAGGGAATGATGGATGGATGGGGAGAAGGCCGGATTCGGGCTGGATTTGCCCAGATCCTGGATGCTAGGGTGCGGGAGGGGCTGCACGGGTTGATCCACGGGAGGGTGTGGACTGGTGGTTTGGAAGGGGGCTGTAGAGGGAGGCGGGGTTGTAGATCTGGAGGGAGGAAGTGGATCCATGAAGGAGAGGGAGGCGGCGGCTTGGGGTGGCGGATCCAGAGGAGGTGGTGGCTATGTGAATTGTAGAGGGCTGGCAGATGAACAATGCTGCGGGGAAACAGTGCTCGGATGAACAGTGCTCGATTGAACAATGCTGCGTGTGAAAAGTGCTCGTGTGAACGGTGCTCGGGTGAACATTGTTTTTGCGGATAAACAGTAGTTTACGGGTTGTGGGGGCTGCGGATGTGGGTTTCAGAGGGGGAAGAAGGAGGCAATGGATGAGTAGTACCTTGGGGAGGAGTTTGGGCGCTTAGGAGTTGTCACCTAGGGTTCCACGGCGTCGGCTCCGCGAGGTGATCGCTGGAATCCGGGAATAGTTGTTTCTCCAAATTCTGCAATGCCTTCAATCAGCCCACAATCCATCTATTTATAATAAAAGGAGGATTCGGGCATCCTCATCAACGACTATGATTGGTCGGAGATGAGGCTACCCAAATACATCAAAATAAAAGCAAACATAGTAAAATAATCTATCAAATCGACTCGCAGCGCGAATCCGGACACATCTGTGGAGTCAGATCATCGATACGGGCATTGACTGAATTCTACAGATTTTAAACCGCCAAACAACATAATTGTAATTGGCATTGACTGAATTCTAATGGGTTATGGCATTGACTGAATTCTAATTTCTCCCTGTCAAAACCTTAGAACCGAATGGACTCTTGAGATTTGCCCTCCCTGTAGTCTTAAAATCCATGGGCTCTGAAAGTGAAATATTTCTAAATATGTAGAAAGTTTGTAATTTGTCTACCCCTTGCAGAAGAGTGACGATCTGACAGGGCAGATGATGACAGCTGGAAAATAGAGGAGCAGATAATAGTAAGAGAATTAGGGGAGTAAGTCCCAATTTGATCTCTTAATACGGTATTATGGCAATTATTATTTTGATATTAAAAAAAATAAAGGAAATATGCAAGATGGCAAATTAATCACTTTTGGGGGTTGAATAAGAAGAAAACTAAAAACATTAGGTGCAAAGCACTAAAAGTCCTAATTTTTAAGGGTTTAAAATGTCAAAAAGTTCTGAAATACCCTCTATAGGGTTTAGAGTATTACACATTGGATTTTGTCTCTAAAGATCTTCCAATAATGAGTCTTTTTTTAATTGCACTCTAAATAAACTTTAATATTAGCATCTTAAACTGTACAGAAAATAAATATTTAAGAAGCAATATACAAAATATTTCTAATTGAAGGTTGTTTATACTAAAAATTCTATTAAACCATATTGACCAGATTTATGAGTTCAATGATACAAAATTGAATCGAATTGTCTGTCATTATGTGATCAGAAACACGGACCAATGATTCATCATCATGTCCTCAATTTGATTATCGGAGCTAACAATCTAGAGTAACAAAATTGTAATCTTCAATGTAAATCATACAAATATTTTGAATGCAAAGGGATCAATAGAAAATTAACTTATAGAAATCACAGAAATATTATACTGATCATATTGTTGCAGTTCATTTTCATCACATGGTCTAAGAAAACAACATGAAGACTGGCTATGTATTAAAAAAATTGTTTATTCCTAATATGATTCATACAAATAAAGAAATGAAGAGTGTTCAATTTGATCAAATTTGTTGGAAGTATTTTATCCCATGGGAAAAATAAAATTGGAAGAACTATGATTCTTTATCACTCTTCATACATGTCAAAAATCAAATTATATAACAATGAAATTCAATCCTGCACCGTAAAACATACAGATCTTGCAAAATTCAGATGATAATTTCTTAATCGGTTCATATCAATCTATGCAAATCAATCAACGTAAAAAACTGAACATCGAGAAGAAAGCGACATTTAGATTGAGTAGGAAGTTTTGAATCTTCATCGAGAGATCCCGTGCTACTTTTAACGTAAATTTTATCATAATCATGCTATTCGGAATTTCACTTTAACAATCAAGTGGTTTTAGACAAAAGAACAGAGATATTAAGAAATTAATTGGAAATGAAAGATTAACGGAGAGAAAATTAAACAAGATTGTTCTTCAGATAAATGCCTCGATTGTCCACATGATAATTAGAATGGATTTACATCGGACTCGTCATCTTAGTCAATTGATCATCACCGAGAAACTACTTAACAAACTATAAACTCATGATCTAAAAATCAGAATTATAGATTAAATTAAGTTAGTAAAGGGTGATAATAGCAAGCACAAATCAAATACGCGGGAAAAGAACGAGGGAACGAAATAAATCCTGAATACAAATTTAACATGAAACGAGGAGAGGACGACTCGTCGTCGAATCCATAAACCCGTGAAAGTGTTGTCGAAAAAAATACAACCACCAATCTGCGAATTTCAGGTGGTGTTGAGGAAAAACTCGGCGGCGACGAAGAGAGAGAGAAAAACCCTATATTTCGATATGATCTCCTGGTCTGTATAAGGAGGCCGAGCATTATATCACCCTCCACAGGCTTCATCACGACCGCATAAGAGATCGATATTGTGATGACACGTGTTATTTTCGTTTGGGGGTTTAAGATATGGTAGAAAGCATTATGCAGTTAGACGAGATTGTTGTTCGCTGTTTGCAAAATCAAATTGTACAACTCATATTCTTCGAGGATAGAACCCGTTAATGCCACGTAGGCTTGAGTCAAAGTCAAAGATCAAGTCAAAGTCAGCAAGCAACCTATATGAACATTTAATACTATCAACAAGCCTCGAAGTTGCTCGCCTGTTGGAGATCATCGACACAATCTCGTTAAGCGTAGGCGGGGTCCTTCGATAGTCGTCGGATCGCAAGTCGTGAGATCACCAGGTCCAGAAAGACAATATCGCATGGACTGGGTATAGTAGCCTACATACCCCCCAGAATATGTCTATAAATAGACCCCCATGGGTACCAAGAATGACACTTTTAAAAATAAAGAATGACCCTCCCCACCCTCCCCCCAAGCGAGATACTCACAAAGCCCGTGCCTTCTCTCAAACTTCCGGGTACGTGGCAGAACCTCCCTGCTGAAGCACTCTGGGGTCTGTTTGTAATCTTTTCTCTACCTTCTTAGTTCTTGCATTCGGATCGAGATCTCCCGATCGCGGAATTAGTACCCTCAGGCTGCACTTAGGTCCGAATATTTGGAGCCAGAAATTTCCAGACTTCAACACAAATGGGATCTCCGAGTCTGCAGATAAAATTTGGATCGAGATCCTCTCCATTTGGATCCTCTCATTATTTAAACACTATAATTGTTTTTGTATATATGAAGAATATACAGTGATGAGATTGGTTAACTCGTTAGATCTTCTGAAAAATAATCTTGACCATCAAATGGGTTCTATCTATTTTGTTCCAAATGGGGAGGATCCTGATACTTTAACTTCAACGTGTAGCCACCGTTGGATTCAACAGGCACCCCTTATCAAGATTATTGAGGCTTCCCCCTTCAACGGTCTAGGCTTGAATTGAGATTTCCTCTGACTTTGTTGACCTTTCCTAGCATCAACGATTCATGGTTTCGTTCGGCTTTTAATTGCAGTTTCTTCTTTCTGGTTCTGTTGATGCATTGTGTACAACCCTCATATTTGCTGAGCTGACGTGGCCCGGTGCAGATGAGCTCGCAACAGATCGATCCGACGGAGGACCGTCAAAACCAAAAGGAGAAGGCCCCGGGGGGGGGGGGGGGGGGGGGGGGGGGGGGGGGGGGGGGGGGGGGGGGGGGGGGGGGGGGGGGGGGGGGGGCTTCCTTGGTCGAGTGGACCTTGGGTCCACTCGCCCAAGGCCCCCGGGCGAGTGGACCATTGGTCCACTCGCCCGAGTGGGGGGGGGGGGGGGGGGGGGGGGGGGGGGACGAGTGGACCTTAGGTCCACTCGCCCCCAGCATGTGGGCAAGTGGACCATAGGTCCACTCGCCCCAGGCAGCTCGGCGAGTGGTCCACTCGTCGGTGGGCTGAGTGGACCATGAGGTCCACTCGCCCAGTCAGGGTGGTGGACCTTGGTCCACTCACCCGACCTCCGGCAAGGGGGGGGGGGGGGAGTGAACGTCTCATCCTCCACTCGCCCCTCCTCATGTTTTGATCGTTCAGGTTCGCGGTTGAGCTGCGGATAGAAGAATTTTGGCTATCCGCAACCCAATTTTGGGAAGTCTATAAATAGACCCTCATGGGCACCTTAGGAAGGGGTTGGACTCTCCTCTCCCTCGCGTGTGTCTTGTGAGCAAGCACTACACCCCCCCCCCCCCCCCCCCCCCCCCCCCCCCCCCCCCCCCCCCCCCCCCCCCCCCCCCCGTCAGTGAAGGTTGGTGGTGAGGTGAGCTTTAGTGCCCTCCAAGGTGCCCAGGCTCAGCATTGGCTTGGGAGGGAAGTTCTCTGTGAACTTCCGGGTGTACGGTGGGACCTCCACGCTGCAGCTTAAGGGGTTCATTTTTGGACTCAAGTATTCTTCAAGGGTAAGGTCTTTTGGTTCTCAGTAACTGGTCAAGGGTTCTAGCTCGGGTCAAGTAAGAGTTAGTTGCATCCCCCTTTCGAGCGTCGAGACCGGTTCTCTGGTTTCAACATTCTGGTGCGGTGAGCGTGGAAGCAGCTAGTTCGGAAAGCTCTGAGCAAGTCTCATGGCTGGAAGCAATGAGATGGGGGACTCACCCCCTACCAGCAAGTGCATGAAGAAAAGGGATTTTGAGGAGTTCAGGAAGTCGATCATGGAGCTCTTGCGGGTCGCACTCTCCCCTCACGACGAGTGCTCAACACCACCCGCACTCGTGCTCGCCTTGCCATCTTCGATGGAGACGGGGCAAGCACGTCGGCAAGAAAAGGGGTTAGCCTCAGAGGAGGGCTTGGGTCTCCAAGCGAGAGTGTTCTTCGACAACTCTCCTGGGACCGGCTATCCCAGTGAGGAGGCAGTGAAAACGCCTTCGACTAGCCAGGGAGGATGGGGGAGTCCCTTCTGCGAGTTGATCACCTCGACTCCCGTTCCAGACGGTTTCAGCGAGCCCTCCATGTCTTACTACGTAGGGAAGGACGACCCTCTCCAGCACCTCCAGTGGTTTGAAGACATGGTCTCGATCGGGCAGATAATGGACGCCTCCAAGTGCAGGATCTTTGCCATCACTTTCAAGGGAGAGGCAAAAGACTAGTTCCACCAGCTCCCATCAGGTACCATCTACAGCTTTAAGGACCTGCATCGGAGTTTCTTGTTTAGGTTCTCCACTTTGAAGAAGGGGAGGAAGGGGGCAGAGTCCCTGTTCTTGATTCAACAAAAGCACGGGGAGACGCTGGGAAGCTATGCAGATCGGTTCCAGGAGCAAGTCCTTCGCCTCCAAGTTGACCAGAGAAGCAGGAGGGACTAGGAGAAAGGGAAGGAATAAGAAGACAAAGAAGATGGAGGAAGTAATGAAGGAGATGGCCAAGGTGCATGTGGCTGAGTAAGCGCGAGAAAGCGCATTGTAATGGTATGTAATCTATTTATAACGTATCGAAAGTTGTTAAAGACAACATCTAGGTCGAGTCCCCAACTAGAGACCATTCACCGGGCTCAGTAATGTCGGCAGATGGGAGGCTCATCGGGTCGACTCGCTATAGGATGATTGGTTTGTGAAGGTGTTGAGTTCCTCTGCCTCCAGGTGAGGTAAGCACCTAGGACGCGGACTGGTTCTCCGCCCCCAATTGGTAAGATCCCCGACTAGAGACCATTCATCGGGCTCAGTAATGCCGGCAGATGGGAGGCTCATCGGGTCGACTCGCTACAGGATGACTGGTTTGGGAAGGTGTTGAGTTCCTCTGCCTCCAGATGAGGTAAGCACCTAGGACGCGAACTGGTTCTCCGCCCCCAATTGGTAAGATCCCCGACTAGAGACCATTCATCGGGCTCAGTAATGTCGGCAGATGGGAGGCTCATCGGGTCGACTCGCTACAGGATGATTGGTTTGGGAAGGTGTTGAGTTCCTCTGCCTCCAGGTGAGGAAAGCACCTAGGACGCGGACTGGTTCTCCGCCCCCAATTGGTAAGATCCCCGACTAGAGACCATTCATCGGCTCAGTAATGCCGGCAGATGGGAGGCTCATCGGGTCAACTCGCTACAGGATGATTAGTTTGGGAAGGTGTTGAGTTCCTCTGCCTCTAGGTGAGGTAAGCACCTAGGACGCGGACTGGTTCTCCGCCCCCAATTGGTATGATCCCCGACTAGAGACAATTCACCGGGCTCAGTAATGCCAGCAGATGAGAGGTTCATCGGGTCGACTCGCTACATGATGATTGGTTTGGGAAGGTGTTGAGTTCCTCTGCCTCCAGGTGAGGTAAGCACCTAGGACGCGGACTGGTTCTATGCCCTCAATTGGTAAGATCCCCGACTAGAGACCATTCACCGGGCTCAGTAATGCCGGCAGATGGGAGGCTCATCAGGTCGACTCGTTACGTGCTAATTGGTTTGGGAAGGAGATGAGTTCCTCTGCCTCCAAGTAAGCTAAGCCCCTAGGGCGCGGACTGGTTCTCTGCCCCCAATTGGCTTGGGAAGGTGTTGAGTTCCTCTGCCTCCGGGTAAGCTAAGCACCTAAGGTGTGGATTGATTCTCCTCCCCCAATTGGTAAGAACCCTGACTAGAGACCATTCGCCAGGCTCAGTAATGCCGGCAGATGGGAGGGTCAACGGGTCGACTCGCTACGGGCAAGACTTCAGAAAGGGTAATTGATTTGGTAAGATGGTTGAGTTCCTCCGCCTCTAAGTGAGGTAAGCACCTAGGACGTGGACTGGTTCTACGCCCCCGGTTGGTTTGGGAAGATGTTGAAGTCCCTTCATCTCAGGTTGAGTTCGACTCGCCGAGAGATGTTAAGTTCCCTCCATCTCAGGTTGAGTTTGGCTCGACTAGAGATGTTGAGTCCCCTCCATCTCAGGTCGAGTTTGGCTCGACTAGAGATGTTGAGTCCCCTCCATCTCAGGTCGAGTTCGGCTCGACTAGAGATGTTGAGTTCCCTCCATCTCAGGTTGAGCTTGGCTCGACCAGAGATGTTGAGTTCCCTCCATCTCAGGATGAGTTTGGCTCAACTAGAGATGTTGAGTTCCTTCCATCTCAGGTTGAGTTCGGCTTGGCCAGAGATGTTGAGTTTTCCTCCACCTCAGGTCGAGTTTAGCTCGCCCGAAGGTGTTGAGTTTTCTCCACCTCCAGTTGAGCTCGGCTCACAGGAGGGTTGTTAAGTGGAGAAAGGTTCGTCTTCCGCCTCAAGTCAAGTTCAGCTGAAAAGCTCGGCAAGAGTAACCCGTTGGTAGGGCCCTCCGTGGATTATTCTATAGCCCCACCTACTCATCAAATAGGTGGGTTGGATTTTCTTTCTGAGCTTGAGACAAGCTCGAAAAGAGCGGAGATTGTGTACAACCCTCATATTTGCCGAGCTGACGTGGCCCGACGCAGATGAGGTCGGAACAGATCGATCCGATGGAGGACCGTCAAAACCAAAAGGAGAAGGCTCGGGGGGGGGGGGGCAGGTTTCCTTGGAGGAGTGGACCTTGGGCCCACTCGCCCGAGTGGGGGGGGGGGGGGGGGGGGGGGCGAGTGGACCTTAGGCCCACTTGCCCCAGGTGGGGGGTGAGTGGACCTATGGTCCACTCGCCGGTAGGCTGAGTGGACCATGAGGTCCACTCGCCCAGTCAGGGTGGTGGACCTTGGTCCTCTCACCTGACCCCCGGTAAGGGGGGGGAGTGGACTTCTCATCCTCCACTCTCCCCTCCTCATGTTTTGATCGTTTAAGTTCGCGGTTGAGCTGCGGATAGAAGAATTTTGGCTATCCGCAACCCAATTTTGGGAAGTCTATAAATAGACCCCCATGGACACCTTAGGAAGGGGTTGAAGTCTCCTCTCCCTCGCGTGTGCCTTGTGAGCAAGCACTACCCCCTCCCCCCCCCCCCCCCCCCCCCCCCCCCCCCCCCCCCCCCCCCCCCCCTTGTCAGTGAAGGTTGGTGGTGAGGTGAGCTTTAGTGCCCTCCAAGGTGCTCAGGCTGCAGCTTAAGGGGTTCGTTTTAGTGAACTTCCGGGTGTGCGGTGGGACCTCCACGTTGCAGCTTAAGGGGTTTGTTTTTGGACTCAAGTGTTCTTCAAGGGTAAGGTCTTTCGGTTCTCAGTAACTGGTCAAGGGTTCTATCTCGGGTCAAGTAAGGGTTAGTTGCATCCCCCTTTCGAACGTCGAGACCAGTTCTCTGATTTCAACACATTGTGCATCCCTCTGTCTCTCGACATTGGGCATCCCTCTGTCTCTCCAAGTGAGCTCGGCTCCCTGTTAGGTGTTGAGTTCCTCCACCTCCAGGTGAGCTCGGCTCCCTGTTAGGTGTTGAGTTCCTCCACCTCCAGATGAGCTCGGCTCCCTGTTAGGTGTTGAGTTCCTCGACCTCCAGGTGAGCTCGGGGTGTGGAGCTCCCTCCCCCTCCAGGTGAGCTCGGCTCCCTGGTAGGTGTTGAGTTCCCTCCCCCTCCAGGTGAGCTCGGCTCCTTGGTAGGTGTGGAGTTCCCTCCCCCTCCAGGTGAGCTCGGCTCCCTGGTAGGTGTGGAGTTCCCTCCCCCTCCAGGTGAGCTCGGCCCCCTGGTAGGTGTGGAGTTCCCTCCCCCTCCAGGTGAGCTCGGCTCCCTGATAGGTGTGGAGTTCCCTCCCCCTCCAGGTGAGCTCGGCTCCCTGGTAGGTGTGCAGTTCCCTCCCCCTCCAGGTGAGCTTAGCTCCCTGGTAGGTGTGGAGTTCCCTCCCCCTCCAGGTGAGCTCGGCTCCCTGGTAGGTGTGGAGTTCCCTCCCCCTCCAGGTGAGCTCGGCTCCCTTGTAGGTGTGGAGTTCCCTCCCCCTCCAGGTGAGCTCGGCTCCCTGGTAGGTGTTGAGTCCCTCCACCTCCAGGTGAGCTCGGCTCCCTGGTAGGTGTTGAGTCCCTCCACCTCCAGGTGAGCTCGGCTCTCTGTTAGGTGTTGAGTTTCTCCACCTCCAGGTGAGCTCGGCTCCCTGTTAGGTGTGGAGTTTCCTCCCCCTCCAGGTGAGCTCGGCTCACTGGTAGGTGTGGAGTTCCCTCCCCCTCCAGGTGAGCTCGGCTCCCTGGTAGGTGTGGAGTTCCCTCCCCCTCCAGGTGAGCTCGGCTCCCTGGTAGGTGTTGAGTCCCTCCACCTCCAGGTGAGCTCGGCTCCCTGTTAGGTGTTGAGTTCCTCCAACTCCAGGTGAGTTCGGCTCCCTGTTAGGTGTTGAGTTCCTCGACCTCCAGGTGAGCTCGGCTCCCTGTTAGGTGTGGAGTTCCCTCCCCCTCCAGGTGAGACCCTGGTAGGTGTGGAGTTCCCTCCCTCTCCAGGTGAGCTCGGCTCCCTGGTAGGTGTGGAGTTCCCTCCCCCTCCAGGTGAGCTCCTTGGTAGGTGTGGAGTTCCCGCCCCCACCAGGTGAGCTCGGCTCCCTGATAGGTGTGGAGTTCCCTCCCCCTCCAGGTGAGCTCGGCTCCCTGGTAGGTGTAGAGTTCCCTCCTCCTCCAGGTGAGCTCGGCTCCCTGGTAGGTGTGGAGTTCCATCCCCCACCAGGTGTGCTCGGCTCCCTGGTAGGTATGGAGTTCCCGCCCCCACCTCAGGTCGAGCTCGGCTCGACTAGAGGTATTGAGTTTTTCTCCACCCAATGTCAAGATCAATTCGACCTAAAGGTGTTGAGCTTTCTCCACCTCCTGTTGAGCTCGGCTCACAGGAGGGGTGTCTATTGGAGAAAGGTTCGTCCCTCACCTCATGTCGAGTTCAGCTCGATTGGAGGTGTTGAGTCTCCCTCCGTCTTCGGTCAAGTTTAGCTCGACCTAAAGATGTTGAGCTTTCTCCACCTCCAGTTGGGCTCGGCTCATCGGAGGGTTGTTTGGTGGAGAAAGTTTCGCGTTCCGCCCCAAATCAGGTTCAGTTGAAAACTCGGCAGGGGTATCCCGTTGGCAGGTCCCTTCGTGGATTCCCCTCAGGTCCCACATACTCGTCAAATAGGTGGGTTGGACTTTCTTTCCGAGCTTGAGACAAGCTCGAAAAGAGTGGGGATTGTGTACAACCCTCATATTTTCTGAGCCGGTGTGACCCGACGCAGATGAGGTCGTGGTAGAGCAGATGACCGTAACGCAGCGGACCTTGGGTCTGAACCAAAGAGAGGAGGCCCGGGGGGCAGCCCTCTCCACCTGAAGAAGTCCCTCCATCTCAGGTTGAGTTCGAATCGCCGAGAGATGTTGAGTCCCTCCATCTCAGGTTGAGTTCGGCTCGACTAGAGATGTTGAGGTCCCTCCATCTCAGGTTGAGTTCGGCTCAACGAGAGATGTTGAGTTCCCTCCATCTCAGGTTGAGTTCGGCTCGACCAGAGATGTTGAGTTCCCCCCATCTCAGGTTGAGTTCAGATCGACTAGAGATGTTGATGTCCCTCCATCTTAGGTTGAGTTCGACTCGATGAGAGATGTTGAGTTCCCTCCATCTCAGGTTGAGTTCGGCTCAACCAGAGATGTTGAGTTCCCTCCATCTCAGGTTGAGTTCGGCTGGACCAGAGATGTTGAGTTCCCTCTGAAAGTGCACAGTTAACCTCACTAGAATTCTCTAGAGGGGGTGAATAGAGATTTAAAAATACTTTGTGCAATTATATATATATATATGTATGTGTAATAATAACAGATTCAAACTTCCCACACACCAACAAGAATTAAGCAAGTAAAGAAGAAAAATAACAAGAAGAAAATCACAGCACAATACAAAGAAATATAGTGGTTCCCCAAACTTTGGGTAGTCCACTCTTCTACCCCCTTTGGTAGGAATTCACTAATTTGCACTGAGTCTTTTGATAAGGAGACTCTTAGAACCAGCCTGAGTCTTTTGATAAGGAGACTCTTAGAACCAGCATGAGTCTTTTGATAAGGAGACTCTTAGAACCAGTACAACTGAATTTTTTGAAGAGAGATTCTAAAAACTCTTTTACACAATTTGAAAATGAAATAAGAATGAGAAGAAGTAGGACAAGTAGAAGAACAGAAGACAATATATGTAAGAATGAATCTTCTTCCTAGCAAGAAGATTAGAAGCACAAGTATAGTGAATATGATCTCTCTTCTATAGTGAGAAGGAGATTGTAAGCTTTTCTCTCTTTTGTGAGAGCTTTTAGAGTTTGCAGCAGAATGACTTCAGAAGGAGGAGAAAATTAAGGCTTTTTCTTTGCTGCAGCACACTATCTCTTTTCTCAGCTTTCTCACTCTTCACTTGGGAGCTCTTCCTCTTTTTCAAATGTATATGATGGATCACTTGCTCTCATTCTCTGCCAACCTCCTTCTTATTTATAGCTCTGTTTAAAATATATTGCTAAAGGAGAATAATCAATTAGCAGACAGAGAATTAGAAAGAGATTAGAGTTTCCATAATCAATATTTCTGTAGAAGGAAAGGAATTCATTCTGATTTCAAATAATATCCATAATAATCTTAATCAAATTAGCCAAGAATCAAATAGAAGGAAAAACTGATTCAGAACGGCTATAAAAGAATAATATCATTCCATAAAAATCAAATCTACAGAAAGAAGGAAAGAGATCTGGCGTGTTTTTGAATTTGACATAGAAATCGACGTGCGTCGATTACTATTAGACGTAAGCGTCGAGTTCATCCTGGCTGGACGTCGAGAGGAGAATAAGGAAGGTGCGTCGACTAAGATGCGTCGACTTTATTAAATGCGTCGACTAGAAGTCAGAGTTACGTCGACAAAGATTACGTCGAATTCTTCTTAGAGTTACTTCGACTCATTCTGAGAGAAACGTCGACTATATTTCGACGTTGCGTTGAATACTACTCGACGCATATTTACTTAGCCTAATTTTTCATACTTAAAATTTATATTCTACTCATTTCTAGGGGTTAAGATAAATCATTTCCCCAACACCCTCCATCTCAGGTTGAGTTCGGCTCGACCAGAGATGTTGAGTTCCCTCCATCTCAGGTTGAGTTCGGCTCGACCAGAGATGTTGAGTTCCCTCTATCTCAGGTTGAGTTCGGCTCGACCAGATATGTTGAGTTCCCTCCATCTCAGGTTGAGTTCGACTCGACCAGAGATGTTGAGTTCCCTCCATCTCAGGTTGAGTTCGGCTCGACCAGAGATGTTGAGTTCCCTCCATCTCAGGTTGAGTTCGGCTCGACCAGAGATGTTGAGTTCCCTCCATCTCTGGTTGAGTTCGGCTCGGCTAGATATGTTGAGTTCCCTCCATCTCAGGTGGACTTCGGCTCGACTAGAGATGTTGAGTTCCCTCCATCTCAGGTGGAGTTCGGCTCGACTAGATATGTTGAGTCCCCTCCATCTCAGGTCGAGTTCGGCTCGACTAGAGATGTTGAGTTCCCTCCATCTCAGGTTGAGTTCGGATCGACCAGAGATGTTGAGTTCCCTCCATCTCAGGATGAGTTTGGCTCAACTAGAGATGTTGAGTTCCTTCCATCTCAGGTTGAGTTCGGCCCGGCCAGAGATGTTTAGTTTTCCTCCACCTCAGGTCGAGTTTAGTCGCCCGAAGGTGTTGAGTTTTCTCCACCTCCAGTTGAGCTCGGCTCACAGTAGGGTTGTTAAGTGGAGAAAGGTTCGTCTTCCGCCTCAAGTCAAGTTCAGCTGAAAAGCTCGGCAAGAGTAACCCGTTGGTAGGGCCCTCCGTGGATTATTCTAAAGACCCACTTACTCATCAAATAGGTGGGTTGGACTTTCTTTCTGAGCTTGAGACAAGCTCGAAAAGAGAGGGGATTGTGTACAACCCTCATATTTGCTGAGCTGACGTTGCCCGACGCAGATGAGGTCGCAACGGATCGATCCGGCGGAGGACCGTCAAAACCAAAAGGAGAAGGCCCGGGGGGCAGGTTTCCTTGGACGAGTGGACCTTGGGTCCACTCGCCTGAGTGGGGTGGGGGGGGGGGGGGGGGGGGGGGGACGAGTGGACCTTAGGTCCACTCGCCCTAGGTGGGGAGGGGGGGGTGGGGGGGGGGGGGGGGGGGGGGGGGGGGCGAGTGGACCTTGGTCCACTCGCCGGTAGGCTGAGTGGACCATGAGGTCCACTCGCCGTTAGGCTGAGTGGACCATGAGGTCCACTCGCCCAGTCAGGGTGGTGGACCTTGGTCCACTCACCCGACCCCCGGCAAGGGGGGGGGGGGGGGGAGTGGACGTCTCATCCTCCACTCTCCCCTCCTCATGTTTTGATCGTTTAAGTTCGCGGTTGAGCTGCGGATAGAAGAATTTTGGCTATCCGCAACCCAATTTTGGAAAGTCTATAAATAGACCCCCATGGGCACCTTGGGAAGGGGTTGGAGTCTCCTCTCCCTCGCGTGTGTCTTGTGAGCAAGCACTACACCCTCCCCCCCCCCCCTGTCAGTGAAGGTTGGTGGTGAGGTGAGCTTTAGTGCCATCCAAGGTGCTCATGCTGCGGCTTAAGGGGTTCGTTTTAGTGAACTTTCGGGTGTGCGGTGGGACCTCCACGCTGCAGCTTAAGGGGTTCATTTTTGGACTCAAGTGTTCTTCAAGGGTAAGGTCTTTCGGTTCTCAATAACTGGTCAAGGGTTCTAGCTCGGGTCAAAGTAAGGGTTAGTTGCATCCCCCTTTCGAACGTCGAGACCAGTTCTCTGATTTCAACACATTGGGCATCCCCCTGTCTCTCGACATTGAGCAATCAGGCTTTCTCCATCTTTTGCTTCTGCACCAGGGCTTCTTCCACCTCTTCATTCAAGCTCCAACTCCCACCCAGTCGAACGCCGACCGTCCTTAATGTCCCGATTCACGACTACATCCCTTCCTTTTTTATTAACCAATCAAGCTTTCGTTTGGCTTCTTTTACGACATTGAAGTTTCATTTGTGTTGAAATTTTCAGTCGCGGGAATACAATTCTCAGGCACAGTTAAATACAAGATCATCAAAAATACGTACTTTAAGGAATTTTATTAGCACTATAAAATTAAACTACTTAATTTAAAAGATATAAGTTTACAAAAACACACCCCAGAAAAACTCGAACTACAAAATCCACAATGCCGTTAAAGACGCTTAGGAAATAGATTTTTGTGTTTATTTGGTAATTTTTTGATGAGCAAATAATGATTATTGATGTGTCTATAACACCACTCAAAATTAAAATTGAAGACAATTTTATTTTCACTCCATCAAATTGATCCTAATTTCCGGATAAAACATTTATATTTTTATTTTTAAAACTTTTTTTATTTGCTATATTTTCAACAAAATCTCTTCTTCCTTTCCATGGAAACTGAACCAGAGAACCACACAGATCTCATCCTTCTCAAACCCGCCAATGATTCCGAAAACCGCAAGCTCCCCCACCTCCTCCATCCCCTCCCTCACTAATAAACACAGATCCATCTCCCGCCATATCCGCACCTTCCCCCTCCCAAATTCTCCGCCATGCGCCGCCGCATCCGTCGCCGCCGCCCATCCCTTCTTCGCCGGTCATCTCCTTCCCGCCTTCCAAACCTCATGGAAAGGGGAGAACCTCAAAAACGCCCGCCAAACGCTCGCCCAAATCTGCAAGCTCGGCGGCACCGCCCGCGCCCGCCAACTGCTCGACGAAACGCCGATCCCAAAACCCCAACCCCGCCGGAAGGACGCCTACGAGAAGGCGCGGCAGCTGCACGAGGCCATAACGGAGGCCGGATACGCGCCGGACACGAAATTCGTGCTGCGCGACATCGACGAGGCGGCGAAGGAGCGGTCGCTGATGTACCACAGCGAGCGGCTGGCCGTCGCCCGCGGCCTCCTCGGCACGCCGCCGGGAACGACGCTGAGGATCCTGAAGAACCTAAGGATCTGCGGCGATTGCCATAATGCGGTGAAGATCATGTCTGAGGTTGTGGGGAGGGAGATCATCGTGAGGGACAACAAGAGATTTCACCATTTTAGGGGCGGCGCCTGCTCCTGCGGGGACTACTGGTGAGATCTTGATTGGGTTCAGATAATGAGATCCAAATCGGTCAATTTCGCCGTTCCATCGTGCGTGCTCTCCGCCCGCGGAGATCATTAATAGTTTCGCCTACATTGAATAAATCTCTCGCGATATCTTATTTCTGCTGCCATCGTCGAAATCCCATACAGCAAATTTGAAACAAGAACCACAAAATTTGATGCGGATTGAGCCTCATCTTTATAGCTGATGAGATGCGTAACTTACGCGGTTATTGCGACAGTAGGATTGATGTAAATTTTGACCCAAATTTGAAAACTGAGCTAGAAATCAAAATTTTTGATGATTTCAGGTGGTTTCAAACTATAATAGAAAGAATCAAAACAATTGTCTTTTTAGGTTGGAGATCGAAATCTATGATGATATTGTGGGATATTACAGATGTTGTTAGGTATATTATTTATAATATGTCCGCGCGTATCAGGACCGACTCGGAACGACCCAATGAGTTCCGTGTCACTAGGGTGTTGCTCTACGCTGAAGATACTATAAAGACCCATTCCACATGTTGATGAGGTCTTGTGAACTATCTTGAGCGGAAAACAACATTCTCAAGATAGAAAAATTTTTTAGGTTTTCCGCTCCTGTTCGCGATTTCTGTCGGCGCTTTTCCGCATTCGTTCTTCCGATTGCGAATCGCATCAGGTCGGTGCTCTCGCTCTTTTGTTGTCGCCGATCGTGAAGAACACGAAGCCCGATCCTTAAGATCTACCGCTTCCGCTCCCAGTGAAGAATCGCGGTCATCAGATCTTTCGTTTCCGTTCGCTTTCATCGATCGAAGACTCCCCTGCATCTGGTAACTGCCGACTCCTCTTCATCGAGTTCTGGGAAATCGTGGATCATCCTCCTTACCGGCGACAAGGTTGTTGGAACATGGTCTTCCGCATCTCCTAGGTTTGAGAATAACAAAACCTATGTGTATTTGATCTTGTGTGTTTAAGTGTGCGGGATAACAAAGTTCACATGACTCAAGGATTACATAAGAAGGTTGCCCCCAAAGTTGAGCCATCAAATCCAAATCTTCCACTAGCGCTGGCGGTAGCACTAGCGCAGGCGCTAGCTGTCGTTCGACGAACTGTTAGCGGCTAAGTCTATTCGTCGAATGTTCTCGTGAACTCCCGACGAATATCGACGAACGCAGACAGAAGTCAAAAAGGCAGACTTGTGAAGGAAATTGTGCGGCTAAGTCAATTCGTCGAATGTTCTCGAGAACTCCCGACGAATTCCGACGAATGAAAACAGACGACAGTACTCCCACTAGCGCCGGCGGTAGCACTTAGCGCCTGGCGCTAGCGATGATAGCGCAATTCCGGGAGCACATATGGAAGGAGATAACGCTTGGCGGTAGGGGATAGCGCAAGGGATAGCGCAGCACACGTTTGGCAAGAAGGAATTGTTTCCTCAGATTGAAGATTCTGCCGCGCAGAATGTGTCCTAATATGGGATAGCGCTGGCGGTAACCGATAGCGCTGGCGGTAGCGCGGAACACAAGAGGAATCTCATCAGAGTTACCACGGATTAAAGATTCTCGCGCGCAAAATATTACTTAATATGGGATAGCGCCGGCGGTAACACTAGCGCAGGCGCTAGCGCTAAGTCTATAAAAAGGACATCTTGGCTCCGACTTCCTAATCCTCTAGAGATCCAGAATTCCAGAGCTTCGTGCCACAGCTAGAGAGGAAGTTTCAGAGAGATACTCCCACAAATACATAAAGACTAAAGGAGATCCGTGGAGAAGATTTCAACACGCGTCATCATCGTGACGAAAGACCGCATCGACTACGATCATACTCTGCGTCTTTGTCTACTTCTCCAAGAGATCCACATAGAGGGAGTTTTACATTATTGTCTTTTCATTTCATATTCTTCTTGTAAACGGTTAGTGAATTCGTCTCGTGTTGGCGACTAGGTCTGGGTAGGACTTAGGGTAGAAATTCGCCTCGTGTTGGCGACTAGGTCTCGGGTGTAGGTCTAGGGGGTGCTCGAGGCCATATCCGGGGAAGGGTTGGCTAGAGCGGCTTGAGGCCGTATCCGGGAAAGGATCGGCTAAAGCCAACCGGTTCGTGGGGATACGAGTCGGTATAGAAAACAAAAAGAGTCTTTTGATTAGCTTTGATTTCTAGCTTCGATAAGAGATCAAGTTTTGTAATCATGTTTCTCAAGTTAATAAAATCATGTCTTTACTTTTACTTCACTTGATTTGTCTTGATCTTCTCTAGTTTAATAATCAAAGCATTTTCAAAGTTACTCAAAATATCACTAAAGTTTTTAAAACTCTTATTCACCCCCCTCTAAGGGCGCCTACCGATCCAACAAGTGGTATCAGAGCAGGTTATTCCAAATCGGCTTAACAACCGGGAATAATGGCGTCTCATGATCTCGCTTCTACTAGTGGGGTAAATTTTTATGAAGAAGAAAAATCTCTTAAACCACCGTTATTTGAAGGATGAAATTATAAAGGATGGAAAATAGTAATGGAAAATTTTCTTAAACGTTTAGATGAAAAAGTTTGGAATATTACTATCAAAAAACCACCTAGCGTATTAAATAAGAACGAAATGGTTTTAAATGCAAAATCTATGAATAGTCTATTCTGTGTGTTAATCATAACATTTCCAAACTCATCTATACTTTTCCTACTGCATACGAGATGTGGAATTTTCTTGAAATAACTTATGATTCTCCTTCTGCAGGTATGGAACAATTACAAGAATCGGAGAATATGCAAGCCTGCACAGGTATTCAAGAAAGCTCCACACATGACGGATCCATGAAGTACACATCAAATGGAAAAGAAGAAGAAGTACTTTCTTCGGAAGAGGAGTGCCAAAAAGATGTAAAAGAAACGATATGCTCAAATCGTGCCTCTCCCGAAAGCAATGTAAGGAAATCAAATCCCATCTTTTGTACTTCTATCTCTTCATTACAATTGCTTCAAACTACAAAGCGCAAAATTAAGAAATTAAAAAATGCTAATAAACATTTGCGCTTATAAAATAAAAATTTTAAGGCAAAAATTAATGAAGAATCAAATTCTAATTTATCTAGTTCTACACATGGCTCCTTAGTTGAAAACACCACAACTTGTGTAGAATATAATGAATTAAAAGAAAAGCACAAGAAACTTGAAAAGGATTTTATTTTATTAAAAGAACAAAATGAAAAATTATGTTTAGAAAATTCATCTTTGATAAATGATTGTGCTAAGTGCAAAGACTATAAAATTGAAATTAAAGAGATGGTTGAAACATTTGATGAATATAGAAATAACTATCAAGATCATATAAATTCAATTGTTTCAACTCTTAAAAATAGCACAATCGCTTATAATAAAGCTAGACATAATTTAAAGATTAAAAATGATGAATTAAAATCAAAAATCAACTTGCTTATGAAAATTGTAAATACAAATTCACAATATCAAACTATATCTAAGAACAAGTTGAATATGAATATGAACATCCTAACTAAGTCTAATAATGGGAGCAAGAATCACAAAGTGTTTGTAAATCAAAATCAAAATCATCATTACATGCAAAATCATGTTTCTCCCAACTCAAAATTAAAATTGCACAAATTTCCTATGAACAATACTTTTAATAATCATTACAATCATAATCATCAATATAAAGATTATCATAATGGAAATTTGAAAATTAAAAATAATGTTAAACCAAGATTTGAATGGAGACCCAAAGTTAAAGATGAAACACAAACTCCACTCAAAAGGGCTCATTCACTTCCATCTCCCCAAAAGCAAACACGATGTATTTGGGTACCCAAAGGAACCGTCACATCCGGTCCTCTTTAGATACCTAAATATCCTATTCATTAGTATCCAATCATTTGCATGAACTAGAAATCAACTCAAAATAAAAAATCAATTCTCTACTTCATGATATGCTTAATTTCTTTTGCTCTTTTTTTGAGCCATCATGATATGATCACTTTATATAACTTGTGATATGACACTCACATATTAAACCAAAATTCATAAACAAATCAAATTGAATAAAGTTGAATAAAAAGTCATATCATCTCTCAAGTGATCTACTTATCTTTTTTATTTCTATCCTTCTAAATCCATTTCCTAAAACTCTTATAAAATTTGAAAAAATAAATTTGTTATATGATATTATCAAAACTAAATGAAATAAGTGTGAAAATGGATTTAAAAGGTGTATTTTAGGGGTATTATGCTAAATTTATAAAATGCGCAAGTTTTGCTTAGATAGTTAATATATTTGCGTCATTTTCAATTAACCCAAGTATGTTTGATCATAATCATGTTTAAATCGGAATTGAAAAATTGCATGAATATTAGTTCACTTATTTATGATCATTTCACTCATGCATATGTTGTGTAAAACTCAATAATTAAGGTATAATTAATATGAAACTCTAATGAAGATGAAACTCATGTACTAATTTTAACTTCCACAACTTTTTGTGATTTCTTCTCGTCTCATCACTTCATTAGACAGGCTTTACATTGCAAAAACATAATTAAGAAAAATCGGAAGCAAAATCGAAGAAAATCAAGGCTATACGATCAAAATAAGCACTCTCTGTGAGCTAACGCAGGCGCTAGGACCTAACGCCGGCGCTAGCTCGAGTCTCCAATTTTCTGAAATTTTAAAATTTTGAAAAATCCCTAAAAATATATTATTTTATATGTACTACTCATTTTTGTAATTCCGCCTGTACTTGTTTTTTTGAAAAATTTAAATACAAAATTACAAAAGCCAAATTACAAAAAAAAATTATTTTGTTTTGTCTTTGGTTATTTGTTTGATTTCTATTCCTATATACAAAAATCAAATACAAAAATATAAAACAAAAACAAGTATCAAAAATTATTATTTTGAACTTAACTTTTTTATTTACATGTATCTTGCGAAAGGGTGATTTGGGCTATCATCCCATCATATCATCTAGTACCGGGCGAACCTCTCACAAGGTAGTCCTCGGGAAGTCCAAGATTAATCTTAAGAGTTCAAACTTTAAATTAAAATTATTTTGCAAAAATATCAAAAATACTGTATGGACTTTTCTGTGAAAATAAAGCATGATTTAATCTATTATTTAGAACTTCTACAATGTTGCAATTTATCTTTTCAAACTACTTTGAACATTGCTTTCATCATGCTTTGATATATCTATTAATATGTGCATCAATTATATTGAAAAAGTTGTGTAGAACTATGCGTAGCATGCCTCTAAGTATGAGTAAATATTTTATGTTTGATAATGATCTCTATTCACTCACTTATTTTGGCATTGTCTACTTATGTGTTTAATCTAAGAATGCTTGTGTATGTTTTGTAATAGTACAATGAATTAAAATTGCACAAGTATCTTACCTACACAACCTTTGTTTGCACTTTTAAAAGTTAAGAAAAGTGGTTATGGTTTCATAAATTCTATTGGTTTGCAAAACAAGTGTATTCGGAGAACTTTGTACAAAACAAAAATCATAAAATAAAGTGACAAAGATAACTCCACCAAGCACTACTTGAACCTCCTGATAAGTCTTAATAAGCATTGTGAGGTTGAGCACCTTGGAAAGAATAATAAAGTATCTTGTGCAAACCATAACTTTCTTTCAAAATAAAAACCACTTAGTCTTAAGTACACCGGATCACAATAAAAATCAATCTTGAAGAATAAAATTATGTGATCCCCCAAACACTACTTTGCACCCTGATAAGTCTTAATGAGCATTGTGTGTGCAAAGCACCTTGGTAGTTGTACATTTTGTGCATTGAAGTGAGTGGAAGTAAAATTATTTGTGTTTTATTGTGCTCTTTACTTTACATATTACTTGTATTTTTGATTAAAACATTTGTTTACTCTATTCAAAATACACTTTTGTGCACATCATTATCTTCTATAACACTTCTTCTCATGAGTATTAGATCCTACTGCAAAATCTATACTACTCTTTATTTATGAAATGCACTAGATAACCTAGCATGCAATATACAATGTTTGGTATGATTTGAAATTATGAATTAAAATAACATTGTAGTAATCTTTTTGATAACATTATTTCATGCTTGGTTACATTATTGAAGTTTTTAATTGAACAATGATTTACAAAAACATCTTCTTTTTAAAATTTAACTCATATATCTTTTTATGGATCATCATTACAATAAGATGTTTCTTGTATTTCTATAAGTCTTCCGCATCATCACCATATAATTGTTTTGCCTTGCGCTTTCATGCCTATTTAAAGTCTTTCATTTTGTGTGCATCATCACTTGAATCTTCAAATTCCTTTCTTGCAACAAGTGGTAGACTTGTTTGGTAAACTTTATATTGGTTGCTTTTAACATGAATCTTTTTGCTATAAAACTCTGATTTATTTCTATGAAAATGTTATTACGCTAAAACTCTGATTTATTAATGGATTTCAAAATAGTTATGTGAGTGTTTTCATAAATTCAAATAAAAATATAAATCCATAGGCTATGTCATTAGATTTAAAAAGCTTAAATGTTTTCAATAATTATTATCCATGACTTCATTTCTCACCATAGCGGGGGCGTAGGGTTGTAGACATTAGATGACATTTATCTCTAGTCATGTCATGTCCTTAACCGGGGAGGGTTCCAGTGGGGCCTTGCGAGGCACTGGGGGGAAAGAGTGCTAGGTTGAGTTGTGTCTAGTGCTTGCATATGGGTCTAACACCCCAACCTACAATATGTATGCAGCTCCTCATGCCCATCCGTCACTTAGTATGGGGCTAGGGTGTAGACATATTGTCTGGGTAGTTTAGTTACTTGGAAATCATTACATTTTGTTTATGCTACAAACTATGATTTATGAAAATGTTGAGATACTCAAACTCTGATCTATTTAAATGAAAAGTATTCTAAAACTCCTTATCATTTCCTTCTTTACAAGCTCGATCATGCTTTTATCCTCTTATCAACTTTTTAGTGATGTCTCCTTACCCGCTTTTGCTAATAACAAAATGGGGAGAACTACATGATAAATATTAATCTACTATAATGCTTAATTACGATGATAGCTTACATATTAGGAGAGCATTCACTTAGGGGGAGCATGTATTTAGGGGGAGCAATTCTAAATGCTAAAATCGTTCATTATTTTAAGTCATCACTCTCTCACACACACAAGTATGTTTCATCATGCTTATATATATTAATGCTCTGATTTATCATTAATGGTTTTGTTATTATCAAAAGGGGGAGTTTGTTGGAACATGGTCTTCCGCATCTCCTAGGTTTGAGAATAACAAAACCTATGTGTATTTGATCTTGTGTGTTTAAGTGTGCAGGATAACAAAGTCCACATGACTCAAGGATTACATAAGAAGGTTGCCCCCAAAGTTGAGCCATCAAATCCAAATCTTCCACTAGCGTTGGCGGTAGCACTAGAGCATGCGCTAGCTGTCATTCGACGAACTGTTAGCGGCTAAGTCTATTCGTCGAATGTTCTCGTGAACTCCCGACGAATATCGACGAACGCAGACAGAAGTCAAAAAGGCAGACTTGTGAAGGAAATTATGCGGCTAAGTCAATTCGTCGAATGTTCTCGAGAACTCCCGACGAATGAAAATAGACGACAGTACTCCCACTAGCGCCGGCGGTAGCACTTAGCGCCTGGCGCTAGCGATGATAGCGCAATTCCGGGAGCACATATGGAAGGAGATAACGCCTGGCGGTAGGGGATAGCGCAGGCGGTAGCGACGCACACGTTTGGCAAGAAGGAATTGTTTCCTCGGATTGAAGATTCTGCCGCGCAGAATGTGTCCTAATATGGGATAGCGCTGGCGGTAACCGATAACGCTGGCGGTTGCGCGGAACACAAGAGGAATCTCAGCAGAGTTGCCACGGATTAAAGATTCTCGCGCGTAAAATATTACTTAATATGGGATAGCGTCGGCGGTAGCACTAGCGCAGGCGCTAGCGCTAAGTCTATAAAAAGGACATCTTGGCTCTGACTTCCTAATCCTCTAGAGATCCAGAATTCAAGAGCTTCGTGCCACAGCATAGAGAGGAAGTTTCAGAGAGATACTCCCACAAATACATAAAGACTAAAGGAGATCCGTGGAGAAGATTTCAACACGCGTCATCATCGTGACGAAAGACCGCATCGACTACGATCATACTCTGCGTCTTCGTCTACTTCTCCAAGAGATCCACATAGAGGGAGTTTTACATTATTGTCTTTTCATTTCATATTCTTCTTGTAAACGGTTAGTGAATCGCCTCGTGTTGGCGACTAGGTCTGGGTAGGACTTAGGGCAGAAATTCGCCTCGTGTTGGCGACTAGGTCTCGGGTGTAGGTCTAGGGGGTGCTCGAGGCCATATCCGGGGAAGGGTTGGCTAGAGCGGCTTGAGGCCGTATCCGGGAAAGGATCGGCTAAAGCCAACCGGTTCGTGGGGATACGCCTATATGTGGATGACATGTTGATCCTGAGGTCATACCTAGCTGTCGTGAGGGATATTAAGACCGCTCTCGCCAAAGCGTTTGATATGAAGGACCTTGGTCCTGTCGATACCCTACTAGGTATGAAAGTAAGAGTAGACAAGGGATGTGTCACTCTGAGTCAAGCTCACTACATAGAGCAGATTCTTAATACCTGGGGTTATAAAGATTGTAGGCCTGTTGAAACATCAACTGATCCGAACGTCAAGCAGAGTCCGAATGAAGGAACGAGCGTTGATCAAGTCAAGTACTCAAATATCATTGGAAGTCTCATGTATGCCACAAGCTGCACTAGACCTTACATTGCTTTCTCCGTAAGCATGCTAAGTCGCTTTACCAGTAGTCCAGACAAGGAGCATTGGGATGCCCTGGATAGGCTGATGAAGTATCTCAAAGGTACTAAAGACCACGCTCTGTGCTACACTGGTCACCCTCCTACTTTGGAAGGTTACTCTGATGCCTCCTAGTGTTCAGAAGTTTCAAACAGCAAGTCCACAAGTGGATTTATATTCACATTGGGTGGCGCTGCAGTTACTTGGAAGTCCAAGAGACAAACTTGCATAGCTTTGTCGTCTATGGAAGCCGAGTTATTTGTCTTAGCTTCAGCTGGTGAAGAGGCGGACTGGATCAGAAATTTGATCTTAGACATTCCCTTGTCTAGACTTCAAATCAACTCTTTAAGCCTGTACTGTGATAATCAGACAGCAGTCCAAGTTGTTAAGAATGTCCTCTTTAACACTAAGAGACGACATGTACGACTGAGACACGCTCTTTTGAATTATCTTAAAGAACAAGGCATTATTACTTTGGTCGATGTGCGATCGAAGGATAATCTAGCTGATCCATTGACGAAAGGAATGCCCCGAGACCGTTCAATCAAAACAGTGGGGGGAAATGGGACTTAAGGCGGTTTGAGACCAACCTTAGTCCGAATGTTTTGATTCTTTACTTTGTCAAATCTAGCATGTTGTGCTCCGTTGGTATTTCGGTTCCTGAGTACGAATTTCTGGTTGGTTGTTTCATTACACATTTGATGATAACAACCTCGTCCAGATTCGTCTTTCTTAACTTGGAGGAGAGTGTTATTCCACATTTGATAACATGATTTAACTTGTTTTGGACTTTCTCCTGTTGATTGGTTCCATTCCACATTTGATGAGTTCCAATTAACCCTAGAAGAACAGTAACCAGGATATCACACACAGGAACACAGATATAGCTGCGTTGTCCAGAAGTCTGAAATCGTTTCGCTTGAAAACAGTTAATAGATTCTGCGGTTAAACCTGAAATACTCTACCTATATCCTCTAAGCATAATTTAAAGTACTACGTTCTTATATACAGAACTAGATACATGTACATTTTCCATAGTTGAATTCATTCTGAATGAAGTTCTCTGTTGGAAATTACAGGAAATGCTGCTGCAGGAGGAGCACATGCTGATTGGGATCCTGAGAAGGATGATCTGCTGGATGATGGTTTCTAGAGTATCTGTTTGATTTTCTTTCTATGACTTAGAGCATTCATTAGCTCTCTTTACCTGTTTTGTTTGGACTATTTCATGCTCTTTTGTTGATCATGAGACATTAGGTCTTATGGTACCTATTTCTCTGATTGTACTTTTGACTTTCATGTGATGCTGCTTAGTTTATGTTTTACTCTTATGCGTGCATACATACTTTTGTTTTCTTCAGTCCAATATGTCATAACAGGTGCTTTCAGACACGGTTGTGTAATGAGTCGAACTGGTTGAACACTACACACACCAACCCTTTTTCCAACGTCGGTATACCGCGGACATAGGAGGAGATTGTTAGGTATATTATTTATAATATGTCCGCGCGTATCAGGACCGACTCGGAACGACCCAATGGGTTCCGTGTCACTAGGGTGTTGCTCTACGCTGGAGATACTATAAAGACCCATTCCACATGTTGATGAGGTCTTGTGAACTATCTTGAGCGGAAAGCAACAGATGTGTCCAACACGATCGCAAAATAGTGATCACTTCTGTGATCCCGCGCGATATTCATCTTGCGGCATCAGTTTTAATCGTGCAAGAACAATTTTGATGGGCAACACACATCATATATGCAGGATCACAAAAGTGATCATGACAGACAAAGTGATCACGCACTATCCGAATATGATATCAAAGCAGATTAAGGGTGAGCTTGGCATGGCGGTGGAGGTTGTGAACATTGTGTTTACAAACCGCTGTTCGTGAACGCCCAGCCTCTCCTAATTACAACAATAGCATTAGAAATACATCATTCAAAACATCACAAACAGAATACTCGTAGTAGGTGAGATCAGGTCGCACACTCACACCATTATCCAATCATTACAAACACGAATATGATCTTGTGAACTACATACATATCCATCACCATGCATAAAGAAAGCCCCTTCTTTGGTGTAATATTGAGACTTCCAATTTTTGTCCCTTCTTTTTTGCCATTTTTATCTCTCTAGGGAGAAAATTGGGTGAGAGAGAGAGAGAGAGAGAGAGAGAGAGAGAGTGTGTGCTGCTTGTTAAACATATACAAAAATCTTAAACCCTAAACTTTAAACCTCAACCTCTGTATGCTAAGAGGCTAAAAACCCTACACGCCGAAGGAGCCTAAAAACTGAAAATAAACAAATGCTTTAAAACAACAAATACTCCACCTGAAGACTTGGAAAGGGCAAAATAAGCGAAGAAGGACGAGTATTTCCCGCCTTAACCCAGGACAGCTTATACAGTAGAAATGGCACAAAACCTTACATTCTAATAACAGAACATTAGAAATGCAAGAAAATACAAGATTCAGAACATCATGAACACAATTATGAAGGTGAGATCTGGACACCACTCACCATTATCCAAGCATTCCGATATGCGGATGAGCACCAGCACGATCATCGTCCCGCAAAATTCACGTGTACGGATAAGATATAATCCGGTTCGGACGTTTATGTACTAACCGGCGGTAACCGTGGGCAGCTCAAGCCTGCGAATTTGAACATCCATTGCATGAATTCCACCGGGGAGCTCAAAAATACAAATATCACCCTCTTTCAAAAGATTTGCTTCACAGAACTGGAACCACCCATGGCTCAGGACCATGCGCCCATCACACCGTTGATTGATATCTACGGTCCACAATCTTCCAGAAGGATCACATAGTGTGGTTTTGTTTATATTAGTTAAATGCTTTCCTTTCAGAATACTACGCATGAATATAATATGACCACAGAAGGAATTATGTACAGTATCAAGCAGGTAAGATTGTCAAAAATGGAAGAAAAAAATGAAATTGAATAGCAGATACATTAAGGCTTCGTTTGGCGCGACATTTCTGCTTCGGTGAGTTTGGACAAAAAACGGTGCGGTGGTGGCGGTCCTGAACGCGGTGGTTATGAACTGTCGTTCGTGAACACCTGACCTCACCAAAGGAATTCGTCCACTTTTATGTTCAAAATTAGTTCTTTTCTTGGTGGCATCCATAACCCGTTGTCATGCCAAACATACATTTTATGACGGTGGTAGGTTCACCGGACACCTTCAATGAACACAATGTGTTACGGGCTTGCTTCCGTAATAGAAGCAGGTTCGCCGGAGGAAGACCGGAGACGAGGGTGAAGGCAGATGATACAACGGAGCCGGAACCGCGGCTGCCAAGGCGGGGCTTGCTCAAGGGAGAGAGAGCTTCCAAGATCTCCTTAGGGTTAGAAAATAGACATTCATTCATTGATCCTCATTACATGACTCTAAGGGTCCTTGTATAAAGCACACAATGGCATAGCCGTAAATTACGCCAAATATAAATAACTGCATAAAATACTAAAATACCATAACTATGACTCGACTCATACGACTCAATACAAATACACAAAATAATAATTAACTAGATAAGCAATGGATGGACCCATATCAACTCCACCCGTCCTTGAAATTGAGCTTGTCCCCAAGCTCGAACCGTCTCAGATGATCCCCAAGCTAATGTTGCCTTCCATATTAGAAAATGAAAAAAAAATTGAATTGATTAATCAATTAATTAATCAAGAAATTGATTAATCAATTAAAAAAATAAATTCATAAATGGGGGCTCGATGGGAGTAGAAGAGCGTGCAGCCCGGGGATCGAGGGGGGTCGGACGTAGAGAAAAGCGTGCGATCAGGTCGCCTGGCAGGAGTTCTAAAGAGATAACCGACGGATGGACAATGAATACTCACTTTCATGTGAAATACAAATAGGATGGTGTGCACAACTAGGGAGTTTTTATACAGGCACAGTAGCTTGAAAGATAGAATAGCTCCAGAATAAATATTGAATTTCATTGTACGGATAGGAATTGACATGTTTATGCATCAAGGAAAATGGATCTTAAATTAAGTAAATCCAAATATAGATAGGGTGTGTGGTGCTAGGCTACAGTGAAATCCTAGTGGGTGGTTGTTACCGACTTGCAGGAGGGAGAATCACCATGGCGGGTGTACGCACGGCGACCTCGCGGTTCGGGCGACAAGGGAGCAGCAGGCGCTACGGTGTCGACCGGCGTTATTGATGGCGACACCATAGCAGGCGATAACGCGGCCGGCGGTACCGAAGGCGACGGCGGGACAGGCGTTAGTGAAGGCTGTGAGCATGCTTAGTATTTTATTATTTCGGTAGGGGGTATTTTGGGTACTTCGTTGTGGGACCTCAGAGTATAAGAGGTTATGTTTGAAACCTAAATTGTACCTTTGGATCACTTAAATAATTTGGGGCTGCTCCCCTTCTTCTCTCTAACCCTAACTCTCTCTCTCTACTTTCCTCCTTCCTGTCTCTCTCTCTATCTCGCTATCGCTGCCTTGCCGGCTACCCGATACCCTAGCGGTATCATTGGTCCGACCTGCCGCTCCGCCCGCCGAAGTGCCGCTGGAAAATCAACACCATGATCGTCACCACCCGCCAAAACCCAGCCTCCTCCCTCGAAGCGACGGAGGACCTCCGCGCTCGCCCCAACGCCCATGATGCGGACCTCTCTGATCTGCGGGCATCTATGGCATCCCTCCAAGCCATCGCCATCACCAACCAGAACAACACCGCCACCATCCTCGCCCGCCTCGAACAACTCTCGCTCGCATCACCCCTTGTCGTCGCCTCGACGTCGACCTGGGAGGGAGTCTCGATCCTCGGACAACCCTCCTTTCCCGCAACAGCCGGCGGTGGCGGTAGAACCGCGCCCCGCGGGCCATCTCCCGGCGCCCGGCAGACCTCCCCTCGCCTTGGAACTACCGTCCTTTACCGGGGTGGATCCAATGGGATGGATAGCCCGCGCAGAGCAATTTTTCGACCTCCATTTTACACACGACGACGACAAGGTGGGCACTGCTGTCGTCGGCCTCTTTGGCTTCGCCATGCATTGGGCGCGTTGGCTTCGCCAGGTGCAACCCCATATCTCATGGGTCGAGCTGAAGCACGAAATGATTCAGCGTTATCATGCGCGTCACTCCGGCTCCGCCATTGAGCGCCTCTGCAGCATCCGCCAGTCCTCCAACCTTGATAGTTATATTGATGAGTTTGTGGCGTTGGTCTCCCACGTACCGGGACTTCCACCGGACCATTATTTGGATTTCTTCCTACAAGGATTGATGCCCGCCATCCGTTCTCGCCTCCGCACTCATCACCCCCAAACCGTCTCGGCTGCCATCGACCTCGCTCGCGCCGTCTAAGCGGATCTGGGCATCCACCACCCTCCACCATCCGCCACCTCGGCCGGCTCCACCTCGTGACGTGGCTCCTCGAGCATTTCAACCGGGTGGGCAACGCCCGTGCCGTTCCACCCCCCACCGTTTCTCTGATGGGGAATACAACGACCTCCGTCGTAAGGGTTTGTGCTTCCGGTGCCGCCAACCTTACTCTCCCAATCACGTTTGCTCGGTCAAAGAATTTCATGCTCTTTTTGGGGACGACACTTCCACGGAGGCGCTAGCCGAGGGCGACGAGATGGCCCTACCCGAGACCACCGAACCGCCCCTTAACCCCACCGAACCCCTCCATTGCCTGGAGCTTCCTCACTTCTCGCATCACGGGCCCTCGCACGATGAAACTCCAAGGCCGCATACGGGACCGGGACATCGTCCTCATGATCGACAGCGGCGCGAGCCACATTAATTTTATCTCGGAACATCTGGCACGAGACCTCGCTCTCGCCCATCTCCCATCCTCGGAGTTCACAGTTTGCCTGGGAGACGGTCGTCGAAGACCGATACGGGGGGATTGCCAAGCGGTCACGTTAACCATTGGCTCCTGCACCGTCACGATCGACTTCTACATCTTTGGGTTGGGTGGCATTGACGTCATCTTGGGGGTCGCCTGGCTGCAAACGATGGGCGACGTTCGGGTGAACTGGGAAAAGGTGACCATGCACTTCCAACAAGGACTGACCTCGTGCTGCCTCACGGATGACTCGACCCTCCTCCGGACTCCGGTCTCGTTCTGGGCCCTTAGGCGCACATCGACCGTCGATTTTTCCGCATGGCTTTGGCCTCTTCAGGGTGAACAGGAGGACAAGAGACCCATACCGGACGACCTCCGGGACGTCTTGGATGAGTTTGTCGAGATCTTTATGGCCCCGACCAGCCTACCCCCGGTCTGCCTCACTGACCACGCCATCGTCCTCCACCCGGGGACAGCTGCGGTGTCGGTTCGACCGTACCACTATGGACATGTGCAGAAAGACGAGATCGAATGCCTTGTGCGGGAGATGCTTTTGGGGGCATCATTCGGCCCAGTGCGAGCCCTTTCTCCAGCCCGATCCTCCTTGTATGCAAGAAGGACGGCAGTTGGCGCTTTTGCGTTGACTATCGGGAGCTCAACAAGGCAACCGTCGCCGACAAATATCCGATCCCGGTCATTCAGGAGCTTCTGGACGAGCTCCATGGCGCCACCTTCTTTACCAACCTGGATCTCCGAGCCATCTATCATCAGATTCGCGTGCGGCCGGCGGATGTTCCCAAGACTGCGTTTCACTCACGACGGCCACTTCAAATTCTTGGCAATGCCGTTCGGGTTGACCAACGCCCCGGCAACCTTTCACGCTACAATGAATGACATCTTTAAGCCGGCACTCCTTAAACATGTCCTTGTTTTTTTTGACAATATATTGGTGTATAGTTCCAATTGGCAGGAACACCTCCAGCACGTCCGGGCCACATTCCGCACCCTTCGCGGCCAAAACCTCGTACTGAACCGGAAGAAGTGATCCTTCAGAGCCACTTCGGTTAACTACCTGGGCCACACTATTTCGGCCCACGGGGTGGCCATGGATGCCGACAAGATCGCAGCGGTGCTCCACTGGCCAACCCCCACATCCGTCCGCGAGGTGCGCGGTTTTCTGGGTTTGACCGGCTACTACCGGCGATTCATTCAAGGCTATGGGACGTTGGCCCGCCCCCTCACCCAGTTACTCAAGAGTTCGAAGGAGGGCCCCTTTCTCTGGTCGGTCGCGGCCATGGCTGCGTTTACGGCCCTTCAGCCGGCCCTCGTGCATGGGCCGGTGCTGTCCATGCCAGACTTCCAGCAGCCCTTTGTGGTTGAATGCGACGCATCGGGCACCAGTGTCGGCGCGGCCCTCATGCAGTCCGGAAAACCGACTGCTTTTTATAGTCGTGCCTTCTCATCCACCGTTCGCAGCCGGTCGGCGTACGAGAATGAGCTCATGGCCCTTGTATTGGCAGTACAACATTGGCGACCGTATCTCCTCGGTCAGCCGTTTGTGGTTCGTACGGATCACCACAGCCTCCGCTACCTCCTGCAACAAAAAATCGCAACACTGGCACAGCAAGTTTGGGTCGCCAAGCTCTTGGGCTACGATTTTTTCGATCGCCGTCCGCTCCGGCAAAACCAACCGGGCCGCCGATGCTCTCTCCCGCCAGCCGCACGCACCTGAGTTGACCGTCATTACTCGACCAGTATAGGAGGAGGGCTCCGACATTCAAGAGAGCGTCGAGAAAGATCCCTACTTATCATCGATTCGCACGGCCCTCATCGCCAATCTGGCGGCACACCCCCTACTCACTCATTGGCGGCAGATTGTTCTACCGCGGTCGTCTGGCGCTTTCCGCGTCCTCCGCATGCATTCCGCGTTTGTTGGCCGAGTTCCACACGTCGCCAACCGGTGGTCATGCCGGCGCATTTCGGACCTACCGCCGCTTATCAGCTTCCTTGTTTTGGCCACAGATGTTTCGTCAGATCAAGGCCTACGTCGCCGCATGCCTTCCCTGTCAGATGGCCAAGTACGAGTCGATGTTCCCCGGCGGCCTCCTGCAGCCCCTTCCGATACCGGACCGTATCTGAAAGGACATTGTCATGGACTTCATCACCCGGCTACTGCGGTCCGACGGGTTCGACTGCATACTGGTGGTGGTGGACCGTCTCTCCAAGTATGGCCATTTCATCCCTCTTCTCCATCCATACACGGCGAAATCCGTAGCGGATAGCTTCATCGCCGGAATCGTGCGCATTCATGGCTTCCCACGCTCCATTGTGAGTGACCGATACCCTCTCTTCTTGAGCAGTTTTTGGACCTCCTTATTCCGCTTTCAAGAAACTCAACTTCGCATGAGCACCGCCTACCACCCGCAGACGGATGGGCAGTCCGAAGTTCTCAATCGGTGCCTAGAGACCTACCTTCGGTGCTTCATTGGCGAAAGACCGGGGACTTGGGCCAAGTGGCTCCTTTGGGCGGAATACTCCTACAATACGGCCTATCACTATGCGGCCAACACCTCCCCATTCGAAGTTGTTTGCGGTCGCCCACCCCCATCCATTGTGCGGTACCTTCCGGGCGAGTGCCTCGTGGACGGCCTCGCGGTCCACCTTCAGGAACGCGACACCATTCTTGACAGTTTAAAGCATCACCTCCGGCGCGCCCAAGCCAAAATGACTTCTTTTGCCAATCGCAAATGATGGGACCTACAACTCAGCATTGGGGAGAAGGTGTTCATCAAGCTACATCCCTACCAACAACTTTCTGTGGCCCACCGCACGTGCCCAAAATTGGCACCGCGTTTCTTCGGCCCATTCGAAGTAATCGGCCGGATTGGAGCAGTGGCTTACCGTCTTCGGTTACCGGAAAACAGCTGGATTCATCCCGTTTTTCACGTGTCACAGCTTCGCCGTGTCATCAGTGACCACCCAGCCGTGGATCACATCCCTACCGACTTGGACTATTCGTGTGCGGCACCATTGTACCCAGCCGCCATTATCGACCGTCGATCACCTCACTCCGGCGCGACATTTCCCGAGGAAGTCTGGGTGGCTTGGCGGCACCGGCCACAGTCCGAGAGCACGTGGCTAATTCAAGACGATTTTCGCCGCCAGTTTCCAGATTATTGCCTTGAGGACAAGGCCAATTTCCCAGACGACGGCATTGTTACCGACTTGCAGGAGGGAGAACCACCATACCGGGTGTACGCACGGCGACCTCGCGGTTCGAGCGACAAGGGAGCAGCAGGCGCTACGATGTCGTCCGACGTTATTGACGGCGACACCATAGCAGGCGATAACGCGGCCGGCGGTACCGAAGGCGACAGCGGGACAGGCGTTAGTGAAGGTCGTGGGCATGCTTAGTATTTTATTATTTCGGTAGAGGGTATTTTGGGTACTTCGTTGTGGGACCTCAGAGTATAAGAGGTTATGTTTGAAACCCAAATTGTATCTTTGGATCACTTAAGTAATTTGGGGTTGCTCCCCTTCTTCTCTCTAACCCTAACTCCCTTTCTCTCTACTTTCCTCCTTCCCGTCTCTCTCTATCTCGCTATCGCTACCTTCCGCCGACAGCTTCAACGGAAGCCACTATCCCTCGCTTTCACCCCTCTTGCTGGCTACCTGATACCCTAGCGGTATCAATGGTAGAATATTTGTCTTACGATCTAAACACTAAATGGAATGTGACCATGCAAAGAACGACGTCAATAATCAAAATCTAGCAATAAACATTAAACACGCACAATTATAAATAAACAAGCGAAAAAGCATTATTCTTTTGGGCTAGCAAACAAATGCTTTCCTCCGGGTGGAGGGCCAAAGCAAAAACGTGTGGCGAATGATTCCTTTCTGCAAATCACAAGCACATCTAGAGCAAAATTCCACAATTCTAATATCCAATCAAATGAGAGTTCACATCACCGTATTTTAGATTAGAAAAACAAGATCCATACAACAAATAATAATTCATAAAACATGTTGGCTGCCGTAGGAGAGTAGATCCAGCGACGTACGTCGTGATGGTGGTTGAAATCTGAAGATATATCGGCCTGTGGACTGGATCTGAGTGTGTGGATGGGGGGCGGATTGGGGGCCGCCGGGTTCCTCTCTGGTATGAGGGGGAAAAAGGGGGGAGGGAAGAGAAAAAAAAAAAGAGGGCATGAGAAAGAAAGGGGGAGAGAGGAAGCAAGGGAGGAAAAAGTGGGTGGGGCATGTGACAATGAGAATCACCTATGTCCCAAAAACTTTATTAAAGATACAAACTTTTCTCCACTCATATTTGCTCCGGTGAGTTTTGAGCATCAAATGCATGAATTTTTTGAGGGGAGGTCGGACGTTCACGAACGGCGGTTCATGACCACCGCGTTCACGACCGCTACCACCGTGCCAAACGAAGCCTTAGTTTATTAAAATAGGGAGGAGCGGCTGTGACAGATGGCTGCGGGAAAAACTCACCATGGATGCAGCAGAGAAGCAAGAAGAACTCTTGCTGTCTCACAATAGACGGTTGTCGAACAAAATCTCAATGTCACAGTAAAGTATGAGTATTGTCTTCTAATACATTATAGATGTAAAACTATTAAAACAATTTGTCTACGGTGCGTAGCCAGTTCAATTTCACTCAAAATAATATGTATAATCTTAAACCATAACAACAACAAAACATTACAAAATGGAGCTTAAATTGCTTTGACAAAACATTACACCATAACCACTTCACTTTGAATATGTACAAAAAAGAAGCATCTATATTGATAATTAGTATTCTTTTTCCACCACAAGCAAATTTTAGATTCTTTCAACTCCTTCAAAAAAGAAGCATCTATATTTTTGTTCTGGCCGCCAAGCTAATTGTGTATATCAATATCCTCCACTTTGACCTGATCCAATGTTGCTTGTAGCATATAGTCTTTTTAGTAGCCTTCTGTAATGAAGGTGTCTCACCAACATGAACATCACTGTGCAAAATATCAATATCATTTGGCCGGAGTTCACTTGGCAATAGTGCATATCCCAGTTTATTGAGTGCATATATTGCAATTGGGAATGGACTACTTTGCATCCTTCCATCAAATGAAACCTCAATGGCATCACAGTGATGAGATGCAACGAACAAAAGTTCCAAGTGATCATACAAAACTTCTAATATCATGTCTCCTTTTGGAGTTTTTCTGCCAAGTTAAACGAGAGTGTACTCCTAAACTCTGACGGAATGACGTGAAAGTAGTCTATGATAACGCGAAACTTGAAGATACCTAGCCTGGCCAGCGAAAGAGCTTCTTCCCTTTTAAACTGTTTAAGATTGAATTTCCTAAAAAATATATGAGCATATAGAACTTCCCGGATGATTGCAAGCCAGTAATCTCTGCGTGAATGCCCAATAATTTGAGGAAACTCGAAAAAGATTGGCCCTGTTCTGTTATAAAAAAAAACTTAATTAGACAAAAAATTATATTCAAGCCTATTGTATTAAGAAAAATTGTGGAAAACAGATCGCATAACTTTTGAGGCCTTCGTTTTTAATTTTTCTAATCTAACAGATCGCATACTTTTTTTAATATAAAAGACTAGCATCAAATAAAAAAGAGGTGTTTGTTGTTTATAGATACTAGTCTCAGTGCGCATGGTCCCCCAATACACAATGTAGTCGATTGTCGCTCAGTTGACAAGCAAATATCATCGCCGTCAATGGCGGACCCAGAATTTTTGCCTAACCCGGGCACTAATTAACAAGTACGAGGACTTACCCCGAAAATGTGAAAAGATGCAAATTAATGAAAAAAAATGATCCGATCGAAAGAAATTTTGACAAAACAAAACCATAAAGAAGTAAATCAAAACATCTATTCAAAAAAGTTATGATCCAAGCTCTTAATTTGCATACAGTAAACAAATTTTTGTTGCAAACAACATAAAACAAGAGACAAGAAAATATATGTTCTTCATTTGCAAACCTGGAATTTATTTAAGCACAAAATGCCCGGGGATTTGCCGATTTGAGGAATTCTACAATCGAGTAGGGATAGTTGGAATAATTGCAAACCTGGACAGAACTTAGAAGATAAAAACTAAATTTGGATCTATGTATACATCAAAAACCATTTGAATGCTTTAGTGATCAAGTTAAACACAAAAGTTGATTACACCCAAAGTTGACTTCTAATTTCATAGAGTTTAAACATAGATTTTAATGAATAACCCTAGGCCCTAGCAGAAAGGGAGAAATCAACTTCTAATGGTGCATTCTAATTAATCAGCTGGGAAGCAGTTCTTATCTGACTTAATTGATTGGTGAAGAACCCAGCTCAACTATCAACTCTACTTATTCTAGTTAATGTTAGCAACTTCTGAATTGCATCCTATTTTGCTCTTTGCACTCTCGACGGCAGCCAAGCTACAGTCCAACAGCTCTGCAATTTCTGAATTGCAGTCCAATAGTTCAGCAGTTGTTGAACTGCTAAACAGTAGCTCGGTTGGTTCTTATTTTGGGTGGTTTATTATGTGGTTTGAGAATTTGAATGTCTATTAGGGTCCGTTCGGTTCGCAGGTTTTGGTTTTGAAGAATTGGAATTCAGTCAAAACCAAAACCTGCAGGTTTTGGTTTTGCCTGAATTTCAATTATGTTGTTCGGCTGCAGGAAGGTTTTGAGCTGCAGGAATTGGTTTTGGGCAATTCTGCTGTTCGGCTGCAGGATGAAATTGGTTTTGGTTTTGCATAAAATTTGAAATTCTGTTTCGAAGTACAAAATTGCAACACAAAATAGTAGACACATAAAATATTCGAATACACAACAACAACGCAAATCAAAATGTTCCAATACACATCAACAATACGAATTAAAGTGTCCAGTACATAACAACATAACACAAATCAAAATGTTCCAATACACATCAACAATACGAATTAAAGTGTCCAGTACATAACAACAAAACACAAAATGTTTTTTAGAATAAGTTGGGCATTTTGATCTTGTACATTTTATCTTACACCTCTGAATGGTTTTCAAATAGAAACATTTTGATCCTAAGAATAAGTTGGGCATTTTAACAGATCTACACCGGAGGTGAACCATTCCAGCAAGTTCGTGGCGAAAGAGAAAGATCTCGGCAGCCTAAATCTATGGCCTAAAGTTGCACATCAAACTCATCAATGGCTGAAATGCTAGAGTTTTTTGGTCCTAGAGTTCCAGATCTCGGCAGCCTAAACCTAACTCATCAATGGCCTAGAGTTGCAGATCTACACAGCAATGGCGGAAGAGATAGATCTAGGGCTGCAGATCGGTGAAGCCGTAGAGGGAGATGCGAGTAGGGAAATCGCAGATCTAGCTATTCTACCGTAGATCTACGCTTTTTTATTCAAAAAAAGAGAGGAATGTGGACAGGAACACGTAAAATAGAGATGAGAGGAAGAAGAAGGCGGAAATGCTTACCGGCGGCAAGGAAATCGCCGGCGTCGAGGGAGACGGCGAGAGCGGAAGATGGAAATCGCGGCTCTACGCTGCGCTGTCCCAAAACCGATGAAAACCCTTCCCAGGATCGTGTTTTTTTCGGTTTAGGCAAAATAAAAAACAGTGGTTTTTGAAAGCAAAACCAAAACTGGGTCAAAACCGATGAACCGAACACCAAAATTGGTTTACTTATGCCCAAAACCAAAACCAAGGTCCAAAACAGGTGAACCGAACGGACCCTTATTGCTTATTTGGTGCATTCTAATTAGAAGATCCATTTAGTTGGGTTGTTGACCACTAAGATATGTTGAGTTTCTAATTAATCAACAATGGTGCATTCACTCAGCCATGATGCTTCACATCTTCATTCTTCAAATTTCAGAAATCAGAAATAAAAAAAATGAAGATGTGCTCACTCACAGTCATGGAGGGGGGGGGGGGGGGGGGGGGGGGGGGGGGGGGGCGCGAAGGAGCCCGGAGAGGGGAAATGGTCGGGGAAAACATTATTCAGTGCATTCCCATTATTTGTACATGACATATTTCGGTAGAACGATGTAAGCGCACCTTCCAAGCCTCACACGGTATATTGAAGAGATTACTTTAGGAGATCCACAATATGATCGGTATGGTATTTAGAGGCCTTAGTATTATATCTCCTAACACAATAGAAGAGGGATGACTGCTAGACTGGTTTGGTATTTCACCTAAAATTATTATGGCCAAATGCTTGGTCTTTTATTGGAATGGGGAGTCTACGACCACTTGGCTTTTGCAAATTGATGGCGCCGCTATTCAAGCTCTGTTGACAACTAGTGGTGGTGGATGTATTCATAATTATGATCAAAATCTACTTGCCAGTTTTTCTCAATCATACAGCATGAAGGCACATTGGAGGCCTAGTGTTTAGCTCTGCAAGACGGGCTCATTCTATCTTCATATTTCAACCTCCCAGAGGTCCACATTCTGAGTGAATCAAAGATTAGAAAAGATTTCCTGAAGAAAAGAAGATTCAACTAATGGAGACTATGGGACTATGAGGAGAAAATTATTAGGTTGGCAGATTCTATACATTTCAAATGCTTGCACATCCACAGAGAGGGTAATATGGTTGCAGATGCTATGGCCAAATATGCATACGTAGAATTAGTATTACAATTTATATCAATATTGAGTTTATTAGCAACCAATGTGAGGAAACACATCAACCTAAATTCATCTAGGAATATGTTTATCTTTATAAGGAAGAAGACTAAATTGTAACGGAGTGGATTCTGATTAACGCCGTCAATCACCATTAACGCCGTCAATGTCCGGAGTGGATTCTGATTATTTGGTAACGGAACAAAGGGAATTGGAAGAACCAGGTCAGGTCTATCAGTTGTGATGATTGTGAGGCTACTGATCTTTACTTCTGGATTTGGGTTCTCTGTAAAAGGTCAGTCAAGATCACAAATCACCATTGATGGCAGTTCTTTTGTCATTGAATTCCATCCCATTTTGAGTTCATAATTCACTTAGAGGCCACTTTGTCATTTGTTGGAAAAATATATATATAATTTTATAACAGAAAGGTATTGAATTCAGTAAATGTCTCCCATTTATTGGAGTCATTTAGTACTAACAACATGAGTTGAAATAGATACATCAACAGAAAGCTCAGAACTTACCCCAAGCACAATAATTGGAATGAAATCTTAAATAAAGCTGGCAAGGAACCAGAGAGGGGGCTTCAGGCGAGGGCGTTTCAAGGGCATGCCTGAAGAATCGATGACGTTTCTAGGGCATGCCTGAAGAAGAAGAAAGCTACACGCAATAAAATTTCATTGCAACACGCAATGGGGAGTCTGAGTCCCAACTAGATACGTGCTCACCTACTAGACACCTAAGTAGATTCTCTAAATTTTAATTTACCACCTCAGACTGCTCATCAGTTTGAGGGTTGTAGGCCGATGAAGACTTAAGAGTGGTGTCGGTCTTCTGCCATAGCGTCTTCCATAAATAACTCATAAATCTCACATTCATATCCGACACTATAGACTTTGGTAGACCATGTAATCTAAAGATGTCTTTCACAAATAATGGCGCGACATGAGATGCGTCAGCGGTCTTGCTACACGCGGGGTAGCCAGAGCACGAAGTCCATCCTAATATCCTCCCAGGAGCGGAGTGGAACAGATAGTGGGGTATACAAGTTAGTGTTTTGCTTAATGCCCTTGACCATTTGACAGATACGGCTGTGTCGGACGACACGAGCCATATCCTTCTTCAGACTCCGCCAATAGAAACGGTCCTCCACAATAGTTATTGACTTGTGCCTACCAAAATGTCCGGCACCGCCGCCCGCATGCAACTCCCAAACTAAGTAATCATGATAAGAGGTCCTAGGTATACATAGGAGGGAGCCCCGATATAAATTGTTGTCGATAATCTGGAACCCCTCGATGGGGTCCGGAGGGTCCCTCGATAATGCGGTGTACATCTCTCCAAAATCAGGACAAGTCGGATAGTCCGTGATCACACTCTCAAACCTATCCACTCAGGTTCTCATCGTCTGTAATAACGAGACTCGGCGGCTCAGCGCATCAGCGGGTTTGTTCTCAACACCAGCGTGGTGTTTAAGAACATAATGAAAATATTATAGGTACTCAAACCACTGGCATGCCGATGACTTAACTTCCTTTGTGAGTATAAATAACGCAATGTCTGGTGATCAGAATAGAGTACAAACTCCCGAGGCAGGAGGTAGTGCCTCCAATAGCGTAGAGACCGAACAATAACATAAAACTCTCGATAATAGTTCGAGTATTTTTGCTTGACTTCATTTAGTTTTTCACTAAAGTAAGAAACTAGGTGTCCTTGACTAAATACACCTCCAATACCAACACCTGGCGCGTCACAAGCGACCTCAAAAATTCTGCTGAAATCAAGGAGTTTTAAAACAGGAGCGGTAGTCAGCTTATCCTTAATCTCTTCAAACGCTCGAGTGTCTGTTGCGGTTCACTGAAAGTCTCCCTTGTGTAGGCAACTAGTGAAAGGGGCCATAATCATGTTAAACCCCCGAACAAACCTCCTATAAAGGTAGCAAATCCATGAAAACTGTGGGCCTCATGAATAGTCGAGGGTATGGGCTAATCGCGGATGGACTTGAACTTTTCAGGGTCAACGGATACTCCAGTGAAGGAGACGATAAATCCCAGAAAGTGGACCGATCCAGACAGAAATGAGCACTTCTTTAAGTTCACGAATAATTTCTCCTTGCGGAGGATACTAAACATGAGTCTCAAGTGCACAAGGTGATCGGCCTGAGTCTGACTATAAATCAGGATGTCGTCAAAATATAAGACTAGGAACTTGCCCATATAGGGTCGCAACACATGTGTTTGTTATAACTCGCATGAAGGTACTTGAGTCATTTGATAAACCGAATGGCATGGCCAACCACTCGTACAGACTGTCCTTGGTCTTGAATGTAGTCTTCCACTAATCTCTTTCTCGAACTCGGATCTGGTGATACCCACTGCGAAGATCGATCTTAGAGAAGATCCGGGCACCAGCCATTGTGTCCAGCAAATCATCGAGTCGGGGAATGGGCAAGTGATACATCACAGTAATCTTATTGATCATCTGACTATCAATACACATGCGCCAGTTGTCGTCACTCATAGGGGTAAGAATGGCGAGGACCGCACATGGGCTCAAGCTCTCACGAATGAAATGCTTCTAAAGAAGCTCATCAAGCTGCCTATTGAGCTCAGATTGCTCGTCATGGTTCATACGATAACGGGGCAGGTTTGGGAGCGAGGCTCCCACGACTAGGTCAATGGTTTGGGAGCAAATGCTTTCCTCCGCGTGGAGATGCGACAGGCGCGATTACAAACTGATGAAGGCAAGCAAGATTCTCAATGTTGAAGAACCTTGAGTTCTCCACTTTCTTTATTAAAAACTGTATGAATCTCGTGCTCATATGATCAGGATGATGGTAAACTATGAGCTACTTTACTCATATGATCAGGGAGTTCTCCATCCGCGACCATGGAGAAGCGGGATGCCGATCCAATAAACTTGTGTCAAACGGAGCCTGAATCTCAATGCAGAAAAACAGAAGGCTGGCGGCACCAGGAACAAGCTGACCTCAACACAGAAGATGGCTCTTTTTAGGAGGGAGTGGTCAGCATGGGAGGACAGGCTAGAGCACGTTAAGACTATATTGCTCTAATACCGTGAAGATTAAATGGAAAAAGATGGAGTCCCATAGAACTTATTCAGGCCTCATGAGGCATAAATAAACAAAGTGGGGACCATACTAATATCCTATGATACGAAGCCGACCGCCACACACTACATGAGTATGTAGTCCTAAGGGGCATTATCATAATTTGTATGTCTCACTCCCCTATATAAGGTAACGTATGACGGTCCTATGAGGGGGAATAATAGGTTAATTCTACATGCAACAATATGAGATCCGACGATTTGAACCTTGCAATAATAATTTTATAAAATTGATGCTAGATAAACCACGAGAATGAGGCTTTTACAAAGGAAAACAAGAAAAATTGTATAGGTGCAAGGGCTCGTAATTAAATTGCGCAAGTAAATAAAAACAGACAAAGTTTCAAAAGCTTGCTAACAAAGGTTACAAACGGATATATCTCCAGTAGAGAGCTAGAACACGATTAAACATGAAATAGAAGACACTCAACTTAGAAACTAACACAACTAAGAAATAGAGGGCTTGGTAGATCCCTAAGCTATTGAGAGCGCTCTCTCTCTTTCTCTTGACTGACACATAGACGGTGGACATGTACCTAAGGAGTGGTGGTTTATCTGGAGGCTCTCTTGGTGAAGTCTAGAAATACACGTCGAGTGTGAGATAAATACCCAGAAGACTGTGTGTGATTTTGGCATTGAGATGTCACTCTATTGTAGAATGCCTCCATAAAGTGTAAACTCAACAGGTGGCTCATTAGGAGGGGTATAATAAAATTCATCACAGATGTGATGGATACTTAAACAGGTTCCCCATATAACGGGAGTGTCATCAGAAGTAGGTGAGACAGACACTACAAGGTTAACGCCAAGCACTCAATTTTTACTACGGGCATGACTCGTCACTACTACGTCGTGAAGCTCTGATGACCAAGTGCTCAAGGGTAAGCCGATGGTCAGAGTAGTATACATTGGGTAGGGGAAGAACATATAACTATAGGATCACCAGGTCGCTCGTACTCACTCTTGGTCGGGGTCACATAGACTGGGTCATACGCAAGTGGCGGACCACTCTACGGACACTAAACCTCACTAGAGATATCAGGGATCCCATCTTTTGTATCGAAATGATACGGATGGGCAAGAGTGTGGCCTCAAGCTGGGGAGGCTCCTCGAGATGGGCCAGTCAGGATGTAAGTATACTAGACTAACTTTAGTGGATCTCAAGACCTGCTCATAGTGGAGAGAGAGCTGAAATGTCTGCTCGACAGAAACAAATTGATGATGAATTGGTGATATGAAGATAGCGGACTGAAGTCCGGAACGAAATCTAGCAGTGACTGCGACTGACTCATCATGAATGTCGATCTTCACTGCTAACTCGTCAAAATAAGCTTTATAACAGACATGGATCCTGGATGGAGGGAGAATACTTGCTAGTGACTGGGCGAAGATGATATCGCCCAAGGGTCCGTTCAATGTTATCCCAATAATGTCTCACCTGACCTAACAACCAAAGCTTTGCAAACCTGATGCGACGCTCACTGAATAACTCAAAGTGATCAAGATAAAATTCCATGTTCACGAGCCAATAACTAAAGACCTCGGGACTCGACAAACCATCAAATGGTAGGGCAACTCTACAGAACCTATATTCGAGACTCCCCTCAAAACGACGTTCATCATAGTAACTTTACCTACGACAATCAGGTCGTGTCGAAGGGGGTCAACACGACCTCTAAGAATGACGGGTTGGGGATGAGGATAATCATAATAGTATAAAGATCTTCCCGAGGGAAATATAAGTGCTTAAACATGGGTGGACTCGGGTTCCTCCAATAGAGGATTGGAGTAGTAATTGCTATTATGATATGATATGGGTGAAACATATAGATTCCAGTCCCGCATATTTTAACTAAACCCGAACCTGGTCTCTGATACCAATCTGATGCAGGACGATCCTATGAGGGGGAATAATTGGTGAACTCTACATGCAAAATTATGAGATCCGACGATTTGAAACTTGCAATAATAATTTTATAAAATTGATGCTAAATAAATCACAAGGATGAAGCTTTTACAAAGGAAAACAAGAAAAGTTGAGTTGGTGCAAGAGGGTAAGTAATTAAATTGCAGAAGTAAATAAGAACATACAAAGTTTGAAAAGCTTGCTAACAAAGGTTACAAACGGATATACCTCAAGTAGAGAACTAGAACATGATTTATTACCATCTAGGGGGGTTGGCTTCGAGGGAAGCGGTCGATCGTCGGGTAGATGAGGGGATATGGAGAGAGAGAGAAAGGAATATTAGAGTTAGGGAGAGATGAAAGGGGGAGCAGCCCCCAACTTATTTAATTGATCCAAAGATGAAGAAAAACAACATAAGATGATCATCTTTATAAGGAGGGTCCGCCATACTCAACATTAAAATAAAATACAACATTTAAAATAAAGATACAAAGAGGAACCCGCCGGTCCCCTATTTCGCATCACCCGAACAGCCCGGTTCGGTCCGCCCGGCACCATGCGGCCCAGTTTGCAATCTCGTGTCGTCGCGCGTCCTCCTCGAATAAACTTGCCAAGGAGGGTCTTCCGCGTGCATATCGGTAACAATACCGCCGTCTGGAAAATTAGCCTTGTCCTCAAGGCAGTAATCCGGGAATTGGCGGCGAAAATCATTCCGTAGTAGCCAAGTCGCAGCGGTGATAGGACGGTTGCGCCAAGCGATCCGGATCTCCTCCAGAGTGGGAATCCCCTGGCGTATGATGGCGTCGATCAACGATTGCCTCCGAGTAGAGGGGTTCGGAACCGGAGTAGTCGAGGTCGGCCGGTATGTGGTCGGTGACAGGGTGGTCGTCGATGACGCGACGGAGTTGAGAAACGTGAAAAACCGGGTGGATGCGGCTTGTCTGGTAGGCGTAACTGGTAGGCCACGGCTCCGATGCGACTGACGATCTCAAAGGGCCCATAGAAACGAGGTGCTAATTTGGGGTAAGGGCGGCGGGCGGCGGTAAGCTGGCGGTATGGATGAAGTTTGAGGAACACTCGCTCGCCCACTTGGAAGGAAAGGTCCCGGCGCTTCCGGTTAGCAAAAGAGAGCATCTTGGCCTGTGCGCGCCAAAGGTGATGCTTCAAACTGTCCAAGATAACGTCCCAATCATACAAATGGTCGGCCAAGCTAGCTACGGGACATTCCCCCGGAAGATGTCGGAGCACGGATGGGGGGGGGGGGGGGGGGGGGGGGGGTGGCCATAGACGGTCTCGAACGGTGTGGTATTTGCGGCGTGATGGTATGTCGTATTATAGGAGTATTCCGCCCAGCATAACCATTTTGACCGCGATCCAGGCCTCTCGCCAATGAAGCATCGCAAATACGTTTCCAAACATCGATTAAGCACCTCAAATTGCTTATCTGACTGTGGATGATATGTCGTCCTCATCCGGAGATGCGTGCTCTGGAGACGAAACAGAGAAGTCCAAAAACTGATGAGGAAGAGCGGGTCGCGGCCGCTCACTATGGAGTGGGGAAAGCCATGAAGTCGCACGATCTCGGTGATGAAGTTGTCTGCCACGGATGTCGTCGTGTATGGATGGCGGAGAGGAACGAAGTGGGCGTACTTCGTGAGATGGTCAACGACCACGAAAATGCAATCAAACCTATTCGAACGAGGCGGTCGGGTGATGAAATCCAATGCAATGTCCTCCCAAACGCGCTCGGGAATCGGCAGGGGCTGCAGTAAGCCGATGGGGAACATCGTCTCATATTTCGCCTTCTGACAAGGCAAACAGACCACCACATAGGCCTTCACCTGGCGGAGCATGTGTGGTCAATACATCGATGCGGCTAAACGCCGATACATACGGAAAGCCCCTGCGTGGCCCCCCGAGGGTGTGGAGTGGAACTCGGCTAACAGCTGCGGGATCCAGGAGGAGGTTGCCGATAGCACTAGGCGGACCCGATGAAAGAGTTGGCCCCCAATGAGAGAATAGGGCGGTTGTGCCGCCGGGTCCGCTAGTAAGGCCGCCCGAACGTCGGTCAATTGGGGGGTCGTGGCCCACTTCTTTGCTGGAGGGCGGTGGCGTCCTCCCAAACCGGTCTCGAAATGGCGGCCAATTAGGAGGCGTGAGGGTGACGAGAGAGAGCATCGGCCGCCCGGTTGGTCTTGCCAGGACGGAACTCGATCGTGAAGTCATAACCAAGAAGCTTGGCCACCCAAAGTTGTTGCGTTGGCGGGGCGATTTTCTGTTGGAGCAAGTAGCGAAGACTATGATGATCGGCGCGGATCACGAAGGGGCGGCCCAAGAGGTATGACCGCCAATGCTGCACCGCCAACACGAGGGCCATGAGCTCGTTCTCGTAAGCCGAGCGGCTGCGCACCGCGGAAGAAAATGCCCGACTGTAATAAGTGATAGGCCGACCGGCTGGCCTGCATCAACACGGCGCCCACGCCGAAACCCGAAGCGTCACTCCACGATGAACGTTTTCCGGAAATCCGGCATGGCTAGAACCGGACCTTGCACCAAAGCCGCCTTTGCGGCCGGCGGCCACACAAAGGGGCCTTCCTCCGAGGTTTTCAGCAATTGGGTGAGAGGGCGGGCCAACCCGCCATAGTCCTTGATGAAACGCCGATAATATCCGGTGAAGCCGAGGAATGCCCGAACGTCCCGAAGAGAGGAAGGAGTCAGCCATCGAAGGACCGCCTGAATTTTGTCCATGGCCACGCCGTTGGCGGAGATGGTAGGCCACGCCGTTGGCGGAAATGGTATGCCCCAAGTAGCTCACTGTGGTGGCACCAAAAGTGCATTTCTTCTGGTTGACGGTGAGATGGTAGCGCCGAAGGGTGGTAAAAGTCTCACGCATGTGGCGGAGGTGGTCCTGCCAAGAGCCACTAAACACGAGGATGTCATCAAAAAAACAAGTACATGCTTACGGAGGACCGGTCGGAAGATGTCATTCATGGTTGCTTGGAATGTGGCGAGGGCGTTAGCTCCATGGAGCTCATCCAAGAGTTCCTGAATGACTGGGATCGGGTATTTGTCGGGCACCGTGGCTTTGTTGAGCTCCCGGTAATCCACACAAAACCGCCAACTCCCGTCCTTCTTGCGGACCAATAGGACCGGACTGGAGAACGGACTAGCACTAGGCCGGATGAGTCCCCCCAACAACATCTCCCGTACGAGCCGCTCTATCTCGTCCTTCTGGGCATGTCCATAGCGGTAGGGTCGGACGGATACCGCCGCCACTCCCGATTGGAGCACAATCGCATGGTCGGTCGGCCGAGTAGGCGGAAGGCACGACGGGGTGGCAAAGATATCGGAGAACTCCTCGAGCACGTCGTGCAAATCGGTCGCGAGAGGGTCGACCGTTATCCGGCTTGGCCGACTGGAGAGGCCAAAGCCAGGCCGAGAATTCGACGTCGGTAACGTGTGTCATAGCCCGAAACGAGATTGGCGAGACGAGGGTAGAGTCGCCCATTAATCGGCACGATTGGCCCTGATGCTGGAATGACATGGTCATGGAGGCCCAGTTCACCTGAACGTCCCCCCATGGTTTGCAGCCACGCCACGCCCAAAATGGCATCGAGGTCGCCCAGCTCGAATAAGTAGAATTCCCGACTGTAATAAGCGATAGGCCGGCCGGCATCAACACGACGCCCACGCCGGAACCCGAAGCATCACACTCCACGATGAACGGTTGCCGGAAATCCGGCATGGCTAGAACCGGTCCTTGCAACAAAGCCGCCTGTAGGGCGGCGAACGCCGCCATTGCGATCGGCGACCACACAAAGGGGCCTTCCTCCGAGGCTTTCAGCAACTGGGTGACAGGGCGGGCCAACCCGCCATAGTCCTTGATGAAGCGCCGATAATATCCGGTGAGGCCGAGGAACGCCCGAACGTCCCGAAGAGAGGAAGGAGTCAGCCATCGGAGGACCGCCTGAATTTTGTCCATGGCCACGCCGTTGGCAGAGATGGTATGCCCCAAGTAGCTCACTGTGGTGGCACCAAAAGTGCATTTCTTCCAGTTGACTGTGAGATGGTGGCGCCAAAGGGTGGTAAAAGTCTCACGCACGTGGCGGAGGTGGTCCTGTCAAGAGCCACTAAACACGAGGATGTCATCCAAAAAAAAAGTACATGCTTACGGAGGACCGGCCGGAAGATGTCATTCATGGTTGCTTGGAATGTGGCGGGGGCGTTGGTGAGCCCAAACGGCATCACCAAGAATTCGAAGTGGTTGTCATGCGTCCGGAACGCCATCTTCGGCAGGTCCTCCGGTCGGACCCGGATTTGGTGATATCCGGCGCGAAGGTCCAACTTTCTGAAGAAAGCAGCTCCATGGAGCTCATCCAAGAGCTCCTGAATGACTGGGATCGGGTATTTGTCTGGCACCGTGGCTTTGTTGAGCTCCCGGTAATCCACACAAAACCGCCAACTCCCGTCCTTCTTGCAGATCAATAGGACCGGACTGGAGAACGGACTAGCACTAGGCCGGATGAGTCCCCCCCAACATCTCCCGTACGAGCCGCTTTATCTCATCCTTCTGGGCATATCCATAACAGTAGGGTCGGACGGATACCGCCGCCACTCCCTGTTGGAGCACAATCGCATGGTCGGTCGGCCGAGTAGGCGGAAGGCACGGCGGGGTGGCAAAATATCAGAGAACTCCTCGAGCACGTCGTGCAAATCGGTCGCGAGAGGGCCAGCCGTATCCGGCTGGGCCGACTGGAGAGGCCATAGCCAGGCCGAGAATTCGACGTCGGTAACGTGTGTCATAGCCCAGAACGAGATCGGCGAGAGAAGAGTAGAGTCACCCACTAATCGGCACGGTTGGCCCTGATGCTGGAATGACATGGTTATGGAGGCCCAGTTCACCCGAGCGTCCCCCAAGGTTTGCAGCCTCGCCACGCACAAAATGGCGTCTTGGTCGCCCAGCTCGAATAAGTAGAAGTCCCGACTGTAATAAGTGATAGGCCGGTCGGCCGGCCTGCATCAACACGACGCCCAAGCCGGAACCCGAAGCGTCACACTCCACGATGAACGGTTGCCGAAAATCCGGCATGACTAGAACCGGTCCTTGCACCAAAGCCGCCTGTAGGGCGGCGAACGCCGCCATTGCGGTCGACGGCCACACAAAGGGGCCTTCCTCCGAGGATTTCAGCAACTGGGTGAGAGGGAGGGCCAACCCGCCATAGTCCTTGATGAAGCGCCGATAATATCCGGTGAGGCCGAGGAACGCCCGAACGTCCCGAAGAGAGGAAGGAGTCAGACATCGAAGGACCGCCTGAATTTTGTCCATGGTCACGCCGTTGGCGGAGATGGTATGCCCCAAGTAGCTCTCCGTGGTGGCACCAAAAGTGCATTTCTTCCGGTTGACGGTGAGATGGTGGCGTCGAAGGGTGGTAAAAGTCTCACGCACGTGGCGGAGGTGGTCCTGCCAAGAGCCACTAAACACGAGGATGTCATAAAAAAACAAGTACATGCTTACGGAGGACCGGCCGGAAGATGTCATTCATGGTTGCTTGGAATGTTGCGGGGGCGTTGGTGAGCCCAAACAACATCACCAAGAATTCGAAGTGGTTGTCATGCGTCCGAAACGCCGTCTACGGCACGTCCTCCGGTCGGACACGAATTTGGTGATATCTGGCGCGAAGGTCCAACTTTGTGAAGAAAGCAGCTCCATAGAGCTCATCCAAGAGCTCTTGAATGACTGGGATCGGGTATTTGCCGGGCACAGTGGCTTTGTTTAGCTCCCGGTAATCCACACAAAACCGCCAACTCCCGTCCTTCTTGCGGATCAATAGGACCGGACTGGAGAACGGACTAGCACTAGGTCGGATGAGTCCCCCCAACAACATCTCTCGTACGAGCCGCTCTATCTCGTCCTTCTAGCCAGGCCGAGAATTCGACGTCGGTAACGCGTGTCACAGCCCAGAACGAGATCGGCGAGAGGAGGGTAGAGTCGCCCACTAATCGGCACGGTTGGCCCTGATGCTGGAATGACATGGTCATGGAGTCCCAGTTCACCCGAACGTCCCCCAAGGTTTGCAGCCACGCCACGCCCAAAATGGCGTCGAGGTCGCCCAACTCGAATAAGTAGAAGTCCGTCGTGACCGAGCAAGTTCCTAACGAGAGGGTGACATCCAAACATTGCCCTAAGGTGGGGCGGCGGCGACCATCGCCTAGGCATACGGAGAAATTCGGGGATGAAGAATATGGCAAACTGATGTCGCGGGCGAGTTGAGCCGACATAAAGTTGTGACTCGCTCCACTATCGAACATAACGATCACCTGGCGGTTATTGATCACGGTCGCGGGCGAAGGTCGTTGTATTCTTGATTGGATACTCGATGGGGAGGTTCCGCGCGGCCCGGCTGTACGCCCCCAGCAGGCGGCGGTTGTGTGGTCATGTCCCAGTTGGCCTGGGTGCGGGGGACGATATAACCACTGGGTTGAAGGTGGCGGGTACCGAGATCCGCTTCCACCGCGCGGGCAAGCTCCAAAGCTTCGGATACCATTCAAGAATGATGTGTCCGGATGCGGGAGCGGATATTGGGTAGTAACCCCTGAAGGAAGAACCCCAAGTAGTGGTCGGGCGGAAGGCACGGAACTTGTGTCACGAGCGCTACGAACTCATTGATGTAACTATCTACAGTGGTCGTTTGGTGAGCACTGCAGAGGCGCTCGATGGCGGAGCCAGTGTAGCGCGAATCATAACGACTGATCATCTCTTGCTTAAATTCGCTCCACGAAATCGCGGGTTGAACTTGGCAGAGCCAACGCGCCCAGTGCAGAGCTGAGTCGTCGAGACCGACCACAGCGGTGCCGACTCTATCCGCCGGCGGGGTTAGGCGTAGGTCGAAAAATTGCTCCGCGCGCGCGATCCAGCCCATGGGATCAACGCCGGAGAAAGAGGGGATGTCCAAGGCCGGGACGGCGCGCCCGGGCGGTGGTGTGGGGGCGGTGGGAGGGAGCTGCGGCGGCGGCCCCAGAATGGAGCCCGCGTCCACAGTGGACGTTGACCCCGTCAGTGGTGTGTGGGCAGCCGGTGTTATAAGGGCGTCGAGGCGGCTGAGAATGAGAGATTGCCCGGCGAGGAGGGCGTCGACGGAGGACAAAAGGCTGTGCATCCGGTCGTCGTGGTGGTCCAGCCGGGCGCGGGTATCGTCCGTCCCGTCGAGGGCGTCGGCGGCGTGGAGGCGGGTGTTCGGGGCCATCGGAAAACACGCGAGTAGCGTCCGGCGGCGCTAGGGCAGGCGGAGAGGCAGGTCGGACCAGTTATAACCGTCTAGGGGGGTTGGCTTCGAGAGAAGCGGTCGGTCGTCGGATAGATGAGGGGATAGGGAGAGAGAGAGAGAGAGGAAGATTAGGGTTAGGGAGAGATGAAAGGGGTAGCAGCCCCCAACTAATTCAATTGATCCAAAGATGAAGAAAAACAACATAATATGTTCCTTTTTATAGGGAGGGATCCACCATACTCAACATTAAAATAAAATACAACATTTAAAATAAAGATACAAAGAGGAACCCGCCGGTCCCCTATTCCGCATCACCCAAACCGCCCAGTTCGGTCCGCTCGGCACCATGCGGCCCCGTTTGCAATCCCGCGTCGCGTGCTCCCGTGTCGTCACGCGTCCTCCTCGAAAAAACTGTCAAGGCGGGTCTTCCGCGTGCATATCGGTAACATGATTCAACATGAAATAAATGACACCCAACTTAGAAACTTACACAACTAAGAAATAGAAGGTTAGATGGATCTCCGACAAATTTTAAGTAGCTGGATAGGTGGAAAATGACTGAATGAGGGCCCCCGGGGAAGCCCGGTTTGCTGGAGCTGGACTGCTACAGGGATGGATGACCGTGGACAGCAACAGGTTGGGTTCAAGGGGCTGTTTCAATAGATCGGGCTGTAAAACAGTGAAATGGTTGCTGCCTATACTTCCATGTACCAATTTCCAGGCCTGGATGAGTTTCCTAGAGAGTTTGCAGTGTGGAGCAGAGACTTCAGGTTGCTGGAATGGGTTTTCAACAGCAGGGCTAGTGTTCGGGAGGGTTCTGAACAGCAAGGAGCCGAGGAAATTAAGTCCTGGACAGCTGCTGTTACTTCCAGGGGCAGACAGCAAGATTCCAAAACGGATGGGGTCTGAAAAGACAAGGAGTTGGGCGGCTGGAAGAGTGTTCCAGATGTTTGCCAACAGTTTGCCTCTCCAGGGTAAAACTCTGGGTCGTGGGATGGGGCTGGGGGGCTGCAGGGGGGCGTCTGCTTGGAGAAAGAAAGGAAGGTCTTGGTTTAGACTGTGGAGTGGGGCTGGATGTGGGGTTGTGTGGCCGGCTGTTGGAATTGAGTGAGGCCCGGCTGGAGTGGTTCCACGTGAGAATGTAGAGGGGTTAGCGGGGGAAGTGGGGGAATGAGAGATGAGGAGGAAATTTAGGGGTAATGGAGGTAGCGGGGAGAATGGATGATTAGGAGCAATTTTAGGATAATGGGAAGTTATGGAGGTAGGGCCTGTTTGGGACAGCTCCAGCGGATTGGAAAAGCTATTTTCCAACCGCTGGAGCTGTTTTGTAGTTGTTTGGCGGGTCAGCTCTTTCAAAAGTGATTTTGATAGAGCCACGTTTTAACCCTCTTTTGAAAATCCGCATACCCCCTGTTTTTGCTCTCCCAAAATTGCTCTGTCTTTCAACGATCATGCTGTGTTTCCTCCTCGACGAGCCCTAACGACGCGCGATCCTGTTATCTTCTTCGACCTCGACGCAGGATCCCGCTCCCTTCTTCCTCCTCGACGATCCTTCTTCTGGACGCATACCTTCTTCCTCCTCGCCGAGCCTTCTTTTGGACGCATACCTTCTTCCTGCTAGCCGAGCCTTCTCCTGGACGCAGATCGTGCTCTCTTCTTCCTCCTCGTTGATAGCCTTCTCCTGGACGCGACCAACAACCAGCCACTCCAGATCTCCAGGGTTCAGTACTCCAGATCTCCAAGGTTCAGTACGCGACCAACAACCAACCAACGACGAGCCCTAACATCAGCCACTCCAGATCTCCTTCTCCGGCGAGGTATGTCGTCATTTAGGTTTGCTGATTCATGAAAAAATGCTGATTGTGGGTTGCCCTATGTTGACAGCAATTGATTTCTTCAAATTGCTAGTTGATAGGTTGTGTTCAGTACACTACAGGAATTAACTAATGCTTGTTAATTTTGTTCATGGAGGCTGACAATTACTAAAGTTGGATGAAATTATTATTATCATGAGGCCTTAAATCATTTGGTTTCTTTTCTTTCGTTAATGCTAAATTATTATTATCATGAGGCATTTCTTTACATTGCTGCTTCATTGATGTTATTGAATTAATGAGAACTTGTTCAGGATAAGATGACAAGTTGTGTGTATGGCTGTGGTGCCTATGCAAGGAATAAAAGTTCGTGGATGGCCTTTGTGTGTATGCTTGTTTGTGTATGTTTGTGTGTGTGTGTGTTTGTGTATGTGTATGTATGTGTTGTTGTGTTTGTGTTTGTGTGTGTTTGTGTGTGTTTTGTTTGTGTATGTGTGTTTTCTTTGTGTGTGTTTGTGTATGTTTGTGTGTGTTTTGTTTGTGTATGTTTGTGTGTGTTTGTGTATGTTTGTGTGTGTTTTGTTTGTGTATGTTTGTGTGTGTGTATGTTTGTGTGTGTTTGTGTATGTTTGTGTGTGTTTGTGTATGTTTTTGTGTTTATTTGTGGATGTTAATGTTTTATTTGTTTGTGTATTTGTTTGTGTAGCTTTATAATTTTTTGAGTTTACAGTTATATGGGAAACCCGAAGGTGGGAGGTAGCTCAGCAACTTGGGAGTCAAATGAAGTTGTGATCTTCTGCGATCTTTGCATTATAGAGATCGGGTTGGGAGTCAAACGCACCGTAGAACCTACTATTTCATGTTATATTTGAGAACAATATATATTTTTATTGATATGTTTAAATGTTTGAGAACAATATATATTAATATTTTTGTTTAGAAAAAAACAGCTCTCAAAAAGCTGTTCTACCAAACAGTCTATTTGAAAAAGCTCTGTTCAATCAGCGCTTATACACATATCATCCAAACAGCCTGCAGCTTTTCAAAACAGCTCCTCAAAGAGCTCTGTCTAAAGAACTATGTTCAATCAGCAGCTTTTCAATCCGCAGCAGCTCTCCCAAACAGACCCGTAGTGGGGGAGCTAGTTAAGATAATTACGGGGTAGTGGGGTGGTGTTACGTCAGGCGTCATTACCAGATTCTCCGAAGATTACTGTGCACGTCGACCAAAGGAGAAGGCGGAGGAAGACCGGGTTGAACCATCCGGTTCAGCCCGCCAATATTAAATAAGGAGCAATGGGGCTGAACCGCGCCGGTTCAGCCCCTATGGGGGCCGGTCAACCCCTCCTCCTTGGTTCATTATGAAATCTATTATCAAGGTATTCCCTCTCTTCCCCCTCAAACCCTAACCCTAATCTCTAGTTCCTCTCTAGTTTCCTCTAGTTCTTCCCTTTCTCTAGCTAGTTCATAACATTTGGTATCAGAGGATCTTTCCCCCAACCATGGTGACACGCACCGAAGCCGAGAATGCGCGCTTGGCCACCATCGAAGAGAACTACGTAGGGTTGTCGGACACGATGGCGACGCTCGAAGAACAAGTGAAATCCTCCCAAAAAAATCTAGAGGATCGCTTGGACGCGCGCATGGAGGAGATCAAGACCCTACAAGTGCAAAATCTGAAGGGAAAAACCCACGCGGCGGAGGGATCCGAAACCGAAGCATCCTACCATCCTCCGGCACAGAACGGCACGGGAATCGGAAGTGGGACGCAACAGGGGGCCGGATTCGGGTCTACAGGAGGCGGAATCCCCGTATCGGGATCGGCGGAAGCCGATCTTACGCGGATCGGCACCTACGCCGTCCGCACGAGCGGATCGGCGCAGGAGGGGTGCGGGGCCCCTGGAGCGGCCACCGGCGGCTCGATGGAAGCTGGCTACCGCCGGCCAGGTGGCTGGAGGCCGCCGGAAGGCCCGGCGGCACCGAATGGGCCGTTCGGCGCCCAGTCCGCCTGGAACGGACCGGGAATGCAGTCGGGTCCCTCGTGGCGGGGTCCTGGGCAGGGAGCAGCCCCTTTTCGACCTACTGGAGCGAATGCGGTCCCAATCGGGGGTGTGGCGGGCATCTTACCGCTACCACCGCCATATGGAAATGGCAACCCATGGGGTGGAGGGCAACAAGGAGGCTACGGTCTGGACCGGGGACGGCCCGGGCCCGCAGTGGCTCCAACGCAACCTTACTAACCAGCACATGCAGAACCACGGCCGTACATGCAGCCCAAACTGACACGTATGAACTTCCCTAAGTTCAAAGGCGGCGACGCCTTAGAGTGGGTCCAGAAGGCTGAACTTTTCTTCAAGTACCAGGAGATTCCGGAGGGGCAGTGGGTCCAGTTGGCGTCTTTTCACCTGGAAGATGACGCTTTCCAGTGGACAAAGTGGTTCCTGAGGGGACGCAATTACGCACCCTGGGAGGAGTTTGTGGAGTCCTTCTTGGCTCGCTTCGGGCCTCTGGAGTACAAAGACGTAGAGGCTATGTTACAGAAGCTGCGACAAAAAGGATCAGTCACAGAGTACCGAACAGAGTTCGAACGGCTGGCCAACCGGGTCAATTGGGAGGAGAGGACGATGCTGAGCTGTTTCGTATCCGGATTAAAGGATCATTTGAGAGACGAGGTCCACGTCTACATGCCACGCAGTTTGAGTCATGGCATCAGCCTGGCCAGGATACAGGAGGAGCGATACAATCGGCAGAGGACTCGGACAACAGGTCGGGCACCTACGGTTGCAGATGTACCCAAGAAGGAACCACCGACCGGGGGCCGTCCTACTGTGACGAGGTTGACGTGGCAGGAGCTTCAGGCCAGGAAGGAGAAGGGGTTATGTTTCAACTGTGATGAGAAGTACACCCGAGGGCACGCATGCCAGAAGGTCCAGGTATTCATACTGCATGAGGAAGCGGAAGATGTTCCTCACACTTAAGAGGAGGGAGAGTTGGCTATTGAAGACTTTGGAGTACCCATCCAGGCCCTGGAGGGGGGTACACCATCTCCGACCTTACACCTAGCCGGGAGGATCGGCAGGGAGACGGTGACGATCTTGATGGACAGCGGGAGCACTCACAACTTCATCCAACCCGGTGTGGCCCAGAAGACGAGGTGTGACATAGATCGCAGCGCAGCTTTCCACGTCAGGGTAGCGGATGGACGGACACTACAGTGCGAGGGAGTGATGAAGGGGTAGAGCTCCAGATACAGGGTTACACTGGACATATTGATGTTTACTTACTGCCAATCTGGGTTTCTGACATGGTGTTGGGCGTACCGTGGCTGCGACAACTTCGGCGGATGACTTTTGATTGGGACCAAGTGGCTATGGAGTTCAGCCAGCACGGGAAGGGGTATTGCTTGGAAGGCCTCAAGTCGTCTCAGGTAAAGGAGATCTCACTCCGCAGCGTGGAACGACTAAGGGCACCGGATAGTACGATGACCATCGTTACAGCGAGTAGAGCAGAGCCTACGACTCCAACAAAGGTCTCGTCTCAGATGCAAGCCAGAGACGCCTTGCTCCAGGAGCCGCACGCTCTCCGCCTCCAGCTTGAGGACAAGCTGGTCCTTGATGGGAGAGGGAATATTACGCCAGGCGTCATTACCAGATTCTCCGAAGATTACTATGCCCGTCGACCAAAGGAGAAGGCGGAGGAAGACCGGGCTGAACCATCTGGTTCAGCCTGCCAATATTAAATAAGGAGCAATGGGGCTGAACCGCGCCGGTTCAGCCCCTATGGGGGCCGGCCGGCCCTAGGGGTTGGGTGGGAGCATAAATACCCAACCCCTCCTCCTTGGTTCATTATGAAATCTATTATCAAGGTATTCCCTCTCTTCCCCCTCAAACCCTAACCCTAATCTCTAGTTCCTCTCTAGTTTCCTCTAGTTCTTCCCTTTCTCTAGCTAGTTCATAACAGGTGGTGGCTGGCCGGAGGTGGTCGCTAGAGAGGTGGCTGGTGGTGGTGACTGTATGTGTTTTCTGGCGATTGCCAGAAAACTGAAAACGAAGGAAACTTGGAAGGTATTTATGGGGGTTCGTCAAAGGTGGTTGGGGAATGTATTCTGGTGATCACCGGAGACCGAAAAAGGAGGGGATTTGGAGGAGGGGAGGGGCTGTTTTGGAGGTGTTTGGGGAAGGAATGTTGGGTGGCGATCGTTGGTTGGAGGGGTGGTGGTGGTCGGAGGGAAAGGGGGTTGTCGGCTGTGGGAGGTATGGCTGAATTGGGGGCAGGTTGGAGATGAAGGGGAAGGCTTGATTGGGGGGAGGGGGGGAGGTCCAAGCGTCGCACCGGGAGGGGGTCCCGGCTTCAGCACCGGTTAATCAAAAGCTAGGCTTCTTTGCTTCAACTTTCAATGCCTTCAAAATGAACCATCTATCCCTATTTATAGACTACGGTGTCATCATGGACAGTAATGATTCTCCGATCATGATGGTCCTCAAAATACACGAAAGAAAATTCCAAAAAATAACAAAAATCACGGTTCGTCGGTCTGTATAAAATGAACGACTCTGATCGTCGTGTAAACCGATGCATGTCGCAATCCCCATCATAAGGGAATGACAGTGTCTCTTATTTTCCATCCTTGACGATCTTGTGAGTGTTAAGCTCTCCTGGGTGAGAGAGGCTCTTAGGGGGAACCATCCCTCAAAAGTTCAGGTCGAGCTTGTCTAGACACTTGTATCCCTCGTTTGTGTTCAATCATATAATTTCAGTACTTGATAGTATGTAACTATAAATTGGTCTGACATGCCGCTCCCTTATGGTCTGTTCGGTTCATCAGAAATGGTGCGCAGGTTTTGTTTTTGAGTATTAATAATTCTTTTTAGGCGTTCGGTACGACGGAATTCACGGCAGAAATGGTTTTCGTCAAAACCGACGGATTTGCATTATATCTATTCCGAATTCCTCTTCCGCTAAGTTTTCCCGCGGCCTTCTTCCCGATCACGCCTTTCTCTCACTGCGTCGATTCGGCGGAAGAAGAGGCCCTCGTCGTCAAACGAGGCGATGTCGACGCGGTTGTTCATCTCTTCAATGAAGCTGCCGACAGCGAGGCATGGCGAAGTGGAGGACGTCGGGAAGGCCATGGCGTAGATCGGGTGCGGAGAATCGAAGGTGGGTGTGATGGTGTTCGGGCTTAATGTTTCGGGCGGAGTGAGGAGGCGTGCGGTTCTCCATCTTCTTCGCCCTCGTCGTCCCTCCCGGCGTCAGAGCGTAGGAGAAATCAGCTAGACGATAGGGTTATTATCGAGGGATTCGATCGCAATTCGCAAACCCCCAACACACTGGCTTACCCCATGGACTTCTGCACTCCTCTCTCTCCCTCTCCCTCTCCCTCTATCTCTCCCTCATCGTCTACAACAACGGGAGAGGTCGACGGGCACCTACCGCCGGAGAGGAAGAAGGGAAGAAGTCGCCTAACCCTAATTTACTTAATTTCAATTCTTGTAATAATTTACTGGAACCGAACAACAAAAATGGAATTCAGTCAAAACCAAAACCTACTGGTTTATTGTTTTACTGAATTCCAATTCCCCAAAACCAAAACTCGCGAACCGAACAGACCCTTAGGGTTTCCTCGTGAAACCTAAGCTCCACCACATTTTCGGTCTAGCCGATCCTGCCCTTGTCCGATGCTGGTTTCCGTGGATCAGCCGCCATCTATCTCCCTCGTTCTCCTCGATGTGTCGGTTCGCGCCCGCGTCCCCTCTCTAACGGCAGTTCTGACGACGTACTTACCTTATTGCTTTTTGTATGTCTTCCCCAGTAGCTCCTCCTCCTCAGTCCTCGCATCCCTCCGCCGTCAGCGCCTACTACAGCCCGCCACCTCCTTCCAATAACTCATGCCTACCGTCCGTCGGGTCCATCCTCACAGCCAGCCACGCTAACGGTTGCTCATTCTGCAGCCTCGACGGCTCGACGCATTCTAAGCGCTCCATCGTCGCACACCGACACCCAACGACTTTTGGCCGCCCATGGGCTCTTCCTCTGCAGCCGTCCGCCGGCATGCACAGTCCCGGCACTGCGTCGGCCGCCGTTCCACCTCAGTTCAGCCCCGCATCCTGTTGGCTCCCTCCCTCACCTGTGTTGCATGATCCCGACGTTCAATGACCCTCCACGCTGACGAGGGCGCCTCAGCCTCCGCCAACTCCCATCGCTTGGATCAACTCGAAGCGCGACTTCAGGATCTCACCCTCCTCCGCAAGCTCGCGACCACGACGAAAAACCGCTCACTGGACCCTCCACCACCGCAGCCGCAGCGGAAAACCGCTCACCGGCCCCTCCACCGCCGCCGCAATGCACTCGGCCCACCCTTTACTACATAAGATTTCTCCACCCCGCTACTGATATCCACCGAACCCATCTCTGTCGGATCGAGATTTCTGTGTTCGATGGCACCGACCCCATCGGTTGGATCGCGCGCCGAGCAGTTTCTTCGACCTCCAGTCCACCCCTCAAACTAGAAAGTTCCTCGGTCCCCTATCTACATGGTGGGTTCGGCGCTCAATTAGGTGTGTTGGACACGCCAGCAAGTCCCTGACTTCACCTAGTCCACACACTCTGTGCGCCAATCCTATAATGTGGACACTTGCATCGATGAGCTTATCTAGGTAGCCACGCACGTCCCTGGCCGAGCCCCCGACCATTACCTGGGGTACTTTCTTGGGGGTCAATAACCCCACCTACTAGCGCGCTTTCGGGTCCACAGTCCGACTACTCTTTCCCGCGTCATGGAGCAAGCTCGGTGCCTCGACGAGGAACTCTACATAGCCTCGGCGTCCTCCTTATCCCGACCTCCCCACCAGTCGCGCCACTACCACTGTTGCCGCCGAAATCTTCGTCACCTCTTCACCGGGTGGATCACCCGCTCCCAGCTGGGCCCCTCGTTGCTAGGCCCGCCTCCGCCGCTGCCAGTTTTTCCAACACCGCCTCCACCGGCACCCCGACAACCCTAGCCCATATCTCACCAACAACATCTTGAGCTTTGCTACAAGGGCCTTTGCTTTTGTTGTCGGCAGCCCTACTTGTCCACCCGTGTCTGCCCTCAAAGACCTGTGTGTGTTGCTTGGATCCGAAGATGACAGTCCTCGGTGCTCGATGACGATCCCTACAGACCTCGAACTTGAGGACAAAGTCGCCTTTTTTGTGTGGGGAGTATTGATACGAAGCTGACTACCACACGCTACCTGAGTTACCTGGAACAGGCAACAGATGACAGTTGGGTAACAAAGGAACAGATACTGTGAGAGAATTAGGGGAGGAAGTCCTGATTAAATTTCTAAATACAGTATTGTAGCAATAACTATGTTGATATTAAAAAAACAAAGTATTGTAGCAATTACTCTTTTGATATTTAAAAAAACAAAGGAAATATGAAAGATGGCAAATTAATCACTTTGGGGGGTTGAATAAGGAGAAAACTAAAAATATTATGCGCAAAGTGTTAAAAGCTCTAATTTTCAAGGGTGTAAATTGTCAAATTTTTTGAAATATCCTAAAGCCCTCTATGGGGTTTAGAGTATTACACATTGTATTTTGCACTAAACACCTACCAATTATGATTTTTTTTTTGCAAATTGCACCTTAAAAATTTTAAATATTGGTATTTTGGACACCAAATATACAATTAGAAGGATACAAAATACAAATATTAAAGCTTTGGAAAGTACAAAAAATAAATATTGAAGGTGCAATATGCAAAACATTTCTAATTGAAGTGTGCTTAGTACTAAAAATTCTATAAAACAACCAGACTTACGAGTTTAAGGATCAGAAATTGAATCGAATTGTCTGTCATGATGTGATCAGAAACACGGACCAATAATTCATCATCATGTCCTCAATTTGATTATCTGAGCAAATGAAGAGTAACAAAATTGAAATCTTCAATGTAAATCATACAAATAGTATGAAAGAAAAGAGATCATCAGAAAATTAACTTATAGAAATCACAGAAATATTATACTGATCATATTGTTGCAGTTCATTTTCATCACCTGATCTCTGAAGACAACAGGAAGACTGGTTATGTATTAAAAAAATTGTTTATTCCTAAGATGATTCATACAAATAAAAAAATTGATCAAATTTGTTTGAAGTATTTTATCCGATGGGAAAAATAAACTTGGAAGAGCTATGATTATTAAACACTCTGCATACATGTCAAAAATCATATTATATAAACAACAAAATCCAATCCTGCATCGTAAAACATACGGATCATGCGAAATTCAGATAAAAATTTCTTAATCGGTTCATATCAAATTGCAAATCAATCAATGCAAACAAAATTTGAAAAGGTACTGCAAAACTGATAGCGTGTGGAGACGAAAGCGGCATTCAGAATGAGTAGGAAGTTTTAAATCTTCATCGAGAGATCTCATGCTACTTTTAACGTAAATTTTTTCATCATCATGCCATTCGAAATTTCACTTAATCAACTAGTAGTTTTGGAAAAGAAATGAACTATGGATACCGAAGAACAGAGATATTAAGAAATATAGTGGAAATGAAAGATTAACGAAGAAGATATTAAACAAGATTGTTCTCTCAGATAAATGCCTCGATTGTCCACATGATAATTAGAATGGATTTGCATCGGACTCGTCATCTTAGTCTGTTGATCATCACCGAGAAACCACATAAAAACTATAAACTCATGGTCTAAAAACCAGAATTATAGATTAAATTAAGAAGGTAAAGAGCGATGAAAGAAAGCACAAATAGAATACGCGGTAACAAAAACATACAGATCTTGCGAAATCATATTATATAAACAACAAAATTCAATCTTGCATCGTAAAACAAATAGATCTTGCAAAATTCGGATGATAATTTCCTAGTCGATTCATATCAAACTGCAAATCAATGTAAACAAAATGTATAAGTACTGCAAAAGTGAGATCGTGTGGAGACGAAAGCGACATTCAGAATGAGTAGGAAGTTTTAAATCTTCATCGATAGATCTCGTGCTACTTTTAACGTAAATTTTTTCATCATCATGCCATTCGGAATTTCACTTAATCAACTTCTAGTATTAGAAGGAATTGAACTACGGATACCGAAGAACAGAGATATTAAGAAATAAAGTGGAAATGAAAGATAAACGGAGAGGAAATTAAACAAGATTGTTCTCTCAGATAAATGCCTCGATTGTCCACATGATAATACGAATGGATTTGCATCGGACTCGTCATCTTAATTTGTTGATCATCACCAAGAAACCACATAACAAACTATAAACTCATGATCAAAAAACCAGAATTATAGATTAAATTAAGCGAGTAAAAGGCGATGAAAGCAAGCACAAATCGAATACGCTGTAAAAAAACATACAGATCATGCGAAATCATCATATTATATAAACAACAAAATCCAATCCTGCATCGTAAAACATACCGATCTTGCGAAATTCAGATGATAATTTCTTAATCGGTCCATATCAAACGGTAAATCAATCAATGTAAACCAAATTTGAAAAGTACTGCAAAATTGATAGGGGGTGTGGAGACGAAAGCGGCATTCAGAATGAGTAGGAAGTTTTAAATCTTCATCAAGAGATCTGAAGCTACTTTTAACATAAATTTTTTCATCATCATGACATTCGAATTTCACTTAATCAACTAGTAGTTTGGGAAAAGAATTGAACTACGAATACCGAAGAACAGAGATATTACGAAATAAAGTGGAAATGAAAGATTAACGGAGAAGAAATTAAACAAGATTGTTCTCTCAGATAAATGCCTCGATTGTCCACATGATAATTAGAATGGATTTGCATCGGACTCGTCATCTTAGTGTTGATCATCTCCGAGAAACCACATAAAATATAAACTCATGAAAGATAAACGGAGAGGAAATTAAACAAGATTGTTCTCTCAAATAAATGCCTCGATTGTCCACATGATAATAAGAATGGATTTGCATCGGACTCGTCATCTTAATTTGTTGATCATCACCGAGAAACCACATAACAAATTATAAACTCATGATCAAAAAACCAGAATTATAGATTAAATTAAGCGAGTAAAAGGCGATGAAAGCAAGCACAAATCGAATACACTGTAAAAAAACATACAGATCATGCGAAATCAAATTATATAAACAACAAAATCCAATCCTGCATCGTAAAACATACCGATCTTGTGAAATTCAGATGATAATTTCTTAATAGACCCATATCAAACGGTAAATCAATCAATGTAAACCAAATTTGAAAAGTACTGCAAAATTGATAGGGGGTGTGGAGACGAAAGCGGCATTCAGAATGAGTAGGAAGTTTTAAATCTTCATCGAGAGATCTGAAGCTACTTTTAAAGTAAATTTTTTCATCATCATGCCATTCGAATTTCACTTAATCAACTACTAGTTTGGGAAAAGAATTGAACTACGAATACCGAAGAACAGAGATATTACGAAATAAAGTGGAAATGAAAGATTAACGGAGAAGAAATTAAACAAGATTGTTCTCTCAGATAAATGCCTCGATTGTCCACATGATAATTAGAATGGATTTGCATCGGACTCGTCATCTTAGTGTTGATCATCTCCGAGAAACCACATAACAAAATATAAACTCATGATAAAAAAAAGCTCATAACTCAATGCTTTGTGATGCCATCAATTCGGTTGGAAGGAATTGGCCATACAGAACTGGATTTGAGTTTACAAAATTCTGTCTTGTGGATATTCAGTTGGGAGGAAATCAGGGCAGAATTTGAGTTATAGATATTCCCAATCTTACCGACTCAGCTAAATTTTCCCACATATGGCCTTCTTCACGATAGCGTCTTCCAGATCGCGCAAAAGAAATGGCTATTTCCTCTACGCCATTATTGCTCACCACAGGATGTCATGACACCTTGAATAAATTTCAAGGTGATCTCCACCCATCGAGTTCAGTCGCGCTCTTCAACCTAATCAAACAGCTTCCCTACCAACAAACTGAACCAAACCATCTTCTTCCTATTTTAACTAATTTGCACAAATAAACTTCCACCTAATGTAGGAAAACTTTAGTGGAGCTTCTATATTTTTTAAAACTTTTGTGCACCCTCAGATTCCTTCACATTTTAGAGGTTTGTTATTATTGTTTTTTATTTCCTTCAACAGTAGTGAAAATCATCATTTTTTGTAGGCTCCTTATCTTTAATGTTAGTGATTTTTCATAAACAATGAAACCTTCATCTCTGATTAGTGATACCCTAATGAGGTAAATTCCAAATCTCGCCAACAACATAATTGTAATTCACCAAGTTCCATTTCTAAAGGGTTTGAAATCCATGGGCTTAATGATTTGTACTCCCTCTAGATTTAAAATCCATGGACCCGGAAGAAACAAATATTTCATAATTTATGTAAAAAGATTGTGATTCAGAAGAGAGATGATCTGGACAAGGAAGCAGATGACAGCTGGGAAACAGAGGAACAGATGACAGTAAGAGAATTAGGGGAGGAAGTCCTGATTAGATTTGTAAATACAATATTGCTGCACTTACTCTTTTGATATTTAAACAAACAAAGGAAATATGCAAGATGGCAAATTAATCACTTTTGGGGGTTGGATAAGGAGAAAACTAAAAATATTAGGTACAAAGTGCTAAAAGCCCTAATTTTCAAAGGTGTAAATTGTCAAAAAGTTCTGAAATATCCTAAAGCCCTCTAAAGGGTTTAGAGTATTAAACGTTGTATTTTGAACTAAACAACTTTCAGTTAAGAGTTTTTTTTTGCAAATTGCACCTTAAAAAACTTTAATATTAGTATTTTGGACTGCAAATATTCAATTAGAAGGATGCAAAATACAAATATTAAAGCTTTGGAAAGTACAAAAATTAAGTATTGAAGGTGCAATATGCAAAACATTTCTAATTGAAGTGTGCTTAGTACTAAAAATTCTATTAAACAACCAGATTTACAAGTTTAAGGATCAGAAATTGAATCGAATTGTCTGTCAAGATGTGATCAGAAACACGGACCAATAATTCATCATCAGGTCCTATAATTCATCATCAGGTCCTAAATTTGATTATCTGAGCAAACAATGAAGAGTAACAAAATTGAAATCTTCAATGTAAATCATACAAATAGTATGAAAGAAAAGGGATCATCATTAACTTTAACTTATAGAAAACACAGAAATATTATACTGATCATATTGTTGCAGTTCATTTTCATCACCTGATCTCTGAAGACAACAGGAAGTCTGGTTAGGTATTAAAAAAATTGTTTATTCCTAATATGATTCGTACAAATAAAAAATTGATCAAATTTGTTTGAAGTATTTTATCCGATGGGAAAAAAAACTTGCACCCGCTATAGCCCTGCATCCGTAGCTCCACACCCTTCAGCACCCCCTCACATTGCAGCTTGCTGCCATCCGCCACCATAACATGGAAGGCAGCCCCCTTATCAATCATATGCCCCACTCGTTGTGCCACCTCTGGATGAATGAAATTGTGGGTGCTCCCACTGTCCACCAAAATAGTCACCTTCTCGCGGGCAATCCGTCCCGCAAGACGCATAGTAAGCGGAGGAGCGCACCCCTCGAGAGCGTGTATGGAAACACCGAACTCGGTCAAGTCCAAGTCCACCTCCAACTCCTCGTCCGGAGCCGGGTCGTCTACCACGTCCTCATGCAGCATAAAAACTTGTATCTTTTTGCACTTGTGGTCCGGCACGAACTTCTCATCGCAGTTAAAACATAACCCCTTTTCCTTGCTCCAAGAAAGTCGTGTCACTGTTGGTTTGCTACCAGTTGGCGGATCCCGTCGTGCTGCTGCCGCTGTGGCCGCAGGTGGCCTACTCGTGGTACGGGTTCTCTGCCTGTTGAACCGCTCCTCCTGAATGCGGGCTAAACTGATGGCGTGGTTCAAACTCCTTGGCATATAAGCATGCACCTCATCCTGCAAGTGCTCCTTCAACCCCGACACAAAACAACTCAGTAGTGTCTTCTCCTCCCAGTGTACCCGGTTTGCCAACCTCTCGAACTCTGTCTGATACTCACTCAAGGTCCCCTTCTGTCGCAGTTTCTGCAGTAGCGCCTCAAAATCTTCGTACTTCGGGGGCCCAAATCGGGCGGTGAACCCTTCCACGAAATCAGTCCATGGCACATAATCTCTACCTCTTAGGAACCACTGAGTCCACTGAAATGCGTCGTCCTCCAGATGGAATGATGCTAATTGCACCCATTGCGCCTCCGGGACCTCCTGGTAACTGAAGAACAACTCCACCTTCTGAACCCATTCCAGTGCATCCCCTCCTTTGAACTTGGGGAAGTTCATTCGTGTCAACTTGGGTGGCATGTACGCTCGAGGCCCCGCTTGCCCTTGCCCGCCCTGTCCAAGCCCATTATGTCCCTGCCCGTTCCACGCCTGACGTCCCGGGCCCATACGACAATCGTACACTCCTGGGTAGCCTAGAGGTGGTTGAACCTGATGAGGAACGTGCTGCCCGACCCACGGAATGTGGCCTTTGTACCCGACGGGAAGAACGTCGCCTCGCGGGTTAGGAAGAAGGCCACCCGTACCTCCTCGAGCCCTCACAGCTTCTCCCAGCCCTCCATCAGCCCGCTGCCACGGCTGTCGGCCCCAATCCGCAGGGACAGGCCCGCCAAAACCGCCGCCTGGACACCAAGCCTGCCCGTATTCAACCTGCACAGCCGATCCAGGCGGAAAGCCTCCCCTGCCGCCGTCTCAGCTGCCCCCACGCCGTCGTCGGAGGTTCCGCAAGGCCGGGAAGACCCCACGCCAGCAACGCCGGCCGTCGCCACCGTTCCTGTGCCCACACGACCCGGATCGGGCGTTCCCGATAGATTGGCCGACCGATCGGGTCGTCCGCCATTGGATCCCTCGTCGGCCGCGCTTTTCCCCTTCAACAGCGCCTTTAGTTCCTCCATACGAGCGTCTAGACGCTCCTCCAGCCGCTGCGAGGACGCACGCATCTCTTCCTCGATCGCGGCTACCGAATCCGCCAAACCGCCGCAGTTTTCCTCCAAGGTTTCCAAACGGGAAAAATCTTCTTGTGTCCGCGTGGTCACCATCGTCGGAGGACGAAGCCTCTGATACCAAATGATAGGAAGGAGGAAGGAGAAGAGAGATCTAGAGGAGAATACTAGAGAGATTTAGAGTTTGAAGAGGAAGGGAGAAGAATACCTTGAGATTAATTGTCTGCCTTCCCATGAGAGCAGCCCGGGTAATTATACCCGAGCCATAGAGGGGCCGGCCGGCCCTTCCAGTTGGGGCTGAACCCGTTTGGTTCAGCCCCGGCCGGCCTGTTCACTGGTTGGGGGTTGAACCGGCCGGTTCAGCACCGTTGGTCGACGCTCCCTTGCACCGCCAAACATAATGACTCCCCGTGAAGCGTAGCTGGAGCGTAACACTATGATTACTAAACACTCAGCGCACATGTCAAAAATCATATTATATAAACAACAAAATCCAATCATGCATCGTAAAACATACAGATCATGCGAAATTCAGATGATAATTTCTTAATCGGTTCATATCAAACTGCAAATCAAAGTAAACAAAAATTGAGAAGTACTGCAAAATTGATGGTGCTTGTGGAGACAAAAGCGACATTCAGAATGAGTAGGAAATTTTAAATCTTCATCGAGAGATCTCATGCTACTTTTAACGAAAAAAATTCATCATCATGCCATTCAGAATTTCACTTAATCAACTAGTAGTTTTGGAAAAGAATTGAACTACGGATACCGAAGAATAGAGATAATAAGAAATAAAGTGGAAATGAAAGACTGACGGAGAGGAAATTAAACAAGATTGTTCTCTCAGATAAATGCCTCGATTGTCCACATTATAATTAGAATGGATTTGCATCGGACTCGTCATCTTAGTCTGTTGATCATCACCGAGAAACCACATAAAAACTATAAACTCGTGATCTAAAAACCAGAATTAGAGATTAAATTAAGCGAGTAAAGAGTGATGAAAGAAAGCATTAATCGACTACGCGGTAAAAAACATACAGATCTTGCGAAATCATATTGTATAAACAACAAAATTCAATCCTGCATCGTAAAACAAATAGATCTTGCAAAATTCGAATGATAATTTCCTAATCGATTCATATCAAATTGCAAATCAATGTAAACGAAATTTATAAGTACTGCAAAAGTGAAAGGTCGTGTGGAGACGAAAGCGACATTCAGAATGAGTAGGAAGTTTTAAATCTTCATCGAGAGATCTCGTGCTACTTTTAACGTAATTTTTTTCATCATCATGCCATTCGGAATTTCACTTAATCAACTTCTAGTATTGAAAAGGAATTGAACTACAGATACCGAAGAACAGAGATATTAAGAAATAAAGTGGATATGAACGATTAACGGAGAGGAAATTAAACAAGATTATTCTCTCAGAAAAATGCCTCGATTGTCCACACGATAATTAGAATGGATTTGCATCGGACTCGTCATCTTACTCTGTTGATCATCACCGAGAAATCACATAACAAACTATAAACTAATGATCAAAAAACCGAATTATGGATTAAATTAAGCGAATAAAGGGCGGTCAAAGCAAGCACAAATCGAATACGCGGTAAAAAAAACAAACAGATCTTGCGAAATCATATTATATAAACAACAAAATCCAATCCTGCATCGTAAAACATACCGATCTTGCGAAATTCAGATGATAATTTCTTGATCGGTCCATATCAAACTGCAAATCAATCAATGTAAACCAATTTTGAAAAGTACTGCAAAATTGATAGGGGGTGTGGAGACGAAAGCGGCATTCAGAATGAGTAGGAAGTTTTAAATCTTCATCGAGAGATCTCATGCTACTTTTAACATAAAAATTTTCATCATCATGGCATTCGAATTTCACTTAATCAACTAGTAGCTTTGGAAAAGAATTGAACTACGAATACCGAAGAACAGAGATATTACGAAATAAAGTGGAAATGAAAGATTAATGGAGAGGAAATTAAACAAGATTGTTCTCTCAGATAAATGCCTCGATTGTCCACATGATAATTAGAATGGATTTGCATCGGACTCGTCATCTTAGTGTTGATCATCTCCGAGAAACCACATAACAAAATATAAACTCATGATAAAAAAAAGCTCATAACTCAATGCTTTGTGATGCCATCAATTCGGTTGGAAGGAATTGGCCATACAGAACTGGATTTGAGTTTACAAAATTCTGTCTTGTGGATATTCAGTTGGGAGGAAATCAGGGCAGAATTTGAGTTATAGATATTCCCAATCTTACCGACTCAGCTAAATTTTCCCACATATGGCCTTCTTCACGATAGCGTCTTCCAGATCGCGCAAAAGAAATGGCTATTTCCGCTACGCCATTATTGCTCACCACAGGATGCCATGACACCTTGAATAAATTTCAAGGTGATCACCACCCATCGAGTTCAGCCGCGCTCTTCAACCTAATCAAACAACTTCCCTACCAAACTAACTGAACCCAAACCATCTTCTTCCTGTTTTAACTAATTTAACTAATTTGTACTAATAAACTTCCACCTATTGTAGGAGAACTTTAGTGGAGCTTCAATATTTTTTAAAACTTTTGTGCACGATAAAATTTCTTCACATTTTAGGGGTTTGTTGTTATTGTTTATGATTTCCTTCATCGTTAGTGAAAAATCATCATTTTTTGTAGGCTCCTTATGATTTTTCATTGACAATGAAAGCTTCATCTCTGATTAGTGATACCCTAATGTGGTAAATTCCAAATCTTAAAGATTTTGAATTGCCAAACATAATTGTAATTCACCAAGTTCCATTTCTAAAGGGTTTGAAATCCATGGGCTTAATGATTAGTTCTCCCTCTAGTTTTAAAATCCATGGCCCTGGAAGAAACAAATATTTCATAATTTATGTAAACATGTTGGGATTCAGAAAAGAGACGATCTGGACAAGGCAGCAGATGACAGCTGGGAAACAGAGGAGCAGATGACAGTAAAAGAATTAGGGGAGGAAGTCCTGATTGTAGCAATTACTCTTTTGATATTTTAAAAAACACAAGAAAATATGCAAGATGGTAAATTAATCACTTTTGGGGGTTGAATAAGGAGAAAACTAAAAATATTAGGCGAAAAAGTGCTAAAAGCCCTAATTTTCAAGGGTCTAAAGTGTCAAAAAATTCTGAAATATCCTAATAAAGCCCTCTATAGGGTTTAGAGTATTAAGCATTGTATTTTGCTCTAAACATCTTCCAATGAGTTGTTTTTGCAAATTGCACCTTAAAAAACTATAATATTAGTATTTTGGACAGCAAATATTCAATTAGAAGGATGCAAAATACAAATATTAAAGCTTTGGAAAGTACAAAAATAAAATATTGAAGGTGAAAAATGCAAAATATTTATAATCGAAGTGTGCTTAGTACTAAAAATTCTATTAAACTATATTAACCAGATTTACGAGTTTAAGGATCAGAAATTGAATTGAATTGTCTGTCATGATGTGATCAGAAACACGGACCAATAATTCATCATGTCCTAAAGTTGATTATCTGAGTAAACAATGAAGAGTAACAAAATTGAAATCTTCAATGTAAATCATACAAATAGTATGAAAGAAAAGGGATCATCAGAAAATTAATTTATAGAAATCACAGAAATATTATACTGTTCATATTGTTGAAGTTCATTTTCATCACCTGATCTCTGAAGACAACAGGAAGACTGGTTATGTATTAAAAAAATTGTTTATTCCTAAGATGATTCATACAAATAAAAAAATTGATCAAATTTGTTTGAAGTATTTTATCCGATGGGAAAAATAAACTTGGAAGAGCTATGATTATTAAACACTGCATGCATGTCAAAAATCACATTATATAAACAACAAAATCCAATCCTGCATCGTAATACATACGGATCATGCGAAATTCAAATGATAATTTTTTAATCGGTTCATATCAAACTGCGAATTAATTAATATAAACAAAATTTGAAAAGTACTGCAAAATAGATAGGGCGTGTGGAGACGAAAGCGGAATTCAGAATGAGTAGGAAGTTTTAAATCTTCATCGAGAGATCTCAAGCTACTTTTAACGTAAAATTTTTCATCATCATGTCATTCGGAATTTCACTTAACCAACTAGTAGTTTTGGAAAAGAATTGAACTACGAATCTACGATACCAAAGAACATAGATATTAAGAAATAAAGTGAAAATGAAAGAATAACAGAGAGGATATTAAACAAGATTGTTCTCTCAGATAAATGCCTCGATTGTCCACATGACAATTAGAATGGATTTGCATCGGACTCGTCATCTTACTCTGTTGATCATCACCGAGAAATCACATAACAAACTATAAACAAATGATTAAAAAAATAGAATTATAGAATAAATTAGCGAGTAAAGGGTGATGAAAGCAAGCACAAATCGAATACGCGGTAAAAATCATACAAATCTTACGAAATCATATTATATAAACAACAAAGTCCAATTCTGCATCGTAAAACATAAAGATCTTGTGAAATTTAGATGATAATTTCTTAATCGGTTCATATCAAACTGCAAATCAATCAATGAAAATAAAATTTGAAAAGTAGGGCAAAATTGATAGGGTGTGGAGATGAAAGCAGCATTCAGAATGAGTAGGAATTTTAAATCTTCAACGAGAGATCTCATGCTACTTTTAACGTAAATTTTTTCATCATCATGTCAGTCGGAATTTCACTTAATCAACTAGTAGTTTTGGAAAAGAATTGAACAACGGATACGGAAGAATAGAGATATTAAGAAATAAAGTGGAAATGAAAGATTAACGGAGAGAAAATTAAACAAGATTGTTCACTCAGATAAATGCCTCGATTGACCACATGATAATTAGAATGGATTTGCATCGGACTCGACATCTTAGTCTGTTGATCATCACCGAGAAACCAGATAAACTATAAACTGATGATTTAAAAACCAGAATTATAGATTAAATTAAGTGAGTAAAGGGCGATGAAAACAAGCACAAATCGAATACGCGGTAAAAAACAAACAGATCTTGTGAAATCATCATATTACATAAACAACAAAATCCAATCCAGCATCGTAAAACATACAGATCTTGCGAAATTCCGATGATAATTTCTTAATCGGTTATATCAAACTGCAAATCAAACAATGTAAACAAATTTGAAAGGTACTGCAAAATTGATAGGGCGTGTGGAGAAGAAAGAGACATTCAGAATGTGTAGGAAAATTTAAATCTTCATCGAGAGATCTCGTGCTACTTTTAAGGTAAATTTTTTGGTCATCATGCCATTCAGAATTTCACTTAATCAACTAGTACTTTTGGAAAAGAATTGAACTACGGATACCAAAGAACACAGATATTAAGAAATAAAGTGAAAATGAGAAGATTAACGGAGAGGAAATTAAACAAGATTGTTCTCTCAGATAAATGCTTCGATTGTCCACATGATAATTAGAATGGATTTGCATCGGACTCTTCATCTTAGTTTGCTCATCATCGCCGAGAAACCACATAACAAACAATAAACACATGATCTAAAAAACAGAATTATAGATTACATTAAGCGAGTAATGGGCGATGAAAGCAAGCACAAATCGAATACGCGGAAAAAAACATACAGATCCTGCGAAATCATATTATATAAACAAAATCCAATTCTGCACCGTAAAACATACAGATCTTGCGAAATTCAAATGATAATTTTTTAATTGGTTCATATCAAACAGCAAATCAATCCATGTAAACAAAATATGAAAAGTACTGCAAAATTGATAGGGCGTGTGGAGATGAAAGCGGAATTCAGAATGAGTAGGAAGTTTTAAATCTTCATCGAGAGATCTCGTGCTACTTTTAACGTAAATTTTTTCATCATCATGCCATTCGGATTTCACTTAATCATCTATTAGTTTTGGAAAAGAATTAAACTACGGATACCGAAGAACAGAGATATTAAGAAATAAAGTGGAAATGAAGGAGTAATGGAGAGGAAATTAAACAAGATTGTGCTCACAGATAAATGCCTCGCTTGTCCACATGATAATTAGAATGGATTTGCATCGGACTCGTCATCTTAGTCTGTTGATCATCACCGAGAAACCACATAACAAACTATAAACTCATGATCTAAAAACCAAAATTATAGATTAAATTAAGCGAGTAAAGGGCGATGAAAGCAAGCACAAACCGAATACGCGGTAAAAAACATACAGATCTCGCGAGATCAAATTATATAAACAACAAAATCCAATCCTGCATCGTAAATCATACAGATCTTGCAAAATTCAGATGATAATTTCTTAATCGGTTCATATCAAACTGCAAATCAATCAATGTAAACAAAGTTTGAAAAGCACTGCAAAATTGATAGCGCATGTGGAGACGAAAGCGGCATTCAGAATGAGTAGGAAGTTTATATCTTCATCGAGAGATCTCGTGCTACTTTTAACGTAAATTTTTTCATCATCATGCCATTCAGAATTTCACTTAACCAACTAGTTAGTAGTTTTGGAAAAGAATTGAACTACGGATACCAAAGAACGCAGATATTAAGAAATAAAGTGGAAATGAAAGATTAACGGAGAGGAAATTAAACAAGATTGTTCTTTCAGATAAATGCCTCGATTGTCCACATGATAATTAGAATGGATTTGCATCGGAATCGTCATCTTAGTCTGTTGATTATCACCGAGAAACCACATAACAAACTATAAACTCATGATCTAAAAACAAGAATTATAGATTAAAAAAGCGAGTAAAGGGCGATGAAAGCAAGCACAAATCGAATACGCGGTAAAAATACATACAGATCTTGCGAAATCATATTATATAAACAGCAAAATTCAATCCTGCATCGAAAAACATACAGAGCTTGTGAAATTCAGATGATAATTTTTTAATTGGTTCGTATCAAACTGCAAATCAATTAATGTAAACAAAGTTTGAAAAGCACTGCAAAATTGATAGGGTGTGTGGAGACAAAAGCGGCATTCAGAATGAGTAGGAAGTTTATATCTTCATCGAGAGATCTCGTGCTACTTTTAACGTAAATTTTTTCATCATCATGCCATTCGGAATTTCACTTAACCAACTAGTAGTTTTGGAAAGGAATTGAACTACGAATACCGAAGAACACAGATATTAAGAAATAAAGTGAAAATGAAAGAGAAACAGAGAGGAAATTAAACAAGATTGTTCTTTCAGATAAATGCCTCGATTGTCCACATGATAATTAGAATGGATTTGCATCGGACTCGTCATCTTAGTCTGTTGATCATCACCGAGAAACCACATAACAAACTATAAACTCATGATCTAAAAACAAGATTTATAGATTAAAAAAGTGAGTAAAGGGCGATGAAAGCAAGCACAAATCGAATACACAGTAAAAATACATACAGATCTTGTGAAATCATATTATATAAACAACAAAATCCAATCCTGCATCGTAAAACATACAAATCTTGCGAAATTCAGATGATAATTTCTTAATCGGTTCATATCAAAATGCAAATCAATCAGTGTAAACAAAGTTTGAAAAGTACTGCAAAATTGATAGGGCGCGTGGAGACGAAAGCGACATTAATAATGAGTAGGAAGTTTTAAATCCTCATTGAGAGATCTCGTGCTACTTTTAAAGTAAATTTTTTCATTATCATGCCATTCAGAATTTCATTTAATCAACTAGTAGTTTTGGAAAAGAATTGAACTACGGGTACCGAAGAACAGAGATATTTAGAAATAAAGTCGAAATGTAAGATTAACGAAGAGGAAATTAAACAAGATTGTTCTCTCAGATAAATGCCTCGATTGTCCACATGATAATTAGAATGGATTTGCATCGGACTCGTCATCTTAGTCTGTTGATCATCACCGAGAAACCACATAACAAACAATAAACTCATGATCTAAAACCCAGAATTATAGATTAAATTAAGCAAGTAAAGGGCGATGAAAGCAAGCACAAATAAAATGGATAACGAACTAGTAGTTTTGGAAAAGAATTAATGTAATTTTTTTCATCATCAAGTCATTCGGAATTTCACTTAATCAACTAGTAGTTTTGGAAAAGAATTGAACTACGGATACCGAAGAATAGAAATATTAAGAAATAAAGTGGAAATGAAAGATTAACGGAGAGGAAATTAAACAAGATAGTTCTCTCAGATAAATGCCTCGTTTGTCCACAAGATAATTAGAATGGATTTGCATCGGACTCGTCGTCTTAGTCTGTTGATCATCACCGAGAAACCAGATAACAAACTATAAACTCATGATCTAAAAACCAGAATTATATATTAAATTTAGTGAGTAAAGGGCGATGAAAACAAGCACAAATCGAATATGCGGTACAAAACATACAGATCTTGTGAAATCATATTATATAAACAACAAAATCCAATCCAGCATCGTAAAATATACAAATCTTGCGAAATTCAGATGATAATTTCTTAATCGGTTCATATCAAACTGCAAATCAATCAATGTAAACAAATTTGAACAATACTGCAAAATTGATAGGGAGTGTGGAGACGAAAGCGACATTCAGAATGAGTAGGAAGTTTTAAATCTTCATCGAGAGAACTCGTGCTACTTTTAACATAAATTTTTTGGTCATCATGCCATTCGGAATTTCATTTAATCAACTAGTACTTTTGGAAAAGAATTGAACTACGGATACCGAAGAACACGGATATTAAGAAATAAAGTGAAAATGAAAAGATTAACCGAGAGAAAATTAAACAATATTGTTCTCTCAGATAAATGCCTCGATTGTCCACATGATAATGAAAATGGACTTGCATCGGACACGTCATCTTAGTATGTTCATCATCGCCAAGAAACCACATAACAAACAATAAACACGTGATCTAAAAAACAGAATTATAGATTAAATTAAGCGAGTAAAGGGCGATAAAAGCAAGCACAAATCGCAGATCTTGCGAAATTCAGTTGATAATTTCTTAATTGGTTCATATCAAAGTGCAAATCAATCGATGTAAACAAAATTTGAAAAACACTGCAAAATTGATAGGGCGTGTGGAGATGAAAGCGAAAATTCAAAATGAGTAGGAAGTTTTAAATCTTCATCGAGAGATCTCGTGCTACTTTTAACGTAAATTTTTTCATCATCATGCCATTCGGATTTCACTTCATCTTAATCATCTATTAGTTTTGGAAAAGAATTGAACTACAGATACCGAAGAATAGAGATATTAAGAAATAAAGTGGAAATGAAGAAATAAGGGAGAGGAAATTAAACAAGATTGCTCTCTCAGATAAATGCCTCGATTGTCCACATGATAATTAGAATGGATTTGCATCGGACTCGTCATCTTAGTCTGTTGATCATCACCGAGAAACCACATAACAAACTATAAACTCATGATCTAAAAACCAGAATTATAGATTAAATTAAGCGAGTATAGGGCGATGAAAGCAAGCACAAATCGAATACGCGGTAAAAAACATACAGATCTTGTGAGATCATATTATATAAACAACAAAATCCAATCCTGCATCGTAAAAAATACAGATCTTGCAAAATTCAGATGATAATTTCTTAATCGGTTCATATCAAACTGCAAAATCAATCCATGTAAAGAAAGTTTGAAAAGCACTGCAAAATTGATAGGGCGTGTGGAGACGAAAGCAGCATTCAGAATGAGTAGGAAGTTTATATCTTCATCGAGAGATCTCGTGCTACTTTTAACATAAATTTTTTCATCATGCCATTCGGAATTTCACTTAACCAACTAGTAGTTTTGGAAAAGAATTGAACTACGAATACCGAAGAACGCAGATATTAAGAAATAAAGTGAAAATGAAAGAGAAACGGAGAGGAAATTAAACGAGATTGTTCTTTCAGATAAATGCCTCGATTGTCCACATGATAATTAGAATGGATTTGCATCGGACTCGTCATCTTAGTCTATTGATCATCACCGAGAAACCACATAACAAACTATAAACTCATGATCTAAAAACAAGATTTATAGATTAAAAAGTGAATAAAGGGCGATGAAAGCAAGCAAAAATCGAATACGCGGGAAAAATACATACATATCTTGTGAAATCATATTATATAAACAACAAAATCTAATCCTGCATCGTAAAACATACAAATCTTGTGAAATTCAGATGATAATTTCTTAATCGGTTCATATCAAACTGCAAATCAATCAATGTAAACAAAGTTTGAAAAGTACTGCAAATTTGATAGGGCGCGTGGAGACGAAAGCGGCATTAATAATGAGTAGGAAGTTTTAAATCCTCATTGAGAGATCTCGTGCTACTTTTAAAGTAAATTTGTTCATCATCATGTCATTCAGAATTTCATTTAATCAACTAGTAGTTTTGGAAAAGAACTGAACTACGGGTACCGAAGAACAGAGATATTTAGAAATAAAGTCGAAATGTAAGATTAACGGAGAGGAAATTAAACAAGATTGTTCTCTCAGATAAATGCCTCGATTGTCCACATGATAATTAGAATGGATTTGCATCGGACTCGTCATCTTAGTCTGTTGATCATCACCGAGAAACCACATAACAAACAATAAACTCATGATCTAAAACCCAGAATTATAGATTAAATTAAGCAAGTAAAGGGCGATGAAAGTAAGCACAAATCGAATACGCGGAAAAAAAAACATAAAGATCTTGCGAAACCATATAATAAACAACAAAATCCAATCCTGCATCGTAAAACATACAGGTCTTGCGAAATTTAGATGATAATTTCTTAATAGGTTCATATAAAACTGCAAATCAATCGATGTAAACAAAATTTGAAAAGTACTGAAAAATTGATAGGGCTTGTGGATATTAAAGCGGCATTCAGAATGAGTAGGAAGTTTTAAATCTTCATCGAGAGATCTCGTGCTACTTTTAACGTAAATTTTTTCATCATCATGCCATTCGGATTTCACTTAATCATTTATTAGTTTAGGAAAAGAATTGAACTACGGATACCGAAGAACACAGATATTAAGAAATGAAGTGGAAATGAAAGGATAACGAAGAGGAAATTAAACAAGATTGTTCTCTCAGAAAAATGCCTCGATTGTCCACATGATAATTAGAATGGATTTGCATTGGACTCGTCATCTTAGTCTGTTGATCATCACCGAGAAACCACATAACAAACTATAAACTCATGATCTAAAAACCAGAATTATAGATTAAATTAAGCGAGTAAAGGGAGATGAGAGCAAGCACAAATTGAATACGCGGTAAAAAAACATACAGATCTTGTGAAATCATATTATATAAACAACAAAATCCAATCCTGATCGTAAAACATACAGATCTTGCGAAATTCAGATGATAATTTCTTAATCGGTTCATATCAAACTGCAAATCAATCAATGTAAACAAAGTTTGAAAAGCACTGCAAAATTGATAGGGTGTGTGGAGACGAAAGCGGCATTCAGAATGAGTAGAAAGTTTATATCTTCATCGAGAGATCTCGTGCTACTTTTAACGTAAATTTTTTCATCATCATGCCATTCGGAATTTCACTTAACCAACTAGTAGTTTTGGAAAAGAATTGAACTACGGATACCGAAGAACGTAGACATTAAGAAATAAAGTGGAAATGAAAGATTAAGGGAGAGGAAATTAAACAAGATTGTTCTTTCAGATAAATGCCTCGATTGTCCGCATGATAATTAGAATGGATTTGCATCAAACTCGTCATCTTAGTCTGTTGATCATCAACGAGAAACCACATAACAAACTATAAACTCATGAATTATAAACAAGAATTATAGATTAAAAAGGGAGTAAAGGGCTATGAAAACAAGCACAAATCGAATACGCAGTAAAAAAACAAACAGATCTTGTGAAATCATATTATATAAACAACAAAATCCAATCCTGCATCGTAAAACAGGCGCTTTTTTGGGTCCGGAGTCCGGGTAATCTCCTGGAGATCAAATTTGATCTCCTGGAGATCAAATTTGATCTCCCAGAGAGATCAAATTTGATCTCCCAGAGAGATCAAATTTGATCTCCTGGAGAAATTTTTTTGAGATCAGAATATGATCTCCAGGAGATCAAATTTGATCTCCACATAATCTTTTAGGCTGTTTTTGATATCCTAAAATCAATTTCTACATCCAGAGATAAAAAAAAATACGTCAACCCATATGTTTTCATAAATCCCGGACCTAAATTTTGGAAACGGGCTCCGGACCCAAAAATTTCTCGTAAAACAGACAAATCTTGCGAAATTCAGATGATAATTTCTTAATCGGTTCATATCAAACTTCAAATCCATCAATGTAAACAAAGTTTGAAAATTACTGCAAAATTGATAGGGTGTGTGGAGACGAAAGCGGCATTCAAAATGAGTAGGAAGTTTTAAATCTTCATCGAGAAATCTCGTGCTACTTTAACGTAATTTTTTTCTTCATTATGCCATTTGGAATTTCACTTAATCAACTAGTAGTTTTGGAAAAGAATTGAACTACGAATACCGAAGAACAGAGATATTAAGAAATAAAGTGGAAATGAAAGATTAACGGAGAGGAAATTAAACAAGATTGTTCCCTCAGATAAATGCCTCGATTGTCCACATGATAATTAGAATGGATTTGCATCGGACTCGTCATCTTAGTTTGTTGATCATCACCGAGAAACCACATAACAAGCTATGAACTCATGATCGAAAAAAATCTCAGAACTCAATGCTTTGTGATGGCATCAATTAGGTTGGAAGGAATTGGCCATACAGAATTGGATTTGATTTAAAAAATTTTGGCTTGTGGATATTTAGTTGGGAGGAAATCAGGGGAGAATTTGAGTTATAGATATTCCCAATCTTACCAACTCAGCTAAATTTTCCCACATATGGCCTTCATGATAACGCTTTTAGATCGCGCAAAAGAAATGGCTATTTCCTCTACGCCATTATTGCTCACCACAGGATGCCATGACACCTTGAATAAATTTCAAGGTGATCCCATCGAGTTCAGCCGCGCTCTTCAACCTAATCAAACAGCTTCCCTACCAAACTAACTGAACCCAAACCTTCTTCTTCATGTTTTAACTAATTTGCACTAATAAACTTCCACCTATTGTAGGAGAACTTTAGTGGAGCTTCTATATTTTTAAAAACTTTTGGTGCACGCTGAGATTCCTTCACATTTTAGGTGTTTGTTGTTATTGTTTGTGATTTCCTTCATCATTAGTGAAAAATCATCATTTTTTTAGGCTCCATATCTTTAATGTTAGTGATTTTTATAGACAATGAAAGCTTCATCTCTGATTAGTGATACCATAATGAGGCAAATTCCAAATCTTACGGATATTGAATTGCCGAGCAACATAATTGTAATTCACCAAGTTCCATTTCTAAAGGGTTTGAAATCCAAGGTCTTAATGATTTGTCCTCCCTCTAGTTTTAAAATCCATGGCCCCGGAAGAAACAAATATTTCATAATTTATGTAAAAAGATTGTGATTCAGAAGAGAGACGATCTGGACAGGGCAGCAGATGATAGTTGGGAAACAAAGGAGCAGAAGACAGTAAGAAAATTAGGGGAGGAAGTCCGGATTAGATTTCTAAATACAGTATTGTAGCAATTACTCTTTTGATATTTAAAAAAACAAAGGAAATATGCAAGATGGCAAATTAATCACTTTGGGGTTGAATAAGGAGAAAACTAAAAATATTATGCGCAAACGGCTAAAAGCCCTAATTATCAAGGGTGTAAATTGTCAAAAAGTTCTGAAATATCCTAAAGCCCTCTATGGGGTAAATTGTAAAGACTATTAAACATTGTATTTTCCACTAAACATCTTCCAATTATGAGTTTTTTGCAAATTGCACCTTTAAAAATTTTAATATTAGTTTTTTGGACAGCAAATATTCAATTAGAAGGATGCAAAATACAAATATTAAAGCTTTGGAAAGTACAAAAATCAAATATCCACTTTCTTGTTGTGTGCCTGCAATTAAGAAGAAATATCCTATATTCCTGCGTCTCTTAAATTCATTTTGCGTGATTTAACTTAATGGTCCGAATAACGAAAGTAATTTTAAACCAAAATATCAAACATCCAAAATGAATACGGAAATACTTTGTTGGACGATCCCAATCATTGTGTGTAGATAGTAAGTGAAATCAATGAGAAATCATCTTTACCTTCTGGATGAGGGTTTTTGGTTTGAATGCCTCTTTATTTGAACTCTTCACCTTGGAATAAAGATTAAGATCGCCTTGGACGATGGATTAATGATCACTCTTGTTCCTATAAATGTAATGAGTTCATAATCATATAGTCTTCTCAATAATTAAAATAAGCATGAATAACATCACAAAAAATTTCGGAATTGAATGATATGAGTTGTTTAATTTTTCACATATAAATTCCAAACCACTTCACAAGTAAAGCACATATTTAAGAAGAATGCATGAAGTATAGATCAAACCTTTTTTTCGTAGCCGAAACATATGTTGCAATGTAAATACAAGATGAAATTGCAGCCCTGCAAGATGAGCAGACGAAACGAACTTGAGAAAGTTGGTTGTTCCATTCACCCTTGCCCTCTTCACCAAAATTTCCACTTCGCCTCTTCCTCTTCCACCTCTAAGCAGTGATTATTAAGGTGGCCAATCTCGGGTACAACACCTTGTAGCAATTATTAGCCGTTCGACGAAGGGAAAGCGCCGTTCGAAGAAGTCAAGAGTCGTTCGACGAAGTTAAGAGCCGTTCAAAGAAGTGCAAGCGCCGTTCGACGAAGTGCAAACGTCGTTCGACGAAGTACAAGCGCCGTTCGATGAAGTACAAGCGCCGTTCGACGAACGCAAGCAGCCAGTTCATTCAGTCAAACATCACCACATGTCTAGCAGAGATTGTTTATATCTTATTAGTAACGGCTAGTTTAAGAAGTGGTTATTGTAAGCATGTATTAAACTTCTATAAACATGTATTACTGTAGCCTGTGAAAAAAAAGTCTTAATGAGAAAAACTCTTGTCTTTGCCACCTTCGTCTCTCTCTCTCCCTGCCACTCTAGGCATTCCTCTGTTACGTATATTTTCCGTTGTATTTACTACATTGGTGCACTCGTTGAGATTGTAAAATGGTGCCCTAGTAAATATTGGCGCCATTTTGCAACTGCAGTTGTGATTGCATACATTTCTCTAACGTATGTTGATTTTTGTTGCATGGTTGGGTTTAATTTCTTACTGAAATATGCTATTGATTGATGTTGTTGGATTAAAACTGCCCTTATACCTCCGCCGGAGGCATCGGTTTCGATTTCAAATGGTATTTTAAAGTTAGGCAATGTTAGTACTAGGGGTGTTATTAATTTATGTTTTAATACCTCAAATGCGTGTTGTGTGTCTTGGGTCCACAAAAATGAATTCTTTTTAAGCAAATCTGTTAAAGGAAATGCTATAGAGGCATAATTTTTGATAAATTTCCTATAATACCCAGTCAAACCTAAAAAGGCTCTAACATCTTTTTGTTTTTTGGGACTGGAAAATTTTTAACCGCATCTAGGTTGGTTTGGGTTGGGCTTACCTTTCCTGCAGATATTTGGTGACCTAAAAACTCGATCGATTTTGTTAAGAAGGAGCATTTACTTTTCTTAATAAACAGTTTATTTTCTTGTAAGATCTCTAACGTGAGTTGGAGATGCGTTAAATGGTCCCTTTCAGTGGGGCTGTATATTAGTATATCATCAAAAAAGACCACTAAAAATTTGCGCAAAAATGGTTGAAAAATGTTGTTCATCAACGATTGAAAAGTGGATGGTGCGTTTGATAGGCCAAAGGGTATTACGGTGAATTCGTAATGCCCTTGGTGTGTCTGAAATGTTGTTTTGTGTATATCGTCGTCTTTCATTCGGATTTGGTGATATCCCGATCGTAAATCAAGTTTTGAAAAAAAACGGGCATCATTTAGTTCATCTAGTAATTCCTCCACTGTTGGAATTGGGAATCTGTTTTTAATTGTGATTTTATTAAGTGCGTGGTAATCCACGCAAAATCGCCAATTCCCGTCTTTTTTTTACTAGTATGACTGGGGAGGAAAAACTTGAAATACTGGGTCTAATATGGTTCTTTTGTAACATCTCGGCAATCAACTTTTCTATCTCATTTTTCTGAAAGTATGGGTGTCGGTAAGGTTTGATGTTGGGTGGTTGTGTTCCTGGTATTAATTCGATTTGGTGGTCCGTTTCCCGTGCTGGTGGGACTGTAGTGGGTTCGTCAAATAACTGTGAGCATTGTTGGAGCAGTGCGGCGAATGTTGGTGGTAGTTGTCCTTGTACTGTTTCGGTTTTAGACATATCGACTGTTAATAAAAAACATGTGCCTAAGGGTTGTAAGGCGGGCATTCTAGAAAGTTGTGATGATGATACTTGGTTATCCTGGTGCATATGGTGTCCATATAATGTTGTGATTCCTACTGAATCGGTGTATGACATCGTTAAGTTGGAGTAATCTGTGGTTATTGGTCCCAGTGGCTTTAACCAACGTACTCCCAAAACTATGTCCAACCCCTTGATGTCTAGGACATATAATGTACCCTAAAAGGTTTAGCCTGAATGAGCAACTGAATGTCCTTACACAACCCTTTACATGCCACAGAGGAGCCATTGCCCATGTATACCGGAAATTCCGGAATACTATGAATTGGTAGGTCTAAATAGCACGCTATACGTGGGGATATAAAATTATGTGAGTTGCCGATGTCGATAAGTATTTCTATTGGTCTTTGAAAAATGTATCCTGTGAACCTAAGGAAGTGCTCTGGGGGTGAACCTGACAGGGCATGGTTGTTAACGGCGGATTGAGGAATTTCCTCCTCCGCCTCAGGAAAGACCTTTAAGGGTTCTATAATTTCCTCATCTTCCATTCCTTGAAAATAACAAAGAACACCTTTCCCACGACATTTATGTCCTGGGTGGAATTTTTCATCACAATTATAGCAAAGGCCCTTCTCGCGCCTTGCTTGAAGTTTGGATGGGGTTAGCCGTTTTAAGGTCCTAGATATTTGTGGTATAGGCGGTTTTGTTGGTTGTTGCCATGAGTTATATTTATGTGTATTAGATATTTAGATGTTATGGATTTTGTGAATGTGTGTTGGTTTCTTTGATCAGTCGCGGCTTGTGCTTCAAACATACGTGCTAAAGCATATGCATCGTGTAACTCAGTTGGCCGGTGAATAAGTACTTGGCCTTGGATGTGTGGTTGTAGTCCTGAGATGAACATATTTGTGAGGAATATAGATCCCTGCACTTGTGTTGTGAGTTCTTCAAATTCTTTCTTGAATTGTAGAACGATTGTTTTTTGTTTTAGCTTAGTTAGTGCACCAGCTGGGTTTTCAAAATCGGATGGTTCAAATCTTTTCATTATAGCATGTGTAAATAAAGGAAAAGAAAGAGCAGGGTGGTCTCTAAGTGTTGCTTCGTACCAACGTGATGCTGGCTGGTCTAAATGTAGTGCTGCGTAAATCATGTATTCTTGTGGTTTAATTGAATTATATTGAAAAAAGTTTTTAAGATCATAGAGCCAATCCGTAGGATCTCCTTCCGAAAATCGTGGACAGGGTATTGGAATTAAAGTGGGTTGTAAAGAAACGACCTGAGATGGTGTCGTTATCAACGGTGGTGCTCCAAGAATCCCCGTGTGCTCCATGTTCGGTGAATATGCTTGTGGAATCGTATTTGATGATTGCCCTAATGAGTTATCCGCCTGTCTTTGCGAACCAGGTCTGTTTGTCTCCTTGATTTGATGTCATCCTTCAAACATTTGCCTCATTTCTTGCCTGAGAAGTTCCACCTGATCGGAGGTTTTTTCACGGGTCGTGAGAAGCTGACGAATCTCTTGGCGGAGGCTTTCAATCTGATCGGATGATTGCTCGCGTGTGGCAAGAATCTGTTGGGTTAACAGATTTTCTTTTGTTTGGAGTTCTTCGCGGATGGAATCGATTTGTAATTGGCGTGCCCTTTGTTCCTCCTGTGTGGCTTGGTGGATTTCCGCCCAGCGTTGATCATCTTGGGCTTGTTTCCCTCCAGCCATGGAGTTCAGACGAGAAAAAGCAGTGCGACTCTAGGCATTCCTCTGTTACGTATATTTTCCGTTGTATTTACTGCATTGGTGCTCTCGCTGAACTCCATGGCTGGAGGGAAACAAGCCCAAGATGATCAACGCTGGGCAGAAATCCACCAAGCCACACAGGAGGAACAAAGGGCGCGCCAATTACAAATCAATTCCATCCGCGAAGAACTCCAAACAAAAGAAAATCTGTTAACCCAACAGATTCTTGGCACACGCGAACAATCATCCGATCAGATTGAAAGCCTCCGCCAAGAGATTCGTCAGCTTCTCACGACCCGTGAACAACCCTCCGATCAGGTGGAACTTCTCAGGCAAGAAATGAGGCAAATGTTCGAAGGATGGCAGCAAATCAAGGAGACAAACAGACCTGGTTCGCAAAGACAGGCGGGTAACTCATTAGGGCAATCATCAAATACGATTCCACAAGCATATTCACCGAACATGGAGCACACGGGGATTCTTGGAGCACCACCGTTGATAACGACACCATCTCAGGTCGTTTCTTTACAACCCACTTTAATTCCAATACCTTGTCCACGATTTTCGGAAGGAGATCCTACGGATTGGCTCTATGATCTTAAAAACTTTTTTCAATATAATTCAATTAAACCACAAGAATACATGATTTACGCAGCACTACATTTAGACCAGCCAGTTTCACGTTGGTACCAAGCAACACTTAGAGACCACCCTGCTCTTTCATTTCCTTTATTTACACACGCTATAATGAAAAGATTTGGACCATCCGATTTTGAAAACCCAGCTGGTGCACTAACTAAGCTACAACAAAAAACAACCGTTCTACAATTCAAGAAAGAATTTGAAGAACTCACAACACGAGTACCGGGACTAGATCCCGTATTCCTCACAAATATGTTCATCTCAGGACTACAACCACACATCCAAGGCCAAGTACTTATTCACCGGCCAACTGAGTTACACGATGCATATGCCTTAGCACGTATGTTTGAAGCACAAGCCGCGACTGATCAAAGAAACCAGAACACATTCACAAAATCCATAACATCTAATACACATAAATATAACTCATGGCAACAACCAACAAAACCGCCTATACCACAAATATCTAGGACCTTAAAACGGCTAACCCCATCCGAACTTCAAGCAAGGCGCGAGAAGGGCCTTTACTATAATTGTGATGAAAAAATCCACCCAGGACATAAATGTCGTGGGAAAGGTGTTCTTTGTTATTTTCAAGGAACGGAAGATGAGGAAATTATAGAACCCTTAGAGGTCTTTCCTGAGGCGGAGGAGGAAATTCCTCAATACACCGTTAGCAACCATGCCCTGTCAGGATCACCCCCAGAGCACTTCCTTAGGTTCACAAGATACATTTTTCAAAGACCAATAGAAATACTTATCGACAGCGGCAGCTCACATAATTTTATATCCCCACGTATAGCGCGTTATTTAGACCTACCAATTCATAGTATTCCAGAATTTCCGGCATACATGGGCAATGGCTCCTCTGTGGCGTGTAAAGGGTTGTGTAAGGACATTCAGTTGCTCATTCAGGCTAAACCTTTTAGGGTACATTTATATGTCCTAGACATCAAGGGGTCGGACATAGTTCTGGGAGTACGTTAGTTAAAGCCACTGGGACCAATAACCACAGATTACTCCAACTTAACGATGCCATACACCGATTTAGTAGGAATCACAACATTATATGGACACCATATGCATCAGGATAACCAAGTATCATCATCACAACTTTCTAGAATGCTCGCCTTACTACCCTTAGCCACATATTTTTTATTAACAGCCGATATGTTTAAAACCGAAACAGTACAAGGACAACTACCACCAACATTCGCCGCACTGCTCCAACAATACTCACAGTTATTTGACGAACCCACTACACTCCCACCAGCACGGGAAACGGACCACCAAATCGAATTAATACCAGGAACACAACCACCCAACATCAAACCTTACCGACACCCATACTTTCAGAAAAATGAGATAGAAAAGTTGATTGCCGAGATGTTACAAAAGAACCATATTAGACCCAGTATTTCAAATTTTTCCTCCTCAGTCATACTAGTAAAAAAAAGACGGGAATTGGCGATTTTGCGTGGATTACCGCGCACTTAATAAAATCACAATTAAAAACAGATTCCCAATTCCAACAGTGGAGGAATTACTAGATGAACTAAATGATGCCAGTTTTTTTTTCAAAACTTCATTTACGATCGGGATATCACCAAATCCTAATGAAAGACGATATACACAAAACAGCATTTCAGACACACCAAGGGCATTACGAATTCACCGTAATGCCCTTTGGCCTATCAAACGCACCATCCACTTTTCAATCGTTGATGAACAACATTTTTCAACCATTTTTGTGCAAATTTTTAGTGGTCTTTTTTTATGATATACTAATATACAGCCCCACTGAAAGGGACCATTTAACGCATCTCCAACTCACGTTAGAGATCTTACAAGAAAATAAACTCTTTATTAAGAAAAGTAAATGCTCCCTCTTAACAAAATCGATCAAATTTTTAGGTCACCAAATATCTGCAGGAAAGGTAGGCCCAACCCAAACCAACCTAGATGCGGTTAAAAAAATTTCAGTCCCAAAAAAACAAAAAGATGTTAGAGCCTTTTTAGGTTTGACTGGGTATTATAGGAAATTTATCAAAAATTATGCCTCTATAGCATTTCCTTTAACAGATTTGTTTAAAAAGAATTCATTTTTGTGGACCAAGACACACAACACGCATTTGAGGTATTAAAACATAAATTAATAACACCCCTAGTACTAACATTGCCTAACTTTAAAATACCATTTGAAATCGAAATCGATGCTTCCGGCAGAGGTACAGGGGCAGTTTTACTCCAACAACATCAATCAATAGCATATTTCAGTAAGAGTCTCCGTCATTGCCCGCGAGCGAAGAACATTCCTTCGTCGGGAAAAAGCTAATTTGGAGATAACCGATCATTGTGTGATATTCTTCTCATTTCTTAAACCCAGCCATGCAACAAAAATCAACATGCGTTAGAGAAATGTATGCAATCACAGTTGCATTTGCAAAATGGCGCCAATATTTACTAGGGCACCATTTTACAATCTCAACAGACCACCAAAGCCTGCACCATCTACTCAAACAGGACCTACACACACCTGAACAGCAAATATTTTTTTCTAAACTACTTGGATACGATTATACTATTAAATATAAGGCAGGAAAGCAAAATATTGTAGCCGATACACTATCACGCACCACCACCAACCCTGAACAGCCACCAACAATGAGCCTCGAGACCATGACTGTGCCAGTGTCCACCCTACTAGATGGATTGGAGCACGACTATAAGATGGACTCATACTCACAACATATTATACAACAAATTTCTAACTCACCTCAAGAAGTACCAGAATGGACAATCAGAATGGACAATCAGAAAAAACATATCTTTACAACAATCATCATTTATAAATTCCAGAAAACTCGCACTTACGAATAAAACTAATAAAGGAGGCCCATGATAGCTACTGGGGTGGCCATTCGGGGATTAAGGGGACTGCATATAGGCTACAACAGCAATTCTACTGGAACAATATGATTAAGGACATACAACAATATATTAAAGAATGTGACTTATGTCAAAAAGCTAAACCAAATAACCCTCTGCCATATGGCTTACTTCAACCATTAAGCACAACAGAAAAACTATGGGCTGACCTCACAATGGATTTCATAACCCACTTACCAATCTCACAAAATTTTACAATTATTATGGTTGTAGTAGATAGGTTTTCAAAACCAGCACATTTTGTTCCAATTAAAACCCTTACAGGTCCATGTGTAGCAAACCTATTTTGGGAAAATATTGCTAAGATACATGGTATACCAGAATCTATTATTTCAAATAGGGATACCATATTTTTAAGCCAATTTTGGAAAGAATTGTTCAAAATGCAGGGCACACAACTGAAATATAGTTCAGCATACCACCCACAAACGGATGGGTTAACTGAACGTGTAAATCGATCACTAGAACAATATTTACGTCTATTCACTAATAGAAACCCAAAAAAATGGTCTTCTTTTCTAAGCTTAGCGGAATATCACTTTAATACAACATATAACTCTTCGATCGGCATGACTCCTTACCAAGTCATGTTCGGTCGACCTCCTCCTGGTTTATTGTCTTATTGCACAGAAGGGACCAACAACGAAGCAGTGGACTCAACATTACAAAAGAGGGACAAGATACTACAGCAACTAAGGGACAATCGGGAAAAATCACAACACCGAATGAAGACATATGCTGATAAAAAGAGGAAGAACATGCAGCTTAAGCAAGGAGATTGGGTCTTGCTGAAACTACATCCATATCGGCAACTATCCCTTACCAAAACAGTCAACAGAAAATTGAATCTCAAATTTTATGGACTATTCCAAGTTCTGGAGATCATCGGGCAGACAGCATACCGCCTCGCCCTTCCTCCAGAAGCAAAGATACACCCGATTTTCCATGTTTCCTTACTAAAACCTTACGTCGGGACACCAGGGCTACAAGTGATTGCTCTACCAATACATCAATGGAAGAACAACCCTCTACATCAACCTCTAGCTCTACTCAACACTCGAACATTTATTCGACAAGGCCAAGAAATCAAACAAGGACTAGTGCAATGGGAGGGCTACAACCTGAAGAAAGCACTTGGGAAGACTACAGCTGCCTCCGGGAGTTCAAAAACCTACAACTACCTCCAGATCTACAAAATCAAACTACCTGGCTACAGAAGAAAAAACGCAGCAAAAAACCTTTCAAAGAGACGTCACCAACAAAGGCTTCTACATCTGACGGGAAAAAGCAGATCGCAGACCTACAAAGAGAAGGGGAAGAAATTACCAGCAGCACTGTGAATCTCACAACGGCTTCATGTCTGTTGCAGAAATCAGATACAAGCCACAATACATCTCCTTCCTCGACCTTCCGTCGTCATTTTCCTGCCCTCAGATACCACTCTACCGAAGGAGATCCACAAGGCAGCAGAGCAAATCCTTTCCATTTCTCGGCTAGGGTTTGAAGGAGACAAGCAGAAGAAATAAGTAAGCACTGAGGTCAGTGCTTTTAAAGGACCGCGGTATTATAGCAATTATTAGTCGTTCGACGAAGGGAAAGCGTCGTTCGACGAAGGGAAAGCGTCGTTCGACGAAGGGAAAGCGTCGTTCGAAGAAGTCAAGAGTCGTTCGACGAAGTTAAGAGCCGTTCAAAGAAGTGCAAGCGCCGTTCGACGAAGTGCAAACGCCGTTCGACGAAGTACAAGCGCCGTTCGACGAAGTACAAGCGCCGTTCGACGAATGCAAGCAAGCAGCCAGTTCATTCAGTCAAACATCACCACGTGTCTAGCAGAGATTGTTTATATCTTATTAGTAACGGCTAGTTTAAGAAGTGGTTATTGTAAGCATGTATTAAACTTCTATAAATATATATTATTGTATACTCTTGTCTTTGCCACCTTCGTCTCTCTCTCTCTCCTTGCCACCCTAGGCATTCCTCTGTTACGTATATTTTCCGTTGTATTTACTACACACCTCCACCAATCGCCTTTCACCCACATTGTTTTAGTGCATCCCTCAATCCAAATTTCCCCACACCGCCTCTTCCATAAATCAAAAGCAGCTTCCTCAAAGACATTATCCATTCCCACACCTGATATATGGCTTCTTCCACTACACGCACGCACTAACGGCCATGGCGTGCCCTCCATCATCGTGAACTCTACTGATGCATAGTCATATTTCAAGAACCCAAAGGTGACAACCTTCACGCCCTTGATGTTAAAGACGATTTGAAGAGGAGGACTATGTTACATACCTGAGTATAATGATCATATTGTGCAAATTATGCAAGGCTCGAATTGTAATTAAGTATTCTCTTCTCTACTGTGCCTCTCAGTTCATTCTCCCTTGTTGTCGTAAACTCCACCCCTGCGGGCTCTCGTCCCACCAGAAGAGAGCATATACTTTCTTGCTACGCTTTCTGAAGTGAGCCGCTCCCTACCACTCCTCTCCAGGTTATGTACATATCACGGTCTAATTCATCCACTACACGGATTCACAATGAGAAAAAAGCTCAAATTAGTAAGAATTTGTACAAATTAAAGCAATTTCTAGTGCATTGAAGAGGAAAATAATTTCTTCGCGTCTTCAGTCCCTTTGAATCCTAAAATCGATAATTATCCAGTTGAGCCAGCAACTAACAAAAATAAAGCATAGACAGCATGGGGGGAAAGGGAATTAATGGGATTTTCAAAACTCACAGGACCCTGAATCCTGACTAACACCAAGAAATTTCGAGCAAATTGGGCGATTTCCGGTGCCTCCATCTCTTTGTCTTCTTACCTCAGCTCTGAAGCTTCATATGGCGAGGGTGGAAGGTGGCGTTGAAATGAGTGACGCAAGAAACTCTCACAAACCGGGCCGGAGCTACGGCGAAGCTTATTTACTCCGTCGGCAAGAAAACTACCTCAGCTCGGTGAGATGACGGTCATCTGCGGGCTTCGTCGCCGACAGAGGCGTAGCTGCGGGCTTCCATGCCGAGAGAGGCGTGGGACGTGAGATGGCGTGAGAAAATTGGAGCGTCGAGGGTTTCGTGAGGAGGCAGACATCGAACCGAATGAATATTAGTAGGGTTTAGGTTTTCAAAATGAGACTGTAATTTTGATCCGACGGATGGACTGAAAGGAGAGATTTTAATCAGATGGATGATATCTTCTTCTCAATGTTTTTCTTTTCAAAGCCTAATTATCTAATCATAGTATTTCTTTTTAAATAGTAATAGATTATATTAATTTTGAAAAATATACTTTGATAAAAAAAAAATTTACAGTCCGTTCGGGCTCTTGGAAATGGAATTGGAATGGCAATTGTTAACCGCACCCCAGTTTTGGCTATCCGCAATCATTTTTATGAAGTATTATGCATTTTTTGGAAATACACCTTGTAGAAGCATTTTTAGGAAAAGTGTTCAACACGAAAGTTGTAGATATCGTCGAGATCTACAACTTTCGTGTTGAACATTTTTCCTAAAAATGCATTCACAATGCGTATTTCCAAAAATTCGTTATAGTTACGCCCATGTTTCAATTCGAGCGGCAATACGTCTTGTGCGTGCATTTTTAGAAAAAATGATCAACACGAAAGTTTTAGATATCGAAGATATCTACAACTTTAGTGTTGAACATTTTCCTAAAAATGCTTGTACAAGGCGTATTTCCAAAAAAATGCGTAATACTTCATAAAAATGGGTTGCGGATAGCCAAAACTGAGGTGCGGTTAACAATTGCCATTGGAATTTGGGAGATTTGAATTCATTTTGGGTGTTCGGCACCTTGGAAATGGCTTGGAATTGGAATTTCGTGAAAACCTTAGGTTTTAACAACACGCTAGCCCCAATTCTTTGGGTTCACGCGAGAACGCCTGAATTCGCTGCCGCCGGTCACGATCCCTACCAGTTGCCTCCTCTTTCTTCTTCTTCGTTGTCGGGCGTTCTCGTTCCTCTTCTTCTTTCACCTCTTCTTGTTCTCTTTCCACTTATTCTTCTCATTCCTCTTCTTCTTCTACTTCTCGTTCCTATGCTACTTATTTTATCTCTTCTTCTCCTTCATCTTTTCCCTTTTTTTCCTTCTTAGTCTTCTTCTTTTTTTTTGGTTTAGGGCTTAGATTTAGAACCCGGAATTTTTTTTACTATTGTTGTTGTTGATGTTGGTTTTTTCTTACTGTTGATGGTAGATCTTAGTTGTTAGATCTGAGTTATGCTTTTTTATGTTGGATCAGATTATGTTGATAGATCTCTGTTGATGTTGAATTTTTGTCCTTTTTTTATGCTAGATCAGTTGATGTTGATGAATCAGTTGTGTTGCTAGAAACGTGTTGATGTTTTTATTTGATTTCTTCTATGAATTTTTAAGATGTTTGTCAAGTATAAAATGTTAACGTATTTTAATTAATATGTCCGCGTGTCCGAACCGACGGGATAAGCCTTAACGGGTTGCGTGTCGACCTAGGGCTCCGCCCTAAGCTGGAGATATTATATAACCTTATTCCAAACTTGATAGTGGTTACGTAGAATATCTTGAGCACCTCTAACTGATGCGGATGTTGATGCGGACGTTGATGCTGATGTTAATGATACCGTTGTGGACCCTCCACCACTGCCAGATCCGCCACCGTATGATGTTGATGTTGATGACATCGTTGTGGACCCTCCACCTGTAAGAACCCCCCCCCCCCCCCTCCCTAAACTGAAACTGGTTCGGGGAGGGGGATTTTACTGCCCAAAGAGGACTACCCAGCGCTTTCCGGGTGGCGACGTCCCACCTTTTCAAGTGCTGAGCGGTCTCTTTGTCAGGCACAAGAATCATCACAACACATCAGAACGCACAGCGGAAGCAATCGAAATAAGAAAAGCTAAGCATGCTGATTATATTACATATTTAAATATGGTTAGGGCCTATCGTTTTACAAAACATTGTCTCGAGAGCTACATAGTCTAAAACAAACGGGAGCCCTAGGCTAGTCCTTATACTCTCGAACTCACGTCTCTGAAGATAGGAGGAGAGGTTGGGGTAATCGAACGGGCCATCTCCAAGGCTCGTAACTCATCCTGCGGTGCGGGGGCTCCTTGCTGTCCCATCTCCTGTGATTGGTTATAAGAAATAACCGTTAGTCACAGAGCTAAGTAGTAAATACATCCCCTCCCCGGATCCATATCCAGGGGGCGGCTAAAGAACAGAAATGAAATAGCCGATGCAAGGTAGAGGGTTAGCAGCAGGTAAACATATATATCCCCGTATATATATAGGGCTTCCCGCCCTAAGCTCGTAATCGCGTCGTATAGTAAGTACACAACACTATAACGCGCAGACACGCACACCCAGGTATTCAAACATGTACGCACACAAAAGACCCTGTGTCGACACAGTTTAGACCGCTTTATTTCAAGCAGGGGAGCTAGCCCCGCGGGCCTCACCGATGTGGCCGTCGGTGACAGTGGTCAGTCTTGCCACTTCTGAATGTAGTCATACCATACCATTCAGGCCCTCCTGTACAACTTGGTGTACTAACTGGATGTGAGCGACATCGGACGAGCCGATTTGTAGGCCGACCAGAGGAGGTAAAACTGCAGGCTCGGAGGGTGATAACCCGTTGTGCACATCTCCCTGTCGCCAAGAGTCGTCAACCCACCTGCACCGGTACGAACGGTCTGCGAGCGTGACCAACCCGCCACTCCCAAACAATCTTCACCCGCTTTATATAAAACAAGCACATAAGTGTCGTGGCAATTCTACTCGACAGGACACACAACCTCTGCCCGGGAGGATTAGCGGTATGAGGGCTCCTTGCTTGGGACTAACCTGGGAGGAGGGACTCAACTCTGGGTTTTCCCCAACTAAGGCCTCGCAGAAGGGAGGATAAGCACCGCATGGTTGCCGCGACAGTTCTGCATTAGCAAATAAATTAGGTCGAAAGCAGGGGCCATAACACTAAGCAGAAATATAGGCCGAAAGCAGAGGCCATAATAATAAGCTGAAAAGTAGGCCGAAAGCAGAGGCCATGGTAATAAACAGAAAAGTAGGCCGAAAGCAGAGACCATGGTAATAAACAGAAAAGTAGGCCGAAACCAGAGGTCATGGTAATAAACAGAAAAGTAGGCCGTAAGCAGAGGCCATGGTAATAAACAGAAAAGTAGGCCGAAAGCAGAGGCCATAATGATAGGACCAGTGCGAGACTGGATTTAAATGAAAGTACAGAAAGTAAATGCGGGGGACCAGTGCGAGACTGGATTTAAAGGGAAGTACAAAAAGTAAATGCGGGGAACCAGTGCGAGACTGGATTTAAAGGGAAGTACAGAAAGTAAATGCGGGGGACCAGTGCGAGACTGGATTTAAAGGGAAGTACAGAAAGTAAATGCGGGGGACCAGTGCGAGACTGGATTTAAAGGAAAGTACGGAAAGCAGTAACAGCATAAGGAAAGGGTTAGTAGTCCAATCGCTCTTTTATTATTGTCGCGGCGGGGTTAAATTTCGGCGCCGCGCCGCGATTTCGTTCCGATTTTCGCGTCGATATTCCGAGCTTAGTCGATTCCTTGGATAGATACGCATAATTTTTAATAGGCATTTAAAAATATGCGTCGAGGGGACGCCGATTCATTTTGATGAATTTCGCTCTTTTGGGGCGTTTATTTTCGCTTGTAAAAGCTTTTGGAGGACCAAAATAAGAAACCACAACTCCCAATTTTAATAGTAGTTGTAAAACACCTTTAATTAGAGCCCCTAATTTTTGGTGATTTTTGCGAACTTATTTGGACGTTTATTTTCTCAAAATAAACCCTATAAAGGATTTTAAAAATAGTAAAATTCCTCCTAAAAATCCCAAAAAAATTCAGTAGGTGCCCCTTAGGGTGGGGCACATTTTTTATTTAGAAAACTTCTTCCCAATTTGCCCCATTTTTTCTCAAAAAAATGGGGAAGGGGGAAGGGAGATTGGGGTGCGGTTAGGGAAAGGGAAGGGGGGTGTTGGGGTGCGATTAGGGAAAGGGAGGGGGCGCAGGGGCCTTGTACCCTGCGCCTTCCCGCGGCTCCCACAGCGGATCTGCGGCGGATCCGCTGTGGGAGCACTCAAACTGAGGTGGAAGGCGGGAAACGAGGAGCGGGAGGCCGCCCGATCTCCTGGGGGAGATCGGATGGCTCCCGCCACTCCCGCCAGCAGGCGGCCCCATCTGCCGCCGGGCAGCGGTCGGAGGGGCCGGCGCCGCCCCGGTCGGTGCGCCGGGGGCCGGCGACTCCTCCGATGATGGTCCGGCGGCCTGGTGTCGCCGGCCACCGCCGGGGGAGGGCGAAGAAGTAAGCGGGAGGCGGAGGCGCGGCCTGCATGGGCCATGCAGGCCTGCTGCGCCGCCGCCTCCGCTGAGAGGGCGCCGGTGCCGCCCCTGGTCGGTGCGCCGGGGGTCGGCGCCCACTCCGGTGGTGGTCCGGCGGCCGGGCGCCGCCGGACCCCGCCGGAAGGAGGATCTGGAGGGGACGGGGAGGCGCGGCGCAGCAGGCCCGAACCATGTCGGCATGCCGTGTCGCCGCCTCCACGTGCATGGCCCTCCCTGCCGCCCCTGGTCGGGGAGCCGGGGAGGTGGGAAATCCTCCGGCGGTGGTCCGGCGGCCTGGAGCCGCAGGCCGCCGCCGGGGGAGGGGATTATTCCCCTCCAGGAAAACCAAGCAGAGGGGGGAGGGGGAGGCCACGGGTGCCGCCGGCTGCGTCCTCCGGCGGCCCGGCCGCCTCCCCGGTGCCGGCGCCGAGTTCCCCGAGAGGGAACCTACCTCCCCCAGCGCCACCACCGACGCCGGGGGAGAAGGCTTCCACGGCCGCTCCCTCCCCGAGCCTTGCAAGGCTCGGGGCGGCGGCCGGCGACGCTCAGGCGACGGGGGGGGGGGGGGGCCTACTCCGGGAGGTAGGAAGGAGGAGGGGGGAGCTTCTACCTGGAGGTGAGGTGGGGCTCGAGAGGTGGAGGGGCGGTGGCCGGCCATGAGGAAGGAGGAGGAGGTGGCGGCTTGGGGTTGGCTTGCTCCGGCAAGGTGGAGGAGGAGGAGGGCTGTGCTGCCGGCAGGGAGAGGCTGAGAGGGAGAGAGTGGGGTGGGGGTTTGAGAGGGGCTGCCCCTCCTTTTCCTCCACGTGGGGATAAGGGAGGGGGAGATATTTCTCCCCTCCCCTCCCTTCTCTCTCTCCTGCCCCCTTTGCCCAAATAGGGCTGCCCATTCATGGGCAACCCTCTTCTTTGGGGGGGCTTTCTCTCCCCCCCCCCCCTTTTCCTTTTCATTTCTCAATAAATTTCAGGCCGGGGGGGAGGGGTTTGACCGAGTCAACTTAGGGTGGGGTCCTCCTTGGCCCCCGGGGTCCAATAGGAGTTGCCGGGGCCGATGCCGGGTTCATGTGCTTTATATCTCATGCGTTGCACTGAGGCGATCTGCATAGTCGTAAAATGGCATACTCCCCATATGACCTTGAATCGAGGCCCAACGACTTCCGTTGCGCTCGTATTGTTCGCACGAGTTTACCAGAACTGACAGAAGTTAATTCGGGCCTCGTACGGTCACTATTCATAATAATGAGGTAAGTGGCGTGCTACGATACCCGAAATAGTCGTTTTCTCCAAACGACCTCGGATCGAAGTGCAACGAATTCCGTTGCGCTCGTATTGTCCATACGAGTCTAACGGAACTGACGGAAGTCCAATCGGGGTTCGTATGGTCACTATTCATAATAATGAGGTAGTGGGGCGCTACGACACCCGAAATGGTCGTTTTCTCCAAACGACCTCGGATCGAAGTGCAACGAATTCCGTTGCGCTCGTATTGTCCATACGAGTCTAACGGAACTGTCGGAAGTCCAGTCGGGGTTCGTATGGTCACTATTCATAATAATGAGGTAGTGGGGCGCTACGTCACCCGAAATGGTCGTTTTCTCCAAACGACCTCGGATCGAAGTGCAACGAATTCCATTGCGCTCGTATTGTCCATACGAGTCTAACGGAACTGACGGAAGTCCAATCGGGGTTCGTATGGTCACTATTCATAATAATGAGGTAGTGGGGCGCTACGACACCCGAAATGGTCATTTTCTCCAAACGACCTCGGATCGAAGTGCAACGAATTCCGTTGCGCTCGTATTGTCCATACAAGTCTAACGGAACTAACGGAAGTCCAATCGGGGTTCATCTGGTCACTATACCCTAATGACTTAGTTGCGGCGCGCAATATTACTTAAAATTGTAGTTTTCTACTGCTCGGGCCTACTTTTATTGGGCTCACTAGGGTTTAGTGGCCCAATAAAAGTCGGGATGTTACAATCCAATAAAAATAAAGAGATTTTCGTCCCCGAAAATTGGCTAAGGTAGGGGTTAAAAGGATATACCTGGGGGAAGAGCGCCGGGTATTTTTCTCGGACGAGCGTCTCTGGTTCCCAAGTAAACTCTTCGCGTCCACAGTTTGACCACAAGATCTTAACCATCGTGATGGTTTTGTTCCGCAGTTCTTTGATCTTGGAGTCCACTATCTTTACTGGTTCGAGTTGGATGGATCGGTCGGATTGTACTGATGTCGGTGGTGTGGGAAGATGCTGCTCTGGTTGGCGTAGAACACGTCTTAGGGAGGAGACATGAAATACGTCGTGAAGGTTTCCCAGTTCGACTGGCAGAGCTAACCTATAAGCCACTGGGCCAACTCTTTCGATGACTTGATATGGGCCCAAATAGCGGGGGTCCAGCTTTTTCTGCTTCTTTATTCGGGATATCCCGTGCATCGGCTTAATTTTTAAGAAAACCATATCTCCTACTTGGAACTCCACTTTCCGATGACGTGCGTCGTAATATTTGGTCTGACGACTCTGTGCCTCCAGCATACGTTCTTGAATTAACCTTATTGCGGCAGTGGTATCGTCTATGTAGGTGACCCCCAAGGCTTCGGGGTCCTCATCTTGTGCCCAAGATAGTGGGGTCCGACAGCGTCTTCCGTAGAGGGCTTCGTAAGGTGCCACCTTGATGCTTGCCTGAAAGCTGTTGTTATATGAAAATTCTACCAGAGGTAGTAACTGCTCCCATGGCTCGTTGTGTTCCACTATGCATAATCGGAGAAGGTCTTCCATCGTTCGGTTCGTTCTTTCCGTCTGCCCATCAGTCTGGGGGTGGAAGGCGGTGCTAAATGCCAATTTGGTTCCTTGATAAGCTTGCACTCTCATCCATTCCTTCGATGTAAAGCGCCCGTCACGGTCCGAGATGATCGATTTGGGTATTCCATGAAATCGGACTACCTGCTCAATAAATAGTCGGGCTAATATGTCGACACCGTCGCCTTGCCGGTTCGGGATGAATCGGGCTACCTTGGTGAGGCGGTCTACTACGACCCATATGGAGTCGTTACCTGCACGAGATCGGGGTAAGCCATGGACAAAATCCATGGAAATATCCTCGAACTTCCATTCTGGTATGGGCAGGGGTTGTAGTAGGCCCCCTGGGCTTCGACACTCTGCCTTGACCAGTTGACAGGTCTGGCAGTGCGCAACATAGTTGGTGACGTCCCTCTTCATTCCTGGCAGTATAAAGTCCTTCGTAGGTCTGTATACATCTTCACTACCCCTGGGTGTATTGAATACCTTGTTTGATGTGCTTCACGGAGTATCTCCTTCCGGATCTCCTCTGTAGCGGGAATGAATATGCGGTGTCTGTATTGCAGGATGCCATCGTACAAGTTGTAGTCTTCTTGTGCACCGTGTTGCAAGGCCTGAATGATCGGTGCTGCTTCAACGTCAGTCTTCTGGGCTTCTCGTATTTTATACCTGATGTCACACTGTATCTCTATCCAATAGAGGTGGGCCTGATACTCCATCGGGTTCCTGCGGGTAACGAGGATGATATCCAGTTTTGCCAAAGATTCGACTAATTCCTCCGGTACCATTTCTAACCAACTCCCGGTCCTCGGAGGCTGCCAACTCAGGGCATCTGCAACCTTATTAGCCTTGCCGGGGTGGTACTGAAGGGTGAAGTCGTAATCGCAGAGGAATTCCAACCACCGGCGTTGTCGGAGGTTCAGCTCCTTCTGGGTGAAGACATACTTGAGGCTCTTATGATTGGAGAAAATCTCGCATCGTACCCCGTAGAGGTAGTGTCTCCAAACCTTTAATGCGAAAACTACCGCCCCCAATTCTAGATCGTGGGTGGCGTAGTTTAGTTCGTGCGGCTTGAGCTGACGTGAGGCGTAGGCAACTACCTTGCCATGTTGCATAAGCACTGCTCCCAATCCTTTCAGAGAGGCATCCGCATAGATCTGGAAGCCCTCAGTTCCTGAGGGGAGAGTCAGGATCGGGGCCGATATCAGCCGGTTCTTCAGTTCGATGAACGTTGCTTCGCACTCGGGAGACCACTGGAATGTCACATCCTTTTTGGTGAGGGAGGTAAGCGGTAACGCAATCTTGGAGAATCCTTCGACGAACTTACGGTAGTAGCCAGCGAGGCCAAGGAAACTTCGGATGTCTGCCGCTGTCTTAAGTGGCGGCCAATCTCGTACCGCTTGTACCTTGGCTTGATCCACTGCTACCCCGTTCTTGTTAACTGTGTGTCCCAGAAAACCGACTTCTTCCATCCAGAACTCGCATTTGCTAAACTTGGCGAACAGCGAGTGCTCTCTTAGCTTAAGCAGAACCATTTGGAGATGCCTGGAGTGATCGGTTTTGTTCTTCGAGTAGATGAGGATATCATCTATGAAGACTATTATGAAATGATCCAGGAAGGGTTTGAATACAGTATTCATTAAAGCCATGAAGGCGGACGGGGCATTGGTTAACCCAAATGGCATTACCATGAACTCGTACAGTCCATAGCGGGAGCTGAAGGCGGTCTTGGGAATGTCCTCTTCTCGCACTCTGAGTCGATAGTAGCCGGATCTTAAATCCATCTTGGAAAAGACGGGCGCGCCTTGCAGCTGATCGAACAATTCATCTATCCGGGGTAGGGGATAGGTATTCCGGACAGTGAGTTTATTCAATTCTCTGTAGTCAATGCAGAGACGCAGAGATCCATCCTTCTTTTTAACAAACAGTACTGGGGCTCCCCAGGGCGAAGTACTAGGACGTACGAATCCTGCGTCGACTAACTCTTGTAGTTGAATTTTGAGCTCGGCCAGTTCCCTCGGGGCCATCCGGTACGGTGCTCGGGATACTGGTAGGGCTCCTTGAGTAAGTTCGATTTGGAAGTCCACTTCTCGTTGCGAGGGTAACCCGGGAAGGGACTCTGGGAAGATATCTGGGAAGTCCCTGATTACAGGCACTTTAGCGAGTACTTGTGTCGTGTCTTCCATCTCAAAGTAGATTAGGTACACCTCATCCTTCCGTCGAACTGCCTTGACGGTTTGTGCAGAGGTTAAGATAATGCGGGTGACAGAGGGTATACCTGCTAGCGTGATAAATTGCCCATTCGAATTCTGGAAGCGGATTTCTCGAGTTGAACAATTGATTTGGGCGCTGTGCTCGGTCAACCAATCCATCCCCAAAATGATGTCGAATCCGGTTATTGCCAAAACGGTTGCGTTGACTTCGAATTCTATGCCTCCTAGCATTGCCTGGAAGGAACACTTTTCGGTGGAAGTCATATCTGATCCATCCGGGAGTCGTATTCGGATTGACATCCCGGATGATCGCACCGTGTTCTCCTTGTCAGCGATGAAGTTTTGTGCAACAAAAGAATGTGTGGCGCCGGTATCGAACAGTGTTTTAGCGGGATGACCTTCTACCAAAAGTAAACGTGATAACATATATATATAATGATCATAAGCTTTTCACAAATATACAGGAGTAGGGATGACATATACAAAAGTCCTAACATATAAAGTTATAACATCTCCTAGGATATCGTACTACCGGAAGTAGATACCTATCACTACGTCAGGAGCAGGACCGTGCTGAAGATCCAACGCGTATGCCTCGAGCGGTGCTGCTCTGCCTTGCCTAGCCGGCTCCCTCCTGCCCGCGGGACGTCCTCTGCGTCCGCCTCGTCCTCTCTCCGCGCTCTCTGTACTGCTCCTAAACCGGGTCTCCCGGTAGCCTGTGGGCAGAAGGCTCGCATATGCCCAGGCTGCTGGCATAGGTAGCAGTTCCCTGCGAAGGGAACATCTCGTCGTGCGGCTGGGACGACCTGAGGTGCTGGGGCTGGGGGTGCTGGTCGGGGCTGGGGTGCTGGTCGGGGCTGGGGTGCCTGCCTATATGGCTGGTGACGCTGACGCTGTCTACCGTCTCGGCCCTGCCTGCGAGGACCTACTCCTCTCTCTCGGCCCTGAGTCCGGGGACCACCTACGTGTCCCCTCCGCTGCTGGGCTACCTGTTGAAATTGTTGAAGTGGAAGTGAATGAGGCTTTTGGACCTGGGCGGTCTGGGAGGAGGTCGGGCGGTCTGACGTGACCGCACGACCTAGCGGTCTGCATCTGCGGTCTGGCTGATCTAAGCCTAGCTGCGGTCTCCCGGGTTGACCACTGGTCTTGTCCAAAGTCTGCTGAAGGAGCCGCGCGGTCTGTGCGTGACCGCGTGGCGTGCTGTCCTCTTCAAGGCTGTGGCGGTCTGGTGTGACCGCATAGTTTGATCCAGGTTCTCTCCGGAATGCGGTCTGGTAGCTGACCGGGCTTTCTGGGGGTATTCGCGGACTAAGGGTCTTAGTCGCGCGGTCTCAGTTCGTGGTCTCAGGAGGAGACTGGTATGCGAGCTGGTTGCTGTTCGCGGTCTCAGAAGGAGATCGGCATGCGGATAGGAGTTCGCGATCTGATGGCGAACTGACTGTGTTCGCGGTCTCGTGCGAACACAGGTGGTGAATAGCTTCGGGCGGTCTGGCAAGCTCTTTGTGGAGTCGCGGTCTGCTGTGAGAGTGGCGGTCTCTCATGGCGACATTGAAGCTGGCGGGTTCACCAAAAATGAAGCAGAAGTAATGTTGCTGATCGCGCAGTGTGACCGGCTAGGTCGCGCGGTCTGGGGGGTGGTGATCCTATCTCTAGAGTGGTGACCAGATCAGGTCTCACGCCTATAAACAGGAGCCACTGTTGCAGCAAACAGAGACACACCAAGTGTAAGCTGAGTTCGCTCTTGTTCTTGCGGTCTGTTTATTTCTGACCGGGCGGTCTCTGATTGAACTCTTATTGTGCAGCTTCTGCGGATAGTGTGGGCAGCAGCGATCACCTCTTCCTCAAAAAGTGTTCGAGCGGGCTGCGGCTTGGAGTCTTGGTGCTGGAGTTCGGGAGAATCAGGAGGTCGAAAGAAGGGAGCGGTCTGTGCAGCGGTCTGGTGGTGTTCTGTGGTCAACAGAGAGTTGCGGTCTTGCAACTGGCAGAGATCGCAGGGGAGGTCGCGCGGTTTGGGCGGTCTCCAGTTATCCTCAGTTTTTTGTATTTCTCTTTGGAGTTTTGTGCTGACGAAATCATGTCTCGTCAAGCATGTCTTGCCCTATAATTGAAGTTTGCTATCAATAAAGATCGTTTGTTTGCCTAGATTGTTTCTGGTTGTTTTGGCTTGTATCTCTAGTTGTTATTCTTGCTTGCTCTCACAAGATTCGAGAAATTTTCACATGGTATCAGAGGGAGGTTGGAGTGGATAGAGCAGTGAATAACTTAGAGTAGCCACCGCCTTTGTGAAGAAGGAACCAGAGGAAGAACAATGGAAGGTGGATTTGCAAGAGGTCTTGGGATTGAGATGCTTACATCGACTAACTTTAAGAAGTGAAAGTCGTGTATACAGAGCTATCTTCTACGGGAGGACCTCTGCGAGGTTGTTGGAGGAGATGCGACAGAAGAGGTGAAGGCAACAGAAGCGGGTGACAATGGTCCGGCCGTGAGGGCGTGGAGAAAGACCAATGCTAAGGCCGAGTTCACTTTGAAGCGTGCCATTTCACCTGATCTATTTGATCATATTTTAGGGTGTGGATCAACTGCCGAGATCTGGAGAGCCCTGGATGGGCTGTTTAACAAGAAGAATGTAGCGAGGCTGCAGTTCTTGGAGAATGAGCTGGCAAGGTCGGCTCAGGGCGATCTTTCTATCTCCACTTTCTTTCTGAAGATGAAGAACCTCTGCGCTGAGATATCAGCACTGGATCCTGATGAGCCAATTTCTGAGGCGAAGCTGAAGAGGCACATCATCCGCGGCTTGCGGAAGGAATATGTGGCCTTTGTGACGTCGGTGCAGGGTTGGGCTAATCAGCCATCTCTGATAGAGCTGGAGAATCTGCTAGCGTCGCAGGAAAGTCTGGCAAGGCAGATGGCGGGGGTGTCCGTGTCTGGGGGAGATGGCGAGGTTCTCTTCTCAAGGAAGAAGAAGAAGTGGGATAAGAAGAAGAAGACCGCTAGAGGCTATGGGCCTTCAACTTCTGGACAGTAGGAGAGGGGCTATTCTCCTAAGGCTGAGGAGAAGAAGAAGAAGGAAGGTTTCAAATGCTACAAATGCGGGAAGGTTGGGCACTTCAAGAAGGACTGCAGGCTGAATACTCAGCCAGGGCATGCTGCTGAGAAGGAGGAAGCACCGACCAGGCAGGTTGATGGAGGATGGGGAGGAGCCTTCTCGGCTTCTATTGGAGCCTCGGTTCCTATCAACTATCAGGAGGACTGGATCGTGGACTCGGGGTGTGGTCATCACCTCACCGGAGATGGGTCAAAGCTTTCTTCAGCGGAGCCCTACACAGGTAACAATGCTATTATTACTGCAGATAATACTGTGCATGCAGTCGAGAAGGTGTGGGTTGTTTCCTTGGGCAGTGATAGAGGGCCATTAACCTTGAAGAGTGTCTATCATGTGCCCGGTATGAGGAAAAACCTCTTCTCCGTGACCAACGCTGTTAACGCTGGGTATCACGTTCTGTTCGGCCCAACAGAAGTGAAATTTCTACGTAATGTAGAGGCCGTGAAGGCCGAGGTCGTCCATGTCGGGAGGAGAGCGAAAGACTTGTTCGTTTTATCGACAAGTTCTTATATCGACAAGATGAAGATGAATGATGGTGCCGTGATATGGCATGAGAGGTTGGGGCACGTAGGGATGGATAAGCTGAAAGCTATGGCGGTGAGAGGTCTGGTCAAGGGCCTGCCAAATCTATCCTCCTACGGTGAAGGTCATGTTTGCGAGGGATGTCAGTTCGACAAGTCTCATCGACTGCCGTTTGATAAGTCGCAGACAAGGTGTAGTGTGCCGTTGGAGTGCATCCACGGTGACTTGATGGGACCAACTGCTACCCCAAGCCTCGGAGGCAGCAGGTATATGCTGGTGTTGATCGATGATTACACCAGATATGTCTGAATTTATTTTCTGAAGGAGAAGGCGGAGGCGTTTGCCAAGTTTGTGGAGTTCAAGGAGCTCGTGGAGGGTCGGCTGAATCTGCGGATCAAGAAGCTGAGGACGGACAACGGAGGGGAGTTCACATCTGCTGAGTTCTCTAGTTTCTGCAGGAAGGCAGGCATCCGGAGGGAGCTCACTTGTGCTCATACTCCACAACAGAACGGAGTTGCAGAGCGGAAGATCCGTCATCTGACGGAAACCTGCAAGTGTTGGCTGCATGCCAAGAGTATCCCAAAGTCCTTCTGGGCGGAGGGAATGTCTTGTGCTGCCTATGTCATCAACAGGATGCCTCTGAGCCCCATCAACATGTTGACCCCGCATGAGATGATGTTCAAGGAGAAGCCAAGCGTGGCACACCTTCGGGTGTTTGGATCCACCTGCTATGTGCACGTTCCAGATGCGCTTCGTACGAAGCTAGATGCGAAAGCAAGGAAGCTAGTCTTCGTGGGATACGATGAGCGCAAAAAGGGATGGAAGTGCATGGACCCGGAGACGCGGAGGTTTGTTGTATCTCGCGACGTTGTGTTCGATGAGGTGACATCTTACAAGGGGTCTTCTGATGTGGAGATACCAGAGAGCAGGGTGGAGGTGCCGAAAAAAGCTGTGGAGGATCTTCAGGTAGAGCTACCTGCTTCACCAGGCGGTCCATCGGTTTCTAGTTCTGAGACGGAGGCTTCTGGTTCAAGGAGCAGGGGGAGCGGTGCTCCTAGCACGTCTGGAAGGGGAGCTAGAGAAGAAGTAGCTGGAGACAATGCGGTTCAGGGGAATGAGCTGAGGAGGTCGAAGCGGGCGATCACCGCCCCTGATCGCTATACAGGAGGAAACGCAGTGAGCTTTGTCTCATGTTTCTTCGCTGGTCCCTTGGATGAGAGGGAGCCGTCGAGCTTTGAGAAGGCCAGAGGCGTGAAGGAGTGGGATATTGCGATGCAAGAGGAGATGGAAGCTCTCGAGAAAAATGAGACCTGGTCTCTAGTGCCCAAGCCAAAGGTCACCACTCCGGTGACATGCAAGTGGGTCTACAAGCTCAAGAAGAAGGCTGACGGCAGTATCGAGCGGTACAAGGCTCGCCTTGTGGCTCGGGGGTTCTCGCAGCAATACGGTGAGGACTATGAGGAGACATTCAGTCCGGTGGCAAAAATGACTTCAGTTCGATTTATCATTGCCTTGGCAGCATTCAATGGATGGAAGATTTGGCAGCTCGACGTCAAGAACGCCTTCTTGTACGGCGAGATCGACAAGGATATCTTCATGGTCCAGCCGCCAGGCTTTGTGTCTGAGGATTTTCCGGAGCATGTCTGCAAGCTGAAGAAGGCCCTGTATGGGTTGAAGCAAGCGCCGAGGGCGTGGTACGGGAAGATCGCAGAATATCTCCTATTATGTGGATTTGTTGCTTTAGACTCAGACTCAAGCTTGTTCGTCAAGAAGAGCGGGGAGCTTCAAGTCATCGTGCTGCTTTACGTCGATGATATGATCGTGACGGGGAACTCGAAGGAGGAAGTAGCACAGCTACGGGCCGAGCTGGCTATCAGGTTCGAGATGAAGGACTTAGGTGAGCTTCACCATTTCCTTGGACTCGAGGTGTAGAGGAAGGAAAGTGGAGTGCTGGTGTCCCAGGCTGGATATGCGGAGCGAATCGTTTAGCGATTCGGCATGAAGGAAGGGAAGTGCATCTCTACACCTCTGGAGAAGGCTATGAAGCTTCGGAAGGATGAGTGGAGGATTATGCAGGATCTGTTGGTGTTCCGAGCTCTGGTTGGGAGCTTGATCTATCTGACGATCACGAGGCCGGATATTGCATATGCAGTAGGCAGAGTGAGTCGGTATATGGCGGAGCCACGGGTACCTCATCTGCTAGCGGCCAAGAATATTCTGAAGTATGTCAAGGCGACCTCGGACATGGGTCTCTTATACAGGAGGGATGCGGGCTTCGAAGTGCATGGATACATGGATGCTGACTACGGGGGAGATTCGGATGATCGGAACTCGACATCTGGATTCGTCTTCATGGCGGGCCCTACGACTATATCATGGTGCAGCAAGAAGCAGGATTCCGTATCGGTCTCCACCACAGAAGCGGAATACAAGGCTTCGGCCTTGGCAGCTCAGGAAGCCATCTGGCTTAGGAGGTTGGTGGGAGACGTCCACAAGGAGGTTCGGGAGCCGACTCTGCTACGCGGTGACAACGAGAGTGCTCTCAAACTGGTAACCAATCCAGTTTGTCACGCGAGGACCAAGCATATCGAGATCGAGCACCACTTCATACGGGAGAAGGTGCTGGAGGGATCTCTCTCGGTCGGGCATGTGCGGAGTGCGGACAATGTCGCGGACATCTTCACAAAGGCGCTGGCAAAGGGGCCGTTCACACGGCTAAGGGAGCTACTTGGGCTAGTTTCCACTTCCCACTTCAAGGGGGAGTGTTGAAATTGTTGAAGTGGAAGTGAAGGAGGCTTTTGGACCTGGGCGGTCTGGGAGGAGGTCGGGCGGTCTGACGTGACCGCACGACCTGGCGGTCTGCATCTGCGGTCTGGCTGATCTAAGCCTAGCTGCGGTCTCCCGGGTTGACCGCTGGTCTTGTCCAAAGTCTGCTGAAGGAGCCGCGCGGTCTGTGCGTGACCGCGTGGCGTGCTGTCCTCTTCAAGGCTGTGGCGGTCTGGTGTGACCGCACAGTTTGATCCAGGTTCTCTCCGGAATGCGGTCTGGTAGCTGACCGGGCTTTCTGGGGGTATTCGCGGACTAAGGGTCTTAGTCGCGCGGTCTCAGTTCGCGGTCTCAGGAGGAGACTGGTATGCGAGCTGGTTGCTGTTCGCGGTCTCAGAAGGAGATCGGCATGCGGATAGGAGTTCGCGATCTGATGGCGAACTGTCTGTGTTCGCGGTCTCGTGCGAACACAGGTGGTGAATAGCTTCGGGCGGTCTGGCGAGCTCTTTGTGGAGTCGCGGTCTGCTGTGAGAATGGCGGTCTCTCATGGCGACATTGAAGCTGGCGGGTTCACCAAAAATGAAGCAGAAGTAATGTTGCTGATCGCGCAGTGTGACCGGCTAGGTCGCGCGGTCTGGGGGGTGGTGATCCTATCTCTAGGGTGGTGACCAGATCAGGTCTCACGCCTATAAATAGGAGCCACTGTTGCAGCAAACAGAGACACACCAAGTGTAAGCTGAGTTCGCTCTTGTTCTTGCGGTCTGTTTATTTCTGACCGGGCGGTCTCTGATTGAACTCTTATTGTGCAGCTTCTGCGGATAGTGTGGGCAGCAGCGATCACCTCTTCCTATGAAAGTGTTCGAGCGGTCTGCGGCTTGGAGTTGTGGTGCTGGAGTTCGGGAGAATCAGGAGGTCGAAAGAAGGGAGCGGTCTGTGCAGCGGTCTGGTGGTGTTCTGTGGTCAGCAGAGAGTTGCGGTCTTGCAACTGGCAGAGATCGCAGGGGAGGTCGCGCGGTTTGGGCGGTCTCCAGTTATCCTCAGTTTTTTGTATTTCTCTTTGGAGTTTTGTGCTGACGAAATCATGTCTCGTCAAGCATGTCTTGCCCTGTAATTGAAGTTTTCTATCAATAAAGATCGTTTGTTTGCCTAGATTGTTTCTGGTTGTTTTGGCTTGTATCTCTAGTTGTTATTCCTGCTTGCTCTCACAAGATTCGAGAAATTTTCACACTACCATCCGCTGATCCATCTCTAGAGCGGTGGCATGTGAGGCGATCGTGTGGAAGGATGCCTGGGAAATCATGATCAGGACCTGACGGAGGTCGTCTCGTAATCCCGGTAAAATATGGCCGCCCTGTCCTTATCCGTACCTGCTAAGGTCCCGGCGAAGCGGGTCAGGTGGATAAACTCTCTCTGGTAGTCTGGAACCGTCCTATCTCCCTGCCTGATCTGCAGGAACCGTTCCTGGAGTGCCATCCGGTCTGCATCCGAAATGAAATGCTCTAAGAAGGCCTCTGAGAACTCCCCCCAGAGGATCGTGCTGAGTGGTCGTCCTCTGAAGGTAGAGCGGCTGGCGGCCCTCCACCAGTCCCGGGCATAGCCCTCCAGCATGGTCACCACCAGGGACACTGCGGCTACTGCGGGGCACATCATCCCTACTAGAAGCTCCTCTACCCTCTCCACCCACTCCTCGGCCTGGATGGCTAACTAGGTACCTCGGAAGGTGGGGGGCCTTAGCCCCCGGAATGTCGTCAGCAGATCGGTGGGTACGGTGGCCTGCTGTGGTGGCCGTAAGGTGGCTGTCTGGAAGGCGGCTAACATGGCTACCAGGGTCTGTCCGAGCTCTGTCTCTCCGAACGGAACTGTGGCTGGAGCGGCCGGGGCTGGTGGTGGAGTGGTAGGGTGGTACTGGTCCCGAGAGGAGGACCTTCCGTTACTCGACTCCGGTATCTGGAGAAGTAACAAACGGGTATCAGAACTTGCAAAAATAGGGAATTTTGCAGGACTGAAAGAAAAGGAAGCGGAAAGCGTGTGGGTGTACTACCGTGCAGTCTCGGATCCTTAACCGTAAAACTAAAGGGTCCACCAGGCTTCCGCTGTGTGGTTCGTCCCGAACCAAGAAACGGAACCGGGGGAAGGGAGGATCGAAAGACTGCCCCATGTGGTCGGATCGTGGTGGCTCTGATCCATTTGTAAGACCCCCCCCCCTAAACTGAACCTGGTTCAGGGAGGGGGGATCTTACTGCGCAAAGAGGACTACCCAGCGCTTTCCGGGTGGCGACGTCCCACCTTTTCAAGTGCTGAGCGGTCTCTTTGTCAGGCAGAAGAATCATCACAATACATCAGAACGCACAACGGAAGAAATCGAAATAAGAAAAGCTAAGCATGCTGATTATATTACATATTTAAATATGGCCGGGGCCTATCATTTTACAAAACATTGCCTCGAGGGCTACATAGTCTAAAACAAACGGGAGCCCTAGGCTAGTCCTTATACTCTCGAACTCACGTCTCTGAAGATAGGAGGAGAGGCTGGGGTAATCGAACGGGCCATCTCCAAGGCTCGTAACTCATCCTGCGGTGCGGGGGCTCCTTGCTGTCCCAGCTCATATGATTGGTTATAAGAAATAACCGTTAGTCACAGAGCTAAGTAGAAAATATATCCCCTCCCCGGATCCATATCCAGGGGGCAGCTAAAGAACAGAAATGAAATAGCCGATGCAAGGTAGAGGGTTAGCAGCAGGTAAACATATATATCCCCGTATATATATATATAGGGCTTCCCGCTCTAAGCTCGTAATCGCGCCGTATAGTAAGTACACAACACTATAACGCGCAGACACGCATACCCAGGTATTCAAACCTGTACACACACAAAAGACCCTGTGTCGACACAGTTTAGACCGCTTTATTTCAAGCAGGGGAGCTAACCCCGCGGGCCTCACCGATGTGGCCGTCGGTGACAGTGCCCAGTCTTGCCACTTCTGAATGTAGTCGTACCGTACCATTCAGGCCCTCCTGTACAACTTGGTGTACTAACTGGATGTGAGCGACATCCGACGAGCCGATTTGTAGGCCGACCAGAGGAGGTAAAACTGCAGGCTCAGAGGGTGATAACCCGTTGTGCACATCTCCCTGTCGCCATGAGTCGTCAACCCACCCGCACCGGTACGAACGGTCTGCGAGCGTGACCAACCCGCCACTCCCAAACAATCTTCACCCGCTTTATATAAAACAAGCACATAAGTGTCGTGGCAATTCTACTCGACCGGTCACACAACCTCTGCCCGGGAGGATTAGTGGTATGAGGGCTCCTTGCTTGGGACTAACCTGGGAGGAGGGACTCAACTCCGGGTTTTCCCCAACTAAGGCCTCGCAGAAGGGAGGATAAGCACCGCATGGTTGCCACGACAGTTCTGCATTAGCAAATAAATTAGGCCGAAAGCAGGGGCCATAACACTAAGCAGAAATATAGGCCGAAAGCAGAGGCCATAATAATAAGCTGAAAAGTAGGCCGAAAGCAGAGGCCATGGTAATAAACAGAAAAGTAGGCTGAAAGCAGAGGTCATGGTAATAAACAGAAAAGTAGGCCGAAAGCAGAGGCCATGGTAATAAACAGAAAAGTAGGCCGAAAGCAGAGGCCATAATGACAAGACCAGTGCGAGACTGGATTTAAATGAAAGTACAGAAAGTAAATGCGGGGGACCAGTGCGAGACTAGATTTAAAGGGAAGTACAGAAAGTAAATGCGGGGGACCAGTGCGAGACTGGATTTAAAGGGAAGTACAGAAAGTAAATGCGGGGGACCAGTGCGAGACTGGATTTAAAGGGAAGTACAGAAAGTAAATGCGGGGGACCAGTGCGAGACTGGATTTAAAAGAAAGTACGGAAAGCAGTAACAGCATAAGGAAAGGGTTAGTAGTCCAATCGCTCTTTTATTATTGTCGCGGCGGGGTTAAATTTCAGCGTCGCGCCACGATTTTTTTCGCGTCGATATTCCGAGCTTAGTCGATTCCTTGGATAGATACTCATAATTTTTAATAGGCATTTAAAAATATGCGTCGAGGGGACGCTGATTCATTTTGATGAATTTCGCTCTTTTTGGGCGTTTATTTTCGCTTGTAAAAGCTTTTGGAGGACCAAAATAAGAAACCACACCTCCCAATTTTAATAGTAGTTGTAAAACACCTTTAATTAGAGCCCCTAATTTTTGGTGATTTTTGCGAACTTATTTGGACGTTTATTTTCTCAAAATAAACCCTATAAAGGATTTTAAAAATAATAAAATTCCTCCTAAAAATCCCAAAAAAATTCAGTAGGTGCCCCTTAGGGGTGGGCACATTTTTTACTTAGAAAACTTCTTCCCAATTTGCCCCATTTTTTCTCAAAAAAATGGGGAAGGGGGAAGGGAGATTGGGGTGCGGTTAGGGAAAGGGAAGGGGGGGTGTTGGGGTGCGATTAGGGAAAGGGAGGGGGCGCAGGGGCCTTGTACCCTGCGCCTTCCCGCGGATCCCACAGCGGATCTGCGATGGATCCGCTGTGGGAGCACTCAAACTGAGGCGGAAGGCAGGAAACGAGGAGCGGGAGGCCGCCCGATCTCCTGGGGGAGATCGGACGGCTCCCGCCATCCCCGCCAGCAGGCGGCCCCAGCTGCTGCCGGGCAGCGGTCGGAGGGGCCGGCGCCGCCCCCGGTCGGTGCACCGGGGGCCGGCGACTCCTCCGGTGATGGTCCGGCGGCCTGGTGCCACCGACCACCGCCGGGGGAGGGCGAAGAAGTAAGCGGGAGGCGGAGGCGCGGCCTGCATGGGCCATGCAGGCCTGCTGCGCCGCCGCCGCCGCTGAGAGGGCGCCGGTGCCGCCCCTGGTCGGTGCGCCGGGGGTCGGCGCCCACTCCGGTGGTGGTCTGGCGGCCAGGCGCCGCCGGACCCCGCCGGAAGGAGGATCTGGAGGGGACGGGGAGGCACGGCGCAGCCGGCCCGAACCATGTCGGCTTGCCGTGCCGCCGCCTCCACGTGCATGGCCCTCCCTGCCGCCCTTGGTCGGGGCGCCTGGGAGGGGGGAAATCCTCCGGCGGTGGTCCGGCGGCCTGGATCCGCCGGCCGCCGCCGGGGGAGGGGATTATTCCCCTCCAGGAAAACCAAGCAGAGGGGGAGGGGGAGGCCACGGGTGTCGCCGGCTGCGTCCTCCGGCGGCCCGGCCGCCTCCCCGGTGCCGGCGCCGAGTTCCCCGAGAGGGAACCTACCTCCCCCAGCGCCACCACCGGCGCCGGGGGAGAAGGCTTCCACGGCCGCTACCTACCCGAGCCTTGCAAGGCTCGGGGCGGCGGTCGGCGACGGGGGGGGGGGGGGGGGGGGGGGGGGTGGCCTACTCCGGGAGGTAGGAAGGAGGAGGGGGGAGCTTCTACCTGGAGGTGAGGTGGGGCTCGAGAGGTGGAGGGGCGGTGGCCGACCATGAGGAAGGAGGAGGAGGTGGCGGCTTGGGGTTGGCTTGCTCCTGCAAGGTGGAGGAGGAGGAGGTCTGGGCTGCCGGCAGGGAGAGGCTGAGAGGGAGAGAGTGGGGTGGGGGTTTGAGAGGGGCTGCCCCTCCTTTTATAGGAAAGGTGGCGGGAGCTCTCCCCCCCTCCTTTTCCTCCACGTGGGGATAAGGGAGGGGGAGATATTTCTCCCCCTCCACCCCCCCCCCCCCCCCCTTCTCTCTCTCCTGCCCCCTTTGCCCAAATAGGGCTGCCCATTCATGGGCAACCCTCTTCTTTGGGGGGGGGGGGGGGGGGGGGGGGGCTTTCTCTCCCCCCTTTTCTTTTTCATTTCTCAATAAATTTCAGGTCGGGGGGGGAGGGGTTTGACCGAGTCAACTTAGGGCGGGGTCCTCCTTGGCCCCCGGGGTCCAATAGGAGTTGTCGGGGCCGATGCCGGGTTCATGTGCTTTATATCTCATGCGTTGCACTGAGGCGATCTGCATAGTCGTAAAATGGCATACTCCCCATACGACCTTGAATCGAGGCCCAACGACTTTCGTTGCGCTCGTATTGTTCACACGAGTTTACCAGAACTGACAGAAGTTAATTCGGGGATCGTACAGTCACTATTCATAATAATGAGGTAGTGGCGCGTTACGATACCCGAAATAGTCGTTTTCTCCAAACGACCTCGGATCGAAGTGCAACGAATTCCGTTGCGCTCGTATTGTCCATACGAGTCTAACGGAACTGACGGAAGTCCAATCGGGGTTCGTATGGTCACTATTCATAATAATGAGGTAGTGGGGCGCTACGACACCCGAAATGGTCGTTTTCTCCAAACGACCTCGGGTCGAAGTGCAACGAATTCCGTTGCGCTCATATTGTCCATACGAGTCTAACAGAACTGACGGAAGTCCAATCGGGGTTCGTATGGTCACTATTCATAATAATGAGGTAGTGGGGCGCTACGACACCCGAAATAGTCGTTTTCTCCAAACAACCTCGGATCGAAGTGCAACGAATTCCATTGCGCTCGTATTGTCCATACGAGTCTAACGGAACTGACGGAAGTCCAATCGGGGTTCGTATGGTCACTATTCGTAATAATGAGGTAGTGGGGCGCTACGACACCCGAAATGGTCGGTTTCTCCAAACGACCTCGGATCGAAGTGCAACGAATTCCGTTGCGCTCGTATTGTCCATACAAGTCTAACGGAACTGACAGAAGTCCAATCGGGGTTCATCTGGTCACTATACCCTAATGACTTAGTTGCGACGCGCAATATTACTTAAAATGTTAGTTTTCTACTGCTCGGGCCTACTTTTATTGGGCTCACTAGGGTCTAGTGGCCCAATAAAAGTCGGGATGTAACACCACCACTGCCAAATCCGCCATCGTATGATGCTGATGTTGCTGACACCGTTGTGGACCCTCCACCACTGCCAGATCCGCTACCGCATGATCAAGATGATCCACCACCACATGACGAGGATGATAGAGATGTTGTTGAAGATGTTGAGGATCCGCCATAGATCCTACCGGAGCCTTTTAGTTATTTATATGCTCATTTTGTCATGTTCTGTCGTATGTTTAATTTGGGACTGTTTATTTTGTGGGTTGCGTTTAGCCGTCCATTAGAATTTTTATTAGTTGGGCTGCGTTTAGTCGTCGTATGTGTGAGCCTACAAATAGGCTAAACTCTATGTTAATTTCAGATTATTGATGAATAAAATTTGAGAACCCTAATTCCCCCTTTTAATCTCTCCCTCTCTCTAGTGTGCCCCCCCCTCTCTTTCCCTCTCTACAGGTCTCGGCCAAGGAGGCCGCCCCCTCCCTTTCCCTCTCCTTCTCACGATTGGCCAAGGAGGCCGCCCCCCCTCCCCTTTCTCTCTCTTTCTCCCTCCCCGTCTTTCCCCCTCCTTATTCTCTCCACTCTTTGACATATTCAGATCAGCCCTCTCCAGATCCAAGAGCGTCCGTCGTGGACCCGGTTACGGCATAAGGCAACGACGGCGAAGTAGATCCCCTCCATGTGGTGCATCTCTGGTGGAGACGCGGAAGTAGTGAATCGGCGAGCGATTGCTTGGGGATTATCTGATCCCAAGCGGGGTAACGAACATTTCCACCTCCATAGATTTTCCCTCTTAGTTATTCTTGTGGTGGACGGAATTATTTGCGTTTCTTTCGATATTCTTGAATTTCGTGGTTTGTTTCATCGGGTTTTGTGTTCTTGATAATTTCTTTTACGTTCGAGGGGATTGGTGATCCTCGTTTTATTCTCGTTGGGAGAGATCTAACCCCCTTTGAATCGATTGTATTTGGGTGGATCTCTTTTGTTTGACAACGTCGCGCTTAACCGGGTCGGGTAGGCCCCTTTGTTTTGGTTTGACTTTGGCTTATCACCTTAGATCTAACTTTTCCGCGGATCTTACAACCCGTCGCTACGTAAGTCATTGGTAAATAAATCACGTAGTTGCTGTGATAGGACGTTGGAAGGCTTGGTTAGACGATTTAGTCACTTATTAATTAAATCGGAGAGAGCTCGTTAAATTGTAGGCTCCGTTTGTTTCAGCTGATGGCTGCTTTTCGTTTTGGCGAAAACGGAGTTTTGGGTTTTTTGATCGTTTGCGGCAGCTTTTTTTTCAAATGCCCGTTTATAAAATAAGCAGCTCCCTGTGTATATTTGAACCGCTGTCGCCAGCCGCTTTTTCATCCCCGCTGTTCAGCGACTTTTCCCGAGGGTTTTGAAAAACCTGAGACCCGATATCGGTTGCCCTCGACATCTCCGACCTTCTCGTGCACCATCGTCGTCTTCCTCAAAGGCACAGCGTCGTCGTCTTCTCGCCCTACAGGATCATCTTCTCCGTCGTCTTCTCGCTGCATCGCGCAGCATCACGCATCTTCTGCCGATCTTCCTTCCTCAAACGACATCGCAGATCATCTCGCCTAGGGTTCTTCTCGTCGAGGCTTCCTCGCAGGATCATCTTCTCCGGCAAGGTAACTCCCTCGCAGTTCTTCTTCCCGCGTATCGTCTTCCCCGGCACCTTCTTCTCCGGCAGATCTGTAGCAATTTTTTCTGGCATTTTTACAGAAATTTTTACAGCAATTTTTTCTGGGATCAATTTTGTTTATAGCAATTTTTTCTGGGATCAATTTTGTTTATAGCAATGTTTTCTGGTATCGTCTTCCCCGGTAACTCCCTAGGAATTTTTACAGCAATTGTTTGTCAATTTGTTTGCAATTTTATTTGCAGATCTCCAATTTGTTTGCATTTTTTCTCCTTATATTATTTGCAGATCATGTTTAGGTATTTAAAAAAAAAAATATTTCACAAAACTCCGTTTTTAACAAACGGTGTTTATGCACTGCTTTTCGAACAACTCTGTAAACTCCATTTTACACAGACAGTTTTTTCCTGCAAACTCCATTTTTCAGAAACAGCTGCTTTTCCAACAGCCATCTCTGATCAACAGCTTTTCATCAGCAACAGTCAAAACAAACGGAGCCGTAGTCTGTAGGAGTCGCCATCAAAGAGCCCTATCCTACATCAATTTGGTATCAAAGCGAGGTTCGTGTCAATTTCTTAATTGACGCATTCCTTAGGTTTTCTTAGAACGCCGGCACTCACAATCTTCACACGATTTTGCGCTCAAAAATTAAAAATAAAATTTCGTCGGTCTACGAATAGCGGCCTAAAATTCTCATTTTTCTGCGAAATTCAAAAAAAAATTCTGGTAATTCTACTTATTATTTTCTGTGAGAAAATCAAAAAAATATTTTACTTACCCTAGTTATTAGGCGGGAAAAAAATTATCTTTCGTAAAATTTTGGCCTGATCTAAATTTCTGGCCTGCGAATAGCGGTTTTAAAATTTTAAATTTTCAGCGAAAATAAAATAAAAAAATTTTGCAAATCTGCGTACAATTTTATACAGGAAAAAATATATATTTTTTTTAAATTCTCGAAAGTCAAATGCAAAATTTTGAAATTCACAATTCAAATTCAAAATTCAAAATTAAAAATTTTGAATTTCAAAATTCAAATTCAAATTTTGAAATTCAAATTCAAAATTCAAATTTTTGAAATTCAAAATTCAAATTTTGAAATTCAAAATTCAAATTCAATATTCAAAATTTGAAATTCAAAATTCAAATTCAAAATTCAAATTCAAAGTTCAAATTTTTGAAATTCAAAATTCAATATTTTGAAATTCAAAATTCAAATTTATGCTTGTAACGGCCTAAAATCCGAAATATTTTCAAAAAAAAAATCTGGAAGATCTTGACAATATTTCCAGCAAGATTTTATAAAAAAAATAATATCTTATATTTGAAAATCAGCGGGAAATGATTCATCTTTTATAAATTTATGATGTTCATCACCTAGTTTTCACTATATTATGGCTACTAGGTTAGGTCCAGAGCATTCTCCTGCACTTACCTGTATGGCTGCACCACGACCCCCTGATAATGAGTTGATTGCGATCCGTGACCTCAACCGGGAGGTTAAGGGGCTGAAGGATAACATGGAGTATTGTGTTCACACTCTTAGGATGACTAGAGAGACCCCCTGAACTCTAACCACTACTCCTCGTGATGGAGTGCCACACCGCACTAATAAAAGTTATTACACTGAACCTTGAGCGTTAGATAAAGGGTGGGACACCGTTGCAAGAGTGTTTAGGTTTGACCGTGACATAACAAGAAAATTTTCGAAAAATTTTAAGCACGGTGAGAAGTGGTGCAAACTAGTTGTCGACAACATTTGCTGCATGAATGTCGTTTCTGAAAATGTTAGCACGAGGATGTGTTTGACCACCGAGCCGCACCCTCGTCCCTATCGGCTTGTGTGTTCTGACGAGAGCACTGTTTTAGTGTCTAGGCGATGTTTGGTGCCCCTCACCATCAAAGTCTATTCTGAGCGCGTTTTGTGTGATGTCCTTCCTATGAAGGATTGTCATGTATTGCTAGGACGCCCATGGCTTTCTGACCATGTGGTCATCCACGATAACCATGACAACACGTTAGAATTGCAGCATAATGGTCAGCTTATCATTCTGAAGGCCACCCCGCCTAAAAGGCCTACGATCCCCTCTAAGGACACTAGTAGCTCGACCGCGTCGACACCGCTAAGTTTTGTAACGAAAGAGGATATTGAGCCTGTAAATCCAAATCAGCCCATGGACACAACTAGTCCTGAGGAACAGAAAACATTAAGTGTAATAGTTAAGACTGATGTTGTCCCGGTTAGTCAAGCTCCACATAAGCTTGTTGAAGCTACTGATATCAACACTCTGCTTTGGCCAGTCACTTATTCGTTAGCAGTGTCACATGTAATGGATCGTCCGTGTCCTTATGCATGTTTCGGGCGGGTCACTACTTATGCGAATACGTTTAATGGTAAAATGATTGTGTTAACGCCCGCCCCACCTAAGGAACGTTCGGCGCCCCCATATGACACACTTATTCATGTGGAGAAAAAAATTTAAGCTTATTGGATAACAAACTACCAAGCGCCACGGGTACACGTGATTCACTAGCCACTCGAGCTTCATTATGTCAACGTTTTGCTTGCCAACTTGGAAGGGCCGTACACTTGAATATCCTCGATTTAGAGCCGGTGAATCTCCTCCCTGCATGGCGGCCTTCGGGCGCCTTAGAGAATTTTGAGTCGTTATGGAAAGTTGAACCTTTTCGGATTTTAAAGAAATTAGGAGAGCATGATTTTCTTTTGGAGCTTTCCACTGAGTGGGGAGTCCCCTCCCCCGCGTTCAATAATTCGATTTTAACGCTTATTATTTCTCCGCCACTTGCAATAACTGCCTACTCGTTTGGGTCTTCCAAAGTTTCTCTTGGGTTGGGACGTGAGTTTATGACTGATTCACTGTCTTCCTCGGCCCCCACTGGAGGTATGTCACGAGTCGATGTGGGAACTATTTTACTTTCTTTGCCTGACGCTTTTTCTAGGGTCTCCACGACCCCTCTTTGGTTGACAGGTTGATACAGGTTACTGTTCTGCTGCCCCTTCCCCTTTGTGCCCACTCACCGGTGATGAGTGGTTTTGAGCAGGGGAGGATTGATGCGGATGTTGATGCGGACGTTGATGTTGATGTTGATGAAACCGTTGTGGACCCTCCACCACTGCCAGATCTGCCACCGTATGATGCTGATGTTGATGACACCGTTGTGGACCCTCCACCACTGCCAGATCTGCCACTGTATGATGCTGATGTTGATGACACCGTTGTGGACCCTCCACCACTGCCAGATCCGCCACCGCATGATCAAGATGATCCACCACCACATGACGAGGATGATAGAGATGTTGTTGAAGATGTTGAGGATCCGCCAAAGATCCTACCAGAGCCTTTTAGTTATTTATATGCTCATTTTGTCATGTTCTGTTGTATGTTTAATTTGGGACTGTTTATTTAGTGGTCTGCGTTTAGTCGTCCATTAGAATTTTTATTAATTGGGCTACGTTTAGCCGTCGTATGTGTGTGAGCCTATAAATAGGTCAAACTCTATGTTAATTTCAGATTATTGATGAATAAAATTTGAGAACCCGAATTCCCCCTTTTAATCTCTCCCTCTCTATCTAGTGTGCCCCCCTCTTTCCCTCTCTACAGGTCTCGGCCAAGGAGGCCGCCCCCTCCCTTTCCCTCTCCTTCTCACGATCGGCCAAGGAGGGCCCCCCTCTCCGTCTTTCCCCCTCCTTATTCTCTCCACTCTTTGACATATTCAGATCAGCCCCCCTCCAGATCCAAGAGCGTCCGTCGTGGACCCGGTTACGGCAGAAGGCAACGACGGCGAAGTAGATCCCCTCCTTGTGGTGCATCTCTGGTGGAGACGCGGAAGTACTGAATCGGCGAGCGATTGCTTGGGGATTATCTGATCCCAAGCGGGGTAACGAACATTTCCACCTCCATAGATTTTCCCTCTTAGTTATTCTTGTGGTGGACGGAATTATTTGCGTTCTTTCGATATTCTTGAATTCCGTGGTTTGTTTCATCAGGTTTTGTGTTCTTGATAATTTCTTTTACGTTCGAGGGGATTGGTGATCCTCGTTTCATTCTCGTCGGGAGAGATCTAACCCCCTTTGAATCGATTGTATTTGGGTGGATCTCTTTTGTTGGACAACGTCGCGCTTGACCGGGTCGGGTAGGCCCCTTTGTTTTGGGTGGACTTTGGCTTATCGCCTTAGATCTAACTTTTCCGCGGATCTTACAACCCGTCGCTACGTAAGTCATTGGTAAATAAATCACGTAGTTGCTGTGATAGGACTTTGGAAGGCTTGGTTAGACGATTTGGTCACTTATTAAATTAAATCGGAGAGAGCCCGTTAAAACGTAGTCTGTAGGAGTCGTCATCAAAGGGCCATATCCTACATCAATTTGGTATCAAAGCGAGGTTCGTCTCAATTTCTTAATTGACGCATTCCTTAGGTTTTCTTAGAACGCCGACACTCAGAATCTTCACACGATTTTGCGCTCAAAAATTTAAAATAAAATTTCGTCGGTCTGCGAATAGCGGCCTAAAATTCTCATTTTTCTGCGAAATTAAAAAAAAAATTCTGGTAATTCTACTTATTATTTTCTGTGAGAAAATCAAAAAAATATTTTACTTACCCTAGTTATTAGGCGGGAATAAAATTATCTTTCGTAAAATTTTGGCCTGATATAAATTTCTGGCCTGCGATCAACGATTTTAAAATTTTTATTTTTCAGCGAAAATTAAAAAAAATTGCAAATTTGCGTACTATTTTCTACAGAAAAAATTATATATATATTTTTTAAATTCTCGAAAGGTAAATGCAAATTTTTGAAATTCACAATTCAAATTCAAATTTCAAAATTTTGAAATTCAAAATTAAAATTTTGAAATTCAAAATTAAAATTTTGAAATTCAAAACTCAAATTCAAAATTCAATTTTTTGAAATTCAAAATTCAAATTTTGAAATTCAAAATTCAAATTCAAATTCAAAATTCAAAGTTCAAAATTTTGAAATTCAAAATTCAAAATTTTGAAATTCAAAATTCAAATTTATGCTTGTAACGACCTAAAATCTGAAATATTTTCAAAAAAATAAATAAATAAAATTTCTGCAAGATCTTGACAATATTTCCAGCAAGATTTTATAAAAAAAACTAATATCTTATATTTGAAAATCAGCCGGAAATTATTCATCTTTTATAAATTTATGCTGTTCAACACCTAGTTTTCACTAGATTATGGCACTAGGTTAGGTCCGGGGCATTCTCCTGCACTTACCCGTATGGCTGCACCACGACCCCCTGATAATGAGTTGATTGCGATCCGTGACCTCAACCGGGAGGTTAAGGGGCTGAAGGATAACATGGAGTATTGTGTTCACACTCTTAGGATGACTAGAGAGACCCCCCGAACTCTAACCACTATTCCTCGTGATGGAGTGCCATACCGCACTAATAAAAGTTATTACACTGAACCTCGAGCGTTAGATAAAGGGTGGGACACCGTTGCAAGAGTGTTTAGGTTTGACCGTGACATAACTAGAAAATTTTCGAAAAAATTTAAGCACGGTGAGAAGTGGTGCAAACTAGTTGTCGACAACATTTGCCGCATGAATGTCGTTTCTGAAAATGCTATCACGAGGATGTGTTTGACCACCGAGCCGCACCCTCGTCCCTATCGGCTTGTGTGTTCTGACGAGAGCACTGTTTTAGTGTCTAGGCGATGTTTGGTGCCCCTCACCATCAAAGTCTATTCTGAGCGTGTTTGGTGTGATGTCCTTCCTATGAAGGATTGTCATGTATTGCTAGGACGCTGATACGCCCGTAACCGGTGTATAATTTAACCGCAAGTGCACGTGCCGTGTCAAGTAATAAAGTGAGAGTTAAGATCGTTTCTACAGAGAGGTGGGTGATTCAGTGCTTGCAAATACTAGTTATTCTTTTTCTTTAAATCCAAGTGAGACTTTATAAAGGTTGTGATATGTAAAGATAACTATAGAAGAAATCTAATTAGAATAAACTATGAATGCTTGGAGAAAAACTTTTATTAAAATCACGAATTGGAGAAATAATCTCGTGTCATGATTTCCCAAATCTAGTGCGATGACAATATGAAAGTGTCTTTGTGAAACGAATGAAGTGAAAATCCTTGCAACGATTTTATGAAAAGAAATCCGTATCTCTCGATAACGGAAGTCCCTAATTCTTTTATCCCCAGACGGTGAGATAGAGAACCGCTTGAAGAACGAAAACCTAAGTTGCTAACATCAAGGAAAGATCATCGTCTCCCTTCAAATGCCATAACGAAATCACGATATACTTGCGCAACTCCTCTCTCGAATTATGAAGCGCAGTAAAAATATAAAAATCTCGGTGAAATATTCATGCAACTCCTCTCTCGAATTATGAAGCATGAAAGTAAAATCTTCATAAACTTGTTACGTAGCTTCTCTCTCGAATTATGAAACGCAACAAAAAGATGAAGAACCGAGATTCACATAATAAGGATCATGAAATCGATAAAAGAGATTCACTACAAAATCACCAAGAATAGTCTTAAGAATTTATCATCACACAAGCTTAGGTACTTTCACAACACAAGATCTAGAGAAGTTAGCCCATGATAATGGGAGAAAACCACATAATAAGGTAGATCTTACAGCACATGATGATCAAAGTTCAATAAATGCAGAAATTTGAACTCCGCACGCCTCCGAAGCCGCCCTTCTTCAAGATCCGGAAAAACAACCCTAGTCCTTCTTCTCCAAGATGAGTTCTCTAAAGTTCTTCTTTTTCCTCCTTAGTCTCTCCCTTCTTGTCTGAAAACTCCCCTTAAAACCTCCTCCAAAAATGAGCATAACCGCCTCCCTTAAAGGTGTCTTTTCATTTTTGAAAAGGCACTAATTTAAAATTTTACGTTTTTAAATTCGCCCAGAAAAAGGTTGCAACCTCTTTTTCTGACTTCTGATACTTTTTTGTCTAGATCAATATTTTCAGCAGTTTTCCATCCTCCAATGAATTCTTTTGATGAATCTAGCAAAAATACATTGCAAAAGGACCAAATGAGTCATACAATCATAAATATAAATTTTACTTTCATTTTAATATTATTTAAACACTATTTCAACAATTTTAGCTAATGATAAGTCAAAAATAGGGCCTAGATAACTTCATTTCGAGGAGTTATCACACCCCCATACTTAAACCTTTGCTAGTCCCTAGCAAAGAAAATTCCAATCATCAAATTGAGTGAGGTAATATACATCAAAAGTTAAAAATGTCCAAGATCCTTTTTCTCAAGAAAGTTTAAGAGAAAACAAAGCCAAGAGTACCGATAAAACTACTTTAGGATAAGTCAATCACTAAAAATTCAAAACATTCAAGAATTCATTAACTTGATGGAAGAAAAATCTCAATTAAAAATTTGTAGTGTGGTGTGTGCAATCCCTTAAAATAAATTACTTCCCTCCAACTTTCCATTGAACTTCTTATAATGATTAAGAAAGGGGAAGCATAGGCCGAGTCTTCGACTTAACCTCCACGAGATTTAGTAGTTATGAATAAAAAGACAACATGAAGTTTGGTGCTGAGGATGACATTGGTTTGGTTAGAATACGTATGGATGATGGAATGTGTCTCCCTAGATGAAAAATTCTTAGTATCTCTCCAAACTATGAAGGGAATTTGGGTCCGTAGTTGGGATCATTCTAAGTAGGTGTACACACACTTAGACCATATATCACTACAATTCTTTTCTTTTATTTGAGTCAAAAATTAGAATCATAGTTGGGATCATTCCAGATATGAATGCACATACCTAGGCCGCATATCACTATGACTCATATATTTTTCTTTTTCTTTTTGATAGAGTCTATAGTTGGGATCATTCTAAGTAGGTGTACATACACTTAGGCCACATATCACTACGACTCATACATTTTTCTTTTTTTTAAAACAACCAATCATAATTGAAGAGCATACTAAGAAATATCAAATAGAAGCCTAGGAAATTTACGCATAGAAATTCAGAGTTCAAACTCAAATGGTATATGGTGATCGAATTGAAGAAATATGATGTGAAATGATCAAAGAGACGTACTAATCATCATAACTATTTATCATCAATGCTTTGGTTTACATCTCTAACTCTGTTATCACTCCCCTTTCATTATTGTTTTTAGAAGTCCATACAGGTCTATTTTTAGGAAGAAAACTATTTTAAAGAATAATGTGGAAGAATGAAATCTTTAAAAGAGATTTAACCCATCTTGCTAACATTAAATCAAAATGGTGTGAACCCTTAGGAGTGACTATCCTCATAAGTTGTATTTATCAAGTACTCTAGAATAGGATAATAATAAAAATTTAGGATCGTTAAATAAAATCAACCTCACTCAATTGGTAGGGATCAACTACCCCCACCCCCATACTTATGACCTTTGCTAGTCCCTAGCAAAGCGACGTTTTTTTTTATTACTCATGAAATTAGAATTTGAGAGCTTGAAATGGACACAATAAATCTACGGAATGCAAAAGAGTTGAAATTTAAATACTCCCCTGAAAGCCGAAGGACGGAAGTAAGGACCAAAATTGTTTTGTTGATGTATCCAATGAGCACCGTCCTGAGATGGCTCATCCGAAATCTGTCCCAAGTATTGCAATCTGCAAACCCCATATGTGTTCTAAAAAAATTGAGTGCAAGTTGTGGTTGCACCATGTCATAAGCCCCAACATCATCAATGAAACAACATCCATCATTAAAATAGGAAGAAATGAAAAGAGAACTACATCAGGAAATATCTAGTAGAAGATGCATAAAGTCCAGCATTTCACCAAAAGTTCAATCAAGATGTTTCACAGATTTTTGAAAAAATAGAATACGGGACATTATGATATGTGCAATCAATGAAACAGCAGGTATGAAAGATTAATATCATAAAGCGTCGTGCTTTCAACCAACAACACCAGTCAGAAAATATGAATAATAGATGTAGCATTCAGCATTAAAAAGAGTGGAGCAACAAACGAAAATATAGTAACAACAAGCCATGCCATAAGAGCATGCACATCCTCCCAGATATCAAAATAAGATGTTCACATCTAAATGTAAACGATAACAAAATAAGAGATCATAGTACAGTGCCACTAATCATCATTAGCTTCTTCATCGTCTGCATCATCTGCCTCTTCGTCATTGTTTGAGTCGGATTCAATGTACTCGGTTGGGTCCAGGTTGTTTCCTTCTTCATCTAAGAGATTCCCCTCATCGTCAAACTGTGACTGAAACTCAAAGACAGTGGATTCTGCAGGTATCTTCGCTTTCCGTAATAGAAGATCCACCTTTTTCTCCATATGATCCAGGCGGGATTTGGAATATAAATGTTGACACCTTTGATATGCCTTTATGAACTCAACACTATCCATCACATCCTCCAAAGTCGCATCCTTGCCCGATGGAATATTCACCTTCCTTGGTTTACTCCTCTCTCCCGCCTTTTCTTTTCCGCCATCAAACTCATCGACCACCCTAATATTGACTTTTATCACATGTTCTGTGATATGCTTCGTAACCGGTGTGATCAAATCCCCCTCTCCCGGTAGTACTCCATACCTCCGACAAAGGTCCGTAATCAAGGTTGGAAACCAAAGTGGTTTTGATGTATCATCTTGAGCTCGCATCTTAATGTGCTTACTGATTACCTCGCCCACATTAAACTTAATCCGTTTCAGTATGTAATATATTAGAACAAGGCGATTATATGTGACATTGTTAAGATGGTGAGTTGGCATTAGACTAGCATTAATAAAAAAGAGCCAGACCTTGGCTTCCCGCCTTAATGAAGTCGACTTTAACGCCTTCATGGGAGCCCTTTACCCCTTTTGCTCAAAAGAATTGCAAACTACGGACACTAGTTCAGTCGGATCAATATTAGCGTCTAACCGAGCGTAATGTCTCTCATTGTCCAACTCAAAGAAATCATTTATAGCTCTTGCAGATATGTCAATGTGTTTTCCCCGGAACTTAACCTTCTCCTCCTCAATGCTTAAGGCATTCGCGTAAAACTCGAAAACCCATGGCAGAATAGCTTCAGGTCGCGGATGGCAGAGCGTCTCCCACTGGAATTCCCGGATTCGTATGGCATACTCACGACTCCATGCACGAACTTCTATTTTGAAACCTCTCTCATATATGAGAGAGGAAGACTTGAGAGTTTCGAATCTCACCAAAGCATCGTTGTTCACAAATTTCATATCCTGCCGTGCCACCTCTTTGGGTTTCCCCTTCCCTTTCCGTTTCGAAGACATCACAACTACAGAAATGGGGAAAACCCCAAACTCTCAATACCCGAAATCACAACTGCTGACAGGACTGGAAAATGAAGTCTAGGGTGAAGGGTATTACCTTTCAATATGCAGAACTTGGAGAGAAGGGTGAGGTTAGGGTTGGCCGGCCGTCGGACTTGCTAGCAAGGTGGACGCTGTTCTGGGTAGTAGCAGCAAACGCCGACAGAAATGTGAGAGGAATGGTCGCCGGTAGCAGAGAACTCGCCTGGACGAGGAGAGGAGGCGGTGGATCGCCGGATGTCGCCCTCGCTAACTAGGATGTCGCAGTTCTCGATAAGGAGCTCCGACGGTAACGGAACGCGAGAGGCTTGCGCACAGGGATGCGAGAAACTAGAGCACCACCGATCGCCGCCGTCTACACTAAAAGGGACAGGAGCGGCTGGAGCACCAACGATCGCGAGAGGCGGTAACGACACGCGAGAAACTGGTTCGGTAGGGTTAGGCGGCGTGGATTAAGAGCAAGGCTGAACCGGTTGCTGAATAGGCATTTAGAAGAAAAGCTGAACCGGCTTTTGTTTAAAAGAAGGAATAGGAAGAACCGGGGTACTGTTCCGGTTTATTTTTTTCTTCACAAAAGTGCAGCAGTAATCAGGTTGCAACCTCAAATTTTTGAGGTTGCAACCCAAGCATTTTGACCCATTGAAATGAACCGGTCCATTGAACCGGGAAATATTTTAGCGTGTGATTTCCTTCATAAATGTGCAGTAGTAAAAAGGTTGCTACCTCAAATTTATGAGGTTGCAACATCCAAAATGTGTACTTCTAAGATCTCTTCTCCCGCCTTTTCTCCCAGATATAGCCATGAACATAAAGCCCGATCGGGCCGGCCCGGACCGGGCCCGATCGGGCTTTTTCCTACATCGGGCCGGGCCGGCCCGGTCCTCCCCTGGAATCGGGCCGGTCCGGGCCGGGCAGGCAGCACTTATGTGCTGCCTGCTCCGACCCTTCAGGCCGGGCCGGGAAGGACCGGGCCGGTCTCGGGCCCGATCCGGTCCGGCCCGGTTTTTTTATTTTTTAATTTTTAATTTTTATTTTTATAAATAATTAAATATTGAAAATTTGAACAAAAAAATTAAAAAAATTAAAAAAATTTTAAGGTTTGAATTAGATTGTATTAATATTGAACAATTGAAACGAAAAATTTGGAACAAAAAATTTTATTAATATTGAAAAATTTGGAATTTTTTTTTTAAAAAATTACAAAATTTAAGTCGTACAATTGTACAAAATACAAAATTGAAAATACAAACCTATGAAGGCTATGATTCTTATAAAATTTAATTAAAAAAAATTTACATATATAAAAAAATTTAGGACATTTAGAGTGCTCGATTTAATCATCTTGTAGATTCAACGCGTCCATTTCGTCTTCTATCTCCCCCGAGCTATCCTTCAATGCTGTTATGTGTTGCTTCCTCTTTAAACTGTCCAAGTAGTCCTTGTAGTATATGCAAATCTCCAGCGAATCTTCGTTAAGCCGGCTCCTCCGCTCATTCAAAACCCTGTCACTAAGAGAAAAAACGGACTCCGAAGCTACTGTACTAGCTTGGACAGTTAATAAATCGCGGGCCATATAGGCCAAAACAGGATAGGTATTAGCTTTACCTTTCCACCAATTTAAGAGATCGAAGTTTTCGATCTCGTCCGAACTCATAAAATCGCTAAATTGAGTTTTTGTATATAATCCTAATTCATCTAAACTACCAGATGTACGTGTTTTTTTCCTAGAAGCTAAATCTAAAATTTTATTTTTAAGACTATCCTTCGTTTTGGGTTGCGTTATTTCTTCGCGGGGTCGTGACCCGTATAAGTTATTGTAATAATTATAACTTTGCGTAAAAAAAGTAGTAACACTTGTAGTACTAACGGGGTCATCCTCATCATAATTTATATTTAAGGTTAGATTAGTATTGATTTCGTCGATCAAATTTTCTACGCCTTCTACGTTAAGTAGCGGATTTAAAGCAGCGGCGCACGAAATGATCCCAAATACTCGCTCTACGGTTGTGCTCCACCACCGAAGTCGTACTTTGGGAAGACGACGCTGGAGTTGTGGAGGACGACGCCATTGGGAGAGCTAAGAGAGAGAGAGAGAGAGAGAGAGGGGTGGGGTGTGAGAAAAGAGAGAGGGGAGGGGGTATTTATAGAAATTTTTTGGGTTTTTTATTATTATTAAATATTAAAAAATAATTAAAAAACTTATTTTTTTAATTTTTATAAAAAAAATAAAGCAGCCAACGACTCTCTTGAGAGAGCCGTTGGCTGCTCTCATGGCAGCATGGCTGCCATGAGCCTAACAGCTCTTAAAAAGAGTCGTTAGGCTCAATCGGGCCTAGCCCGAGACCGGATCGGGCTATGGCCGGCCCGGTCTCGGGCTAGCCCGATATTCGGGCTTTACCCGGCCCGGACCGGGTAACAGCTCCAAACCGGGGCCTGAACCGGGCCGGGCTTGACCGGGCCTTGACCTGGCCGGTCTCGGGCCGTCCCGTCAGGCCCGGTTTTTTTGTTCACCATTACCCAGATACAAACTTTTTAACAAACAATAAAATAACAAATTACATAAATAACATTAGTAAATATATAAATGACTAATATATCGATGGGTTGCCTCCCATTAAGCGCCTAATTTACCGTCCTGGCAGACGGTACTAAGTCACAGAAACGTCAAGCACGACACCACTCGGTTGTCATCCTCTCTCAGATATATTTTTAATCTTTCTCCATTCACCTTAAACTCGGTGCCATCATTTTCGTTCAGAATAGTCACCGCTCCATACAGGTGCACTTCTTTGACCATAAATGGTCCCGACCAACGTGATTTAAGCTTTTCGGGAAATAGTCGTAAACGTGAATTAAACAATAAAACTAATTGGCCCTGCTCGAAGTGTTTTTCTTTCAACCGTTGGTCGTGCCATCTCTTAGTACGCTCCTTATAGATTCTCGAATTGTCATAGGCTTGCATCCTAATCTCTTCCAATTCATTTAGTTGTAGTAACCTCTTCTTGCCTGCTTCTAGAAAATCGTAGTTAAATTTTTTTATCGCCCAAAAGGCACGATGCTCAAGCTCTAGGGGTAAATGACATGATTTCCCATAAACTAGCCTATAAGGGGTTAGGCCGATTGGTGTTTTGAATGCGGTGCGGTATGCCCACACTGCGTCATTCGGCTTTTGAGACCAATCTCTACGGTTGACACTCACCGTTTTTTCTAAAATTTTCTTAATCTCTCTATTCGATACTTCCGCTAGACCATTTGTTTGAGGGTGGTAAGCTAATGCAACCTTATGCGCCACCCCATATTTTCTTAGCAAAGAGGCGAACTGTGAATTGCAGAAGTGACTTCCTCTATCGCTAATAACTGCTCTCGGTACTCCAAATCTATTGAATATATAATTTTTAAGAAAATTTAAGACTACCTTGGCATCATTTTTGGATGTGGCGATCGCTTCTACCCATTTAGATACGTAATCGACTGTTAACAAAATATAAACATTTCCGCTTGAGTTCACAAACGACCCCATAAAGTTTATACCCCACACATCAAATAACTCAACTTCTAACATGATGTTCATAGGCATCGCGTCATTCTTTCGTATGTTCCCCACCCTTTGGCATCTATCGCATTGTTGAACAAAAGAATGTGAGTCCCGAAATAATTTAGGCCAAAAGAATCCGGCCTCTAATACTTTCATGGTCGTCCTAGTGCCCATGAAATGACCTTCATACGGTGAATTATGACATTTCTCCAGGATCACTCTCATTTCCCCTTCGGGAACACAACGTCTCAAAACTTCATCGGCTCCAAGCTTAAACAAATAAGGATCGTCCCAAAAGTATGAACGCACCTGGTGTAAGAATCATTTTCGTTGCGGATATGTAAACTCAGAAGGCATGATATTGCTCACTAGGTAATTCACAAAATCAGCGTACCACGATACATCACCCTCAGATATTGCAAGAAGCCACTCATCGGGAAATCTTTCATCCACTTCTAAATTCAACGAAGGATATATACTTTCAATCCTAGATAGGTGATCTGCTACCGGATTGTCCGTTCCTTTCCTATCCTTAATCTCAACATCAAACTCTTGCAAAAGAAGCACCCATCGAATCAACCGAGGCTTTGCGTCTCTCTTATCCATGAGATAACGGATCGCAACGTGATCGGTGTACACTATAACCTTTGTACATAAGAGATACGAGCGAAACTTTTTGAATGCGAAAACCACCGCCAATAGTTCCTTCTCGGTGGTAGTGTAGTTGATTTGGGCATCGATTAGGGTCTTACTAGCATAAGCAATAGTGTGAAATATCTTACCCCGCACTTGTCCCAAAACGACTCCTACCGCGTAATCGCTTGCGTCACACATCATGACAAATGGCTCTTCCCAATCAGGTGTCACTACAATAGGTGCAGTGGTTAAACAATTTTTAAGTTCGTTGAACGCCTTCAAGCATTCATCACTAAAATAAAATTTTACATCTTTCTCTAGAAGTCCACTCAATGGTTTAGCTATTCTCGCGAATTCTTTGATGAATCTTTGATAGAAACCGGCGTGTCCTAGGAAACTTCGCAGCATTTTCACATTTGTGGGTGGAGGTAATTTTTCAATCACATCTAACATAGCTTTGTCCACCCCTAGTCCATTCCTAGAAACATGATGACCCAAAACTATGCCTTCTCGAACCATGAAGTGACACTTCTCCCAATTCAATACTAGGTTCGTCTCTACACAACGTGTAAGTACCTTTTCCAAACATCCTAAACATTCGTCAAATGATTTACCAAAAATCGAAAAATCATCCATAAAGATCTCAATACCTTGGTCCATAATGTCAGAGAAAATAGCAATCATGCAACGCTGGAATGTGGCAGGTGCATTGCAAAGACCAAAGGGCATTCTCCTAAATGCGAAAGTACCATATGGACAAGTAAAAGTTGTCTTTTCTTGATCAGCGGGGTCGACTGTAATTTGGTTATAACCTGAATAACCATCAAGATAACAGAAAAAATCATTCCCTGCCAATTTATCTAAGACTTGATCGAGGAAGGGAAGAGGGAAATGATCTTTTCTGGTGGCTTTGTTTAACTTTCTATAGTCTATACAGATTCTCCACCCCGTAATCGTCCTAGTAGATACTAACTCATCCTTCTCATTCTTTATGACCGTCATACCTCCCTTCTTGGGTACACAATGAACAGGTGATACTCATGGGCTATCCGAGATAGGGTATATAATACCCGCATCTAACCACTTAATAATCTCCTTCTTAACCACTTCCTTCATTGGCGGACTTAAGCGACGTTGAGGCTCTATCGACCCCTTAAATGATTCTTCTAAGAGAATCTTGTGCATACATAATGAGGGGCTCATTCCCCGGATATCAGCGATAGTCCATCCTATGGCCGTTTTAAATTGCTTAAGTAATTATATTAATCTTTCTCGTTGATTCGATAATAAATTAGAATTAATGATAACCGGCAATGTGTCGTCATCCCCTAAATATGCATAAGTAAGATGATCGGGTAGAGGTTTTAACTCAAGCAATGGTGGTTCTACAATGGAAGGTTTAACTGACATGGATTTACCGGGCATCTCTAACGGTTCCGGCTTACGAAACCACGCAATTTGCTTCTCGAATGCTTGTAAGCATTCTTGAATCACTTCTTCTTCTTCGGATTGTTCATCCTCCGTCAATAAACAATTCAATAAATCATCTTGGTCGTCGGAAAATGAACTTGGCATATAATCGCATATAGACACTTGATTGACCGCTTCCATATTATCTTCCTCTTGGTGGGTAAATTTTAACGCTTTGAGTACATTAAATGTGATTTGTTCATCATTTACTCGCATCGTTAACTCTCCATTCTGCACATCAATCAAAGTCCTTCGCGTCGCTAAGAATGGTCTCCCCACAATAATCGGCACTTCTCTATCCTCTTCCATGTCTAGGACCACAAAATCCGCAATAAATATGAACTTATCCACCTTTACTAACACGTCTTCAACGATCCCTTTTGGGTATGCTAGGGTCCGATCGGCCAATTGCAAGGTTATGGAGGTCTTGGAAATCTCCCCCAAACCTAACTTCCTAAATATTGACAATGACATTAGATTGATACTCGCCCCTAAATCGCATAACGCTTTGCCTTCAAATTTGTATCCTATGGAACACGGTATCGTAAAGCTCCCGGGATCTTTTAACTTTGGTGGGAGTCTTTTTTGAAGAATAGCGCTACACTCCTGAGTGAGTGCTACCGTCTCGTTCATTCCAAATTTTCTCTTTTTGGAGAGGATATCTTTCATAAATTTTACGTAGCTAGACATTTGCTCTAAAGCCTCGGCGAATGGGATGTTGATTTGTAATTTCTTAAATATTTCCACAAACTTTTGGAATTGTTGGTCGAGTTTACTTTTTCTTAACCGTTGTGGAAACGGTGGTGGTGGATAAATTATGGTATCTTCTTTTTTCTTCTTAAGTTCAGCGCTTGGTTCTTTCTTCCTCTCTCCTAACACCTCTACTTCTCCTTCCTTGCTATTATCCTCTTGTATTGCCTCATCATTTGGGATACAAGGAGGTAACTCCTCTAACTCTCTTTCATTATTACCCTTAACTTGTTCTTTCATCGGCTCACCGCCCAACTCCTTCCCACTTCGTAGAGTGACTGCCTTACATTATTGATTATCTCCTTTCGGATTTGGTGTGGTATCCGTTGGGAGTGACCCTTGAGGTCTAAGGCTCAATGCATTAGCGATTTGCCCCAATTGGGACTCAATTACACGAAGTGACCCTTCTAAACTAGTTATGCGTGTATCGTTCTTTTGCATTGATTCGATAAGGATCTCCTCGGTTAACTTTCTAGAAGGTCCTTGTTGATTATAATTAACGTTTTGAGTTGGACGTGGGTTTGAATTAAAACCGGGCGGGTGTGCCGCACCGGCGTTGTTCTTCCATGAAAAGTTAGGTTGGTTACGCAACTCAGGATTATAATAATTTGGAATTAAATTATTATTATTATATCTAGGTTGCCCTCCTATATAATTAATTTCTTCATTATAGCTAGGAATGGAGTGATCGACAATTTGTTCTATATTGAATGATGGATTCATAGTGGGAGCCGCCATTATGCTATTTACCTGTGGGTTCATTTGATTATGATTTAATGTCAGCGCGTCTAACATCTTGTTCATAGTGTTAAATTGGGCTGTGATTTGTGCAGCGAACGAGGTTAGTTGATCTACTTGGTGAAGACCACCTACCGAAGAAGAAGGAACCTGTCGATCAAACGATTGATAATTGTTTGACGATAGATCTTCAAGGATAGCATATGCATCCTCGGGATACTTGTTCATGAGGGATCCTCCTGCGGCTCCATCTACTTGGATCATTGTAGAAGTCTGGAGGCCATTATAAAATGTCCATACTTATTGGTGTATCAATAAACCGTGGTGCGGACACTTTCGTAGAAGTTCCTTGAACCTCTCCCAAGCGTCGTACAATGTCTCCCCATTCCCTTGCGTGAAAGTACTAATATCTCGCATCAGTTTAGCTGTTTTAGCAGGTGGGAAGTACTTAGCTAAGAATAAATCAACCACTTGCTGCCAAGTGGTGAGACCATTTTGGGAGTCAAGCCATTCCTTCGCTCTGCCAGACAGAGAGAATGGAAATAAGCGAAGTCTAATCGCTTCATCCGACGCGCCATTTATCTTAAAGGTGTCACACACATCCCTGAACGTCCGTAAATGAGAGTTTGGGGTCCTCATGATTTAGTCCACTAAATTGTTTTTGTTGCACTAAGTTCATTGCCATGGAGTCAATTTTGAAATTATTCGCTTCAATGGCCGACTTAATGATACTATAGTGTAGACCTCCTCTAAAGGGCATATTGTACTCTCTACAAGTTCTCCTAATCTCAGCAGGTTGACCATTATGTTCTACCTGACCCTCTTGTCCTAAACCATCCTGATCGTTTTCATTGTAAGCGTTTTCATTATTTTGATTCAGGGTTGCTACGTTAATATTTTCTAATCGACTTGCTCTTCTATTCTGTCTACACGTTCGTTCGATCTCGAGGTTCAATGGCAAAAGTTCTGGTGTTCGATGTCTGGACATACACTAAGCAAGACAGCAAAATAACACAATAATAACAGTAAATAAACAAAACAATCAAACAGCACAGCATAAATGAAAGCTGAGTAAATAACAAAAGAAAATAAAACTTAAGCTTTAATTACTAAAGTTTCACTAATATTGCAAGAAATAAACACTAAATACGTCGCACCTCCCCGACAACGGCGCCAAAAACTTGATACGCCCGTAACCGGTGTATAATTTAACCGCAAGTGCACGTGCCGTGTCAAGTAATAAAGTGAGAGTTAAGATCGTTTCCACGGAGAGGTGGGTGATTCAGTGCTTGCAAATACTAGTTATTCTTTTTCTTTAAATCCAAGTGAGACTTTATAAAGGTTGTGATATGTAAAGATAACTATAGAAGAAATCTAATTAGAATAAACTACGAATGCTTGGAGAAAAACTTTTATTAAAATCACGAATTGGAGAAATAATCTCGTGTCATGATTTCCCAAATCTAGTGCGATGACAATATGAAAGTGTCTTTGTGAAACGAATGAAGTGAAAATCCTTGCAACGATTTTATGAAAAGAAATCCGTATCTCTCGATAACGGAAGTCCCTAATTCTTTTATCCCCCAGACGGTGAGATAGAGAACCGCTTGAAGAACGAAAACCTAAGTTGCTAACATCAAGGAAAGATCATCGTATCCGTTCAAATGCCATAACGAAATCACGATATACTTGCGCAACTCCTCTCTCGAATTATGAAGCGCAGTAAAAATATAAAAATCTCGGTGAAATATTCATGCAACTCCTCTCTCGAATTATGAAGCATGAAAGTAAAATCTTCATAAACTTGTTACGTAGCTCCTCTCTCGAATTATGAAACGCAACAAAAAGATGAAGAACCGAGATTCACATAATAAGGATCATGAAATCGATAAAAGAGATTCACTACAAAATCACCAAGAATAGTCTTAAGAATTTATCATCACACAAGATTAGGTACTTTCACAACACAAGATCTAGAGAAGTTAGCCCATGATAATGGGAGAAAATCACATAATAAGGTAGATCTTACAGCACATGATGATCAAAGTTCAGTAAATGCAGAAATTTGAACTCCGCACGCCTCCGAAGCCGCCCTTCTTCAAGATCCGGAAAAACAGCCCTAGTCCTTCTTCTCCAAGATGAGTTCTCTAAAGTTCTTCTTTTCCCTCCTTAGTCTCTCCCTTCTTGTCTGAAAACTCCCCTTAAAACCTCCTCCAAAAACGAGCATAACCGCCTCCCTTAAAGGTGTCTTTTCATTTTTGAAAAGGCACTAATTTAAAATTTTACGTTTTTAAATTCGCCCAGAAAAAGGTTGCAACCTCTTTTTCTGACTTCTGATACTTTTTTGTCTAGATCAATATTTTCAGCAGTTTTCCATCCTCCAATGAATTTCTTTGATGAATCTAGCAAAAATACATTGCAAAAAGACCAAATGATTCATAAAATCATAAACATAAATTTTACTTTCATTTTAATATTATTTAAACACTATTTCAACATTTTTAGCTAATGATAAGTCAAAAATAGGGCCTAGATAACTTCATTTAGAGAAGTTATCAGACGCCCATGGCTTTCTGAACATGTGGTCATCCACGATGACCATGACAACACGTTAGAATTCCAGCATAATGGTCAGCTTATCATTCTGAAGGCCACCCCGCCTAAAAGGCCTACGATCCCCTCTAAGGACACTAGTAGTTCGACCGCGTCGACACCGCTAAGTTTTGTAACGAAAGAGGATATTGAGCCTGTAAATCCAAATCAGCTCATGGACACAACTAGTCCCGAGGAACAGAAAACATTAAGTGTAATAGTTAAGACTGATGTTGTCCCGGTTAGTCAAGCTCCACATAAGCTTGTTGAAGCTACTGATTTCAACACTCTGCTTGGGCCAGTCACTTATTCGTTAGCAATGTCACATGTAATGGATCGTCCATGTCCTTATGCATGTTTCGGGCGGGTCACTACTTATGCGATTACGTTTAATGGTAAAATGATTGTGTTAACGCCCACCCCACCTAAGGAACGTTCGGCGCCCCCATATGACACACTTATTCATGTGGAGAACAAAAATTTAAGCTTATTGGATAATAAACTACCAAGCGCCACGGGTACACGTGATTCACTAGCCACTCGAGCTTCATTATGTCAACGTTTTGCTTGCCAACTTGGAAGGGCCATACACTTGAATATTCTCGATTTAGAGCCGGTGAATCTCCTCCCTGCATGGCGGCCTTCGGGCGCCTTAGAGAATTTTGAGTCGTTATGGATAGTTGAACCTTTTCGGATTTTAAAGAAATTAGGAGAGCATGATTTTCTTTTGGAGCTTTCCACTGAGTGGGGAGTCCCCTCCCCTGCGTTCAATAGTTCAATTTTAACGCTTATTATTTCTTCGCCACTTGCAATAACTGTCTGCTCGTTTGGGTCTACCAAAGTTTTTCTTGGGTTGGGACGTGATAGATATTTTATAGTTTTAAAATAATTCTAACTAATATCTCGATGTAGGTAAGTATACCTATCGAAATATAATATAGAAAGGATGTCGTATATGCCCGGCGCCTGTCGAGTAATCTTACTCACGCAAAATTCCTATTAATTTATCGGTGAAAAATTAGATTTGTTTTTGAAATTTAAAAGATGCAGATTGAGAATTACTAAAGAGAAAAAGATCACGATTTAAAAACCTTAGCACTTGATTAAGTGTTCTTTGGAATCTGATTTAAAAGATACGTTCTAATTCTTAAAATTCTATTTCGATTGGAGGATTGAAAAATACGATAGAAGCTTGCTAGAGACGATTATCGCCTAATTTTAAAATACTTCAAATTGAATCTCTTAAACTTGAAATAGATTAAAATCGCGTAAAAATTTATCCAAAATTCCAAAAGAAGTTATATTTTTGATTCTCAAGGAAAATATAACAAACTTTTTATTTCAGAGAGACCTAAGATATCCACGAGCCTCTCGACTACTAGGATGTCAATCGGATCGCAAAATTTATATACTAGCAATATAAACTCGCGTTCAACTATTAATCGAAAATAAATCGAAATGAAACTTCAAAAATTAGAGACGACGGATTATGATTTAATCCTCATCCCAATACTAACCAATCAAGCACTAAGAAGGAAATTAGTTACCCATACTAGGAGTAGAGATAATATTAAGATGAGAAACAAACATTTTCATTGATACGGGAATAAAAGTACAATTGCAAAATTAAAAACAATACAACTATAATATTAAAACCAAACCGAAATAAAAACTTCAACTACAATTTCTGAAAAGGAACGAAAAGAAATAAAACTCTCAAAAACTTCTCTCAAATACAAGTGATTCACTCTAGATCTCTCTCTCTTCCTCCCCCTATGCTTTGGAGCCTTGACCTTTTATAGATGACAAATGTCATTCTAGAATCATCCAAGATCATTAATGTTAGGGGATGAATCTAGAAGAAGGAAAATAAATATTGGTGGCTCCAAGGGGGATGAATGTGGCAGCAATATTAAATTCATGTATTGGGAGTGAGGTGGCTGTATGGATTCATGGTGAGTGTATGACCTATTATGATTTCACGTGGATGGGCATATTATGAATGAATTGAAGGTGGGCCATAGATTAAATGAAGATGGCTTTTATGGAAATAATGAATGAAAGCTTGGATGGAAATGAGGGAGATGATGTGGCATATTATAATGGGTTTCACGTGGATGGGCAGCCAAATGAGATTCACGTATATGAGTTGTTCATCAAATAAAATTGCATGCATGGAGATTTTTTTATGAGTTCACGTGCATGGAAATGGAAGAAATCAATCGTCCACATGGTGTTGAATGTGATCGCATGGAGAGGGCGGCCGCCATGCCGCGCACGTGGTGGCGATATGAAAATACATTGAGGAGTGTAGCTTGAACAGTTGGCGGCAATGGCGTGGATGTGATGATGTTGATAGCAGCAATTCTGCAGCGGACTTTTACATCGAGACGTGCTGGAATTCCCCCAGGCCTGCATAAATAAAATAAAATTAGATTAGTTTAGTTTATACGAAAAGAAAACTAATTAGAGAGCAAATTAACAAATTTTTAGGAAAATATATAATTTTTATAGTTAAAACTTAATATTTTTGTGCTAATAATTTAAGTTAAATTATGCGATATCAGGACGTGAGTTTATGACTGATTCACTGTCTTCCTCGGCCCCCACTGGAGGTATGTCACGAGTCGATGTGTGAACTATTTTACTTTCTTTGCATGACGCTTTTTCTAGGGTCTCCACGACCGCCTCTTTGGTTGACAAGTTGATGCAGGTTACTGTTCTGCTGCCCCTTCCCCTTCGTGCCCACTCACCGGTGATGAGTGGTTTTGAGCATGGGAGGATTGATGCGGATGTTGATGCGGGCGTTGATGCTGATGTTGATGATACCGTTGTGGACCCTCCACCACTGCCAGATCCGCCACTGTATGATGCTGATGTTGATGACACTGTTATGGACCCTCCACCACTGCCAGATCCGCCACCGTATGATGCTAATGTTGATGACACCGTTGTGGACCCTCCACCACTGTCAGATCCGCCACCGCATGATCAAGATGATTCACCACCACATGACGAGGATGATAGAGATGATGTTGAAGATGTTGAGGATCCGCCATAGATCCAACCAGAGCCTTTTAGTTATTTATATGCTCATTTTGTCATGTTCTGTTGTATGTTTAATTTGTGACTGTTTATTTAGTGGCCTGCGTTTAGCCGTCCATTAGAATTTTTATTAGTTGGGCTGCGTTTAGCCGCCGTATGTGTGTGAGCCTATAAATTGGCCAAACTCTATGCTAATTTCAAATTATTGATGAATAAAATTTGAGAACCCTAATTCCCCCTTTTAATCTCTCCCTCTCTCTAGTGTGCCCCCCCTCTCCTTCCCTCTCTACGGGTCTCGGCCAAGGAGGCCGCCCCCTCCCTTTCCCTCTCCTTCTCACGATCGGCCAAGGAGGCCGCCCCTCCCCCTCCCCTTTCCCTCTCTTTCTCCCTCCCCGTCTTTCCCCCTCCTTATTCTCTCCACTCTTTGACATATTCAGATCAGCCCCCCTCCAGATCCAAGAGTGTCCGTCGTGGACCCGGTTACGGCAGAAGGCAACGGCGGCAAAGTAGATCCCCTCCTTGTGGTGCATCTCTGGTGGAGACGCGGAAGTAGTGAATCGGCGAGCGATTGCTTGGGGATTATCTGGTCCCAAGCGGGGTAACAAATATTTCCATCTTCATAGATTTTCCCTCTTAGTTATTCTTGTGGTGGACGGAATTATTTGCGTTGCTTTCGATATTCTTGAATTTCGTGGTTTATTTCATCGGGTTTTGTGTTCTTGATAATTTCTTTTACGTTCGAGGGGATTGGCGATCCTCGTTTCATTCTTGTTGGGAGAGATCTAACCCCCTTTGAATTGATTGTATTTGGGTGGATCTCTTTTGTTTGACAACGTCGCGCTTGACTGGGTCGGGTAGGCCCCTTTGTTTTGGGTGGACTTTGGCTTATCGCCTTAGATCTAACTTTTCCGCGGATCTTACAACCCGTCGCTACGTAAGTCATTGGTAAATAAATCACGTAGTTGCTGTGATAGGACGTTGGAAGGCTTGGTTAGACGATTTAATTTGGTCACTTATTAAATTAAATCGGAGAGAGTCCGTTAAAACGTAGTCTATAGTAGTCGCCATCAAAGGGCCCTATCCTACATCACTAACCCTAACATTCTCAAGATACCCCTCGTTTAGGGTTTCTCTCCGCCGCTCTCATTTTTCTGCCGCTCGCTCCCGTGGCCAAAATTACGGCGCTGCTATCGTTTTTGGCATGAATTGGTGCTCCTCTGTTTTTCATCGATCGCACATCATCCCGTCGCAGATCGAGAAGAGGGAAAGCAGATCCTGCTGGTTTCTGTCGCAGAATCCCGTCCGCCGATCGCTTCCTGTGCAGATCTGGTCGGAGTTCCCGTGAGAAGCTTTCTTCCCGTCTCTGTTCTCGATTTCCAGATCAGACAGTCTACTTCCTGTTCCTGTTTTCCGCGCCGCCTGGAGGAGTTCCGTCGGCCCTGTTTCAGAACCTCTGCTACAGATCAGAAAAGGGTTAGCAGTTCCTGGCAGTCGGTTTTCTTCTCAGAGACAAGGGAAAATCGCAATCGTCGATTTGCGATCTAGGACAGTCGTTGATCTACGTTACCATCGCAGGCGGGCTCCTTTTTGCAGTGATCCGAGATCTCCTAGTGCTGCTGCTTGAATTTTTTGTAACGAGGCTGGGAGGATTTCTATTAATTTACTGAAGGAAAAGGGAGATTGTGCAGTTCTGTTGCTGTTCACCTTCCTTCTGTTTCATCCGGTTCTTATTCTGTTTTTGTTCACCTTGCTGTTCTACAAGGAAAAGAAGGATTCATAGCCTATAGATTGAGGAGAAGTAAGCAAAATCTTTTATTTGTGTCGAGCCTTGCTGTGGAATCTCTTGCATTTACCGAGCACTGACGCTTGGAGGAGCAAACAAATTTTGGATTGGATCCGAAGTGCCTCGATCGTCCTCGCGCGAATCAGGTGAAATCTTTCTGGGTTTTTTTTCCTGCGTGAAAATATGTCGAAGCGTAGCTCCTACGACATCGTAAAATTGCAGTCCTTCGACGCTACGGATTTCCACGTTTGGAAAATCCATGTCCAATTGGGCATGAAAGAGCGCGAAATTTTCTACGCCGTCCTCAGTGACTCACTTCAACGCGTGAGGATGTAGACGAGTACCAATGGAGAAAGGACGAGGATTTTTGCAGGGATTATCTCCTGAATTCCCTGAACCCTCACCTCGCGATGACCTACAGTGCATACAAGACCGCGAAAGAAATCTACGATCGCCTGAACGCACAATTTTAGAAAGAAGAGGGACTGCCGAAGACTCTCTTTGGCGAGAAATTTTTCAACTTCAAATTTAATGCAAACTCGTCAGTCACCTCCCAACTGATTGATCTGGAAAACCTGCGTCTCAAGCTGGAAGACGAATAATCCGACATGTCCGATAACCTATTCGTGAGTCTGATCCCGAGCAAGTTGTCTCCTGAATGGAAAACCTTCGAGACTGAAATGCACAGACTGAAGGAGAGGATCGCATTGGATGAACTCAAAAGGTTCATCCATATCGAAGATCAAAACATTGCTGGTAAAATCCCGGAGCAAGCTGGCCAACCCTCACAGGTTGCCAACTTCATTTCACGACCCAGCAAGCCTCCTCGGAAGCCCGCAACTCTCAAAAGTGAAGACTCTGCACAGGTACAAGCCAAAAAGTCATCTCTCAAAAGGAAAAGAGGCAAGTGTCATAAATGCGGCAAGTGGGGTCACTAAGCAGCTGAATGCAAAGGACCGAAGAAGCAAAAGGAGGAAGCCCCACAGAATGCAACAAATATGTTGGTCGACATCTCTGGTCCTACGTCCTTTGTGGCCATGATTGGGAGCAGTCACCGCAGTGCGTCTTCAGAGTGGTGGCTGGACAGTGGTGCAACCTGTCATGTGACGAATGACAGAGCTCTTCTCACTGATGGAACTGAGGTCAGAGACAAGGTAGAAAGCTGCAATGGAGGATGTACAACCCCGTATTCGTCGAGTGGGTCCCCAAGACCCCGTGAGGCAGAATAGAAGTCCAAGGGCCTTTGGGCGAGTGAGGCCTCGCTCGAGGGGCACTCGCCTTGTGCCAAAATAGATAGGCGAGAGCGCCAAGATCTCGCCCGCCCAGCGAGTCGAGTGCCTAGCGAATGGTGTCCTCATGAGTCATTCGCCCGGTGATTTGCAGCGAGCAAGGAGCCTGGTGAGTGGTGCCTTCACGGACCACTCGCCCAGAAGGCTCTAGAGATAAAATTACCTAGATACTCATTGTGGGTTGCTAATAGCCCTTCAGAACAGCGGAGTTGGCTGTTAGCAGACCAGTTTGGGGTGCGATTAGTAAAACCAAAAGGCGGATTCACGCTATTTGCAGTACAAGACTAAAAAATTTATAAATAGACCCTTAAGGGCACCTTGGAGGAGATCGGGTCTTCTGAGCTCTCTCCTCCAGACTATTTTTGGAGTTGGTTGTTAGTGCCCTCCAAGGTGCCCGTCTGAGCTTTTGGTTTGGGAGGGGAAGCCCTCTAAGATCTTCTGGGTGTGTGGCGGGACCTCCTCGTTATGGCCTGGGGTTTGTCCTAGATTTTCCATACACGGTCAAAAGAGTTTAGTGAGGGAGAAGTAAGCACAGGCTACACCCCCCTGTGGGTCCGAACTCAAGAGACCGGTTAACGGTTTCAATAGAGGAGAGACTGAAGTCAAGCATGCTGGGACAACACAGCTGGTCCTCTCTTCAGGTAAAACTTTAACTTTATTACATGTTAGAGTAGTTCCTAGTTTAACTAAAAACTTAATTTCTATGAGTTTGTTAGATAAAGCAGGAATGTCCTTCACAACCTCTAGCGGTTGAATAACTTTAACTGTTAATTCTCATTACTATGGTTGTGCATATCTGATCAACGGAATGTATAGCCTTAGCCTTAATAATGATAGCATAAACCAAGTGAGTTCAAACTTAATAGATCCTAAATTGTTACATAACAGACTAGGACATGTAAACTACAGGAAAATGCGAGATCTAGCTAAGAGTCATAACATCCCCTTAGATCTTTCTATTCGATTTGATAAGTGTGAGGTGTGTGCACAAACTAAGATCACTAGAAAACCGTTTAAGTCTGTTTCTATGAGTACATAATTTCTTGATTTGATACATTCAGACCTCTGAGATTTTAAGAGTCATGCCACTAGAGGGGGAAAGAAATATCTCATCACGTTCATCGACGATTATTCCAGATATTGTTATGTCTATTTATTGAAATCGAAAGATGAAGCTTTTGAGATCTTCAAATCTCGGGTTCAAAATTAGTTAAACCTGAAGATTAAGCATTTTAGAACTGATAGAGGAGGAGAGTATACTGCGACAGAGTTTCAAGACTTTTGTGCCTCCGCGGGTGTAATTCTAGAAACCACTGCTCCTTACTCACCCCAGTCTAATGGTATTGCTTAGCGAAAGAATATAACATTAACAGAAATGCTGAATTCTATGCTCCTTACTGCTGGCATGCCTAATTCTTTTTGGGGAGAAGTAGTCTGAACTGTTAATCACATTATGAATAGATTGCCTCATGCTAAGCTCACTTCCACTCCGTATGAGTTGTGGCATGGCCATCCTTGTAGATTTGACACTCTAAAGACTTGAGGCTGCATTGCCTATGTTAGGATAAGAGACCTTAAGAGACCTAAGGTGGGACCTAGAACAACAACTTGTGTATATCTAGGTAGTGCAAAAGATAGTGCAGCAGATAGGTTTCTAGATCTGTCCACCAATACTGTGATAGAATCTAGAGATGCTATTTTTTTTTGAAAACAAGTTTATCAAAGATCATGGTTTAACCGTCTCCGAGTCTACTGAGATGATTTCCGAATCTCCTGTAGCACCTGAAGTTGGCCCCTTTGGCACTGCTTCCCAACCTATAGAGGGTAGTCTTATCCCAGTTAGAGTATCTACAAGAGATAGAGTCCCTAAGAATTTTGGTGAAAATTTTGACACCCACCACTTAGAGGATGATCCATTTTCCTACCAGGAAGCAATGCGATTTAAAGATTCATTAATGTGGGCAGAAGCCATAGATGATGAAATGGACTCGCTGCTACGGAATAACACCTGACATCTAGTGGACCTCCCTAAATGAGCCAAAGTCCTTGGTTGCAAGTGGGTGCTGAAGAAGAAATTGCACAGTGATGGGTCTATAGTTAGATATAAAGCATGTCTAGTCGCTAAAGGCTATAAACAACATGGGGGAATTGACTACTTTGACGTCTATTCACCAGCGTGTCACCTATCCACTATTAGAATTCTTCTTGCCTTGGCCTCTATCGAGAACTTCATAGTTCATCAGATGGATGTCAAGAAAACCTTCTTGAATGGAGAGCTCAATGAAGAGATCTACATGTCACAACCCAATGGTTATGTCCATCCAGATCTAAAAGACTAAGTGTGCAAATTAGATAAATCCATCCATGGGCTTAGACAAGCGCCTAAGATGTGACACATGAAGTTTGATCAAGTGGTCAAGAGTTTTGGCTTTCAGTCTAGTCTTTCAAACAAATACCTTTACCACCGCTCTATGTCAAATCAAACTGTCATCATATGTCTATATGTGGATGACATGTTGATTCTGGGGTCAGATCTTGTTGCAGTAAAGGATATTAAATCCACACTCGCAAAAGAATTTGATATGAAGGACCTCGGTCCAGTCGATACCCTGTTAGGTATGAAGGTTAGAGTTGATAATGGTTGAGTTACTCTTAGGCAGACTCATTACATTGAGCAACTTCTTTTGACCTGGGGATACAAAAACTGTAGGCCTGTAGAGACACCATTCGATCATAATGTCAAATTGAGTCCAAATGTTGGAACAAGCATTGATCAAGTCAAATATTCTAAAATTATTGGTAGTCTCATGTACGCCACAAGTTGTACTCGGCCAGACATTGCCTTCTCTGTTAGCATGCTAAGTCGCTTTACCAGTAGTCCGAGCAAAGAGCATTGAGATGCTCTCGATAGGCTGTTGAGATACCTGTCAGGTACTGTGGATGAATATTCTGATGCCTCGTGGTGTTCGGAAGTCAGTAACAGCAAATCTACCAGTAGATACATATTCACTCTGGGTGGAGCTGCTATCACTTGGAAATCCAAAAGACAGACCTGTATAACATTGTCTTCTATGTGAGTTGTTTGCCATAGCTTCGGCTGGTGAAGAGGCGGACTGGATCAGGAATCTGATACTAGATATTCCCTTGTCTAGGCTACAAGTCAACTCACTGAGCGTGTATTGCGATAACCAAGCAGCAGCCCAAGTTGTTAAAATGCTCTCTACACACTAAGAGGAGACATGTACGACTGAGACACGCTCTGCTAAACTATCTGAAAGAACAAGGAATTATCTCTTTGGTCGATGTATGATCAAAAGATAATCTAGCTAATCCAGTGACGAAAGGAATGCTCAAAGACCGGTTAATCAAAACAGTGGGGGAAATGGGACTACAGGCGATTTAGATCACCTTAGCCTACATCGATGTTTTGATTTCTCCTGATCGCCTTTGTCAAACCAAGCATGTTGTGCTCCGTTGATGTTATGGTTGCTGAGTACGAGTCTGGTGAGTTATTTCATTCCAAATCTGATGTTAATAACTTTACCTGGATTCGTCTCCTCTTATCTTGAAGGAGAGTGTTATTCCAAATTTGATAACACAATCTGACTCGGTTTGACTCTTCTTTAGTTAAGGGGTTTTCATTCCAAACTTGATGATCTCCACTTAGCTTTAGAAGAACAGTAACCCGGACATTCCATATTGGAATACAGATATCGCTGTGGTGTCTAGAAGACTATAAATCATCTCGTTGGAAACCGATATTAGATTATGAGGTTGAACCTATAATACTCTAAATATTCCTTCAAACTTAATTACAAAGTACTACGTTCCTTCTGTAGAACTGGATATTTGTACATTTTTAAAGTATGGATTCATTTCTAATGACATTCTATATTGAAAATTACAGGAGTTGTTGTTAATGGAGGAGCACTGACATGATGGGATCCTGAGCAGAATGATTTACTGGACGTCTGAGGCTGACGACAGTTAGAGTGTTATTTGCTTTCTTTGCTTTATCTCTGCTTAGAACACTATTTAGCTCCTTTTTGATACACTTGCTATTTAGACTATTGCTCTTTTGTTGATTCTAGTCACTGTGTTTGTTGGACTTGTACTATGATCATACTTGAGACTGTTCTGTGGTGCAACTGAGATTTACTGTTTATCTTATGCGTGCATACAATTTTCTTTGAGTCTAATCAGTTTTTGCAGGTGTTGGACACGGTTGTGTACTTTTCACGACTTGGTTGAACTTACACAAACCACCCTAATCATCGTCAGGTTTACCGCGGGCATAGGAGGAGATTGTTAACGTATTTTAATTAATATGTCCACGTGTCCGAACCGACACGATAAGCCTTAACGGGTTGCGTGTCGACCTAGGGCTCCGCCCTAAGCTGGAGATACTATATAACCCTATTCCAAATTTGATAGTGGTTACGTAGAATATCTTGAGCGCCTCTAACCCTAACATAAAATTCATAATGATTTCAATACATTAATCCAAGTGAAGGAATTTAGCTATCTTATCACATTTCAAACATGTTTTTCCAATTACAACCATATATCTATGCCATATAATGAAATTCCAGTATTAGAACTTGCAAGCAACATGTACTAATATCTTATTACAGAACCACCTTGCGGTATTTCACAAATGACTTGAAATTACGAATCCGGGTACTCTTGTAAACATTTGTTTGATCAAGAATGTAGCTGCGGTTAAAAATTATGTTTGCGTAAATTTATTTTGTTTTAGATTTTCAATATAAAACCACGTTAATATGTGCACTCATTTCAAAACAAAATTAGATGGATGAATCTGAATTTGACTCGGATTTTGAATTTGAATTCGAAGTAATTATTAAAGGTACTGTCTTGAGTCTTGACAACGCTTGCTGCATCTGCAGCCGCACTGCATAACATTCCAAAAGAACTAGTACTCATTAGAACTAATAATGTGTTACATTCTATATTATTTTCTCGCATTTATAATGGACCAAATATCAATTGCTTCAATTTGCTGCGTATTAGTAAAACGACTTTTGAAGAGTTATGAGATATTCTATGAGCAACAAATTTAGTTCATAAAACTTTGTATGTTTTAGTTAAAGAATATGTAGCATTATTTTTGTATGTCATGGACCACAATGTAAAGATTCGTGATGTTGGCACTGCCTATTTAAGGTCCACTAATTCTATTAGCAAACACTTTGGTACAATGCTAAGAGCAAATCTAAAAATTAAAAAATATTATATTAAATTGTCTGAGTCCATACACGAATCAAGTTCGAAGTGGTTTGAGGACTGCGGCGGTGCACTAGATGGAATTCATATTAAAGTTACAGTTCCAGCGAAAGATAAAGGTAGATTTAGAAATCGTAAGCATGCAATCACCACTAATGTTCTTGGTGTTTGTGATAACAAAATGAAAGTTTTATATGTCTTGCCTGGTTGGGAAGGTTCTTCTTCAGATTCTAGAGTTCTACGTGATGCTATGGATAGGTACGTCGCTTCGTAATACCAAATGGTAAATTAATGACATCAATTTTATATTTTGTTAATGTGAACCATGACATAAACTGTTGTTAATTTCCTAAATTTATATACGTGTAAGTAAATACTATCTTGTTGATGCTGGCTATACAAATGGCCCCAGGTTTCTAACTCCATATCATTCAGCACGATATCACCTTAAGGAGTGGTCGACACAGGGTAATAACCCCATAACTTATAAAGAGTTATTTAATTTACGCCATGCTCGGGAAAGAAATGTAATAGAGAGGACTTTTGGGTTGCTTAAGAAGTGATAGGAAAATACTGAGACAACCATCGTTTTTTGAACTTAAAGTACAGATATTTTTAAAATTACGTGTAATCTATTATATTCATTTGAGGTGGTGGTAACAAGTGCTAATTTACAGGTGCAGATTATAAATTCATGATGCATTTTACACAACTTTCTAGTTGAGAGAAGATTGGAAAGTGATACTAGATTACTTGATGAGGTAGATGCATAGTTGATGGTAGAGGAGCGTGATGATGATTTATATAATTATGATCACGATGTCAGCGAATGTTAACAAGGAAAAGATCATGGTAAGACTGAAAATATGGAACAAATACCATCACGATGTTAGTGTTATGCTAGATACAAGTGGATATAGATGAGATTGAGAACGACATATGGTCAAGGTTGATAGATAGTGAGGAGGTGTGAGCTAACTACGTAAAGGTAACCAACATTCTACTTAAGGTTATATTTCCTTACATTAAAATAACCAAAACTATATTTTTGGCGCTCATTACTTGGTGCAAATTTGCAGGTTCATCCGACGGTGAAACATTACAAAGGCAAAGTTATTATTAATTGGTCTGATTTTGGGGTGCTGTGTGGTAATGATAAGGCTATTGGTAGTCATGCGGCGACAACTACGGAGAATGTTATCGAGATAGCCCGAGAGTCCTTTGTGACAAAAAGTGAGACTCCAAGAGATCGTCCGGATTTAGAGGGGAAGGAAACGCCAAAAAGAAGAAGAAGGAAGTTGTTGGGATTGATGCATGGGTAGAAGCCACATTCAGTGTTGTCTTTAGCATGGATAAGTCATTTCTTGGAAGACGCACTATTGTTGCAGATACATCGATGACACATGCTCAAGCAATATATGCTGCCCTCGGTAATCAACCGAATCTTGAGAAACATGAATTACTCAAGGCCATGAATATACTCTCTCGCGATACCACTAATTAAGTTTGGGGAATTCATGACTTTGTCAGACGACATTACGTTGGAGTGGTTGCGCATGTAACTTAGGTGGCGTTTGGTTAAGATTTCTAGTTGTTGTGTGGCTGGGATGCACCGCCAATTTTGTTATAAGCGGAGTTTGGTTTGACTTTTTTTCAAACCACCGTTCATTAAAATCCCTCTTTTTCCTTAAAGCCTCGTCCGCATCTTTTTCTTGCGGTGAACCCCAGCAACGCCTCATTTATTCCGGAAACTCTACCCGATATCGCGAGCAGCTCCCGATCCCCCAACGGATTTCGCGAGCGGCTTCAGTTCCCTCACTCGTTGTCGACGACGGCGAGAAACCCTGCTCTTTTCTCCGTTCGTCATCTCCCGGCGTCTCGCTCCATTCTGACAACCTCTACGATGGCGAAATTCCTCCATTAAAGGTTTGTTTTGATTCATGTCGATAGTGTCGGACATGTGCGTCACATCCCTTTGTTTGAAAATAACAAATCCCAAATTGTATTTGATCTTGCTTGTCGTGTGTTTATAGTGTGCAGGAACTATAGGTGCAATACTCCACAGGTAGAAAGCAGCTGAATTCAAACATCTGGAAGAATGCACTACCGCCAGCGTTAGAGCTACCGCCAGACGCTAGCTCAGGTTCCGTTTGATGAATTTGCCTGCGTTCGACGAAAACTCCGTTCGACGAAAATTTCGTTCGACGAACTTGAAGCTCCGTTCGACGAAAATTTCGTTCGACGAAAAATCCGTTCGACGAAAAATCCGTTCGACGAACTTGAAGCTCCATTTGACGAAATTGTTCCGCTCGACGAAAGTTTGTTCTGCCACACCACCGACGGTTTCGCAACCGCTCCACATGAACCAACCGCCAGCGCTAGCGCTACCGCCTGACGCTATCTCAAGATCGTGCACAGCGCCACGCTGCCAACTGTTTCGCAACCGCTCCACACGAACGCTACCGCAGGCGCTAGGAGCTACCGCATGCGCTATCTTCAAGTTCTATAAATTGATGGGCTCTTTCTCGTTTTGGCAGATCCATCCCAGAGAGATTGGAAGTGCCACAACTCTATTGCTGTTATGCTACCGAAGATGGATCTCCCCAAAAAAGCTTAAGGAGAATTCTGGAGGAGGACTACGTCACGCTACATCCGAAGGACGATCGCTTCGACCTCGCTCATACTACAACGATCCTTCATCTCCGACTTCAGAAGATCTCATATAGAGAGTTTTAATAATTGTTATCATTATTTTCATTCCATACTTTTTGTAATCGTTTATGGAATTCGCCTTGTGTTGGTGACTAGGTCTGGGTAGGACTTAGAGAGTAATTCGCCTTGTGTTGGTGACTAGGTCTAGGAGATTAGATCTAGGGGGTGCTCGAGGCTATATCCGGGGAAGGATTGGCTAGAGCGGCTTGAGGCCATATCCGGGGAAGGAGTGGCTAAAACCAACCGGTTTGTGGGGATACAAGTCGGTATAGAAAAGAAAAAGATATTTACATTTGTACGCCTCCGATTTCTAGCGATATTGAAATCAAATTTATGTAAACATTTTTTTTCATATAATATAATTATGTCTCTTTTTGTGTTTACTTGATTTTTATCTTTTGGCATAATCTCTACTATATTGGTTACAAAGTTTTTAATTCGTACCACTTTATCTAAATTGTGTATTTCAATCTCTTTCATCATAAAACAATTTAGCATTTGTTTCTAAGTCTTAAATTGCAAATTACAATATTCTCTTTCTTTAACTAAATTGTTATTTTGCCTTCTCCTATTATAAAACAATTTAGTAATTTTCATAACATTATCACAAAGAATTTTTATTCCCTCATTCACCCCCCTCTAAGGGCGCCGTAAAATCCAACAGATATCACCTTGTTCCCTATTTTGCTTCTCGCCGACGACACCATTATTGGAACTTGTTTTGGTTCAATAGATCTTTGATAGAGGTTGCAGCAAAATAGTGGTTGTCGTTCTCTCCGACGTCAAGCTCTATTCCAACAGAAATTTTGCAACTTATGTCCTTTATTTCGCTTCAACAGTGTTGTGAGGTATATTTCTTCTTCCTCTAGTTTTTCCCATTTTTTCACAAATTTTTGTGAAGTTGTAATTCAGATTTTTTTTCAGATTTTTTGTGAAGCTCTCAAATTTTGTTCAGATTTTTTGTGAAGTTCAACTTGTGGCCTTTGTTCTCTTAGATTTTTGTTCAAATTTATGTGCATGTGTTTGTGTATTTGTGTTTTTTTTATTGTGTGTATGTGTGTGTATGTAGGCGTGTGTAGTTGTATATTTTTATCATGTATTTGTATATTTGTATGTTTGTGTGTTTTTATTGTGTGTTTGTGTATGTGCGTGTTTGTGTGCATGTAGGTGTGTGCATGTGTTATTTTGTATGTTTATGCGTGTATATGTATATGTGTAGTGTTTTTTTTTATTGTGTGTATGTGTGTGTGTGTATGTAGGCGTGTGTTATTTTGTATGTGTAAATGTATGTGTAGTTGTGTGTCTGTATTGTGTGTTTTTATTGTGTATGTGTGTGTGTGCTTGTTTTTTTATTTTGTGTGTATGTGTGTGTTTGTGTGTCTTGTGTGTATGTAGGTGTGTGTGCGTGTGTTTGTGTTATTTTGTATGTTTATGTGTCTATGTGTAGTTGTGTGTGTGTGTAGTGTGTGTTGTATTTTTATTGTGTGTATGTGTATGCGAGTGTTTATTTTTTTTATTGTGTATATGTGTGTGTGTTTGTGTGTATGTAGGTGTGTGTGTGTTATTTTGTATGCGTATGTGTAGTTGTGTGTGTGTTTGTGTGTTTATTTTTTTTTACTGTGTATGTTTGGTGTATGTGTGTGTGAGTGTATGCTTGTGTGTGTATTTTGTATGTTTATGTGTGTGTGTATTGTTTGTGTGTTTGTATGTGTATGTGTATTTGTTTATGTGTGTATGCGTGTATATGTGTGTTTATTATGAATAATTCATTTCTATGTGTGAATGTTTGTCTTTTTTTGTTTACTAAGGATGAACAAAACAAAAGATAGAGGGATGGTTGCTATGTGGGGCACTACAGATGTCATGCTCTTTTGTGATAAGTGAGATTTTACTATTTGCACCCTCATGTTGGAGGATTTTACTATCTACACCCTAATGTTGGAGGATTTTACTATTTGCATCCCATGATATGTGCTTTTACTATTTGCACCCTCATGTTAGAGGATTTTACTATTTACACCCCCATGATGGAGGATTTTACTATTTGCATCTCACGATATGAGAATTTACTATTTGCACCTCCATGTTGGAGGATTTTACTATTTACACCCACATGTTGGAGGATTTTACTATTTACATCCCAAGATATGAGATTTTACTATTCGCACCCTCATATTGGAGAATTTTACTATTTACACCACATGTTGGGTGGTTACGGGGCTAGTGATGTTTACTTTGGTCAACCATATTTCCTCCATAAAATGAGGCGAGGGCTTTGACTATTCGCAGCTCGGATTACGGGGTACCTATCAGTTCTTATTATGGATATTGATCATATCGATGAGATCTATCCAACGATATTGATCTCTATGATCCGCTGTAGGTAAATCTTGTACGGACCAAAACATTCAATTAAATCAATGTATCTTTATATAAAACACTATATTTATATATGAGTGATAGTTCACGGCACCCTCCCGTGAACCGCGCGATAGTACCTCGACCATGACATTGCCTCAGCGTCGACGCACCCCTACTCGCAAAACCCCCACGTGTTGTGCTCTGCGTGTCTCTCGAATTTGTCGTGCGCACGGGGGTTTACGAGCGAGGGGTGCGCCATTGCGCCGAGGGAATGCCATGACCGAGGTATTATCGCGCGGGACACATGGGGCCCGTGCACTATCACTCTTATCTGATATGCAAATATTACTAACTCTTGAGACAATGTCGACATCCTGGAGGAGGCACACTTCTCTGTCTTTGGCGTTCTGGAGGAGAAAGTGGTCGTCGACGTGAGCAACACAGTGGTCATCAGCGTGAGCAACAACAACGACCATCAGCGCGAGAAGCAGAGGTGTCATTGCGACTCGAATGCCGGCGTGCAAAGCAGAGGGAGGCGTCCGTCGCGTGTGAGAAGCAGAGGGAGGCGGTTGTCGTTGAGGAGGTTTCAGCGTCGTGAGGAGGTTTTTGCGTTCGACGGGGAGATAAACTAGCGGGTACGAAGGCCGAGCGAGACAGAAAATCTAATGTTTTGTCACGTGGGCTGTGGGTGGCCGGATTAGGGTTACTGCACATAAAATGTCTCAGGATCCCAAAAAAACAAAAAAACGATTTAATGTGTTTTTAGGAGTTTGAGTGTGCACATAGCCAATATGGGCCTGCAGTTAACATTGTTCTCTCTCTCTATTCTTATAACTGCTATTAACTTGAAATTAAAAATCAGACCGTGGTGCTAGACTGCTGGTGCGCACCGACGTCCTCTGTTCGCCTGTAAACATGGCGCGAAAGCCTGTCTGTCTCATTCCCGACTCCAACTTTCGTCCGGTCTCCACCCGGTGGTTCCCTTTCTTCACTTCCCCAGCAAGCGCCGGTCATGGAGAAATCGCTCTGGGAGAGAGAATCCTTCTTCAAAGTGATGATCGGAGACTTCCAAACGAGATTGGTAAGCATCCGATGTCCGATCCTTCTGAACCCTATATTCATCGGAGCCGCTTCATTCTCAGTATTCTCTCCCTTATCTCATACTTTGATTACCTCTGCCAGAAGATTCCTCCATGTTTCCACAAGCAACTTAGTGGAGATATTCCGGTGAATTCGGTGCTCAGGAGCCGGGGAGGGCGTCGGTGGGCCGTGGAGTTAAGGAGGGAGGGCAATAGCTTGTTCTTTGGGGAAGGATGGGAGAGTTTCGTCTCGGATCTCTCCATTCAGTTGGGGGAGTTCTTGCTCTTTGTCTATGACGGCAGTCTAGGGTTTGATGTGAAGATATATGGGATCACTGGTTGCGAAAAGGAATATCGAACTGCTGATGCAACATTGAAGGGGGCGGAGGTGGAGAGGGAGATGAGAGTGCAAATGCCACCTAAAACTAGAACCAGCCTCACTGGGGGTCCAAGACGTGGGTGCATCTAGTGTTAATTGCTTCTTTTGCTGGCTTTTGCAGCTCATGGTAAAGATTTTGATCCCCATCTTTGGTCACTGTGTATCGAATCTGTAGGTGAAGTTCTAAATGGGCGTGTTATACTGGGAGGATTAAAGCTGTTTGGAAATGAGAAAGCTATAAAGTCTGCTCGATCTTTCAAATCTAACAGTCCTTTTTTCATAGCCACATACAGGTGTTCTCGTCAGGATTACATGGTAAGTTGTTTTTATGCTATATTAGTGCGATTAGTTCTCTTTAATAACACATGCTTCTTACTTTGAAGATTTATGTACTACACATATTTCGTTTAATTTAGGACTAAACTTTTTATGAGTAATTTTATACTGAAGTTTTTTAGGATTTTTTTAAAATTCTCTCAAACATCCAGGTTTACAGCCAACAACGCAGCTGTAACTGTAGGAATATAGTTATGTTATGGTATTAAAATGTTTTTTTTAGTTAAAATCATGTAGTCTTTTATTTCGAGTCTTATTAATCGAGTCTATGTTATGATTAGGATCCCCTTTCTTTTGCGTGTTTAATTAGCCTAATTGCTAGAGGGGTGATGCATGACGAATCTATAAGTGACGGATATGCGATGCCTTAACCCTATATGAATGCGAGCAATCACAACCAATGCATAATACATGTTTAAATAAAGAGGCAATTCAAAATTACGAGAGCCAAATATTACTAGCAATAAGAATTGTAAGAGGACAAATGTGATGAATTTCAAAATAAATGCATAATTCACCAAGTAAAGGGTTGTCGGCTTATGTACAAAAATTTGGTGGTTGTAGATGTGGTGCAAGTACTCTGGAGGAACAACGGTTGCTATGGGGGGGGGGGGGGCCCTGAAGGAGGCAGGCTCGTTGTTTTGGAGTTGGGGTGGCTAGCTGGGACTTTAGCGTATGAGGGAGTAAGGGGGAAGGTGGTCAAGGCTCCTAGAGACAGGAAGGGGTTCGACTAGGGCTTGGGGATAGGTCGTTTTAGGGCTGGATGGGGGTTTGGTAGAGGAACCAGTTGTCACAAGTGGCCAGTGAAAGGAAATCCGACGACAAGTGTGACGCCCCACAAACCACCACACTTTTACAGTAAACATCATTAGCAGTGTTTTGAGGGCCGCAAAGTATACTCATATTCACAATGAGTACAAAAATGCAAAAAAAAATTATTTCATTAAAAAACATATTTATAGTCTCATATACAACAACATAAGAGTGTTACTATAGATGAATATATATATATTTATTATATAAGTGAATATAGCATTCTCCATGCTCTTACCATGCTTTCATTTTCCACCGTTGGATCTTTCACATGTTTTATCCGAAACATCTTTGATATAAAAAAATAAATTTCCCGGGAGAGAGAGTGTGAGAGAGAGAAAGAGATGAGAGAGGGAAAAAGAGATCTTTTTAAGTATATACGTATTTTTTAAAAATAAATAAATATTGTAATATTGATGTATATTTTTATGGTCATTTCGAGTACTCATATGTATATGTTGTGGGCGCAGCCCGCATAAGCATCAGGCACGGGCGAAGCCCGCCTGGATGCGGCCGAAGGCCGCCCGACAGCATCGCGTCGGGGGTGGGCGAAGCCCGCCGTCGCCGATGGGTACTGTCGTGCTTAGCCGTAGGGGCGGAGCCCCGTGTTGGGCACTCGTATATAGATATCTTAACTACTATAAAGAAAATATAAACTCATGACTTCAAAATTAGAATAGCCGTCTAATCACGTGTTCATAATTCTGCTGCCGTCCGATCGAGCTCAATCAAACCACACACTCTCTCTACATTTTACTAGGTCTCCTAAATCTACTACTAGAGTGTCTTAAACCTATGCAAAATAACATTTTTGCCCATTTATAGGACATAAAATATTTCAAACTCGCGTTAGCTGACACTCCTCCACTACCAGCCTGAAATCAGCCCAAAATCGAGCCCAAAACAAGTCCGCTACAAGTCCGATAACAACAGCACTTCAACAAATAATCATCAGAGATGCTTTATTTATTTAAAACTGCAAACAAAATAGGCGGTGTGAGACTATTTCTATGATTTGCGAAGCACATTTTTTACGATTTCGAGCTCGATTTCTATTTTATTTGAAAAAGTGATTAACATGAAAGTTGTAGATCTCATCAAGACGAATAATTTTCTTGTTGATCACTTTTTGATTTGAAGCTGTTTAGTCTCCCGATTCGGCGTGACCTTTTTCGAGGCCTAAATCGGAGCCCTAAACGACTTCAAATCAAAGAGTGACCAACATGAAAGTTATTCTTCTCGATGAGATCTACAACTTTCATGTTCATCATTTTTTCAAATAAGATACAAATCAGGCTCAAAATCATAAAAAATGACTCACGTTATAAAAGCCTGGATGCGGCCGAAGGCCGCCTGACAGCAACGCGCCACGTGCGGGCGAAGCCCGCCTACGCGGGCCGGGTACTGTCACGCGGGGCACAGGGGTCCCCCCGTGCACTGTCACTCGTATATATATACACACACACACACGAGCAGCTCCGCACGGGCTTCGCCCGTGCTCACTGACTCTTAGCGGGCTGCGCCCACATTCGAGCGGGTTGTGCTTTCATACGACAGTACCCGACCGACGGCGGTGGGCTTCCCCCACAACTTATACATGTGAGTACTCAAAATGACCGTAAAAAATATACATCAATATTTTATAATTATTTTTTCAAAAACATTTATATTTTAACAAAAAATCATTTTAAAGTAAGCCATTATATTTCTAAATTAGTTTTTGGAGGCATAATGATTACCTACCATTGTAGGTGTAGAAAGTCTACTAAAAAGTTTTTGGATTTTATGAATTTCCATCGTTATTTTTATTATAGGGATATTATATAATTACACAAATAGTCGTTATATTTTATGAATTTCCATTTTTTTCATAATGTAAAGTCATTGGAGTAAAAAAATGAGGCTATGTTTGACACTTTTGAATGTTGCACCAAAGACAACTTCTTGTATATAGTAGTTAAAGATATAACTCCATGATAACATAACATAACCACAATAATATAATAATCTAAGCTAATCGGTCCTCTTGCATGCGGGACACTGTGGGTCCCGACACCACTTTCCGTGCTCATCTACCATCTCGATATCCCCACAATTAACTTCGTTCATAGCTGGTACTGCTCCTCTCTTCTCTTCTTTTTCTCTTCCTCGGACAATTTCTTACTCGTGTCCTTACACTTAGACCCAAAAATTAGAATATAAAGCGTTATAAAAATAACTAAGCGAGAATTTTACCTCTTTAACTGATATACATGCAAACACAAGGATCTGTAATAATATGCATATAAGATATTATCATAAGCAATAAGTAGTAAACATTATAACTGTTAGAGAAGAGATGTAAAAAGCCCATTTAGGGGCCCATTTATTCTTTCCTCTTTAGTCCCACATTGTGTATAGGAATATTTCTCTCTTCCTCTCTCCTATATATATGTACTCATCCTTTGTATTTATAGTGTGTGGAAAATATATTCAAGATTTGGTTGTTTACTACATGGTATCAGAGCTAAACGGTCCCTTCTTTTCCTGACCGCAGTCCTCCCGCAATTCCGAGCGGTCTCTCTCTTGTCCCCTTTCAGACCGCAGCCCTGCGGTCTCCTTTGTTTCAGACCGCAGTCCGGTGTCCCCCCCCGCCCCCTCATCTTCAAGTTCTCTCCCGCCTCTGCTGCTGCTTTTATAGTTTCTCTCAACCAGTCCAGTGGGTCCCTCCACCGCTCTGTTCACCTCAGTCCGCAGCACCTTCGCAGCGACCTCGCAGCGACCTCGCAGCGACCTCGCAGCGATCTCTCCCTCCACCTCAGTCAGCAGCGACCTCGCAGCGCTCTCTCCCGCAGCGATCACTCCCGTAGCAACCAAGCCCGCAGCGCTCTCGCAGTCGACCTCCCTGTTCGCAGTCGACCTCCAAGATCGCCCGTCTCCTTCTCGCAGCTCGCCAGCCCGCCTCCTGCGGTCTATCCATCCAGCAAGCTCCCTCTGCCGGTCTCGCGAGCTCTCCGACGACCTTCCCTAAGTCGCAACCCTAAGTCGCAACTCGCCCGACCCCTACCTTCCGGCCTCTTGATTCCTGCGGCTTCTCTTCCAGCTCGCTGCCGGCTTCTCTCCCTGCCGAGCTCCCTGCCGAGCTCGCCCGACCGCTTCCTGCCGGTCTCCTCAGCAGCCCGCCCGACAATCCCTAATCAACAGCTCGCCCGGCCTCTATCTGCCGGCCTCACAGAGATCACCGCTCCAGCCCAAAACTCCAGACCGCCGCTCCAGACCGCTGCTCTTGCGATCTCCCCAGATCGCCACCCCTCTGCTCTGCTGGTTACTTCCCGGTGCTTGTTTCTCCATGGCTCTGTCTCCTTCCCGGTCCCCAGGCTCGACTGTGTCTATTTCTGGTGGTGGCCTCTCCTGCCTCCTTCATAGCTCTCCGTGGATTCTGGATTCCGGGGCCAGCCACCACATTACTTCGCAAGCACCTTCACAATACTTGGCCTCCGAACATCCTTCGTTCATTACTGTGGCAAATGGTGCTTCTACTCCTGTTGCTGGCTCTGCCGATCTCACTCTGTCACCCTCACTTACTCTTCGTTCGGTTCTTCATGTTCCGGGCTCCTCCTTCAATCTCTTATCTATTAGCCGTCTCACCCAATATTTGGATTGTTGTGTCTCATTCACCTCTACTTCATATATTGTGCAGGATCGACAGATGCGGCGCATCATCTGCAAAGGGCATCTCTCGCACGGACTCTATCTCCTCGATACCTCTCCCATCGTTCTTCTCTCCTCTATCAGCACTATTGAGTGGCATCGCTGTCTTGGTCACGCTCCTCTACAAATACTCCGCAAAGCTCTTCCCGACGTCTCTCTCCATGAGTTTACCTGTGAATCGTGTATCTATGCCAAACATCATCGTTCTACGTTCACCCCCCATCCCACTCGAAGTGCCGCTCCTCTTGATTTGGTTCACTCTGATATTTGGGGTCCCTACAAAATCGCCAGTGTTTTTGGCTATCGTTACTTTGTTACCTTCGTTGATGACTACTCCCGGGTGACATGGTTGTACCTCCTTCGTGACCGCTCTGAGTTGCCTGGTGTTCTTCGGAACTTCATCATCGAAACTCGCACCCAATTTTCTACTACTCTTAAAACTCTCCGTACCGACAATGCCCGCGAATATACTGGTCATACAGTCACTCACCTCTGTGCTGAGTTTGGGATAATTCATCAAACCTCTTGTCCATATACCCCCCAACAGAATGGCGTTGCTGAACGCAAGAATCGTCACCTGCTTGAGGTCACCCGCTCTCTCATGCTCCAAATGAACGTCCCCAAACAATATTGGAATTTCGCGGTCTCTACCGCCTGCACCCTCATCAACCGCATGCCTTTTTCTCGTCTCAACTTTGCATCCCCCTTCAGTCTCCTTTTTCCTTCTACGACTCCGTTCTCCATCGCTCCTCGCGTGTTTGGCTGCGTATGCTACGCTCATCGCCTTGGTCCGTTCTCTGACAAACTTGCTCCACGTGCCACCAAATATATGTTTGTTGGTTACTCCCGGACTCAGAAGGGCTATCTCTGCTTCTCTCCCCTGGATCGCAAGCTTCTTACGACAGCTGATGTTACCTTCCTTGAAGATCAACCCTATTTTTCCCAACCAGCGGACTGTCCTCTTCCGCTGCCTCCTCTTCCGCGGCCTGTTATTCCGGTTACTTCACCCCTTCCTCTGCTCTCTCCAACGCCCGTTTCCTCCCCGCCCGTCTCCTCCATACCAGTCTCTCCCATCCCTCTTCTACCTCCCTCCCAGAAACCACTTATCACTCGTGTGTACACTCGTCGTCCTCTGTCCTCCACTGCCCTACGGGAGGTGCCCTCCTCTGATGATGACTCGTGGCCTGCTGATCCGACTTCTTCCTCTACTGCACATCCAATGGCACACTCTGTCTCTCTTCACCGCCTCTCTCCAGATCTTCGCCAATTTGCTACTTCTCTTACCTCCATTTCTATTCCTAACTCTGTGCAGGAGGCGCTTCAGCACCCAGGGTGGCGGGCGGCTATGGAAGAGGAGATGAATGCCCTCTGGGCTAATCAGACTTGGGAACTGGTCCCGCTTCCTCCTGGTCAACATTGTGTTAGTTGCAAATGGGTCTTCACAGTCAAGCAAAATGCCGACGGGACGGTCGATCGCCTCAAGGCTCGTCTCGTGGCCCGGGGCTTCACTCAACAACAAGGGTTGGATTATGAGGAAACCTTCTCTCCAGTAGCCAAACTAAACACTGTTCGTGTTGTTATCTCCGTCGCTGTGCACCGGCGCTGGCCTCTTATTCAGCTGGATATTAAGAATGCATTTCTCAACGGTGATCTGAAGGAACTTGTCTATATGATCCAACCTCCCGGGTTTGAGACCACGGGGGAGTCTCGTACAGTTCGTGTCTGCCGCCTTCTCAGGGCTCTTTATGGTCTCAAACAATCTCCGCGAGCTTGGTTTGATAAGTTCTGCAAGGTTCTCTTGGCTCTCGGCTTTACTCGGAGCTCTGCCGACTTCTCTCTATTCACCAAACATGGCCCAACTGGCACTGTGATCCTTCTTGTGTACGTTGATGATATCCTAATCACCGGCGATGATCTCTCTGGGATACAACAACTCAAGAAACATCTGGGCTCGGCTTTCCAGACCAAGGACCTTGGCAATCTTAGATACTTCCTTGGGATTGAAGTTGCTCGACGACTCGATGGGTTGGTTATGTCCCAACGGAAATACTGCATCGACTTACTTCATGAAGCAGGATACTCCGGGTGCAAACCTGCGGATACTCCTATGGATGCTAATCAAAAGTTATGTGCTGCTGGTTCTGATTCTGATCAACTACTTGAGAATCCAGAATACTACCGACGATTGGTTGAGAAGCTGATCTACCTAACGGTTACTAGACCTGATATCTCGTTTGCTGTTGGTGTTGTAAGTCGCTTCATGCATGCTCCGCGCACTTCTCACCTTCAAGCTGTTGAGCGTATTCTCCGATATCTAAAGACCGCTCCGGGACAAGGCCTTGTCTACAAACCATCCAACTCACCATCTCTTCTTGCCTACTCGGACGCTGACTATGCCGGGTCTCCTGATGATAGGCGTTCCACAACTGGCTTTTGCACTTACTTTGGTGGACACCTCATAACCTGGCGGAGCAAGAAACAGTTTGTGGTTGCTCGCTCCTCGGCTGAGTCAGAATACAGGGCTATGACTGCTGTTGTGTCAGAATTAACCTGGCTTGAGAGTCTTCTAGGTGACTTGGGTGTCAGACTTTCTTCTCCGACAACTCTTCGGTGTGACAGTCAGGCTGCAACCCATATCGCCAATAATCCTGTTTTTCATGAGCGAACAAAGCATATTGAGGTTGACTGTCATTTCATCAGGGAAAAGGTGCAATCAAAGAAGATAGAGTTGGAGCATGTTCCTGCTGCTAGACAAACTGCTGACATCCTGACAAAAACACTTCCTCGGCCACTGTATCTCCAGTTCTTATCCAAGCTGGGTGCCTACGATTTGTATGCTCCAGCTTGCGGGGGAGTGTTAGAGAAGAGATGTAAAAAGCCCATTTAGGGGCCCATTTATTCTTTCCTCTTTAGTCCCACATTGTGTATAGGAATATTTCTCTCTTCCTCTCTCCTATATATATGTACTCATCCTTTGTATTATAGTGTGTGGAAAATATATTCAAGATTTGGTTGTTTACTACAATAACCAATGTCAATATGAAATTCTATAAGCTGAGTCGTAAGTAAAGGTGGCAGTATAAAATCCTGAGCAATATTAACAATGTAAAGCAGTATGAATAAAGATCTGTAAGTTCTTAGATTAAATTTCTTATAGTTCCTTATTTATTTTATCATTTTTGGTCTAGAGGTATTGCTAAGGTAGACGTATTTGTATCAATCATCAATATTTGGGCCCGACCCTTCGGGGTCCTCATCATCTATCACCACACGCTTCAGGCCTTTTGGCCCCCATGAATTGGTCGACAAGTCTAATCTAGTGCGCACCCACACAATTAAGGTTTTCAAGTCCAATTGAATTAGACCTACTATTTGTTCCAGCACGCACCCACATGCTTCAGACCTTTTGCCCCCTTGGAGTCTAATTCAGTGCGCACCCACACTCTTAAGGTCCGTCGGCCCAACTGAATTGGAAACGATGCATTCATTTTTGTTTTCTTTCCATATTTATTTACGTGATTGGTTTTAGATTATTACGTGTCAGTGATTTTAAAACAACGAACTTATTCAAGTTAAATAAAATGATGTGTATGCACATGCAAGAAATATTATTAGTATGAAATTAAGTAGCTGACATGCAATAACTAAAAACATTCGAAAACAAAGCATAAATTAAAGAGGTAAAAACTCACCGACATCTTTTCTTTTCCCTTGCCAATCTTAGGATTTGTCATGGGTCTTATTATGATATTATTTATTATTATTATTTCTTGATATGCATTTATTTTGTCTTAAAGTCGCGTCCTTATATGACGTTGTTATTTATGTCGTGTCTTTATGTGACGTCCTGCTTAGTCGCATGTTCAAGTCTGTCATTTATTTCTATTAAAAGTTTGTTGTAAGTCCTATTTAAAGGACACTACGGGTCTTGTATGGGTAAGCAATGAAATAGTTTATTTCCCGTCTTTAAATGAGATCTTGGAAGCTCTCTCTCTCTCGAGCACGCCCCTCTTAGGCAGTCGCGGTCAAGACTTCGTAGTATCTGCACCTTCGTCAACCTCCGAGTAGGCCCATAACAACTTGATATCATATACACTTTTCCTTCTATTGCTCCCCTTCTTCCACTGCGAATAACGACCCTGTCCAAGTCTCAGTTGCAACATTCTTCTGTCGGCCAAGCCCTCCTCTTCGACTCCAGACCACTTCTGCCTCATTGACGCCTCCAATCAGCCAAGCCGCAACTCCTTCCAAAGCAAGCATCAGTATCATACCCCGCATAACAAACACGATTAAAATTTTGTTTGAAGAATATATTAGTTTATTCAATTTAACTAATTTATCAGCTACAATTATATTTGTCTTTCATTATTACTATTAAATAGTAGTTGTATATTTTCTATATTTTTAAAACAAAATATTTTAGAAAAATATGTGAGTAAAATTGAAAATACATTATATGACTGTATAAAAATTGAAAGTACACAGCAAAAACCGACTCCAAATCGCACCAATGTCAAACCACACATCACGGTTTTGGTGCGGTGCGATTTTGTTCAGTCCAAAACCGACCCTCTTTGTTGCGATTGCGGTTTGGGTTCAAACCGCACCAATTTCACCAATAATAGTAAGTATAGATATTATAGATATATTATAAAAAAATAATAATATAATAATAATAATAAACGGGTTGCGGTTCGGTTCTGCTTCGGTCCGGTTCGGATCGGTTCTAAAAATCTTGAAACCGCTTGAGACTTGTATATTGCGGTTCCGGTTCCGGTCCGGATAATAAAACGAAAGAACCATACCCGGACCAATGTTGTTCACGGTTCCAAAATTCAAACCGGAACCCAAATAATTCGCGAACGGCTCAGTCTGGTTCTTTGCGGTTTCGGTTCGGTTTACGGTTTTCGGTTTTAAGTGACACCTTTTGCTCTAGATCTACAACATACTCCTGGATCAATCGATCTCCCCGTGTTACTGTTTCTATCTCTCTCGATCTGAAACACCGTCATGTTGTTGTCGACTCCTGCATATATTCTCTGTAACTTCCCCCAAACATCACTCACGATCTCTATGCCATCCACCTTGACAGCGATAGACGTGGCCATCGAGTTTAGGAGCTATGTGTAGTCTTCCACTCATTGTACCCAACCGAGTCCTTCTCTGGCTCCCCCTTCTCACCAGTCAGATAGCCCTCTAGGTTCCTCTCAGGGAGATCCCTCTTTACCCGAAGCGACCAGCTCAAGTACGTAGCTGAACCATCAAGTTTCAGCTCCACAGGAGGAAGATCCAGCTTCACCTGTGACTGGGCTGATCCCTCGCCTTTGGACATCCGCAAGAACTCAAAGAACACCTTTAGGTTCGCCCCCTCCATCTTGCCAACCAATTTCTCCATGATTAGTTCACCAAACCTACCAGCTAGCTAGAGAAGGATCTCGTCAATCGAAGAGCTTGCTGCTCATTAAGCTTACTGAAGCTTGCCCGAACTGCACAGGTATTCGTCCAGCTTGCCCGGACTTCCTGCTTGAGGTTCTAGACAACATCACCTGCTGTCCGCACCTCCTTCTTTGAGGTCACGCATCCTCCACCTCCTCACTGTTCCGAACAACTTCAATAACTTGTGTTCGCACAAGCTCAAACCGCGAGAGCTCCAAAGGGTGCACAACACTTCAATATCGAAGCTATCCGAAAGAAGGCAGTCAAAGAAACTATCTGCTCAAGCGCTCTTCTTCTTGACTTCTTCCAGAGCTCCAAGGAGTGCGCAACACCCTAGATCGAAGCTATCCGAAAGAAGAAGGCAGCCAAAAAACTATCCGCCGAAGCGCTCTTCCTTTAGCGCCAAGGAGTGCCCAACACCTCAGATCGAAGCAATCCGCTCAAGCGCGCCGTCCGCAACCCTTCCGCAACCTTGAGCATGTCGACCACAACTCGCCGAGTTTGCGGGACTCACTCGAGCTTGCCACGCCGAACACCCGCTCATGCTAGATGCAGTGTTGCTGAACTCGTGCGACACATAAGAGCTCGCCAAATTCTAGCTCGCAGAGTTCTCCTTCAGTAAAATCGTGCAGACTAGATCGACCCGAGCAGGAGTCAAACCTTGCTCTGATACCACGAAGAAATAAACAATACCTCTATTTATTTCAATACTACTTATTACAATGCTCATTACATGTCTCATATATATATAGACACAAGAGGGAGACCAAATACATGATTAGCGATGTGAGGCTAAATACAAAGGAAAAGGGCGCTAAATGCTCACCAATTCGTGCTAAACTCACACAAAATACCAACAGTTATGGGTCTTATTATGATATTATTATTTATTATTATTACTATTATTATTATTTCTTGATATGCATTTATTATGTCTTAAAGTCGCGTCCTTATATGATATCGTTATTTATGTCGTGTCTTTATGTGGTGTCTTGTTTAGTCGCATGTCCAAGTCTGTCATTTATTTGCATTAAAAAGTTTGTTGTAAGTCCTATTTAAAGGACACTATGGGTCTTGTATGGGTAAACAATGAAATAATCTATTTCCCGTCTTTGAATGAGATCTTGGAAGCTCTCTCTCGAGCACGCCCCGCTAAGGCATCCGCGGTCAAGGCTCCGTAGTATCTCCACCACCATCATCTTCACCTCTGACAATCTCCGAGTAGGCCCATAACAGGATCATCGTCGTGCCTATCCTTCGACGACATCCTCTGCAGTATCTGTAATTAGGTCTCTATTAATATGAGTTGCGTCTTAAATAACTTAAGACATTAGACGATTACAACATTTTAAGGGGTTGTCTAAGGAGAGAAAACTTAGGTTATTTCATATCTAGCATTAAATCTATTCCAACTTTACTGCCATATAATTTCAGCCATATTATATACCATTATACCATATAATTTCATTCCATCCATTCATCAAACCCTTCAAATTATTTAAAAGCCCCAATCCTGACATTATTAATACATAAGCCGCAAGCCACATAATATAAGCCACCCAAATCAAATTTTCACCATAATAAGAAAAGCCTTAACCATAAGGAATAACTGAAAGCTGTGTAAAAGTCTCAAAGCCATGAATGCTACCCTTTTTTTATCATAATCCAACCATTTACCATAATCTGACATCAGTATACAGAACCCCCAATTTTGCATTCCAGAAATCACAGAAAACTACCCACAATCACAGAGTCCAGCAATCACAAAAAGAAGAAGTATAAAGCAGAGGAAGAAGGAGAGAAAGCTTACAGTGAAGGTAGAAGAGAAAATCTAAGCCCAATTCGTTTCCAAAGCCGCACAAAATCGGCTCTACAACACCCGTCACCCAATCGATGTCGGCAGTAGGGCAGAGTTCATAAACGAGGGAGGGAAGAGCCGACGCTAGAGATATCTCGCTGAGAGAGGAAGAGAGTGAGCTGCGTCGGTAGAGAGCCAGCCGAGAGCGCGCGAGAGAGAGAGTGAGGAAGACGACGTGCAACATGGGTAAAAAGGGTGCAGAAGCCTCTCAAAGCCGCTCAACACAACGGGAGGAAGTAAAAAAATATCCAGGACCATTTCATAACTTGTTATGAACCTACTTGAAGATCTAGGGAAGAAGGCTACTAGAGGAAGAAGAAGAAGGCTAGGGTTAGGGAAAGAAAGAAGAATACCTGAATATTAGATTGCATGCCTCCAAAAGAGGTGGGATTGGGTATTTAAGTGAACCCCAATCCCCCTAGGGCCGGCCGGCCCCCATTGGGGCCGAACCGGTGCGGTTCAGCCCCCCCTTTCTTATTTATCAGTTGCGGGCTGAACCGGATGGTTCAACCCGGTCTTCTTCCGGCGCTTCTTTGGATCTCCTGACGTATTTGTATCCTCGGAACCGAAGATCATCCGGGGGCATAACATTCCCCTCCCCATCAAGAGGCAGCTTGTCCTCAAGCTGAAAGTCGGGAAAGAGCTCCCGAAACTCCAGGAAGTCCACCCACGTGTTGTGAGCCTCTGACAGATCCTTCCACTTAACCAGAACCTCTGAACGGTATTCCGTGCCGCGTTTCTTCCATCTGGACAGCAAGATAACCTCGGGGCTGGGACGAAGCTCGCCGGTCGTAGTGGCGGCAGGGAGAAAAGGAGTGACTGAAACTGCCGCTCCCAACTTCTTTTTCAGCAAGGATACATGAAAGGTCGGGTGAATGCGAGACTCCCCAGGAAGAGCAAGGGTATAAGCGACAGGTCCCACCCGGTGAGTGATCCGAAACGGCCCATAGTATCGGGGGGGCTAACTTCTGATTGGCCCGGCGAGCAACGGACAGCTGTCGGTACGGTTGGAGACGGAGGAAAACCTCATCCCCCACCTGAAACTCCCGCTCGGTCCTGTGCTTGTCGGCCTGCACTTTCATTCTCTCTTGGGTTGTATGGAGATTCTCCCGAAGGAGAGCCAAGGTCTGATCCCGATCCCGTAATGCCCGATCCACTGCAGGAAGAGCTGTGCTACCCGGCTCGTAGGAACACAGAGATGGGGGTGGCCTCCTGTAGATAATCTCAAAAGGGGTGAGCTTACTGGCCGTGTGGTACGAGGTGTTGTAGTTATACTCCGCCCAGTGGAGCCAACGTGTCCAAGAGCGTGGCTCATCCATAACAAAGCATCGAAGGTATGTTTCCACCCCTCTATTCAGGACCTCCGTCTGGCCATCGGTCTGCGGATGGTGTGCGGTGCTCATACGTAATCGGGTGCCTTGCAGTCGGAAAAGTTCCTGCCAGAAGTTGCTGATGAAAACCGGATCTCGGTCGGAGATGTTCGAACGAGGGAGGCCGTGTAAGCGAACCACCTCACGGGCAAAGAGCTCGGCAACTGTCTCCGCAGAATAGGGATGGCTGAGAGCTAGAAAATGACCATACTTGGACAGCTTGTCAACAACAACCAAGATCACCGACTTGCCTTGTGACCGGGGCAAGCCGTCAATGAAATCCATTGAAACCGTCTCCCAAACCTGCTGGGGGACCTCTAAGGGAGTGAGCAGCCCCACTGGCGACGTCGTCTCATACTTCTGACGCTGACAGATCTCGCACTGTCGCACGAAGCGCTGAACGTCCTTGCGCAATCCCTTCCAGAAGACATTGGCCCTGAGCCGCTGAAGAGTACGCAACACGTCGACATGTCCTCCGGACGGAGACGAGTGGAACTCGTGTAACATGACGTCCTTCCAGGAGGACGATGCTGGAATGACCACCCTCCCGTGGTAGTACAAATGTCCCCCAAGCAGCTGGTAACCCAGCGGGGTAGGTTGGCCGTGCGTCAAGGCCTCGACACTGTGCTGGAGCTCCGGGTCCGAGTTGACGTCCTTCTGAATATCATCAAGAGACTCTATCAGCGGTCCGGAAATGTGGAGGATGGTGCTCTCCGGAAGTCGGGACAGGGCATCTGCCACTAAATTCTTCTTGCCCTGCTTGTAAACAATCTCATAATCGTACCCCAATAGCTTGGTCAACCATTTCTGTTGGAGAGGGGATGCCAGCCGCTGATCCAGGAAATGTTTCAGACTCTGGTGGTCGGTGCGAACCTTGAAGTGATGGCCCAGGAGATACGGTCGCCATAGCGTCACAGCATGTAATATTGCCAACATCTCTTTCTCATAAGTGGAGAGGCCCAAAGTCCGAGGAGCCAAAGCCTCGCTGAAGTAAGCCAACGGCCGCCCCTCCTGCATCAACACCGCCCCAATGCCGATTCCCGAGGCATCTGCCTCCAGCACGAACTCCTTGCTGAAATCCGGTAGGGCAAGCACCGGTGTGGTCGTCATTGCTTCCTTGAGAGCGGAGAAGGCCTGCTCTGCTTCCTCATGCCAAGTAAAAGATTCCTTGTGGAGGAGCTGGGTAAGCGGCCGCGCCAACTTGCCATAGTCCTTCACGAATCTGCGGTAGTACCCCGTAAGACCCAGGAAGCCACGCAACGCCCGCACCGTAGTCGGTCGTGGCCACGAAATCATGCTCTCGATCTTCTTCGGATCCGCCCGAACCCCGTGAGCCGACACCAGATGGCCCAAGTACTCCACCTCGGGCTGCCCAAAAGAACACTTCGACAGCTTGGCGTAGAACTGCTGCTGGCGAAGGATGGCGAGGACCTGTGCCACGTGCTCGAGATGCTCTGCCCAACTGCGGCTGTATATCAAGATGTCGTCGAAGAAGATGAGGACCGATTGCCGCAGGAGCGGCTGAAATGTCTCGTTCATCACTGCCTGAAAGGTCGAGGGGGCATTGGAGAGCCCAAAGGGCATCACCAAAAACTCGTAGTGCCCATCATGTGTGCGAAACGCCGTCTTGTGGATGTCTTCCGTCTTTATCCGTATCTGGTGATAGCCGAACCGCAGGTCCAGCTTCGTGAATAAGCTCGCCCCGTGGAGCTCGTCCAACAGCTCCTCGATCATCAGAATCAGAAATTTGTCCTTGATTGTCGAGTCATTCAGGTTGCGGTAATCCACACAGAATCGCCACGACCCGTCTTTCTTCTTCACCAAGATAATAGGTGAGGAGAATGCACTGGTACTAGGCCGGATGATGCCCGTCGCCAGCATCTCCCTCACGCTCCTCTCAATCTCTGCCTTCTTAGTGTACGGGTAACGGTAGGGCCTGACGTTGGGGGCCGCAGCCCCCTCTTTCAACTGAATGGCATGATCCCTGAACCTAGGAGGGGGGAGGCCCCGGGGCTCCTGGAAGACGTCATCGTACTGGGACAGAAGGCCCTGTATCTCCTGTGGAATGCCTGGAGGATCTTGGGCCAATGCCGCTACGCCCACTACCATGGCCATAGGTGAGCCCTGCTCCTCCAGCCGCTGCAAGCTCCGCAACGAAATCTCCTTCAAGGGAGAAGAGCGGACACCCTGTAGACAGTAGTCTCTCCCCTGCTGGGTGAACTCCATAGTCAGTCGCCCCCAGTCGGTGGTCACTCGCTGTAACTGCCGCAACCACTGGACCCCCAACACCATGTCAGATCCTCTGATCGGAAGCAAGTACAAATCTGTGTGGCCCACATAGCCCTGCACCCTGATCTCCACCCCTTTCATGACTCCTTCGCACTTCAACCTGCTCCCATCCGCTACCATGACCTGAAATGCTACCTCCCTGTCGATCGTCTGGCCCACCTTCAGCGCCACGGCCGGGTTGATAAAGTTGTGGGTGCTCCCACTATCAACAAGTATAGTCACCCGCTCTTGGACCACTCGTCCCGTGAAACGGAGTGTCACCGGGGCCGTACACCCCTCCATAGCCTGCAAGGAGACCCCAAACTCAGTCAGATCCAGCCCCTCCGTATCGAGGTCCTCCAAGGGAATCTCCTCCTCGTCCTCCTCCCTCAGCATAAACACCTGGATCTTCTGGCAAGTGTGACCCCGGGTGTATTTCTCATCACAATTAAAACATAACCCTTTTTCCCTCCGTGCCTGCATCTCTGGCCAGGTCAGCTTCGTCACTGTCGGCCGTATGGTGGGGGGTGGGTCCCTCCGTCCCGCCGTCGGAGCCGCGGGTGGCTTGGTCGTCGTCTTACTCCGCTGCCTGTTGAACCGCTCCTCCTGTATCCGAGCGATGCTAATGGCGTGGCTCAGACTTCGTGGTAAGTACGCATGGACCTCGTCACGTAAGTGGTCCTTCAACCCGGAGATGAAACAACTCATCATGGTCTGCTCGCCCCACGACACCCGGTTCGCCAACCGTTCAAACTCAGTCCGATACTCCGTGACGGTGCCCTTCTGACGGAGTTTTTGAAGATTGGCCTCCACGTCCTCGTACTCCAGTGGTCCGAATCTAGCCGAGAAAGCCTCTATGAACTCGGCCCAAGGAGCATAGGTGCGTCCCCGCAAAAACCATTTCGTCCACTGGTACGCGTCCTCCTCCAGATGGAAGGCCGCCAACTGTACCCACTGAGCCTCAGGAACCTCCTGATATCTGAAAAATAGCTCGTCCTTTTGGATCCACTCGAGTGCGTCGCCTCCCCGAAACTTCGGGAAGTTCATCCGGGTCAGCTTGGGTTGCATGTAAGGTCGCTGAAATGCCCCTCCCAAGCCGCCTCCCTCTTGGCCCAGCGGCCCGGGTTGCTCCTGATCTCCTTGAAGCCCTCCATGATTCCACCCCGGAGGCCTCCCTGGCCCCATATTGGCCATTCCATATCCCCCGTTAGGTGCGTTCGCTGGTTGGGGAGGACAAAATCCCGTTGCGCCCCCGAGAGGGACCGCATTTGCCCCTGTTGGGCGAAACACCCCAAATCCTTGGTGTTGCGGCCTCCACGGTTGTCCTGATTGCTGCCCGGGTCCAAACGAGGCACCCCCGCCCTGTCCGGAACCTCCTCCATGCCGCAGTAGGCCACCGGGACCCTGCGGGGGTTGTTCGAACCCCCAGGGAGCAGCCGCTCCTCCGCCGACCCCCCAGGGGCCGTGTGCGGCTTCCGCCGCTCTGCTGGAGCCCTTCCGGGGTGTCTCCAGCGTGTGCCGGCCTCCCGGTTGGCTGCCGATCAGCCCCCAGCCGTCCGGGGGTCCGCCTGGCAGTCCGCCCGCCCGATACGGGATTCCGGCCCCGCGTGCTGCCTCCTGGGCGTCTCCCGCTCCCGATCCGGATCCGGAGGCTCTAGCCGGCAGCCCCGCGCCATTCCCCGCTCCAGTGCTCCCTCCTCGAGGAGTGTTTGCTGTCTCGGCGTCGGAGCCGTCGCCGTTCACCGTCTTTCCTTTCAGATTTTGCAAGAGGAGGGATTTCAACTCCTCCATCCTCGCCTCGATGCGTTCCTCCAGATTTTGTTGCGAGTTCTTCACGCTTGCCTCGATTGCCGCTACGTAATCCGTCAAGGTGACATAGTTCTCCTCGATGGCGGCCAAGCTCGCCGTTTCCGCCTCCGTACGTGCCACCATGGTCGCAGGAAGGAGGCTTTGATACCAAATGTTATGAACCTACTTGAAGATCTAGGGAAGAAGGCTACTAGAGGAAGAAGAAGAAGGCTAGAGTTAGAGAAAGAAAGAAGAATACCTGAATATTAGATTGCATGCCTCCAAAAGAGGGGGGATTGGGTATTTAAATGAACCCCAATCCCCCTAGGGCCGGCCGGCCCCCATTGGGGCTGAACCGGTGCGGTTCAGCCCCCCCCTTTCTTATTTATCAGTTGCGGGCTGAACCGGATGGTTCAGCCCGGTCTTCTTCCGGCGCTTCTTTGGATCTCCTGGCGTATTTGTATCCTCGGAACCGAAGATCATCCGGGGGCATAACATAACTCCAGTCTTATTATAAGCCAGCCTTTAATAATTCAACCTTTACTAATCCAACCTTATGAGAAATCCTCCATCACATATTAATAATTCTAGCCACATCAGCATTCCAGTACCGTCGAAATTAAATCACTGTACATCCTGCCTTAATACTTTAATCAAGATTGCTTATATATATAAAGATTAGAATAAATAAATATTAAAGTAAATCAGTCGTAAAAATGTTCGGCGTAAAATCTCGTAAAAGTTTTGAAAATGTCGTGATGACATGATGACACTGACTTTATTTTACTCATCACAGGGGAATTTAATTAAATTTATTAAGTCATATTTTGGGTGTTACAACAGGAGATGGTGGCAGGGTCAGGGAAGGAAAGGAGATGGATGTTAGCATCGCGGAGGCAGTGGAGGTGGTGAAAGGCCTGAGAGATTGTGCGACAGCGGGCTTGGACAGGGCTCTGAGAGGCTGAGGTGGAGGTCGCAGGAGGTTGGGATGACGTCATTGACGGTTGGGAGGAGCTCTGTCCAAGGAGACGGCGACTGGAAGCTCGGAAGGGACGGGATGGGCAGCTGGAAGCTCATAGTGGAGGGGTGTAGGCGGCTGGAAGCTTGACGGCTGGAGGAGGGGCGTATGCGGATGGAAGCTTGGAGTAGATGGGTGTAGGCGTAATGGCGGGGTCCAGTGGAGTCGGCACCTCAGGAGGCGCAAGTCACCGACCTCAGCACCAACGGGGTCCTTGGCTTTGCACCGGGGAGCAAAGACGTCCGAGCAATATGTTCTTAACTTAAATGAGGCATATAAATAAGGGGGGATTCAAAATATACATAAAGATATGAAAAAATGCGACGAACGAGCTGGCGGTCTCCGATCGTCATTCCAATGATTCAAAAGTCATCTATCTCTTAAATCACTCAAATGATGCTCGATCGATCTCCATCAATGTCACCGGCTCAGAAGCATCATGGAGACTGGCATGCTCCTGGTGCAGGTTAGACAAGAATGTAAACAAATGCATAAACTCTGATGTCTCAATCTCGTAGTTCTCGATAACTGTAGTGTCCACAGATGGTCGTCGTCCACCGAAGCTGATGATGTCCCATGCACAAAGTATATCACGGTACAAACAAAGCAAGTAGTGGTGGGAGCTGAAGCTGAACGGGAAGTTGAAGGCCCCAAGGTGACCCCACGTTTAGAATCAAATCCACAACATTGAATACGAGATGACTACTCATATTCGTGGGAATATTAAGCTTAAGGGAATTTTGACTCCGACTCTCTCAAGACGGTATATGGACCTATTCACCTAGCACTCGTATTCATAGCTCTCCCTAATGAGAACCTATTAAAAAGTGTTAATCATCACCTAGCTCTCGCATTCACCTAGCTCTCGCATGTGATTACCCACACAAATTGTAAAATGTTCATTATTTAATATAACTTTACGTTGGAGTATGACATGCAAGTGATGCAATATATGCAAATGAGAAATAACCGACCAGATGGGGTGACTAAACACAGTCTCAACATAACAACATAAGTTCCTAAAGATGGGTGGCTTATCCAACGATTCTTTTGGTGGGGTGTAAAATTATTCGTCGAGTGTGCAACAAACACCCAAATGACTGCAAAAGACATCAATACTAAGATATTAGCTCATAACGTGTCAAATGTCTCTCAGGGGGTGCGACTCATCAGGAGGCTCGCATGGTCGTGTATAGACGAGTATGCTATGAATGCAACAATCACTTGAAGGAATGTTTGAGATGTTGACACAAATGTGCTACTCTCAGGTGTGTCGATTGTCTCCATTTCTCCAACAGGGAAAAGCTCGTCAGGTGGCTCTGCTGGAGGTATATAAGAAAATCCGTCATGACTGCGATGATCACTCAAGCGAACATCCAAGACATCCGCACTAGGGTAAATGTTTCCTAAAGTGGAATAATCATTAGGTGGCTCACATGGGGTTTCAATGGGGGGATCATCAAAGTACTCATCAATAGAAGGATGATCCCTATGATGAGTATCATCGATAATAGTAGTGTCCTCGAGAACAATAGAGACAACAACTACAAATTCAATATGATGGGGACTGGCCACATGATCGTGATCAGAGGAGATCGGGCCACCACCCGGTGGGACCCGTTTTTGCAGATTTGTTGGAGATGCGTTGATCGGATCGGCGATCCGAGACCGCAAGCGCGTCCGGGGCGTCGTTTTACATTTTATGTATTTTATTTTATTTTATTGGGCTTGTATTGAGTGTTTTATGACACCGTGCGTAACGGGCGATCATAACCGTTCACCCTGGGTGCCAAACTGCCCCCTCGTTATAAATAGGGGCAGGTGTTCTGATTTCATTTCATTGTTGAATTTGTGAGCGAATCCAGATTCGACAAGCATTTGTGGTGCGACGTCGTGAGCCCGGAGTGTGAAGCCTCAGTTAATTTCAATTATCCTTTTATTATCCTCCCGTTCCCGTGGAACCACCCGTATTTCCCCCTGTTATTCCACGATCTGCCCACTCTCGACAGTTATCTGCAAGCCCTCCTTCACATAAACTTAATCCCTCCCATGCTCTTCTCCTTCCAACGTGAATCGCTCGGCTCCATCCCTGACCTCAACCATCCCACGCTCGACTTCATCTCTCCCTCACTGTTTTTGGCCGAGGCCTAAATCCAAGGTCCCAACCGTCGTGGAACCACCTGCAAAGCTGCAAGCCGCAACTTCTTTCCCTGTGACGGAAGGAACGAAGCTTCATGTACGTTGTTTTCTCTCCATTAATGGCTATGCCCTAAATACCACTGGTATCCCATGCAAACATCCTTGCACCAGAGCCCGACGAGCACCCATTCCCTGCCTGAAACCGCCAGCCCCTTCACCTCCTCCGCTCTCTACGCCACTATTCATCATCCTCTTCCTCTGTCCCTGCACACAGACTCCATTTCCCAACAATTTTACGCCCTATCTACCATCATCGGGCCCAATTGTGATGCCGTTGCTGATTCTGTCTCTTTCAGAAGATCCCGTCCAACCCTATTTCTGTCAGGGGAGGACCTCCAACCACTGTCACATTCTGGGAAGCCACTGCTCAGCCCCGTCTCAGCCTAAATAATCTGTTTCCAACCTCTCCCAGTCAAGGATGATTCTATTGGTCCCTGTCCAGTCCCGTTAGCTCTGTATTTACATGTTGGCAGTCCCGCAATCTCTTCAACAACAACCCCCTACATTCCCGAGGCCAAGTCATTGCAGGAGCTAGCTTTCCTTGACCCAATCAACAACCACTAAAGTGCCCATGACCCTATCCAGCGCCCCTCTGTTCTCCTTCCAACAAGCCTACCTCCATTGAGAAGACTCCCCCTTTATTCCCACTTCCCCTTCACCCAACAGTCCACCGACAGCCCACCGTTTCTACAGAGGCAGCCATTGTCATCGACTCATCATTCACGTGCTTGGATTCTCACCTACAACCGTTGTCGGATCTCCCTATTTGTGAGTATTTTGTATTATGTTACTTTTCTTTCGTATTGGATTTTGGATGATCATGCTATATGTGCTTGAACATTGAGATTGCTAGCGTCATTGTTTGATTTCTTTTAGTTCTATAACACTTATTTGTGCAAGTTGTAGTGGAAAACATCTTGTGTGAAAAGAACGTGATTATTTGCTTACGCGCACGAGAATTATTGTGAATACTGTGTTGATTTACTAGCCGCTTATAAACTTATTGCTAACGTTCAATTCCGAATTAATTGAAAACTTGCACGCATCATTTAGATTGAGCTCGATCACATTCATTCCGCATATTCACGTAGGTTTGCATTAGCGTGTCGACACCGTCATTTATTTCACATAGGACCGTCCCGCGTCACAATATTTTGTTCTCGATTCTCACTCGGGACGTACTCGCCACTGCAATGTAGAGAAACTCAGATGAACATGTACTCAAAGGCGAATCTACGATCGGGGCAGTCACTAATTCACCGCAATGGTTAAGGGAAGAACATATCACTATAGGATTATTGGGTCGCTCGTACTCACTCTCTTTTAAGGTTATAGGGTATGAGTCAAACTCAAGCGACAAACAACTCATCGGGCAATGTGCCTCACTTGGATGAGAGAATTATATCAGGTATCTCATCTTTCGTCTCGAAGAGGATAAAAGTAGGCATGGTGGTGGCCTCGGGCTAGGGAGGGCTCATGGTGGGACGATCAGTGTGCGAGTCAACTTGACTAAATGTAGAGGATCCCAAGGACTGCTCGTAAAGAAGGGCGAGCTAAAATTTCTGCTCGACAGAATCTAGTCGACGACCGCTCAGTGCTACATAGATCGCAGATCGAAATTTGGAACGAAATATAGCAGCAGTTGCTACTGGCTCCTCTTGAATGTCGTTTCTCACCACTAACTCATCAAAGTAATCCATATACTCAGAAACAGACATGGGTTCTTGCTGAATGGTAAATATTTGTTCGAGGAAGAGGCTCCTATACGACGCCAACAAATATCTGTGACACAATCTCCGCTTCACTCCACCCAACTGGTGATGGGGCGAAGGCGATCTCGCACAAGGTCCTCTTAATGCTATCCCAAACGTCCTCGCCCGACCTAGAAGTCGAAGTTTTGCAAACCTGATGCAACACTCACTAAATAACTCAAAGTGATCTAAATAATATTTCATGTCTATGATTCAATAGCTAAATGACTCGAGACTCAACAAACCATCAAACGTTGAGGCAACTCTTTGAAACCTATACTCGGGATTCTCCTCGAAACGATGATCATCGTAGTAGTCATTCTTACCATAATTAAGTTGTGTTGAAGAGTCAACACGACCTCTGTGAGCGAAGGTTTGAGGACGAGGATAATCATCATAGTAGTATGAAAACTTCCTAGAAGTACCCTAACCCCATATGAATGTGAGCAATCATATCAAATGCAAAGGATGTACGATCAACCCTAAAATGAATATGTAAGTGCAAGCATGCAACATCACCCAAACCAAAGAATGGGAGGCCCACAACATAAACCATGTCCGTAATGCAAATGCAGTACTTCGTTCATGCAATTTATTTTGGGGTTGGAGTGGCTGGCTAAGGCTTAGAAGGGAGTAAGGGGGAGTGTCGGTCAAGTCTCCTGGAGGCAGGAAAGGGGTCCTGAGGCTTGGGGATGGGTAGTTCTAGGTCTGGATGTGGTCTTTGGAAGAGGAATCAGTGGCTATGGAGAGGAAATCCGGCGGCAGGAGGTGGTGGCAGAGTCATGGAAGGAAATGGAGATGGTTGTTAACATCAGGTAAGGCAATGGAGGCGGTGGGAGGTCTTGGAAGGGAGACTATGAGGCATGGGGGCTTGGAAGGGACTCTGGGAGGCTGAGGTGGAGGTCATAGAAGGCTAGGATGGCATCGACTGGGAGTAGCTCTTTCCAAGGAGACGACGACTGGAAGCTCGGACTGGAGGGGGTAGGCGGTTGGAAGCTCAGAATGGAGGGGTATAGGCAGCTGGAGGCTCAGAATGACAGATCCAATGGAGTCTGCACCACTAGAGGCGTAATTGTCGGCGTCGACACCGATGGGGTCCTCGGCTTCGCATCAAAGAGCAAAAACGACCGAGTGTCCTGTTCTTTGAACTGCAACTCTTGATACCTTTTGCCTTAGCCTGATGGAATATAAATAGGGGGTTAAGTCATCTGAAAGTCTCAAGCGCACGATCGGATAACCTAACGTAAATCTCAAAATAGAAGTTTGAAAAAATAAAAAATACATAAAATTATGAAAAATCGTGATGAACGCAATGCAAGTCTTCGATCGTCAATCTGATGATCCAAAAGTCATCGATTTTGTAAATCGCTCAAATGAGGTGCGATAGGTCTCCATTAAGGGTCCTTTTTGCAATTATGTTACTATAATCTATTTAAATCACTTTTGGTTATAGCCTGAAATTTGCATTTGCATTAATAATAAAAGACGGATGTTATGTGCAAACCGGTTTTGGCTACGTGCAAACCATCAAAACTCGCGCTTTTTGAAAATACGCCTTATAGGTGCTTTTTTAGGAAAAGTGTTCAACATCAAAGTTGTAGATCTCGTCGAGATCTACAACTTTCGTGTTGAACATTTTGTCTAAAAATGCACCTATAAGGCGTATTTTCAAAAGGCGCGAAACATTTCACATATATCTCGCGCATTTTGAAAATACGCCTTATAGGTGCATTTTTAGGCAAAATGTTCAACACGAAAGTTGTAGATCTCGACGAAATCTACAACTTTGATGCTGAACACTTTTCCTAAAAATGCACCTATAAGACGTATTTTCAAAAAGCGCTAGTTTTGATGGTTTGCACGTAGCCAAAACCGGTTTGCACTTAACATCCGTCTAATAAAAAGGACAGTACAAAAAACTACAAAGGAAACATGCTCGCTAAGTCCTCTTGGACAATCTCCCCCTTTGGGTTATGGAGGAAGGAACAAGAATCAAGTTATTTTAGTTTCTCCTCCTCCTCCCATAGTTAGGCTTGGGTTTTGGTGCTCCCCCTCGAGTCCCTGTCTCCGGTGGCTACGACAATGGCTCTGTTTATCTCCGTCTTCGGTAGAGTCAACGAACACTCCTCTCTTGGGTTTGTAATCACCCAAATCCTCCCACTCCTCAACCCCGACTGTGAATCTCCCACGAGGTTCAAAAGAGCTGGTACCAAAGAATGACAATCCCGCCGCCTCGCGCATGCAACCACATGCGCTTCCACAGGCTATCTTCTACGTCGGTGAAGCCCTATTCCCGAGCAAGTTTTGTTGATTTTGGTACTCATGCATCCAGGGCCATCCTCTTCAAACAATTGCAGGAACCCATGCACGACAACAACAAGGATCCTTCCATTCGATGCTTTCCAGCCTCAAGGAACGCTTTCCATCGCTTTGCACTGTCGACCTCGACTTCTCGCCCATGTAGCAACTGATATGCCTTATGTGTGAGATACGCCCGTGGGATTTTGCATGCCAAGCTTTCATCGCAAGCAACAGTTGCATTAGTGCTTCCCAGCAGTGCGCCAGACCGAGCAATAAACTCACCGCCTTCCAGAGGCACACAACACCAGAACTGCAACACTGCCACCTACCTGTGGCATGCGAGCCTCACCCACACATGGTTTCCATCCTCCTTTACGCGCCTGCTGTGTTTTATTTCCTCTCCACAGATGAGCACACCTTGGTCCACTGTTAATTTCTCCTTTTCACTCCGCACACGCCAACATAGGATCTGATCGGTCTACCTGCTACTATTATTCATTGAGCACACAAGCCCCATTTCAACCCCAACACCACGACATGATAACGAAGGTCTCCTTCTAGTATTTAATGAATTGGTTAATACTTTATTGAATTAATGAATTCATTCATTCACATATTAAAGAATTAGCTGGATTAGTCAAACAAATGATTCAACATGAATTTGAGTTCTGGCGAGAATGGTGATATCCATGAGATGCTCAGACAGGTCCTCAAGGAATCAACAACATCAGTGGCAGTGACTCAAGCCGTGCTTGCGCAGTTCTATGCCAAAATTGATAGACTTTCGATGTCCATGCCGATCGTAGGACCGATCGGAACAGAGAATGTAGAACCCCCATCAGTCTCTTCATGTAACACCGCACCACTGTCAGCCCCTATTGTCTCCGTCCATCAGCTTCCTCCCACGCCGAAACATTCTACCACTTTGATTCAACAAGTATTTCACTAGCATCGGGTCGTTGTCCTCCCGATAGTCACTGCACCATTGTCTCTTCCACTTCTTCTCTCGTCGCGGTTCGCGCAACAAGCACATATGCCATCGAACATGATGATTACGCTATAACAATCGTGCAATCAACAACCTTTGAGATTCTCCTCCAACAGACCCTTCGTCCTCCATCCTCGAGCCCGCGCTCTCAGTCCCATGCCCTAGAGCTCGTTGTAGCCAATTGCCAAATTTGTGAACATCATCTTCGGGTAAGGACTGATCCGCCACAATATCATCGCCCTCCACAACAACAGTGAGCACGACATTTCCCAATGATTACTCGACCACGACAACTCGTTCTGATGAATTTTTGCGGAAAATAAAGGAACCGGAGGATCTCACATACAGGTATTTCCTTCCTCGAGCTTGAGGGCAAACTCGAATTGAAGGGGATGGAATGTTATGGTATTAAGTCTTTATTTGAAATTGTGTAGTCTTTTATTTCTAGTCTTATTGATCGAGTCCTTGTTGTTACTAGTCTTTAGGAGTCCCTTTATTTTGAGTTTCTTACGGATTTTACTTAGCCCAAATGTTAGAGGGGCCTTTTTGCATTTGTCATTGTAAGTCTATTTAAAGCGACTTGAGTGAGATTGTGCTTGATGTCCCTTGTGCTCCATTACTGTCTTTGGATAGCCCGCGCTGCTGTTAAAAATAGATTTTCTATCCAGTTATGCATAAACTATAATACTGCCAAATAATATATTAAACAATGTTTTTGTTTCCAGACTATTCCAGTTTCATTTATGAAGGAATGCACACTCTACAAAACAGAGAGTATCATCCTTAAAGATCCAAAAGGGAGGTTCTGGACTGTAAGGATAGCTCATTGGGTAGGACGTGCAGCTATGTCAACGGGATGGAGTGTATTTAAAAATGTAAATCACTTGAAGGAAGGAGATGTTTGTGTTTTTGAGTTTCTTGCAGCAGAGAAAGTGATGCATGTTCATATTTTTCGAGATAAAGGAAATACTGCAGCAGTTTTAAAAAAGTCTGGTAAAAAACATTACCATTTAAATTATACTCTGTTTGATAAGGAAATTCTGATGGTATTCATGCTTTCATGTTTATAATGTTTGTCCATGAGATTACATGTCATAAACTTTATTTGGTAGAATAGTGTAACTTCCGTAGGCCATCTTTTTCTTACAGCATCAGAGCTATTTGAAATTTGTCCTTCAGGTCTCTTAAAACTGTCGCTAAGATAAATTTTTGAAACATGTTTTGTGTACTATTTATAGTAGCAGAAAATACCGTCTGTGCTCGGCTCCCTGATCAATATATTACTTTGATATAGAAATAGCCTGTCCAAATCAATGTCATTCACCATGTTCTGGATGTCTCTTTTAATTTTCCTTTTCTTTTTGTTCATAACAGATACGGAGTGAGAGAGCGAAGGAGAATAGAGTAGATTTGATAGTAACACATGATAATATTCAACTGTCTGAGTCATGATGATGAAGGGAAAATGAGCTATAACCCTTTGGAAATCACTTGGTAGCGATAGAAATATCATAGAGGTACAAAAGCTATCCGAAGTTAGTATATTTTAGTGTTCAGTTTGGGATGATGTATGCAATAGATAGCTTGTTATACGTGATATTGATAGTGGAGGTGGATTGTTGCTACTACTGGTGTGGAAAGATATGTCTTATGCTGCAATGCTATTTTCAAGATGTTCATTTGAACCGGTAAAAATACCAGAATAAGATTGTTAGTATATATATATATATCTTTATTATGTAAGTCAATACACATATTTGCCAAGCACACCAAACTTTTTATTTTGACCACACGATTAAAATGCTAAAAAAAACGACGGAGGATTCTACCTGTCGGATTTAAACGAGCATGTGAAACTAATAAAAGAAGGCAACCCTAACTCTTCCTTATTGCGCGGTCAAAACCCCTCCCCGATAAAATCCTCGACCCTTCTTCTACCCTCTCTGCACCTCTCTTGATCCCTCTTCGACTGCTCCTCTCCGGCAAAGAAGTTCCCCGCCGACTGAAGCCGACGAAACTTCCGCCGCTGTCAAAGAAGACGCATCCGAGGAAGACGCCGCTGACGCCGACGATAACACCGTCGATTCATTCATCTGATTGACTTCAAATCGACGCCGAAGACGATGACAACACCGCCGCTGACATCGACAACAACGCCGCCTGTTCGACTGCTCCTCTATTGACTCTCTTCCTCCGCAGAAGACCTCGCATGTCCATCGCACTAAACTCTGACCTTCTTTTGCTAGACTTCTGCTCATTTTCTAATCGACGCCGCACCTCGACGATTCAGATCGACTTCAAAGCAGCTTAGATCGGAAACATTCCTCTGATTTTCCACTTAGTTTTGAAGCTTCCCCTGTTTTGCGTACCATATTGTCAAAAGAATTTTATAATTTATGTTATCCTTTATTTGTGGGTTGGTTTCCCTTAAGATCCTCTCTCAGCTAGGAGAGCCTAGCACTCACAAAATCACCTAGAATGGAAAATGAGACACGCTACCACTCCCTTATGTAGGGGAGTGGAACATACAAATTATGATAAGACCCCTTATGGCTACATAGACTACTTAGGTATCGTGTGGCGGACGGCTTCATATCAATACTCTCCGCATAAAAAAATGACTTTGTCCTCAAGGTCGAGGTCCGTAGGGGTCGTCATCGAGCGTCAAAGGATCTAAATCACCGAGGACCGACATCTTCGGATCCAAGCAGCATGCACATGTCTTTGAGAAGACAGATGCGGGTTGTTGGGAAAAACTCCTTGTGATTAACTTAACAAATTACTTATAAGTGATTTTACCTTCTAGGTTTATTACCCTATTGTATAGAAAGGGTAAATTGGTCATTAGATGTCTTAGGATGTCACACTCAACCTAGAGTGTCAGGGCCAAGTCAAAACAATCACAAAACAAGTTGAGTTAAGACTTGCGTCGAATAAAAGTCGACGCAACTTCGATTGGATATCGACGTAACTCTGACTTGAAGTCGGAGCAGATCATTCAGTCTGTCGAAGTATAAAGTCAAGTCGACGCAACGTCGAAAGGATCTCGACGCAGGAGGAAGAGCCAGTCGAAGCTATCTGAGAAGTCGACGCAACATTGACTACAATTCGACGCAGAAGTTAAGAGATCAAGTCCAAGGCTTCAACTCGACGGCTACGTCGATAAGTAATCGACGTAACGTCGACATCTGAGTTCAACCAAAGCTAAGAAAAAATTCGAAGTTACATTGATAAGAATTCAGAGGTGCGTCGACATGAAGATTGATGAAGTCGACGCAACGTCGAATACAGTCTGAAAAAGGAAGTCTTTCCAGCTGTCTCTCTACCACCTTCTCAGAAGGACCACCAGATTGAAGACAGCTCTTCAACGGCTTGTTTGTTGCCAAGAAAGGAATGAAGCATTTCAGAAGGGCAAAAGCATTCTTCGAATGTTTTTCAAATATGATGGACGGGTCGAGAACAAAAGAAGAAAGAAGAATTAATGTACCCAATCAGAATTCCTTCTCAGGTCTGTCCAAAATTAAAAAGAAATTCAAAACTCAATGATGGACAATAAGTAAGGAGAGAAGAGAAGAAAAGATAAGAGCATTCATTACATAAAAAGTTGGTCTGTCGATTAGGGTTCTCTCTTCTTCTTCCTCTTTCAACCCTAAGAGATACACACAGAAATCTAGTGCTCTCTCTGCACAGGAAATATACAGGGCTGCTTCTTCTTCTACAATTGACAACAACCAGATTACAAGAAGCTTACAGAGAGAAGGATCTGAGAAACATAACCCTTACAAATCATCACAATCATAAACAAAGGCTCATTATCAGCAGATCCTGTGAAAAAAAAACAGAAGCTGAACTTGAGAAAAGCTTCTAAAAAAATTCTGAGAACAGAATTCTTTATCTTCTACTTCCTTCTTTCTTCTTACATTATTCTACTACTATAACAGAGTTGTAAGAATCTCTCTTCCAAAGAATTCAGTGGTTCAAGTTAACCTTATCAAAAGATCTGAGTGGTTCAAGATCTCCTTATCAAAAGATCTTTGGTTCTAAGAGTGTCCTTATCAAAAGACTCAGACACAGGTTGTGCAATCCTACCAGGGAGGTAGAAGAGAGGATTACCCACATTTTGTGGAACCTGTATAAAATCTTGTGTCTTCTGGTTGTTCATTTTCTGTGCTGTCCCTCTTATAGCTTACCGCTTTTCTGTTGTTATTGTTTACCCAGAAGACCGCTACCTAAACAACATCTCTCTCAGACCGGGCGGTTTGATGTGTCAAGTCGCCCAACTCAGAACCAACAGGTCTCTCGGCCTAACCTGATCAAGCCGGCGGTCTAACAGTATCCAGACCGCCCCCAAGGAGTGAAGTCTGCCAAGGCCCAAGTCCAGAAGGCAAGCCGCGGTCTCAGGATAGAGGTCGCCCGGGTTGCTTCATCGCCTTGATCGCAGCACATTTCGACCCCGGCCAATACAGATCGGAAGCTCAAGCCGCCAAGCCGCGCGACTTCTTTTCGTTTTCCTTCTGTATCCCCTCACTCCTGCTCGATTCTCTTGTATCCGGGCAGCCGGTTATTTTATCCCTGCCCGTTCAGGCAGACCCCCGAGCCTATAAATAGGGGGCGGCGACGTTCCCAAGACACGCACACTCGAGTCCTGGAGCTCGCTTGTCAGAGCTGCGGTCTCGAGTTCACTGTTTTGCGGTTTGTCTGACCGGTCGACTTCTCTTTTTCTTGCCCTGTAACCCGCTGTAATCACTTTACTTCAATCAAGGGAAAGCCCGTCACAGGAGTGACATTTGCCGTGACGGGCGAAGTCCGGTCTCGACCGCTGCCAGCGGTCTAATTTCCTTCCAATCAACAGTAACCGACAACTCGCGGCCTCCTCTTTTCCCTCGCTTCTCTAGCGTCGATCGCGGAGGTGCAAATTCGGATTCAACAGAAACACCCTACCTTCAGATCGCGGATTGTCGGTGAAATCCTTGATAAAATGTCAGACCGTCAGTTCCCTCAATGAGACCGCTCCGACCACATTGATGATTCTCTGTGGGAGGCCTTGGAACAGTCCAAGCGGGAAGCCGAGCGGGCTCAGAGGGCGACTGATCAGCGGCTAGAAGCGATCAGTCAGGCCTTGACTATGTTAACCGAACGGCTAGTTCCCCAGCAAGCCGCGGTTAACCAGGCGGTGACTCCGGTCCCTCCTCCTCCGTACCCGCTACTGTAAGTCGCCAATTTCCAACCGCCACCAGAAGGTTTTGCAGCTCGCTAAACCTTCTATCAAGAGGCCGCTCAAAGCATGCCCGTCCAGGTTCTGAATTTTCAGGGGGCAACTTCTCATACAGCCGCCTCTCCTACCCGGCGGCCTGTCCGCCAGAGGCCGCGGTCCGTTCTTCCTACCAGGCGGCCTGTCCGCGAGTAGCCGCAGCTCCGACGGCTTGTTATTCTGTCCCTCTTCTTTATGAGGATGTGGAGGAGACTTCTCCGTTTGTAGATGAAGTTCGGGGGGAGCCAGCCCCAAATAGCTTCAGGGAGCCGCGTCTGCCGGCATATGACGGGGAAGCTGATCCAGCGATTCATCTCCAGGCCTTTGAGTCTGCCATCGCCTTGAGAACCCTCACTGATGCAACCAAGTGCAAGCTCCTTGTAACGTCCTTCAATGGACAATCAAGGGAGTGGCTCTATGGGTTGCACCCTAGATCCATCAGTTGCTTCGCAAAGTTGCGTAGAGAATTTCTGCTTCGATTCTCTACCTCGAAGAAAAGGAAAAGTGACCCAGCGGCCCTTTTCGAGATAAGACAACGAGAAGACGAGACTTGGGCTCGTTTCGTTGACCGGTTCCAGAAGGAGATCATGGAGATCCAGAATGTGGATCCTGAGTTATATCGGGTTGCCCTGATTCCTGGCCTGAGGGAAGGCCCATTAAAATTCGAAGCCAATATCAGGGAACCAAAAACTTATCAGGAAATGATAAGTTTGGCAAATATGTTTATAAGGGGGGAAAAGAGTAACCCCGGATATGTCGCGAAGCTGCTTAGCGACAAGGATCTACCCAATTCATCTTCCACTCATCAACCACCGTACCACCATCCACCTCGTCTTGATTTTGAACTTAGTGCTCAGAGGGGGAGAAACTTTAGGCACAAGCAACCATCCTTTGGCCATCAACGGTTTCAAGATCAGAAACCGCCGTTGGCCGCCGCACCCGCTCCATCCATGACCATTCCGCAAATAATGCCAGTATATTTGCCACAATATACTGCGCAGCCACCTCCAGCTGCTCCATCCATCCAATATGATGATTCGCAAGAATCATTCACCCCTCTTAATGTCACTATAGACGAAGTCGTCCAGATTCTACAGAAGAGGCCAGATTTCAAAAGGCCTGCTCCCTTAAAGTCGGATGTTCGAAATCGAAATTCGAACTTATTCCGTGAGTACCATAAAGAGGGAGGGCTTCTGACTGAGAATTGTCGGGCCCTCCGCTTGTTGATAGAAAGGCTTTTGGGAGAAGGAAAGCTCCGAGGCCTGATCCGGAAGGAAGTACTTGCTGAACCATCGGCTGAAAAGGGAAAAGAAGCAGCTGAGGTTACTTGGGAATGCGCCGATGTGGAAGATGTCGGCCGTTATGGGGATATCCATCCTACAACTGAATGCATCGAGGTGAACGATGTAGGCCCCCTCGGCGATATTTACTGTATTCATGGGGGAGCTGGACCCGAGTCCTCCCGCAAATCAAGTATTGCGAGGGTCTTTAAGCAAGAAGTGGCGACAACCTCAACTTTTGCTCCTGAAAGCTCAATTGTCACTTTTGGCCAGGAAGACCTTCCTCCAAACGCTAATCCCTTCGATGACGCCGTGGTTATCAAAGCCATCATCGAGAACTATACAATGCACAAGATTTTGATTGACACGGGCAGTTCAGTCAACCTTCTCTTCCGCTCAACTTTCGATGCCCTGAAGACTGGAAAGCCTCTGCTTTCCACCGAAGGACCCCTTTACGGCTTCTCAGGAGAGAAGAAAGAGGTGGAAGGCTCCGTGAAACTTCTAGTGTCCCTGGGAGGAGTAGTAAAGTTGATCAACTTCGTGGTAGTAGATGCCCCAAGCAATTACTGTGCCATTTTCGGAAGGCCTATTCTAAATGCCTACAGAGCAGTGGTGTCTACCTTCCACCTAGCCCTCAAGTTTGCAGCCGAAGGAAGGCAATATCGGGTTCAGAGTAATCCGAAAGTAGCTCGGGAATGCTACGTGCGAACTGTCAACATGATCACTGACATCCCACTTCCTGAACCTCTAGTTGAAATTCTTTAGGTTGCTAAGCCTCTAGAAGCTGCGGAAGAGAGTAAGGATAGAGAAGGGGCTCACCTGGAACCCGCCCAGGAGACCCAAGAAGTCCCCATTGCTGAAGGGGAAGAAAAAAGGCTTGTCATCAATGCGGAACTATCAGAAGAAGAGAAGGTCCAATTGATCTTCTGTCTTTTGGAGAATTTAGATGTCTTCGCTTGGTCGGCGGAGGATATGCCCGGAGTGGATCCGGATGTCGCTTGCCACCATCTCAATATCTCCCCCGATTCCAAGCCAATCCAACAAAAGAAGAGGGAGGTGGCAACTAAGCTGGCGATTCCTATCAAAGAAGAAGTTGCAAAACTTCTTAAAGCAAACTTCATTTCTGAAATTCAATATCCTTCCTGGACATCCAATGTTGTAATGGTGAAAAAGCCAGGAGGAAAATGACGAATGTGTGTAGATTTCACCAAACTTAATAAAGCGTGTCCCAAAGATTGCTACCCTTTGCCTCAGATAGATCTTTTAGTTGATTTCGCGGTTGGGTATAACTTTATGAGCTTTCTAGATGCATTCTCTGACTATCATCAAATCAAAATGCACAAACCCGATATCCCTCACACGTCTTTTATCACGAACGATGGCTGTTATTGCTATCTTGTGATGCCCTTCGACCTCAAGAACGCGGGTGCAACATACCAGAGAATGATGGACACGGTTTTTAAACACCAAAAGGAGAGGAATCTCGAAGTTTATGTTGACGATCTCCTCTTAAAAAGTAAAACCTTCTCGATACACTTGAAAGACCTTGTAGAGACGTTTGCTACTCTACGAAGGTTCAAGTTGAAACTGAATCCATTGAAATGTATATTCAGAGCGAATAAGGGAAAATTCCTTGGGCATCTTCTCACTCCCGATGGCCTTGCACCAAATCCAGATAAGGTGAAGGCTATTCTGGATATGATCCCTCCTCGCAATCCGAAAGAGGTCCAACAGTTGGGAGGAAGGCTAGCAGGATTAAGCCGATTCATTTCCAAGTCAGGAGACAAGAGCGCTCCTTTCTTCAAAACGCTCCGGGGAGGAGCTAAATTCGAATGGAATGAGGAGTGCAACAGTGCCTTCGAACAATTGAAGCAGCAATTGACATCAACCCCTCTACTCCAAAGCCCTCGTGAAGGGGAAATACTATTCTTGTACTTGGGGGTTGGTCCGGACGCAGTGAGCTCTGTTCTTGTCCGGGAGGAGAAAAAGAAGTAGTTTCCGATCTACTATGTTAGCCATATCCTCAAAGATGCGGAACTAGATATTCGATTCTAGAGAAGCTAGCTCTAGCTTTAGTAATGTCAGCTCGCAGGCTGCGTCCTTATTTTCAAGCTCATCTGATTCAGGTGGTTTCAGATCATCCGCTGAGAAGTATTCTAGAAAAACCGGACCACTCAGGAAGGTTGGCTAAATGGGCTATAGAGCTGAGTGAATTTGAAATCTCTTATATTCCCAGAACAGCCATCAAGGCGCAGGTGCTGGCAGATTTCCTGGTAGACACAACAGAATCTGGTCCTGAACAGATGGAGAGATCTCCTTTGGCCTGGATTATCTATGTGGATGGAGCTTCAGGTAAAAACTCAGTGGGAGCCGGAGTAGTTTTAATCAGTTCAAACGACATCAAACTTGAACAGGCTATCAAGTTCTTCTTTCCAGTCACAAACAATCAGGCAGAATATGAAGCACTCCTAGCCGGTTTGAGACTTGCAAAGGAACTGGGAATAGAGCACGTTCATATCAAAACTGACTCTCTTGTAATGACTTCACAAGTAATGGGTAACTTCGAAACAAGGGAGCCCATGTTGAGGAAGTATCTGTTGCTGATAAAGGGAGAGATTGGGAAGTTCAAATCGTTCATCATTGAACATATTCCAAGAACACAGAACGAGGAGGCAGATGAATTATCAAAGTTCGGTCTTTCATCAGGGGGAGTGTCCTCTGAACTTTTTCATCCGGCAACGGAAGAAGGAGAACTAATGCAGGTTGATCAGCATCCGTCTTGCAAGGATCCCTACGAGCTGTATTTATCAAAAGGGGAATTCCATCCATCTATCAAAGATATGAGAAGATTCAGAAGAAAGACAGCTTACTATTGCTTGGTAGCAGGAGTCTTGTACAGGAAGACTCTTATTTCTCCTATGGCGAGATGTGTTTCTGAAGAAGAGGTCCCAATCATACTCCAAGAAATACATTCAAGAGAATGTGGTAGCCATTCTGGGGCAAAGACTTTGGAGAAAAGGATTTTGAGACAAGGGTATTTTTGGCCAACCATGAGAAAAGATGCTGAGGCGTTCGCTAAACGATGTGTTCAGTGTCAGAAGTTTGCTCCGCTTCAACATCTTCCAGCTTAGACACTTAGATCAATAACGACACCTTGACCGTTTGCAGTTTGGGGAATGGATCTCATCAGACCTTTTCCGATGGCTAGCGGCCAACGCCGCTTTATAATCGTCATGATCGATTATTTCAGCAAGTGAATTGAGGCGAAAGCATTGGCCAAAACTACGACACAGATTATTAAAAATTTTATCTGGGGAGAAATCGTCTGTCGGCATGGAGTTCCATTGGCAATCGTCACCGATAATGGTGCTCAGTTCAATAACTCAGAAATGATCGATTTCTGCGACCAGGTCGGAATTGAACTTCGATTCTCTTCTGTACATCATCCTAGGAGCAATGACCAGGTGGAAGCCGCGAATAAGCAAATTCAGTATCTTCTAATGAAGAGGGTTTTAGATCATAAAGGGAACTGGGCAGATCAACTTCCTTCAATCCTCTGGACTCTCCGAACTACACCATCCTCAGCCACAGGGGAAACGCCATTCAAATTGTCCCATGGTTCGGAGGCAGTCATTCCGATAGAATTTGAAGTAGTCACCCCCAGGGTTATGTATGCAAAGCAAGGGGGCGAGACGTGGATAAACTATAATGATGAAGGAATCAAATACAGTCTGGATTTAATTGAAGAGCTTCAAGATGAAACTACTATTAGGCAGGAGGAAGTGAAAAGAAGAATGACAAAATATTTTGACAGAATGTCAGAATAAACAATTCGCGGTTGAGGATATTGTGCTAAAGAAAGTAGATGCTGCAGCCAGAACAGGCATGGTTGGAAAACTAAATCCTAACTGGGCAGGACCATTTATCATCAAAGAAGTATTAAAGAATGTGGCTTACCGTCTTCAGACAAGCGATGGAGAAGACATCTCGCGTACCTGGAGCGGTGACGATCTCAAACGCTTTTATCCTTAAATGTTCTTTCATTTCTTGCATTTTCGGATATTCAATGAGAAGCCCCATACTGACACTTTTCCTTGTCTGGTGACTTTTTATATTTTTTATCCCTCACTGGACCTTGGAGACATTGCCAAGTTCTGCATGAACCTCCTCGGATTGTAGTCATTAGCGTAAAACCACAAAGATCACATGTAGCGGGGAGTTTTCGCACACATGTAGTGGAAGCTTGCCAATTCCCGTGCGGTGGTCTTTAAAACCTTGGATCCCGGCTGATATCTAACACACCTCTGCATCAAGGGAGGTCTAGGTGACTGTTAGCTCTATCATGTCCCGAAAGGGATATATTTACATCTTTGATGATCTGTCTGAGGAAAGCAATGTTCGCCGCCCAGGCCCACCTGCCCATCTGATCATCTTAGTCTGTGACCATCGAATACTCCTAAAGGAACTCTCGAGCGGAGCCTAGAGGGGACCCACAACTGAGTTGATCTCTCTGAGGAAAGCAATGTTCGCCGCCTAGGCCCACCTGCCCAATTGATCAACTCGGCTTGTAACCCTAGGCTAGAGAGCAGTTGAGTTATCGAAATTCGTACAACTCTTATGACCACTTGAGGAAAGCAATGTTCGCCGCCTAGGCCCACCTGCCCACTTGGTCATCTAAGTCTGTGCTTACCTTTTTTCCTTTTACAGAAAATTATCTTTACAGCTCTTATGACCACTTGAAGAAAGCAATGTTCGCCTCCTAGGCCCACCTGCCCACTTGGTCATTTGAGTCTGTAATCATTTTACTTCTTTACAGGAAGTTATTCCTTCTCTTATGGTCCTTTAAGACCATTCGGGAGAAAACAGGGTTTAACAGGTATCACAGAGACCGGGCGGTTTGATCTGTTAAACCGACCGACTTGGGATAAGCAGGTGTAACATCAGCACAATATAGGTTTTAAAACCCAGGCGATTTAACTCATTAAGCCGATCGACTTGAATATACAGCAGTTTAATATACTAACCGATCGGTTAGAATGAATCTAGCAGTAAAAGCTAGAAAAATAGGTTATCATAAAATGCCATAAGGCAGTGATTCTAACAGGGTATCGAGTATAATATTGACCGATCGGTTTCCTCAGTCGGTCTATAATTAATTCTATCAGCCTTATGGACATTCATTTACTCGCTCGGTTAGAATCAAACCGTCCACAGGGAATTGGTCTTGGGATATTCTTGCAAGAATAAATGTTACTCAAGTATCAAACCATTAGTCGCCCGGATTGCATACTAGCCGCGCGACTTATTGACTATTCTCTTATGTCTTATGGACATTCATTTTACTTGCTCGGTTAGAATTAAACCGTCCACAGAGAATTGATCATGGGATATTCTTGCAAGAGTAAATGTTACTCAAATGTCAAACCATTAGTCGCCCGGATTGTATACTGACCGCGCGGGCTTACCAATTGTGTTTTATACTTGCGGGAATGTTTAAAATTTCAGAGTTCTAATTGTTGGTCGCCCGGATTGCATACTGGCTGCGCGACTTATTGACTATTCTCTTATGTCTTATGGACATTCATTTTGCTCGCTCGGTTAGAATTAAACCGTCCACAGAGAATTGATCATGGGATATTCTTGCAAGAATAAATGTTACTCAAGTATCAAACCATTAGTCGCCCGGATTGCATACTAGCCGCGCGACTTATTGACTATTCTCTTATGTCTTATGGACATTCTGATGCAGGACAGGCGTCCCCACCTGCCTGCCACCCTGGATACCTGGCGTCGCACCACAGCCCAGGGGTCCCACCGGGAGTCCACCTGATGAGCCTTATCAGGTCCCGCAGACCGTACACCCCAACCCATCCCCGGCCCCACCACAAGGCCGATAGGTTGTTGAGGCCGGGGCTCGATCCCCCGACCTCCTTGATAAAGAGCTCTTCGGCAAGCTCTCATCACCAACTGAGCCGAAGAGCTCTTTATCAAGGAGGTCGGGGGATCGAGCCCCGGCCTCAACAACCTATCGGCCTTGTGGTGGGGCCGGGGATGTGTTGGGGTGTACGGTCTGCGGGACCTGATAAGGCTCATCGGGTGGACTCCCAGTGGGACCCCTGGGCTGTGGTGCGACGCCAGGTATCCAGGGTGGCAGGCAGGTGGGGACGCCTGTCCTGCATCACATTCATTTTACTCGCTCGGTTAGAATTAAACCGTCCACAGAGATTTGATCATGGGATATTCTTGCAAGAATAAATCTTAACTCAAGTATCAAATCATTAGTCGCCCAGATTGTATACTGACCGCGCGAGCTTACCAATTGTTGCTTATACTTACGGGAATGTTCAAAATTTCAGAGTTCTAATTGTTGGTCGCCCGGATTGCATACTGGCCGCGCGACTTATTGACTATTCTCTTATGGCTTGTGGACATTCATTATCTTATAAGTAGCCGCGCAAGTCAAGATGTAATCGCGCGACTTGATCCACACAATTGATAATCGAGATTTGTTATTAATCGCAATTGGGATTCAAACCGCACAACTTGCAATTGGTGGATACAATTATTAAGAACAATATAATTTACTTGACAATGTATGAAATAATCTGTGATTTCATTCTATCATATTTTATTGTGTATGTTGTCTTGTATGTATTTCTGTTTATATAAAAGAATGTGTAAAATCACTTTAAAACAATATGTAAAATTTATTAAGATAAATAGAGGGAGATTGTTGGGAAAAACTCATTGTGATTTAACTTAACAAATTACTTATAAGTGATTTTACCTTCTAGGTTTACTACCCTATTGTATAGAAAGGGTAAACTGGTCATTAGATGTCTTAGAATGTCACACTCAACCTAGAGTGTTAGAGCCAAGTCAAAACAATCACAAAACAAGTTGAGTTAAGACTTGCGTCGAATAAAAGTCGACGCAACTTCGATTGGATATCGACGTAACTCTGACTTGAAGTCGAAGCAGATCATTCAGTCTGTCGAAGTATAAAGTCAAGTCGACGCACGTCAAAAAGATCTCAACGCAGGAGGAAGAGCCAGTCGAAGCTATCTGAGAAGTCAACGCAACGTTGATTACAATTCGACGCAGAAGTTAAGAGATCAAGTCCAAGGCTTCAACTCGACTGGTACGTCGATAAGTAATCGACGTAACATCGACATCTGAGTTCAGCCAAAGCTAAAAAGAAATTCGAAGCTACGTCGATAAGAACTCAGAGGTGCGTCGGCATGAAGATTGATGAAGTCGACGCATCGTCGAATAAAGTCTGAAAAAGGAAGTCTTTCCAACTGTCTCTCTACCACCTTCTCAGAAGGACCACCAGATTGAAGACAGCTCTCCAACGGCTCGTTTGTTGCCAAGAAATGAATGAAGCATTCCAGAAGGGCAAAAACATTTTTGGAATGTTTTTCAAATATGATGGACGAGTCAGGAACAAAAGAAGAAAGAAGAATTAATGTACACAATCAAAATTCCTTCTCAGGTCTGTCCAAAATTAGAAAGAAATTCAAAACTCAATGATGGACAATAAGTAAGGAGAGAAGAGAAGAAAAGATAAGAGCATTCATTACACAAAAAGTTGGTCTGTCGATTAGGGTTCTCTCTTCTTCTTCCTCCTTCAACCTTAAGAGATACACACAGAAATCTAGTGCTCTCTCTGCACAAGAAATATACAGGGCTGCTTCTTCTTCTACATCTCATAGCATCCAGATTACAAGAAGCTTACAGAGAGAAGGATATGAGAAACATAACCCTTGCAAATCATCATAATCATAAGCAAAAGTTCATTATCAGCAGATCTTGTAAAAGAAAACAGAAGCTGAACTTGAGAAAAACTTCTAAAGAATTTTGAGAACAAAATTCTTTATCTTCTACTTTCTTCTTTCTTCTTACACTATTCTACTACTGTAACAGAGTTTTAAGAATCCTTCTTCCAAAAGATTCAGTAGTTCAAGATCTCCTTATCAAAAGATCTGAGTAGTTCAAGATCTCCTTATCAAAAGATCTTTGGTTTTAAGAGTCTCGTTATCAAAAGACTCAGGCACAGGTTGTGCAATCCTACCAAGGAGGTAGAAGAGAAGATTACCCATATTTTGGGGGAACCTCTATAAAATCTTGTGTCTTCTGGTTGTTCATTTTCTGTTTTGTCCCTCTTATAACTTACTGTTTTTTTGTTCTTATATTTACTGTACTTAATTTATTCTGCACCTTGGTGTTGCTGAAGCATAATCCCTTAGTATTTTTATTGTATGCTCAGTTAGGATAGAAAAGATTTTAAATCTCTATTCACCCCCCTCTAGAGAACTCTCAGAGGCACACTGTGCACTCTTTCACGGGTGGACAAGTACGGTTGCCGACAACGAAAACAAAGGCCCTTGTGGCGAAGCTCAAGATGTTGCTGGTGAGATATGCGCTGGAATCGTCGGGGGTGGCAGCGACTGGTGGGGAGGTCGGGATAAGGAGGACGACGAGGCTGTGTAGAGTTCCTCGTCGAGGCAACGAGCATGCTCCATGGCGCGGGAAAGAGTAGTTGGACTGTGGACCCAAAAGCGCGCCCGTAGGTGGGGTTACAGACCCCCAAGAAAGTTCCCCAGGTAATGGTCGGGGGCTTGGCCAGGGACGTCCATGGATACCTCGATGAACTCATCGATGCAAGTGGCCACAGTGTCGGATTGGTGCACGGAGCTGACACGCTCGTAGGCATTGCCCGCCTGGCGTGTGTCGTAGTGGCGGAGTAGTTTCTTCTTCTGTGTGGACTAGGAGAGGTCAGGGACTTGCTGACGCGTCCAACACACCTAATGGAGCGCTTAACCCTCCATGTCGATAGGGGTCAGGGAAACTTTCTAGTTTGTGGGGTGGACTGGAGGTCGAAGAACTGCTCGGCACGGCGATCCAATCGATGGGGTCGGTGCCAGCGAACAAAGGAATCTCGATCCGGCATAGATGGGTCGGGTGGATATCCGTAGCGGGGTGGAGAAACCTTATGTAGTCAGGGGTGGGCCGAGTGGGTTGCGGCGGTGATGGTGGAGGGGCCGGTGAGCGGTTTTCCGTTGGTGTGGCGGTGGTGGAGGGGTCAGTGAGCGGTTTTCGATCGTGGCCGCGAGCTTGCGAAGGAGGAGGATGAGATCCTCAAGTCGCTCTTCGAGTTGATCCAAACGATGGGAGTTGGCGGAGGCCGAGGCGCCCTCATTAGCGTGGAGGGTCATTGAACGGGTTAGGGCATGCAACAAAGGTGTGGGAGGGACCAACATGATGCGGGGATGAACTGAGGTGGAACGGCGGCCGGCGCAGCGGAGAGAAGCGTCGGCACTGTGTATGCCGGCAGACGGCTGCAGAGGAAGAGCCCAAGGGCGGCCGAAAGTCGTTGAATGTTGGTGGACGACGATGGAGCTCGGAGAATGCGTCGAGGCCGCAGAATCAGCATCCGCTAGCGTGGTGTGGCTGGCTATGAGGTTGGACCTGGCTGACGGTAGGCACGAGTTGTTGGAAGGAGGTGGTGGGATGGAGGCGGCGCTAGCGGCGGGGGAAGACATACAAAAATCAGTAAGGTGAGCACGTTGGCAGAAGGCGACGCAAGGCGAGGAAGAGGGTGTTGGAGCTGGGACGAGGGCGCGTCGGCGGAAGGCGATGTGATGCGAGACGAGGACGAGAGCGCTGGACCGGAACTGGCGTTGAACCGGCGTATCGAGGAGAACGAGGGAGATAGATGACAGCTGATCCACGGAAACCAGCAACGGACAAGGGAAGGATCGGCTGGACCGAAAACATGGAGGAGCTTAGGTTTCACGAGGAAACCCTAAGGGAGAGGCATGCCAGACCAATTGATAGTTACATACTATCAAGTACTGAAATTATATGATTGAACACAGACGAGGGATACAAATGTCTAGACAAGCTCGACCCGAACTCTCGAGGGATGGTTCCCCTAAGAGCCTCTCTCACCTAGGAGAGCTTAGCACTCACAAGATCGTCAAGGATGGAAAATAAGAGACACTGGTACTCCCTAATGATAGGGATTGCGACATACATGGGTCTACACGACGATTAGAGCCATTCATTTTATGCGGACCGATGAACCGAGAATTTTGTTATTTTTTGAATTTTCTTTCGTGTATTTTGAGGACCATCATGATCGGAGATCATTACCGTCCATGATGGCACCGTAGTATATAAATAGGGATATATAGTTCATTTTGAAGACATTGAGAGTTGAAACAAAGAATCCTAGCTTTTGATCAACCGGTGCTGAAGCCGGCCCCCCCTCCTGGTGCGTCGCTTGGACCTCCCCTCACACCTTGGCCGCCGGCCAACATCTTCCCCCCTTTTCCCTACAAATCGAGCCCTCTCCTTCATCTCCAGCCTGCCCCCAATCCAGCCATGCCTCCCACAACCGACAACCCCCTTTCCCTCCGACCACCACCACCCTCCGGCAGCCCAAAATCACCCTTCGAACCACCGACTGGCCACCCTACATTCCTTCCCCCAAACACCTCCAAAACAACCCCTCTCCTCTAAATCCCCTCCATTTTCGGTCTCCGGCGATCACCAGAAAACATTCCCCAACCACCTCCGGCGAACCCCCATAATCACCCTCCTAGTTTCCTTCGTTTTCAGTTTTCTGGCAATCGCCTTTAAACACATACAGTCACCACCACCAGCCACCTCTCCAGCGACCACTTCCGGCCAGCCACCCTGTAATTATCTTAACTACCTGCCCCACTACCTTCATAACTCCCTATTATCCTAAAATTACTCCTAATCATCCATTCTCCCTGCTACCTCCCCCACCCCTAAATTTCCTCCTCATCCCTCATTCCCCCACTAAACCCTCTACATTCTCACGGGGAACCACTCTTGCCGAGCCCCACTCAATTCCAACAGCCGGCCTCACAACCCTACATCCAGCCCCACTCCACAGTCTAAACCGAGACCTTCCTTTCTTTCTCCAAGCAGACGCCCCACCTGCAGCCTCCCAACCCCATCCCACCACCCAGAGTTTTACCCAGGAGAGGCAAACTGTTGGCAAACATCTGGAACACTCTACCAGCCGCCCAACTCTTCTTTTCAGCCCCCATAATCTTGCTGTCTGCCCCTGGAAGTAACTGCAGCTGTCCAGCGCTTAATTTCCTCGGCTCCTTGCTGTCCAGAACCCTCCCAAACGCTAGCTCTGTTGTTGAAACCCATTCCAGCAACCTGAAGTTTCTGCTCCACACTGCAAATTCTCTAGGAAACTTATTCAGGCATGGAAATTGGTACATGGAATTATAGGCAGCAACCATTTTACTGTTTTACAGCCATCAGACCTATTGAAACAGCCCCTTGAACCCAACCTGTTGCTGTCCACGGTCGTCCATCCTTGTAGCAGTCCAGCTCCAGCAAACCGAGCATCCCCGGGGGCCCTCATTCAGTCATTTGCCACCTATCCAGCCACTTAAAATTTGTCGGAGATCCATCAAACCTTCTATTTCTTAGTTGTGTAAGTTTCTAAGTTGGGTGTCTTTTATTTCATGTTGAATCGTGTTCTAGTTCTCTACTTGGGGCATATCCGTTTGTAACCTTTGTTAGCAAGCTTTTGAAACTTTGTATGTTCTTATTTACTTGTGCAATTTAATTACGCGCCATCTTGCACCGATACAACTTTTCTTGTTTTCCTTTGTAAAAGCTTCATCCTTGTGATTTATTTAGCATCAATTTTTTAAATTATTATTGCAAGTTACAAATCGTCGGATCTCATATTGTTGCATGTAGAGTTCACCCATTATTCCCCCTCATAGGACCGTCCTGCATCAGATTGGTATCAGAGCACAGGTTTGGGCTTAGTTTAATATGCGGGACTATAATCTATATGTTTCACCCATGTCATATCATAGTAGCAATTGCTACTCCGATCCTCTATTGGAGGAACCCAAGTCCACCTATGTTCAAGCAAATAGAGTTCCCTCGGGAAGATCCTTATACTATTATGATTATCCTCGTCCCCAACCCATCACTCATAGAGGCCGCGTTGACCCTTCGACACGACCCGATTGTCGTATGAAGAGTTACTATGATGAACGTCTTTTTGAGGAGAGTCTCGAATATAGGTTCTGTTGAGTTGCCCCATCATTTGATGGTTTGTCGAGTCCCGAAGTCTTTAGCTAGTGGCTCGTGGACATGAAATTTTATCTAGATCACTTTGAGTTATTCAGTGACCGTCACGTCAGGTTTGCGAAGCTTTGGTTGTTAGGTCAGGTGCGACATTATTGGGATAGCATTGAACGGACCCTTGAGCGAGATCATCTTCGCCTCGTCACTAGTTGGGTGGAGATGAAGCGGCGATTATACCACAAACGACGTCATATAAGAGTCGTCTGTTCGAGTAAGTATTCTCCCTCCAACAAGGATCCATGTCTGTTATAAAGCTTATTTTGACGAGTTAGCAGTGAGGATCGACATTCATGATGAGTCAGTCGCAGTCACTGCTAGATTCCGTTCCGACTTCAGTCTGCTATCTTCATATCACTAATTCATCATCAATTTGTTTCTGTCGAGCAGACATTTCAGCTCGCTCTCCACTATGAGCAGGTCTTGAGATCCACTAAAGTTAGTCAAGTATACTTACATCCTGACTGGTCCACTCGAGGAGCCTCCCCAGCTTAAGGCCACACTCATGCCCATCCGTATCATTCTGGATACAAAAGATGGGACGCCTGATATCTCTAGTGAGGTTCAATGTCCGTTGAGTGGTCCGCCACTTGCGTATGACCCAGTCTATGTGACCCCAACCAAGAGTGAGTACGAGCGACCTGGTACTCTTATAGTTATATGTTCTTCCCCTACCCAATGTATACTACTCTGACCATCGACTTACCCTTGAGCACTTGGTCTTCAGAGCTTCACGATGTAGTAGTGATGAGTCATGTCCGTAGTAAAAATTGAGTGCTTGGCGTTAACCTTGTAGTGTCTGTCTCACCTACTTCTGATGACACTCCTATTATATGGGGAACCTATTTAAGTACCCATCGCATACCCCTCCCAGTGAGCCACCTTATGAGTTTACACTTTATGGAGACATTCTACAATAGAGTGGCATCTCAATGCCAAAGTCTTACAAAGTCTTCTGGGTATTTATCTCACACTCGACGAGTATTTCTAGACTTCACCAGGAGAGCCTCCAGATAAACCACCACTCCTTAGGTACATGTCCACCGTCTATGAGTCAGTCGAGAGAAAGAGAGAGAGAGAGAGTGCTCTCAATAGCCTGGGGATCCACCAAGCCCTCTATTTCTTAGTTGTGTTAGTTTCTAAGTTGAGTGTCTTTTATTTCATGTTGAATCGTGTTCTAGTTCTCTACTGGAGATATATTCGTTTGTAACTTTGTTAGCAAGCTTTTGAAACTTTGTATGTTCTTATTTACTTGCGCAATTTAATTACGAGCCCTTGCACCTATACAACTTTTCTTGTTTTTGTAAAAGCCTCATTCTTGTGGTTTATCTAGCATCAATTTTATAAAATTATTATTGCAAGTTACAAATCGTCGGATCTCATATTGTTGGATGTAGAGTTAACCCATTATTCCCCCTCATAGGACCGTCCTACGTTACCTTATATAGGGGAGTGAGACATACAAATTATGATAATGCCCCTTAGGACTACATAGACTACTCATGTAGTGTGTGGCGTCCGGCTTCGTATCATAGGATATTAGTATGGTCCCCACTTTGTATATTTATGCCTCATGACCTGAATAAGTTTTATGAGACTCCATCTTTTTCCATTTAATCTTCACGGTATTTGAGCAATATAGTCTTAACGCGCTTTAGTTGGTCCTCCCATGCTGACCACTCCCTCCTAAAAAGAGCCATCTTATGTGTTGAGGTCAGCTTGTTCCTGGTGCCGCCAGCCTTCTGTTTTTCTGCATTGAGATTCAGGCTCCGTTTGACACGAGTTTATTGGATCGGCATGCCGCTTCTCCATGGTCGCCGATGGAGAACTCCCTGATCATATGAGTAAAGTAGCTTCATGGTTTACCATCATCCTGATCATATGAGCACGGGATTTCATACAGTTTTTAATAAAGAAAGTGGAGAACTCAAGGTTTGTTACCTTCATCAAATGGCTCGACAATGAGCTTTTCTTCTGGTGGGCAATAGGGCATTTCGGAAACACTTCAATTGGATGGAAGCGAAGTCTGAAACTGTATTCATCGCCATTATAGCATTACATTAGATGTTTGGAGATGGGATACACGATGCATCGTGTTTTAAAGGTGTGGGGAGTCCAACAGTAATAATAAAGAGTGTGAAGGTTGTAATTGGTGTTCACGGCCATAAGTAGTGTCTTAAGGGTTGTAATTTGGATATGTTGAATGAATGGTTCATCTTCTTGCCTCTCTCCCTTGTTCTCTTCCAAAGTCTTCCAGCCTTCTTCGTCCCCCTTCTCTCAATTCCCCATGACCTTATCCTCTTAGAGCCCTTCTTCTATAGGTTACCCTTGTGATGACATTTCTGCTTTAACTCTGGCTCGTTGGTATTGAGATCTTATGAAACTCAAATACATACGCCTGTAAATTTAATAGGCCTGCTTTTCCTAGCTAGAACAAAATCTATTCTTGCAAAGCTCTAAAAAAATTCAATGGCTGTATTCTTCATTCTCATGGTTAATCCTTAAGAAAAAAATCTGCAAATTTAGCTGCATTGTTCATGGCACCCTTGGCATAGTGTATCGTACTTGGCAGAAGAGAACTTTTGGTAGTACATCCACCAGATGCTTGATGACAGTACTACTCTTCCTTTCTCTGCTTATATACAAATATTGGAAGCACATTTCATGTGCCACTCAATAGCTGAGTGGTGATGTTCATGATGTAGCTAAATAGTGGAAATCGTTGCTATGACATTGAAGACTTCCTTTGGATCATGTCATGAATTTCAACATAGGGGACTAAAATGAGCTTCAGATGTCTGTTGGCATCGACAAAGAATGAAAAATATATTGATAAGTTACATTGGCTGCCATGGATTGACAATAAAATTCTCTTGTGGAAGTGATGGGGATCCATCAAAGTTGGCTCGCCACAAGGCAGGACCCACGTCCGTGTACTCGCGCATGAGGACTTGATCGGATCGGCGATCGGACTCCACAGATGCATCCAGCTCGGCGTTTACCTATTTTTTCATATATTGTATCACTATGTTTTATTTATTTCATGTAATCGGGCCCGCCACATCTCCGACCAATCATAGCTATCAATGTCGGGGTGCCCTAGTTTTGTTTTATTATAAATAGAGACTATGAGGGCTGCGAGAGGGCATTGCAGATTTTGGAGAAGTCATTCCCGGAATTCGGTGATTCCCTGAAGATGACGACTCCGTGAGGCCGTAGGTGTCGACTCCTAAGTGTGCTCCCGCATCCCAAAGGTAACCCCTACCTATTGCCTCCTTCTTTCCCCCTCCCAAGCCTCAACCGGCCCCCTCACTCACTCCCAAACCCTAGCCGCCCAAGCCAACATCAACAGCCGCCCCTACCCCTCCCGGTTTCTGATTCCTTGCTCCCCTCCCTCCAGCAAAACACTTCCACCACCCTCTGGACCGCCCGCCCATCCAACCTTCCTCTGCTGCAGCCACCGACCCACTGTTTTTGCCCTCCCAACCGTTCAAGATCAAACCGCCAACCCCTATTTCCCTCCATCAGCCCCCTTGCTATTACCGATAATCCTAACCCAGAAAACCTTACGCCGGCACCTACCTTCAGCCGTCGACCCCCTTCCAAGCCCCCCTCTTTTTAGATCCCCCCCCATTCAGCTCGAGTCCACCGGCCGATATATCTTCAGATTTCAGCCACCGTCACGACGTACGTCGCCGGATCTACTCTCCTACGGCAGCCCCCATGCTTTGTGAGCTATTATTTGTTGTATGGATCTTGTTTTTCTAAATTAAAATATGGTGTTGTGAACTCTTATTTTCTTGGATATTTAGTATTGTGGAATTTTGCTCTAAATGTGCTTGTGATTTGCAGGAAGAAATCATTCGTCGCGCGCTTTGCTTTGGCCCTCCACGCGGAGGAAAGCATTTGCTTGCTAGCCCAAAAGAATAGGGCTTTTTCGCTTGTTTATTTATAATTGCGTGAGTTTAATGTTTATTGCTCGATTTTGATTATTGTCGTCGTTCTTTGTATGATCACATTTCATTTAGTGTTTAGGTCATAAGTCAAACATTCAACCACCCACTAAGATTGCATTGTATCCTAGCAGCACACATCCTACCATACATTAATCGATATCAGAGTTCAGGTTTGGGCTACGTCTATACTCTGTAGTGGTAGGGTTTTTAGATCCTTGATGTTTGAACCACACGTCACTGACGACCGAACAACTAGCTCAAATTCGGGCACATATCTAGCCGAATTTCAACGACTTGTCATGGACTGTTTAGACACTATGGGTACCCAGTTTTAGGACTTCCGTCATGACCTTGCAGAAATGAATAATCGGCTAGAGAATCTAGAAAACCTGATAGACATGCCGACACGGCAGGAGGACCTACTTGAGGATGATCCCAACATTCCCACTCGTTTTGATCAGCGTCTGATGGGTGTTCAACCTCCCCTTGAGCGACACCATCGTGATATTCCCTGTCGGGGGTACCGCGCCACCTATGAGGCGGAACCCTGAGCACACCCTAAAGCACCGACAAAGGCTTATCTATGCCAAGCACCCACCCCACCACGGCGGGCCCGTTTGTTTCCACATGGTCGTAGATATCGTGCGCCTCCTCACGGTCGCCGTAATCATGACCACGATGATTATTATGAGCCCGATCGTAATGGGCGTGCTCCCCCACCCGCTCTACACGATTATGCCCATGATGAATATTATGAGGATTATTCGGAGCCGCGCAAAGGTGGTTTTCCACAGGAGGATGACATCACCAGGCGTATTCGCATCAATGCCCTTTTTTTAATGGTCGCATAGACCCAGCGGCGGATGAAATTTTTTTTTTCTGTGTGGGCGGAGTACATAATTATTCGAAAAAATAAATTTATAAATATAAGAGTAAATTATTGATAACCCTCCGTACCTTCTACACCATACTCAACAACTCCCCCCTATTTTTAATAACAGTTGTATAACCCTCCTTATCTTGCTTACCAAAGTCAATAATCCCATAAATATTTAAAAATGAGTGTATAAACTCTCTTATCTTTTTTATCATAGTCAATAAACCTCTAATTTTTACAAATAATTATTTTAAATCAAAATTACAAATTTATCTTTTACTAATTTTTTTTAATAATTTGAAAAGAAATTTAATATTAAAATTATTTTCCACTTAATAATTTTGTTAGATTATTACAATAAAAATTAAATGAACTTTTAAAATAAAATTTAATTAGGAAAATGGGTAACGAGAACAAGTATTGGTGTGCGTGAGTACGAGGGGGCGTGAAAACAAGTCAGATTGGAACGCGCTTAAAGGAGAGAAGCATTTAGAAAGATTATGTTTTTGGAGTTTTTTTATTGGTGTTTTAATAGCAAATATTGATGTGTGTGAGTAACGAATAATGATGTGCTTTTAATACCACTTATTTTGGAGTTTAATTTGATATTTATTAATGCGTGAATAAAGAATATTGATGTTAATTGAAAACATTAATTTATTGTTATTTAGGAATTTTTTGAATAACACTATCTCACTTAATATTTAAAACATTTTATACAACAATATTGTAAAAAAATTGTATTTATAAAATGAAATTTAAAATGTAGCTCTTGGTGGGAATTGAACCCATGACCAAGAGGCCAAAATATATGCACTCAACCAACTAAGCTAACAACAATATAATGCTAATTTCATTTAGGATGTAATATATGCGATAAGTAACAAGTTCACCATGACAAAAAACTCAGTTTTATTTATCAAAATATATTGTTTATAAAACTCAGTGTGGGCGGCCGCGCACGCTCGCCCATATGTGGGTCCGCCTCTGCATGGACCCAAAGGCGTTAGCGATTAGCTCCTCGACACGGCACAATATTTTGAGTGGTACGACATCAACGACAAGCGATGTGTCCGGTTTACCAAAATGAAATTACTCGGGCAAGCTAAAGTGTTCTGGACCAGCGTAGAGTAGTTAGCTGATAGGGAAGACTATTGTCCCGTCACCCAATGAGATGATATGAAACAGAGACTTAAAGACAAGTATGTCTCTGCGTCCTACAGAGACCAGTTACTCGATCAGTTGTTTGGCTTACACCAGGGGACGCTTACTGTCGCTGAGTATATGACTCACTTTTATGAGCTTGTAGTTAGGAGTGACATTTTGAAGGATCCCATTGCCATCGTCTCTCGTTTTAGGACCAACCTTCGATCTGATATTCGTAGATAGTTGATCCCACATCACCTCGAGAGCGTTGAGCAGATCTATCAGCTCACTATAGAGTATGAGCAGTACCTTCGCTCTTAAGACTTAAGGGCCAAGGCGAGGTCTCTCTAGACCCGACGGCTCGACATTTAGGAGACCTGCCCCATCACAGGATGCAACTACCGTGCCTTCTCGTGCCCTCGTGGACACGAAGAGCAAGGCCTCCATCACCGAGCACCCCAAGCCAGGAGGCATCCAATGTTATAAATGTTCAGACACGGGATACGCAGTGGCTCAATGCCCTATGCGGAACCTGCTTATTGAGGATAGAGAGCCTAGTCTTGAGGTTGAAGAGGAGATTGCGGCCACTATTGAGGAGGGTTGGGAGATTGACGCTGGGAGATCTTTGGAGATGAGAGTAGTTAGACGACTCATACACACCCCTTATTCAGATGAGGGCTGACGCCGAACCACTATCTTTTACACGTATTTCCCTAGTGCAGACGGACCCTGCAAGCTAGCTATAGATAGTGGGAGATGTGTGAATATCGTGACCCAAAAGGGTCTACAACGTATGCAGGTGAAGGTCGATCCTCACCCCTCCCCTATCGTGTCATTTCGGTAAACAAGACCGCAATTTAGGTCACACAACGGTGTCTTGTTCCAATTAGCCTTGCCACTTTGAGGATCGAGTGTGGTGTGACATCATCCCTATGGACGTCGTGCATGTATTGTTAGGTAGACCTTGTGACGCAGGACGAATCTATAGGCGGCGGAAAATCCGTGACCTAACCCTACATGCTATGCAGATCCAACGGCGTGAATCCAAATTAGATAATAAATTTAAATATCCCACGCAGATAAATTCATAGCAAGATAAAATATTTTATTAAGGCGAAACAAGCTTAGGCTTTCCTCCGCGTGGAGGGCCAAAGCAAGTGCGCGCGACAAATAATTCCTTCCTGCAGTTAGAGATTAGTCCAGACACAAATAACTTAGAATAAAATGACCATCCACACCATGTAATAATCCAAACGATAACAATGTTTTACAACCCAGTTCCAATACAGAAACACAACACAAATATAATAGGACTGCTGTAGTTTTAGGAAAAACTGAAGTTTTGGAGAAGATTAAAGGTTTCCGGGTGGTGGTGGACTGGACCGGGTAAGGGATGGTCGAAGGGGACGTAGGGGGGGTTAGATCGGGGTGGCACGGGGCTGATTCTAGGCTGTAGCACCCAGATCTGGACAGATCTGAGAAGGGAGGGGCTGTTTGGAAGGTGGATTCACGTGGTGAGGGACTAGGGCAGCCGGACAGGGGGGAGGAAGAAGGCCGGCGGCCTGCTGAGAGGGAGGTGGTTGGTGGCGGGTCTTGGACAACACTGGGAGGGAAGGGGGAAGGGCTGGCGGCTGGCTGGGAGGGAGAAGGAGGGCTGGCGGCAGGGTTCTGGGCTGCAGGGAGGCTGGCGGCTGGAGGCTGGAGGCTGGCTGGAAATAGGAAGGGAAACAGGGGGAGGGCGGCTGGCTGCAACAGGGGAGGAGGAGGAGGGCTGGCGGCAGGGTGTTGGGCTGCAGGGAGGCTGGCGGCTGACTGAAAACAGGAGGGGAAACAGGGGGAAGGCGGCTGGCTGCAACAGGGTTGGAGGAGGAGGGGCGGCTAGGGAGAGGGGGCAAGGAAAATACAAAGATACAAAGGACACTTACCCAAGGAGTTGTCACCGCCTATGCTCCGCATCACCTTGGCTATATGATCGTGATGCTACGTGTTTTAGCTGATCGAACACGTGTGTCTTTTATGATAAGGGTTGAAAGATCACGTTGTCCCCAACCCAACCCAAGGAGAAATCCAAGGGTCGAACTGGGCCATCAATTAGAAGCTCCTCGAGACCCTTACACATCTTCAGAAGTAGCGATTTTTTGAGGGTCAACATCGATGCTGGTTTTGTTTATGTAATGGCGACAACCATGGACTCTGATTGCCCTACTGATGCATCTGACCCCCACCATATGTTTGTTCTCTTTTGGATGAGTTTGATGACATTATTCCAGACGAGCTCCTCGACGAGTTACCGCCCCTGCGGGATATTCAGTACACTGTTGACCTAGTCTTGGGAGTGCTCCCAAACTTGCCCCATTAAGCAATCTGAGCTCAAAAGGAAGGTTGATGAGCTTCTTCAGAAGCATTTCATTAGTGAGAGATTGAGCACATGTGCGGTACCCGCCCTTCTTACCCCTAAGAAGGACGACAGCTGGCGCATGTGTATTGATAGTCGGACGATCAATAAGATTACTGTGAAGTATCGCTTCCCCATTCCCCGACTCAATGATTTGCTAGACACAATGGCTGGTGCCCGGATCTTATCTAAGTGGGTAACACCAGATCCGAGTTCGAGAAAAAGATTAGTGGAAGACTGCAATCAAGACCAAGGACGGTCTGTACGAGTGGTTGGTCATGTCATTCGGTTTATCAAATGACTCAAGTACCTTCATGTGAGTTATAACACAGGTGTTGCGAACCTATATGGGCAAGTTTCTAGTCGTATATTTTGACGACATCCTGATTTATTGTCAGAATCATGTTGATCACCTCGTGCACTTGAGACTCATGTTTAGTATCCTCCGCAAAGAGAAATTATTCGTGACTTAAAGAAGTGCCTATTTCTGTCCGGGTCGGTCCACTTCCTGGGATTTATCGTCTCCTTCACTGGAGTATCCGTTGACCCTGAAAAGTTCAAGTCCATCAGCGATTAGCCCATACCCTCGACTATTCATGAGGCCCACAGTTTTCATGGATTTGCTACATTTTATAGGAGGTTTGTTCGGGGGTTTGACACGATTATGGTCCCTTTAACGAGTTGCCTCCACAAGGGAGACTTTCAGTGAACCACAACAACCACTCGAGCCGGGTGTTGGTATTGAAGGTGTGTTGAGTCAAGGACATCCGATTTCTTATTTTAGTGAGAAACTAAATGAAGTCAAGCAAAAATACTCGAACTATGATCGAGAGTTTTATGTATTTTCCAGTCTCTACGCTATTGGAGGCACTACCTCCTGCCTCGGGAGTTTGTACTATATTCTGATCACCAGGCATTGCGTTATTTATACTCACAGAGGAAGTTAAGTCATCGACATGCCAAGTGGGTTGAGTACCTATAATATTTTCATTATGTTCTTAAACACCATGCTGGTGTTGAGAACAAACCCGCTGATGCGCTGAGCCGCTGAGTCTCGTTATTACAGACGATGAGAACCCGAGTGATCACAGACTATCCGACTTGTCCTGATTTTGGAGAGTTGTACACCGCTTTATCGAGGGACCCTCCGGACCCCATCGAGGGGTTCCAGATTATTGACAGCAATTTATATCGGGGCTCCCACCTATGATTACTTAGTTTGGGAGTTGCATGCGGGCGGCGACACCGGACATTTTGGTAGGCACAAGTTGATAGCTATTGTGGAGGACCGTTTCTATTGGCCGAGTCTGAAGAAGGATGTGCCTCGTGTCGTCCGACACTGCCGTATCTGTCAAATGGTCAAGGGCATTAAGCAAAACACTAGCTTGTCCTGGGAGGATATTAGGATGGAGTTCGTGCTCGGGCTTCCCCGCACTTTGAGAAAGCACGATTTCATCTTTGTTGTCGTCTATCGGTTTTTAAAGATGACTCATTTTATTGTGTGTAGCAAGACCGCTGACGCATCTCATGTCGCGTCATTATTTGTGGATGGCATCTTTAGATTACATGGTCTACCAAAGTCTATAGTGTCAGATATGAACGTGAGATTTATGAGTTATTTATAGAAGACGCTATGACGGAAGACCGACACCACCCTTAAGTTTTCATCGGCCTACCACCCTCAAACTGATGGGCAGACTGAGGCGGTAAATTGAAATTTAGGGAATCTACTTAGGTGTTTAGCAGGTGAGCACGTATCTAGTTGGGACTTGGTATTCCCCATTGCGGAGTTTGTATATAATAGTTCAGTCAATAAGTCTACTGTTTTGAGTCCATTCCATATAGTGTCAGATTATGAACCTAGGAAGTCTATTGTTCTTATCCTTGTCCCACTATAGTCCCGCCCTAGTGAGTCAGCTGTGTTCTTTGCACGTCATTTGCATGAGTCGGTCCAAAGACAAATCGTTACTAGCAATGAATGTTATAAAACAATGAACACTGGTGAGAGCGTCATTTTTGGAAGGTGAACAGGTGATGGCCTTCCAAGAAGTTGAGCGTTAAGCGAATGGGTCCCTACACAATCATGAGACACATCGGGACAAATGCCTACAAGCTTGATATCCCTACGAGCATGAGAATCCATCCCGTATTTAATGTTGAAGACCTAGCGCCATATTACGAACCTCACGAATATGTGGATCCGCATTATGGAGATCCCCCTGAACCTACACCACAACATTCCCCATCCCATAGCCAGTTCACTCTCGAGCCCCTCCCGCCCGTGAGTTTGTCTACTATGGCTTCACCTTTGTCATCACCGATCGCACCGGATTCTCTACACGTGAGTTGAGATCGTATCACATGAGTAAGTTCCCTCTTTGGATGGACCGGTGTGTCGATACTTAGTACATTGGCGAGGACGGCTTTTCCCTCCACCAGCCCCTCCCTGCTACTACCGAGAATCCTAACCCGGAAAACTTGCCGCCAACACCTACCTTCAGCTGTTGAACCCCCTCCAAGCCCCCCACTTTTCAGATCCACCCCCACCCCACCCCACCCCACCCACCACCACCACTCAGATTCAGTCCACCGGCCGATATATCTTCAGATTTCAGCCACCGTCACGATGTACGTCACCGGATCTACTTTCCTACGGCAGCCCACATGCTTTGAAAGTTATTATTTGTTGTATGGATCTTGTTTTTCTAAATTAAAATACGGTGTTGTGAACTCTCATTTGCTTGGATATTTAGTATTGTGAAATTTTGCTCTAGATGTGCTTGTGATTTGCAGAAAGGTTTCATTCACCGCATGTTTTGCTTTGGCCGTCCACTCGGAGGAAAGCATTTGCTTGCTAGCCCAAAAGAATAATGTTTTTTCGCTTGTTTATTTATAATTGCTTGTGTTTAATGTTTATTGCTCGATTTTGATTATTGTCGATTTGTCGCCGTTCTTTGCCTTGTCGCATTTCATTTAGTGTTTAGATCGTAAGGCAAATATTCCACCACCTACTAGGATTTCACTGTAGCCTAGCAACACATACCCTATCCTAGATCAGGAAGTGCCTTGTTGCCCTGTGTTTGTGTATTGAGTCATCTTTTGTGTTGCAATTGTATATCTATATTTGGATTTACTTAGTTTAAGATTTTCCTTGATGCATAAACATGTCAATTCTATCCGTACAATGAAATACAATATTTATTTTGGAACATGAAAGTTGGTACATGAATAGAGCTATTCTATCATTCAAGCTACTATGCCTGTATAAAAACTCCCTAGTTGTGGACACCATCTTATTTGTATTTCACATGAAAGTGAGTATTCATTCCACTCTTAAGATGTTTTTATAGTTTATGTTAGTTCTATCCCATCATTGTCCATCCGTTGATTATCTCCTTAGAACTCCTGCTAGGTGACCTGATCGCACACTTTTCTCTGCGTCCCATCCCCCTCGAGCCCCATGCTGCACGCTCTTCCACCCCATCGAGCCCCCTGCTGAATTGTTCCCTCGGGACCCACAACTGTCCTAATTGTAATCCATTAATGAATTTATTTTTTAATTGATTAATCAATTTCTTAATTAATTAATTCAAGTTAAAAAAAATCCAATATGGAAGACAACATTAGCTTCCAAGCTCTTGACCCGCGCATCATTGAGCTTTTAAATTGTTAGAGGAACTCTATAACAAACAATTCCAGGCCGCCAAGGGGTCGTCGTCGCTTCCGCCGCCACCCGCAGAACCACCCCCTCTCTCCACAGTCCTGGTCGTTTCACTGCCGCCACCAGTCCCTGTAGTTGTCACTTCGCCGCTTCTTTTACCGGCCCTTCCACCACCTGCTATGCGGGCACCTGCTTTGCCGTCCCCGCCAGCCACCTCGCCGCCTCTTCTCCGGCCACCGACTCTGTGGGCCCCTCTGGATTCGTTCCTCCCACCGGCCATTGTTTCTACAGCCGCCTCCCGCCACTTCGCCGGTCCCTCAAACCCATTCCTTCTGCCACCCATTTTTGTGTCGGCGCCGCCGCTACGCACTGCCGCCCCGACCACCACAATGCGTTACCAGGAACTGTTTTAGCGCGAAATCAAAGAGCCAGAGGATCAGATCATCTGAGATGGTTCGAGCTTGGGGACAAGCTCGATTTCAAGGATGGGTGGAGTTGATATAGGTCCATTCATTAGTTATCTAGTTAATTATTATTTTATGTATTTGTATTGAGCGTGAGTCGAGTCATAGTTATGGTATTTTAGTATTTTACATAGTTCTTTATATTTTGGTGTAATTTACGGTTATACCATTGTGGGCCTTATATAAGGACCTTTAGAGTCATGTAATGAGGATCAATGAATGAAAGTCTATTTCCTAACCCTAAAGAGATCTTGGAAGCTCTCTCTCCCTTGAACAAGCCCCGCCTAGGCAGCCGCGGTTCCGGCTCCGTTGTATCATCTGTCGTCACCCTCATCTCCGGTCATCCTCCGGCGAACCTTCCGCTGTTACGGAAGCAAGCCCGTAACACATTGTGCTCATTGAAGGTCACATATTGTTATTGCTACCTTTTGTGATGCAGTACTAGAAGGGAAAAAACATCCACTTGTTTTAAGGAAAAATATTCATTGTCTTCTTGTTTGGCCTCTATTGTGTTTGTTTTGATTTCCCTTCTTTGGTAATATTAATGATATTGAAGGACTAATTAACATCTGGTGTGTGATTACTAGATCTTCATCAGTTCTTCTTGCCTCTACTCTCAGTTTCTTTAAACACTGTTGCTTATTATTCAGTCTTCCAACATTGCAGGACAACAACAAAAATTTAGCCTCAACACATCGAAAGTACTTTCTGATGCAGGTAAGTCTAAGAAATGCGAAGAAGATGTTCTCAGAGTCAAAGCTGAACAATCTTTTAAAACAGATACAAGATTTGCTTCTATCTTCTTAAAGTCTAGAAAATATCATCTGGTGAGTGATTATGTTATTGCAAAATTGACCTTTTCAATTACAGTTTGGTTTCACTTTAAGGCACCTTCTTGATAATAATGATCACAATTATTTATTGTTGTATTTTATCGCATGTCAAACAAATTTCTTATTGAAACAAAATGCCGAGAAGTGAGTTTATCCAATTTTGGTGTTCCTAATTAGTGGTTTGAGCTTCCTATGTGTTGAAACCGATTTCTCGGCCTCTTGTGGAGCTCGGGGCCCTCACCGAAATGAGGAGCAGCTAGCCCTTACTGATCCCTCGGAGAAGGTAGACTGAAGACAAGGAAGATGACCAAGACCTTAGTCACAGCGAGGAGGTCCCTCCACTAACCCGGAAGATCGTTGAGCGCTTCCCCTCCCAAGCCAAAGCTGAGACTCGGGCACTTTGGAGAGCTCTGGAAATGCTAACCAAGGAGAGCCTGAGGAGAGAGAAGCTGAAGTGAAGTCCTCTCCAAAAGTGCCCTTTAGGTCTTATTTATAGGTTTTCTGATCTGGCCTGCAAATAGCAGGATCCCGCCTTTTGATTTTACTATCCGCACCCCAAATGGGCATGCTAACAGCCAAACTCCGCTGTTTGGAGAGGCTAAAGGCAGACCACTAGGGGTAAAAGGGTAATTTGGCCCTATCAACCTATGGGCAAGGAACTGCGAGAACCTTACTGCCGAAGCTCTCGCGGGCCTTCTCGCGAGCCCTGCACGCGATGCCTCTCCTAGGAGACCGCCCTGTGAGGACCTCGCTGGCCCATTCTGGCGGTATCTGCCGAGGTCCGGTCTCGCGAACCTTCCTGCGAGACCGCCTCCTGACTTCGTCGAGCTCAACACACCTTTCGTCGAACGCAGGGCACTTCGCCGATCACAGACGAGCTCGACGAATGCAGAACGTTAAATTGTTCGCTGTCCGCTGAGACGGGCGGTTCGTCGACCGCTGCTTCCATGCTGTAATTTGTCGAGCGCTGCTATAGAATATATTTTGTTCGTCGGGCGCCGTCCGACGAATGCTGAGCTCCGTTCGACATTCGTCGAACGCAGAATTGAGCTCGCTGGACGCTGAGGCTCTAAACTCGCGAGCCTTCCTGCGAGATCGCCTATTGACTTTGCCGCGCACTGAACACATTTCGCGAGCCTTCCTGCGAGATCGCCTATTGACTTTGCCGCGCACTGAACACATTTCGCGAGCCTTCCTGCGAGATCGCCTATTGACTTTGCCGCGCACTGAACACATTTCGCTGAACACCTCTTTACTGAACATAGGTCTCTTCTGCCAGCGTCTTGCGAGGTATTGGTTTGTCAGCCCTTGCTTGGCCCAGTCTTTTGAGGATATCTGCCGAGGTCTGGATCTCGCGACTCCTTTTGAGGGACCGTCCCTTTGGCTTTAATGAGCATAGAACACTTCGTCGACTTCTGATGATTTCGCCGAACAGGGGTGAGCTTGACGGAGTCAGGTGAGCTCGACGAACACGGGAGAGTTCGTCGCAGTACTCCTTTCGTCGAACTCAGAAAACTTTCTCAAACTGCCTGCGAGCGTTTATCTCGCCGACCCTTCTCGCTCGCCTCTCAGCGAGCCCTCCGAGAGGGACTTCTCCAAGGTCTCTCTCGCGAGGTCTTTGGCCCTAAGGCCTCCATCTCTTATTACTTCATCCTGTTGCCTTCTTAAACCGTGCCTCCTCGCCTGGCGAATATTGGGGTTGTACACTATGCACTATCAATTACCTCCAATGTGTATGTCAAGTGACAATCTCTTCAATTGTACATGATAGATTTATCCTTGTGCATAAACCTATACATTGGTTTTATAACACTACTCTTGCTTTTACACCCTCAACTGCCACCTTTTTTTCTCTCCAACTTTTAAGAAACCTTATGCGAGTCAAAGTTTCCAAATTACCTCACCATTTGTTTATAAGGCAAGAAAGTCATTGTTGATGATTTGGTGGGATACATGTCCAATTTTTGGAGTATCACAACAAATCCTTTTGACTGATATGGTTTGACTTGGATATCTTTGTCTGCTAAAGTTTGAATGATTAAGAGACCTGCTGTTACGCTCGGCGACTCTACCGGATGCGGAGGATACGACTGTGCACGTCGACCAAAGGAGAAGACGGAAGAAGACCGGGCTGAACCATCCGGTTCAGCCCGCCAATATTAAATATAAGGAATTGGGGCTGAACCACACTGGTTCAGCCCCTATGGGGGCCGGCCGGCCCCCTTGGGCCCGAGTATTATATATACCCGGACCCCTCCCTCTTGATGGGTATGAAGATTATTATCAGGTATTCCTCTTCTAGCAAACCCTAGTTCCCTCTTCTTCTCTAGTCTCTCTAGCTTTCTCTCTATCCCTAGCATATTCATAACATTTGGTATCAGAGGATTCGTCCTCCAAGTTTTTTTCTCCGCATTGCGCCGATCCATCGACGTCTCCTCGCTCGACTGTTTCCGCTCTGGTATCCTCGATCGACTGTTTCCTCAATCGACTGTTTCCGGATCCAGCGACCCCAGCGCTTCTCCTTCGACATCGACGTCCAGCGACGACTCCAGCGTCCAGCCCTCGACGACTCCAGCCCTCGCGTCCATCCCGCGCCGACATCGACATCGCGTCCAGGCCGACTGCTTCCGTAAGCGTCCAGGTCAACTGCTTCAGAGGCCACCGCCTCCTCCTGCTGCTTCAGAGGCCTCCGCCGCCTCCTGCGGATCCACACCACCAGCGGCCTGTTTCCGCCCGTCCAGCGCACGGCCAGATCCACTCGACTGCTACTTCCGCCCTCCCAGCGGCGCCTACGACATCGACGACTCGCCGATCCAGCGCCGCTCGACTGCTCTCCGGATCGACTGTTTCTCCGGATCGCTGAGAACGACACCGTCTTCTTCTCCGATTGCTTCTAGGTCATCCTGCATCCAGTTCAAGTCTTCAAGGCAACCCGCAGACTTCAGGCGGCTTCACCTTTTTTATTTCAGATCACTATTCCAAGTTCACATCGCCGTGTCCGCGCCTAACCATGGTGACACGCACCGAAGCCGAGAATGCACGCTTGGCCACCATCGAAGAGAACTACGTTGGGTTATCGGACAAGGTGGCGACACTCGAAGAACAAGTGAAATCCTCCCATAAAAATCTAGAGGATCGTTTGGACGCGCGCATGGAGGAGATCAAGAACTTACTCCTGCAAAATCTGAAAGAAAATCCCACGCGGCGGAGGGATCCGAAACCGAAGTATCCTACCATCCCCCGGCGCAGAACGACACAGGAATCGGAAGTGGAACGCAACAAGGTGCCGGATCCGGGCCTACGGGAGGCGGCATCCACGTATCGGGATCGGCGGCACCGAATGGGCCATTCGGCGCTCAGTACGCTTGGAACGGACCGGGAATGCAGCTGGGTTCCTCGTGGCGGGGTCCAGGGCAGGGAGCAGCCCCTTTTCGACCTACTGGAGCGAATGCGACCCCACTCGGGGGTGTGACAGGCATCCTACCAATGCCACCGCCATATGGAGGACCGGCGGACTATGGAAATGGCAACCCATGGGGTGGAGGGCAACAAGGAGGCTACGGTTTGGACCGGGGGCGGCCCGGGCCCGCAGTGGCTCCGGCACCACCATACCATCCAGCACCGGCAGAACACCGCCCATATATGCAGCCCAAATTGACACGAATGAACTTCCCTAAGTTCAAAGGAGGTGACGCCCTTGAGTGGATCCAGAAAGCTGAACTTTTTTTCAAATACGAAGAGATTCCGGCGGGGCAGTGGGTTCAGTTGGCATCTTTCCACCTGGAAGAGGACGCCTATCAGTGGACAAAATGGTTTCTGAGGGGACGCGACTATGCACCCTGGGAGGACTTTGTGGAGTCCTTCTCTGCTCGCTTCGGTCCTTTGGAGTACGAAGATGTTGAAGCCATGTTGCAGAAATTGCGGCAAAACGGGACCGTCACGGAGTACCGGACAGAGTTTGAACGGTTGGCCAATCGGGTCAATTGGGAGGAAAAAACGATGCTGAGCTGCTTTGTATCAGGATTGAAGGATCACCTGAGAGACGAGGTCCACGCCTACATGCCACGCAGTTTGAGTCATGTCATCAGCCTGGCCAGGATACAGGAGGAGCTATACAATCGGCAGAGGACTCGGACGACAGGTCGGGCACCTACGGGTGCAGATGTACCCAAGCAAGAACCACCTACCGGGGGTCGCCCTACGGTGACGAGGTTGACGTGGCAAGAGCTTCAGGCCAGAAAGGACAAAGGGTTATGCTTCAACTGCGATGAGAAGTATACCCGCGGGCACGCTTGCCAGAAGGTCCAGGTATTCATGCTACAGGAGGAAGCGGAAGATGTTACTCACACTGCAGCGGAGGGAGAGTTGGTTTTTGACGACTTTGTCGTATCCCTCCAGGCCCTGAAGGGGGGTACCCCATCTCCGACCTTACACTTGACTGGGAGGGTCGGCAGGGCGACGGTGACGATCTTGATGGACAGCGGGAGCACTCACAACTTCATCCAACCCGGTGTGGCCCGGCAGACGGGGGGTGTCATAGATTGCAGCGCAGCGTTCCACGTCAAGGTGGCGGATGGACGTACACTGCAATGCGAGGGGGTGATGAAAGGGGTGAAGCTCCAGATGCAGGGATACACCGAGCATATTGATGTTTACTTATTGCCAATCCGGGGTTCTGACATGGTCTTGGGCGCACCGTGGCTGCAACAACTTAAGCGGGTGACCTTCGATTGGGTTCAGATGACTATGGAGTTCAGCCGGCACGGGAAGGAGTACTGCTTGGAAGGCCTAAGTTCAGCCAGGATGGGACAGAGTACTGCGGGGAAGGAGCCGCGCGCTCACCGCCTCCAGCTTGAGGACAAGCTGGCCCTTGAAGGGGAAGGGAATGTTACGCTCGGCGACTCTACCGGATGCGGAGGATACGACTGTGCACGTCGACCAAAGGAGAAGACGGAAGAAGACCGGGCTGAACCATCCGATTCAACCCGCCAATATTAAATATAAGGAATTGGGGCTGAACCACACTGGTTCAGCCCCTATGGGGGCCGGCCGCCCCCCTTGGGCCCGAGTATTATATATACCCGGACCCCTCCCTCTTGATGGGTATGAAGATTATTATCAGGTATTCCTCTTCTAGCAAACCCTAGTTCCCTCTTCTTCTCTAGTCTCTCTAGCTTTCTCTCTATCCCTAGCATATTCATAACACCTGCTCTTTTTTACTTAATCATCATAATTTACTCATATTTTCGTAGATAGTATCTAACAAATTTGGAGGAGAATACTGGAGAAGAATCACAACGATCATGACTAGAAGTGTAGCCCTATCCTACCTAGGAGCATAGTTAGTTGACACAGTTGGGTGGTGATATTAGCATCTCACTTAACTCTAACTTCAGAACTAGGAATATATATGAACAGACTTCAGATCAGTATAATCACTCCCCGGTAAGGCAAGGTATTTCTACCATTCTCACACACCTCTCTCAAGCTTAGAGAAGCGAAGGAGACAAGATATTTGATTTTCGAACTTAAGATGTTTTAGACCTTTTAGATCTTGTAAGAGGTTTATTGAAGAAACTGGCAAGCTAATTATGCATCTTTACAATTTTTGTGACAATTATCGAATCCATCATGTTCTCTTGAGTAAAGTGACCGTCAATTTCAATATGTTTGGTTTTTTTAATGAAGAATGGATTTCGAGGCTATGTACATGGTTGCTATATTTTTCGCACAACAGATGCATTGGAACCTTAAACCTTCTGGTCCGTGGTCCTTAAAAAGGTGTTTCATTTAAATCAATTCACAATTCATCTAAGCAGCTGCGCCAAAGACAATACATTTAGACTCAACACTAGACTTAGCAATAGAGAGCTGCTTCTTGCTCTTTCCAGGATACTATATTTTTACCCGACGTGAACATGATAGTGTGTAGTGAATCTTCTGTTAGAGGATGTCCAACTCAATCAATGTAGAATGCTCTTCCGTTCTTGGATGTTTGTTATTCTTATCCAAACCAACCCTTGTGGTAACCTTCATATATCGAAGAATTCAAGCTAAAACCTCCTAATGAAAAATTCCACGTGTTGCCATAAACTGATTAATCAGTCACAAGAAAAGTGTCGGGATGAGTAATTGTTAGATAATTTATGATGAGGATCATCCGCAAGATCGACACTAGAATTTGGGTCACCACTCAATGGGCTTGCATTTGTGTACTCGCGCAGGAGGTGTTGATCGGATCGGCAATCAGAGACCACAAGTGCGTCCGGGGCGCCGGTTTACTATTTTATGTAATTCATTTTAATTTTTTGGACTTCATTTAGTATTATTCAGACATCGGGCGTAACGGCCAATCACAGTCGTTCACGCCGGGTGCCCAAGCCCCCTTGTCATTATAAATAAGGGTGATGACTGTCATTTTGGAGCATTGTTAGCCTTGTGAGAGAATCCAGAGCCAACAATCATTTCGTGGTGTACGCAGCGACATCCCGGGTTGCGACGTCCCAGTTCCTTTTTCAATTTTCCCGTATTTCCCTCTCCCGTAAACCCCGTCTACCGCCGAAACCGCAAATCACATGACCTCTCCTTCCTCGTTTCAGCCATAACCAACCACTCTTCATCCCTGCCACGAACAACTACAACCACCCTTTAGGATCCCGACTCCAACAACCCCTCTCTCGATCATGCAGACATTCTCCTCTTGATCCAACCATCGGCAATTTTCCCCCCTCACGATACAACTTCCAACAACTTTCCCCCTCTCGATCCCGTCTCCAGCGGCAGTTCCCTCACTCGACCCAGTAAACACCCCATTTCTCGATCACGCCTCCAGCTAAGGGACCTCCTCCAGTAGCGCATTCTACATTGATTATTGGATCAACATTGCATATTTGGCGGGAAATCATGGTATGTTGCGCAGTAGTTGCATTTTCCTATTTCTTATAGTTCCCATTTGTTCAAGTTATAGCGAAAGCTCTTCGTTCGAAGGAGAATGTGTTTTTGCTTACCCACTTGAAAATTATGATGAACATTGTGTTGCATTGCTAAACTTATCCAATCTTATTGCTAAAATTTAATTCCGATTAATCAAATCATACACGTATCATATAGATTAGGTCCGTTGGAGTCTATCCCACACCACTCACATAGACTTGCATTAGTGTCAATTTAACTTGTCAACTAGCCTCGTATATCTTCTGGCATTCATGAGTACCAACTCAACACTTTCATTTTTCATGAGTTTCACATGCGGCTCTATTGGATGTTCCACTAACTTGCACTGACACCTTTTAGAAGATCCATTTATTTATGTTGCATTAAACATATCCTCCAGAAATAGTGTTTCATCTCAATACCTATAAAGTATATCAGCTTGCCTAGGTTCTTAGTTTGAAATTATTTATTTAGATACGCCTTCAGTTCACTAATATCATTTCCATCACTACATAACCCTTTAACCCTTCTCCCTTATTTAATACCCTATCCTCTGCAGAATACAAGAGCCTGTGAATAATTTTGAAACAAAGAAAAGATCTTCGTTTTGGGATATCCAGCACAGACGCGTCCCCCGATTCACTACCCACCAACGACGTCTCCAAACGGCCACCTCAGTGTCGCCTCCATCTCTTAAGGGTCGGCCGACGGCTGACACACATGTTCGACCTTTTTCTGCCGTCACCAAGCATTCAGAGGCTTGATCGAGCCTTGTCTCTGTGACTTCCGCCCGTCCTCCTATGTCTGTTCGACTCCTTTGCCAGAATTAATCTCTTCCTTCATCGCTGAGCCTAGTCTAAACTCCTTTTCCAGAATTAACCCTTCCTTTCCCAGTTCCTTTACCCAAGCCAGAACCCTCTCCCAGAACTCCAAACCTAAAATCCCTTCCAGAGACGGCACCCGAGTCTAATTATTTTCCAGTCAGTCCCTAAAGAAAGCTGAACCTCAATTCATTAATACCTGAACCCCCCAGTATTTCCTAATCATCACCACCCTCGCCAACTATTCTTTTTAAATATCAAGCCAGATTTATACTGCCTTTATCACAACCGGATCCTGAATATGGCATTCCTTCGATGTGGTAATTCGGGGTATTGTTCAGAAAGCTATTCTCTCCTCTCGTTGCATGTTAGTTTTTTTTATGCAAGAAAATTTTAGTGATCGAAGATAGATTACTCCTTGTCACCCTCATCCTCATTGTCGTTAATTTTAAAATGTTTGTTTCTCTTAATCTTCACAGTAGTGCTTGCTATCGTACACCTGTGGAAAATTTAGTTGTTTTCTGTGTTAATTTACCAAGTAACTAACTAGACTTGTCTGAAGCGAAATTAAAATACCAAAGTTTGCTAATCCACTAGGTATGTTCAGCGCAAGTAAAATACTAGTTTGAACAACTCAACTTTTAAGTCTGACCTACATCAACGACTCTCCTCGTAGCAGGGGAGGACTCATAGTCCCCTCGCCGAGCACTCTTTTTTTATTGTCACACTTGGTATTTTTCCTTTCCTCTTTAGTTGGCGGCAGTTACCTAATATTAAACATGTGCGGACACTCTCTCCTATAGAAGGGAGGGGATTGGAGTCTTATAATCATCTTTGGATTCTTAGGAATCTCTCTCTTGGAGATGAACTCTTCAAAGGAACCCTAGCCTTCAAGAGCTGGCGTTAGTCACTTCACGATTGCATCCGCAGTATTTTGTTTTTACTGCAATTATTCAGATATTATTTCTTTCAACTACCCTGCGACTTTGTATAATTACATGAACCTCCGCTCTACTTCTTAAAATTACAAAGACCTCCCCTCTAAATTTATATTGTTAACATACATGTAGAGATTACTTATTTACATATATGTATACTGTATAAATTTAGTGGGGAAGCCTATGTAATTATGCAGATATTTTTGCTATCCACAGATTAGTAAAGAAAAAAAAAAACTTTGGTCGTCTTCTTCGCCTTCCTCACCACATGGAGAGAGTAACCTTAGCTACCTAAATCTTCCCAAACAAACCCTACCTATCTAAATCTTCCCAAACAATCTGAAATCACATGAAGAGCGAAGAAATCGTCTTTCCGCAACTCGGTCTCTATCCGTGCATTCATTTTATGAATCACGATCCGGGAACACATTGAAGTGCTCAGAAGGTCATTGGAGATGTTCCTTCGTTTTCGGCCCCTGCTCAGGAAAACGAAGACATTGACTGTTCAAGTTTAAAATTGGTCTGAAGATAACAATTTGTAATCTAAAATAAAGTGGGAAAAGTTGGTCTTGATAGGAAAATGATCTTGTATAATATTCACACTTGAACAAAGAGATACATATACAAGAATAATGGGAGGGTGATCCTAACACCAGAGATGATTATAGACTAACACTACTACTCAATATACAACATATCTAACACCCTCCCCCCCCCCCCCCCCCCCCCCCCCCCCCCCCCCCAAACTCACGGGGGATCATACACCGAGAGTTTGGACAGTAGATAAGCATGCTGGGTCCTCGTCTGCGGCTTTGTCATCAAATCTGCAATCTGCTGCTCGGAAGGAATAAAGGAAGGGCAAGAGTGCCCTGACTATAGTGCTCACGCAGAAAGAAAGCATCCACCCCGATATGCTTGGAGAGAGAATGCTTCACCAGGTTTAGAGTGATCTGAATGGCACCGATGTTATCACAGTAGAGGGGAGTGGGATCGGGAGAAGAGACACCAAGATCCTCAAGAAGCCAACGGAGCCAAATAATATCCTCAGCGGTGGTAGCCATGGCTCGAAGCTCAGCCTCAGTGCTGGAACGGGAAACACCAGTCTGTTTCTTGGACTTCCATGCAATAAGTGAAGAACCCAAGAACAAACAAAAACCAGTGACATAACGACGGTCAACAAGATCACTAGCCCAGGTGGAATCAGAGTAAGCACGTAGCTGTAGAGAACTACTGCTGGAGAAGAATAGACCACGAGAGGTCGTCACCCGGAGATAGCGCAGGAGCCGCATCAGATGACCATAATGCACAGAGGTGGCATACTAACAAACTGGCTCAACACATGAACATCATGGGAAATGTCGGGCCCAGTAATGGTGAGATAGACGAAACTCCCCACGAGGTGGCGGTATCGAGTAGGATCGGAGAGTGAAACCCCATCATCCAGACGTAGCTGAAGATGAAGTTCCATAGGGGTGTCCACTGTGCGAGAGTCAGAGAGAGCAGCTCGAGCAAGGAGATCTGATGTGTAGCGCTGCTGAGAGAGCTGAAACCCGCAATCTGTAGAGCTGACCTCAAGACCAAGAAGTAGCTCAGCTGTCCAAGGTCAGTCATCTGAAACTGCTGTTGAAGGTGATGTTTGACGAAAGCCACATTAGAAGGATCATCACCAGTAATAATCATATCATCCACGTATAGTAACAAAAGGGTCCGACTACGGGGGGAGGAGTGCACGAACAGAGCTGGATCATGTGGACATGGCTGGAATCCGGCGGCTGTAATGGCTGAACTGAAACGTGCAAACCACGCGCGGGGCGCCTGCTTGAGCCAATAAAGAGCTCCCCTCAAGCGACAGACAAGGCCTGAAGTCGAGGATAGACCCGGAGGAGGAAGCATGTATACCTCCTGCTGAAGATCACCATGAAGAAAGACATTCTTCATGTCGAGCTGTGATAGAGACCAGTGGAGAACAGCGACAACAACAATAAGAGTCCGTACTGTAGTCATGTGAGCAATTGGGGCAAAAGTCTCGTCATAGTCTCTCCCCTGCTCCTGCTGAAAACCACGAGCAACAAGTCGAGCCTTGTACCTCTCCACAGAACCATCAGAGCGAGTCTTGACCTTAAAGACCCACTTGCAAGTAATAGGGACAGCACCAGGTGGAAGATGAACAAGCTCCCATGTACGAGTGTGCTCAAGCGCCTCCAACTCAGCAGACATAACAACCTGCCATTCAGGTATCTGGGCAGCCTCACGATAGGAAGTCGGCTCTGGAGTACTGCAGACAGTGGCGGGAAGGGCAGGTAGGTCCAGCGGTAGGGTAACAAGGCTAAGACGTTCGGGAGGACGCCTCTCACGAGGTGGGTTGCGGCGCACAAGAGGATCATTCATAGGGAACTCGCTGGAGGAGGTAGGCACTGAGTCTGGGAGCACTGGAGGCGAGAAGATAGGAGGAGGACGACGAGTATAGTGATAAGAGGAGAGACACGATCCCAAGTGGACAACTCATCAGAGGGAGAGGAGTGAGGAGGTGATGGAGTAGACTGCAAGGAAAGAGGAGGAGACGAAGTAGACTGCGACAAGGGAGAAGGAGGTGACGGAGTAGACTGTGGAAAGGGAAGAGGAGGGGGACATACCGGAGGGGAGGGTACATGAGGCGGAGAGATGGGAAGAGTGAGAAACTGCACGTCAGAGGGAGTAACGGATGAGTGTGAGGTCGAGGAAACAGGGGACACAAAGAAAGGGTGGGACTCATCAAAAGTGACATCACGTGAAATGCGAAGTCGACGCGCAACAGGGTCATAACATCGATAGCCCTTGTGCTCAGTTGTACAACCCCGATATTCGTCGAGTACCCTCAAGGGCTCCTTGGAACAAGGGAGAGCATCGACCCACACAGGAAGAGAGGTAGAGGAAGGGGGCGAGAGGGGGAGGGGCGAGCCCCCCTCTCGCCCCCGCCCCCAATATCAAGGGGGGCGAGAGGAGGAGGGGCAAGCCCCCCTCTCGCCCCCGCCCCCAATATCAAGGGGGGCGAGAGGAGGAGGGGCAAGCCCCCCTCTCGCCCCCGCCCCCAATATCAAGGGGGGCGAGAGGAGGAGGGGCAAGCCCCCCTCTCGCCCCCGCCCCCAATATCAAGGGGGGCGAGAGGAGGAGGGGCAAGCCCCCCTCTCGCCCCCGCCCCCAATATCAAGGGGGGCGAGAGGGGGGGCGAGCCCCCCTCTCACCCCCGCACCCAAGTAGGGGGCGAGCTCCTCTCACCCCCACGCTCAGTAAGGAAGCAGGACCTCACCATGAGGGGTGTCTAAATGCACCCCAGCGAGACCTCACCAGGAGGGATGTCTAAATGCACCCCAGCGAGACCTCACCAGGAGGGATGTCTAAATGCACCCCGACGTGGGGGGGGGGGGAGGCTGGGAGGGCCGGGAGGCCTCCGCCTCGCCCAGAGACCTGTGGGGGCGAGCTGGGAGGGCCGGGAGGTCTCCGGCTCGCCCAGAGACCTGTGGGGGCGAGCTGGGAGGGCCGGGAGGCCTCCGGCTCGCCCAGAGACCTGTGGAGGCGAGCTGGGAGGGCCGGGAGGCCTCCAGCTCGCCCAGAGACCTGTGGGGGCGAGCTGGGAGGGTCGGGAGGCCTCCGGCTCGCCCAGAGACCTGTGGGGGCGAGCTGGGAGGGCCGGGAGGCCTCCGCCTCGCCCAGAGACCTGTGGGGGCGAGCTGGGAGGGCCGGGAGGTCTCCGGCTCGCCCAGAGACCTGTGGGGGCGAGCTGGGAGGGCCGGGAGGCCTCCGGCTCGCCCAGAGACCTGTGGGGGCGAGCTGGGAGGGCCGGGAGGCCTCCGGCTCGCCCAGAGACCTGTGGGGGCGAGCTGGGAGGGCCGGGAGGCCTCCGGCTCGCCCAGAGACCTGTGGGGGCGAGCTGGGAGGGCCGGGAGGCCTCCGGCTCGCCCAGAGACCTGTGGGGGCGAGCTGGGAGGGCCGGGAGGCCTCCGGCTCGCCCAGAGACCTGTGGGGGCGAGCTGGGAGGGCCGGGAGGCCTCCGGCTCGCCCAGAGACCTGTGGGGGCGAGCTGGGAGGGCCGGGAGGTCTCCGGCTCGCCCAGAGACCTGTGGGGGCGAGCTGGGAGGGCCGGGAGGCCTCCGGCTCGCCCAGAGACCTGTGGAGGCGAGCTGGGAGGGCCGGGAGGCCTCCAGCTCGCCCAGAGACCGGTGGGGGCGAGCTGGGAGGGCCGGGAGGCCTCCGGCTCGCCCAGAGACCTGTGGGGGCGAGCTGGGCGGGCCGGGAGGCCTCCGGCTCGCCCAGAGACCTGTGGGGGCGAGCTGGGAGGGCCGGGAGGCCTCCGGCTCGCCCAGAGACCTGTGGGGGCGAGCTGGGAGGGCCGGGAGGCCTCCGGCTCGCCCAGAGACCTGTGGGGGCGAGCTGGGAGGGCCGGGAGGCCTCCGGCTCGCCCAGAGACCTGTGGGGGCGAGCTGGGAGGGCCGGGAGGCCTCCGGCTCGCCCAGAGACTTGTGGGGGCGAGCTGGGAGGGCCGGGAGGCCCCCGGCTTGCCCAGAGCCTTGTGGGGGCGAGCCGGGGAGCCCGGGAGGCCTCCGGCTCGCCCAGCTCCAAGACGGATAGGCGGTCTGCGTTTAGCGCCCAAGAGTAGCGGGATTTGGCTATTCGCAGTCCAGTTTTGGTTATTCGCAGCCCAAGAGCAACGGGATTTGGCTATCTGCAGCCCAGTCCAAGGGTATTTTGGTAATCTAGCATTCTAGTTTTCGGCTATTTGCAGCCCAACTTCAGAAATCCTATAAATAGGACCAAGGGGGCACCATTTGGAAAGGATCTCAGGCTAGGCTAGCTCTCTCCTCTCTCTCCCTCCCCAAGAAGTCTCTCTGTAGAGGGTGAGGAGAGGCTCCAGTGGTGCCCAAGCTTAGTAGTGGCTTGGGAGGGGAAGTTCCAAGGGGACTTCCGGGTATGTGGCGGGACCTCCCCACTAAGCCCTTGGTCCGTTTCCAAATCTAAGTGATCTCGCCTAGAGAGTTGGCTCGAGGGAAGTAGGTGTGAGACCACCCCTTTTTGGGACCCCGAACTCCACAGAGACCCAGTCTTGTTCGCAAGATTTCGGTTTCAACATTTTGGTGCGGTGAGCGTGGAGAGTGGTCAGCACAGAAGTTCTTGAGCCAAATCTCATGGCAGGAGACCTCGGAGGAGGAGACGAGGAGGGGTCTCACCTCCCGAGTGATGTGGTAGGAAGGGGAGAGTTCATGACGGCCATCAAGGGAATCATGGAGCTGCTCCAAGGCATCACCAGGGGAGGTGACTGCTCGGCCCCCTCCCCCCAGACACCGCCTTCTGGGTCGCAAGGAGTGCTCGCCCAGGGGGGGTCAGGAGAGGTTGCCCCAGGGGGTCGGCCAGGCAAGGAACCAGTGATTGAGAGTGGCGAGCGGGACCTCACCGGGCGAGTGCTTTTTCCGAGCCCGGCGAGTGGCGTCTCGCTCGGAGCAGGAGTCGCGCAAGTAGAGCTCGCGAAGCCGGCGAGTAGGGGGTCACCCTTTAGCGAGCTGATCATCTCGGCTCCCATCCCGGAAGGCTTCAAGGAGCCCAACATGACTTTCTATACCGGGAAGGATGATCCCGTCCAGCACCTGCAGTGGTTCGAGGATACCGTCTCCATCAGGCCCATGACGGACGCGTTCAAGTGCCGTCTCTTCGCCACCACCCTGAGGGACAAAGCTAGGGACTGGTTCCACCAGCTCCCGGTCGGCTCCATATACAGCTTCGATGACTTGGGTCGAAGCTTCCAGCTACGCTTCTCCACATCCAAGAAGAGGAAGAAGAATGCTGAGTCCATTTTCCTGATTAAGCAGAGGCACGAGGAGACGTTGGCCCAGTACATGGACAGATTCCAGGAGGAGATCCAGAACATCCAGGAGATGCCAGGGTATGCCCTCCAGATGGCCTTCACCGTAGGGCTACGAGAGAGCCTCTTCAAAATGCGCCTAACTAGGAAGCCTCCCTTGTCCTTCGAGGACCTGATGGAAAAAGCTGCAAAGGAGATAGCCACTGAGGCGGCGAACCCGGGGCTGGCAAAGAAGTTGGCGAAGTTGGTGGAGGCCGAGCCAAGAGAGCAAGGTGGCCTCAGGCTGCAAGAAGGAAGGAGGAGGGAAGAGCAGAGGGGTCAAGGGTACCAGGGACCCCAGGGGGGTCAGGAGCAAGGAAGGGGTTTCGCCCAAGGAGGGGGAAACTACTACGGAGGTCAAGGGAGGCCCAACCCTCCTCCTTGGAGACAGGCCCCTAGGCAGCTCCTACCCCCACCAGCTCAAGCTATGGCGATTCGAAGAGGAGGAGTTGAAGCAAGAGACATCCCAGCCCGTAGAAGAAGAGGAGGAAGGGGGGTGCCGTACTGCGACTACCACCAAGCAGAGGGGCATGCAACAACTACCTGCCCAGAGTTCTTGGAGGTGAGAGAGGCGAGAGGTCAGACGCAACAGCAGCCGCCGGAGCGGATTGAAGAAGTTCCACCTGGAGCAGTAGCGGATGATGACATCTGCGAGGACCGAACTGACATAGGAGCCAAAGGTCGGGTCGCGGTAATCCACGGTGGGGTAGGGATCGAGGCCACTCGTAAGGCAAGCCTCCACTCCGTATTTCGACGCAGCGTCGCTTCAACGTCACAGGACCCACCTCCCGAGGAGAAAATCACTTTCTCAAGCAAGGACATGCCAGAACACGAGGATCCATTCTGTGATGCGCTAGTCATTCAGACAGCCATCGAAGGTTACACTGTCTCTCGGATCCTCGTTGACAACGGGAGCTCTGTCAATGTCATTTTCAAGAAGGCATTTGATGAGTTGAAGGTGGAGGCAAGGAGGGTGCTGGCCTCAGATGGGCCCTTGTTTGGATTCTCCGGAGAAAGAAAAGAGGTAGAGGGTGGAGTTGGACTCCAAGTGACGATGGGGGGAGGTTCAAGGAACTGTCGGTTCGTCATAGTTGACGCTCCTAGCAGTTATAATGCCATCTTCGGAAGATCCCTCATCAGCGCCTTCCGATGCGTACCATCATCCTTCCACCAGTGCCTCAAGTTCAACACTGGAGGAATCCAAGTCAGGATCCGCGGAGACCCCAGGATGGCCAGACACTGCTACGTCACAGCCGTCAACAACATCTCTTGGCAAGCGGGGGCGGAGGAGATGGAGAAGATCATGGAGAACATGAGCCAGATGGGAGTGGCAGGAGAAGCAGAGGAATGATCATCTCGCGCGAGCAGCCGGAGAGGCGAGTGCCAGGGGGGGTATGATGTGTCTATTTTTTGTTTTTTGTTTTCTGTGGTTTTCCTTTGTAACAAGCTCTACCCCTCGCTGGTTGGGCCAGGAGGTTTTGACAAGGGAAATCCCCCCATTAGATGGATGAAGTTATTTTGCTTATATGATTAGTAAGTTCAACGCCGAGATGTCCTCCTCACTCCAGGCTCTCACTAGCTGGGTGGGTCGAATGATCCTCGGATGGGTAAGTTCAACACCGAGATGTCCTCCTCACTCCAGGCTCTCACTAGCTGGGTGGGTCGAATGATCCTCGGATGGGTAAGTTCAACACCGAGATGTCCTCCTCACTCCAGGCTCTCACTAGCTGGGTGGGTCGAATGACCCTCGGGAGGAAGGGCTTGCCATCGAGATGTCCTCCTCACTCCAGACTCTCACTAGCTGGGTGGGTCGAATGATCCTCGAATGGGTAAGTCCAACGCCGAGATGTCCTCCTCACTCCAGGCTCTCACTAGCTGGGTGGGTCGAATGATCCTCGGAAGGAAGAGCTTGCCATCGAGATGTCCTCCTCACTCCAGGCTCTCACTAGCTGGGTGGGTCGAATGATCCTCGGATGGGTAAGTCCAACGCCGAGATGTCCTCCTCACTCCAGGCTCTCACTAGCTGGGTGGGTCGAATGATCCTCGGAAGGAAGAGCTTGCCATCGAGATGTCCTCCTCACTCCAGGCTCTCACTAGCTGGGTGGGTCGAATGATCCTCGGATGGGTAAGTCCAACGCCGAGATGTCCTCCTCACTCCAGGCTCTCACTAGCTGGGTGGGTCGAATGATCCTCGGAAGGAAGAGCTTGCCATCGAGATGTCCTCCTCACTCCAGGCTCTCACTAGCTGGGTGGGTCGAATGATCCTCGGATGGGTAAGTCCAACGCCGAGATGTCCTCCTCACTCCAGGCTCTCACTAGCTGGGTGGGTCGAATGATCCTCGGAAGGAAGAGCTTGCCACCGAGATGTCCTCCTCGCTCCAGGCTCTCACTAGCTGGGTGGGTCGAATGATCCTCGGGAAGAAGAGCTTGCCACCGAGATGTCCTCCTCACTCCAGGCTCTCACTAGCTGTGTGGGTCGAATGATCCTCGGAAGGAAGAGCTTGCCACCGAGATGTCCTCCTCGCTCCAGGCTCTCACTAGCTGGGTGGGTCGAATGATCCTCGGGAAGAAGAGCTTGCCATCGAGATGTCCTCCTCATTCCAGGCTCTCACTAGCTGGGTGGGTCGAATGATCCTCGGATGGGTAAGTTCAACGCCGAGATGTCCTCCTCACTCCGGGCTCTCACTAGCTGGATGAGTCAAATGTGCCTCTGGGGAGATTCACTCAGTGAGGCAGGTGATTCATATTGGTTAAAGCCCCGATGCTGGCCCGCTGACCAGGCTCCCATCAAGCTAGCAGGTCCGAGGATCGCTCGGTGGCAGGAAAGTCTCAAGGTACTTAGCCCCGATGCTGGCCCGCTGACTAGGCTCCCATCAAGCTGGCAGGTCCGAGGACCGCTCGGTGGCAGGAAAGTCTCAAGGTACTTGGCCCCGACGCTGGCCCGCTGACCAGGCTCCCACCTAGCTGGCAGGGTCAGGAACAGCTCAGTGGCCGAAAATTCTCTTAAGTATTTTTCCCCCGAGGTGGTCTCGCTAGCCGGGCTCTCACTAGCCGGCAAGGTTGGAAGACCTCTCGGGGAGGCTATGTATTTTTCCCCCGAGGAGGTCTCGCTAGCCGGGCTCTCACTAGCCGGCAAGGTTGGAAGACCTCTCGGGGAGGCTATGTATTTTTCCCCCGAGATGGTCTCGCTAGCCGGGCTCTCACTAGCCGGCAGGGTCGGAAGATCTCTCAGGGAGGCTATGTATTTTTTCCAAGGTAGCACTGTTTGTCGGGTTCCCAGCGACACTCGTCGAATATGCAGGGTTGGACATTTCTTTCCGAGCGTGAGCCACGCTCGAAAAGAGCGGGGATTGTGTACAACCCCGATATTCGTCGAGTACCCTCAAGGGCTCCTTGGAACAAGGGAGAGCATCGACCCACACAGGAAGAGAGGTAGAGGAAGGGGGCGAGAGGGGGAGGGGCGAGCCCCCCTCTCGCCCCCGCCCCCAATATCAAGGGGGGCGAGAGGAGGAGGGGCAAGCCCCCCTCTCGCCCCCGCCCCCAATATCAAGGGGGGCGAGAGGAGGAGGGGCAAGCCCCCCTCTCGCCCCCGCCCCCAATATCAAGGGGGGCGAGAGGAGGAGGGGCAAGCCCCCCTCTCGCCCCCGCCCCCAATATCAAGGGGGGCGAGAGGGGGGGCGAGCCCCCCTCTCACCCCCGCACCCAAGTAGGGGGCGAGCTCCTCTCACCCCCACGCTCAGTAAGGAAGCAGGACCTCACCATGAGGGGTGTCTAAATGCACCCCAGCGAGACCTCACCAGGAGGGATGTCTAAATGCACCCCAGCGAGACCTCACCAGGAGGGATGTCTAAATGCACCCCGACGTGGGGGGGGGAGGCTGGGAGGGCCGGGAGGCCTCCGGCTCGCCCAGAGACCTGTGGGGGCGAGCTGGGAGGGCCGGGAGGTCTCCGGCTCGCCCAGAGACCTGTGGGGGCGAGCTGGGAGGGCCGGGAGGCCTCCGGCTCGCCCAGAGACCTGTGGAGGCGAGCTGGGAGGGCCGGGAGGCCTCCAGCTCGCCCAGAGACCTGTGGGGGCGAGCTGGGAGGGTCGGGAGGCCTCCGGCTCGCCCAGAGACCTGTGGGGGCGAGCTGGGAGGGCCGGGAGGCCTCCGCCTCGCCCAGAGACCTGTGGGGGCGAGCTGGGAGGGCCGGGAGGTCTCCGGCTCGCCCAGAGACCTGTGGGGGCGAGCTGGGAGGGCCGGGAGGCCTCCGGCTCGCCCAGAGACCTGTGGGGGCGAGCTGGGAGGGCCGGGAGGCCTCCGGCTCGCCCAGAGACCTGTGGGGGCGAGCTGGGAGGGCCGGGAGGCCTCCGGCTCGCCCAGAGACCTGTGGGGGCGAGCTGGGAGGGCCGGGAGGCCTCCGGCTCGCCCAGAGACCTGTGGGGGCGAGCTGGGAGGGCCGGGAGGCCTCCGGCTCGCCCAGAGACCTGTGGGGGCGAGCTGGGAGGGCCGGGAGGCCTCCGGCTCGCCCAGAGACCTGTGGGGGCGAGCTGGGAGGGCCGGGAGGCCTCCGGCTCGCCCAGAGACCTGTGGGGGCGAGCTGGGAGGGCCGGGAGGCCTCCGGCTCGCCCAGAGACCTGTGGAGGCGAGCTGGGAGGGCCGGGAGGCCTCCAGCTCGCCCAGAGACCGGTGGGGGCGAGCTGGGAGGGCCGGGAGGCCTCCGGCTCGCCCAGAGACCTGTGGGGGCGAGCTGGGAGGGCCGGGAGGCCTCCGGCTCGCCCAGAGACCTGTGGGGGCGAGCTGGGAGGGCCGGGAGGCCTCCGGCTCGCCCAGAGACCTGTGGAGGCGAGCTGGGAGGGCCGGGAGGCCTCCAGCTCGCCCAGAGACCTGTGGGGGCGAGCTGGGAGGGCCGGGAGGCCTCCGGCTCGCCCAGAGACCTGTGGGGGCGAGCTGGGAGGGCCGGGAGGCCTCCGGCTCGCCCAGAGACCTGTGGGGGCGAGCTGGGAGGGCCGGGAGGCCTCCGGCTCGCCCAGCTCCAAGACGGATAGGCGGTCTGCGTTTAGCGCCCAAGAGTAGCGGGATTTGGCTATTCGCAGTCCAGTTTTGGTTATTCGCAGCCCAAGAGCAACGGGATTTGGCTATCTGCAGCCCAGTCCAAGGGTATTTTGGTAATCTAGCATTCTAGTTTTCGGCTATTTGCAGCCCAACTTCAGAAATCCTATAAATAGGACCAAGGGGGCACCATTTGGAAAGGATCTCAGGCTAGGCTAGCTCTCTCCTCTCTCTCCCTCCCCAAGAAGTCTCTCTGTAGAGGGTGAGGAGAGGCTCCAGTGGTGCCCAAGCTTAGTAGTGGCTTGGGAGGGGAAGTTCCAAGGGGACTTCCGGGTATGTGGCGGGACCTCCCCACTAAGCCCTTGGTCCGTTTCCAAATCTAAGTGATCTCGCCTAGAGAGTTGGCTCGAGGGAAGTAGGTGTGAGACCACCCCTTTTTGGGACCCCGAACTCCACAGAGACCAAGTCTTGTTCGCAAGATTTCGGTTTCAACATCAGTACTGTACCCAAGAAAAGTACAAGGAACAGACTGAGCAGAGAGCTTAGTACGCTCACGTGGAGAGAACATAACATCGATAACCAAAAACACGAAGATGAGTGTAACGTGGGGTCGAGAGTACAGATACTCACCGGGACACTGGCCCTGAAGGAAAGTGGAGGGCTGCAGATTAATAAGATAGACATCAGTGGAAACAACCTCGCCCAGAAGTGAGGAGGAACGTGAGAGAAGATAAGAAGGGTGCGAGCTGTCTCAATAATATGACGATGCTTCCTTTCAGCGGTGCCATTCTGAGCATGGGCACCAGGACAGACAAGCTGAGGGAGAGTCCCGTGAGTAGCTAGCAAATCTCGAAAAGCATGAGAGAGATACTCCCCCCTTAGTCAGAACGGAAAATGCGTATGGAAGCAGAAACTGTGTGCGCACCATAGCAGAAAAAGTAACATAGATCTGAAAAAATTCAGATCGATAATGCATAAAATAGACCCAACAATAACGAGAGTAGTCATCAACGAAAAGAACATAGTACCGGTGTCCACCCTTTGATACAAAAGGTGCGGGTCCCCAGACATCAGAATGAACTAGATCAAAGGGACGCTGAGACCTAGACTCACTAGACTGATAGGGGAGTTGTAGTTGTTTACCGAGCTTACAACCTGAACATGAGTGAGACCGATCAATAGAAACACGACCAAGGAAACCATGACTAATGAGAGAAGCTAGACGTGAACCACTGTGATGACCAAGACGGTGGTACCACTGTGATGACCAAGACGGTGGTGCCACTGAGAGAAACCTGGTGAAGGAAGACAAAGGGAGGAAGCTGCAGGTGACCATGAAGTGAATGGAAGGTGGAGACGATCAAGGACGCACACCCCGCAACGACGACGACCAGCCCCAAGGAGTGCCCCAGTTAGACGATCCTACACATGACATGTGAACTCATCAAAGGTAACCAGACAACCATGGGATGTGAGCTGGCTGGCGGATATAAGGTTGATGGATAACTCAGTTATGTAGGCAACATCGGGAATGTGAAAATGGGTGGTGTGAAGGAGGCCACGACTGGTTATGGGGTGAATGGGGCCATCTGCTACCATGATACTAAGGGCAGAAGTAATGGGCTGACATGACAAAAGGTGTGTAGCATCATAGGTCATGTGAAAAGAGGCGCCAGAGTCAAGCAACCAGTCGGAGGTGGAGATACCTGCAGGGGCGGAGGCAGCCGACTGAGAGACATAGGCAGAAGAGCAGGCCAAAGCTAGAAAACTGCTGGACAATCAGCTGCACAAGCTCAGAGACAGAGAGAGACTGCGCTGGAGCCGAGAAATGAGCGGAAGGAGCACCAGGAGCACGCTGCTGACCAGGCCGCTGAGCCTTCTGAAGCTTGCGACACCCAGATTGAACGTGTCCAAGGCACTGACAATAGTGACAACGGAACGACTGGCGACGAGGAGCACCAGACTGAGTAGTAGAGGGCGCAGGAGAAAGAGTCCCCTCAGCAATCACCAAGGCCTTTTGGAGGAAGGCAGAAGAGGAGTGAGGTGACGCCATCGAACTAAAACAGGGGGCAGAGGGGTCCAGCGGGCTGCAGGAGCAGCGGACGGGCTCGGCGAGACGAGCGGGGGCAACGAACGGGCTGCGGAAACGAGCTACAGGGCGGAACCCTAGAGCTCAGTAGATCGACGGAAGCAGGGAGATCGAAGATCGGCGAGCAGGCGGGATCGAAGATGACAAGCAGATCGGCGAGCAGACCGGAAGCAGGTGAGCAGGGATCGAAGATGACAAGCAGGCGGGATCGTAGATCGATCGCAGATTGAAGATCGATCGGAAGCAGGGATCGAAGATCGGCGAGATCGATCGGAAGCAGGAGGGATCCTCGGAAGCAGGCGAGCAGAGATCGATCGGAAGCAACGGATCTGATGAGCGAGATCGTAGCCGGGTCGTTGCAGACGGGCGGACTCGGAAGGCAGCCGACGAGCAGGGGTCGACGAACAAAAAAAAAACCCGAATAGGTTAGGGTTTCCTATGCTCTGATACCATGATAGGAAAATAGATCTTGTCTAATATTCACACTTGAACAAAGAGATACATATACAAGAATAATGAGAGGGTGATCCTAACACCCGAGGTGACTATAGGCTAACACCACTAAATATACAATATATCCAACAGGTCTGCGGATAGACATTTATGTTCTCCGAATAACAATTGTCTATCTGTAACATCGTTAAGATTAGCGGACTCATATCAGACGCATTAAAATTTTCATAATGGATGGTTTTGATTGTATGAGAATATAATTGTGATTTCAAAGTTTGGAGACTTCAAATTAGCTTGTAATCTTTGATTTAACTAGACTTTTAAAAGAGATTCTATTTTCATTCTATCATCCTTCTATATTTTACTTGTTTGATTACTTTAAGAGAGATTCTCTCCCTTTCTTCTCCAAACTCACATAAAACACATTTCATTCCAATTCTTAGGCTTCGTTTGGCGCAGTATTTTTGCTCCCGTGAGTTTGGACAAAAACGCCACCGTCATAGAATGTATGTTTTGCATGACAACGGTTATGACTGCCACCAAGAAAAGAACTAATTTTGAACATAAAAGCGGATGAATTTCTTTGGTGAGGTCGGGTGTTCACGAACGACGGTTCATAACCACCGCGTTCAAGACCGCAACCACCGCACCGTTTTTTGTCCAAACTCACCGAAGCAAAAACGTTGCGCCAAACGAAGCCTTAATCTATCTGTTTCAATTTCATTTTTTTCTTCCATTTTTGACAATCTTAGCCTGCTAGATACTGTACATAATTCCTCCTGTGGTCATATTATATTCATGCGTTGAGAGTTTGATTTATATCCAAGTTTAGCATATATACATTCAAGAAGTTTTAGTTCTAATTTCTGAATATAATATTGCAGAATATTCCGGCGCGTATTCTGAAAGGAAAACATTTAACTAATATAGACAAAACCACACTATGTGATCCTTCTGGAAGATTGTGGACCGTAGATATCAATCAACGGTGTGATGGGCGCATGGTCCTGAGCCATGGGTGGTTCCAGTTCTGCGAAGCAAATCTTTTGAAAGAGGGTGATATTTGTATTTTTGAGCTCCCCGGTGGAATTCAAGCAATGGATGTTCAAATTCGCAGGCTTGAGCTGCCCACGGTTACCGCCGGTTAGCACATAAACGTCCGAACCGGATTATATCTTATCCGTACACGTGAAATTTGCGGGATGATGATCGTGCTGGTGCTCATCTGTATATGGGAATGCTTGGATAATGGTGAGTGGTGTCCAAATCTCACCTTCATAATTGTGTTCATGATGTACTGAATCTTGCATTTTCTTGCATTTCTAATGTTCTGTTATTAGAATGTAAGGTTTTGTGCTATTTCTACTGTATAAGCTTTCCTGGGTTAAGGCGGGAAATACTCGTCCTTCTTTGCTTTTTTTCCCTTTCCAAGTCTCCAGGTGGAGTATTTGTTGTTTTGAAGCATTTGTTTATTTTCAGTTTTTAGGCTCCCTCGGAGTGTAGGGTTTTTAGCCTCTTAGCATACAGAGGTTGAGGTTTAAAGTTTAGGGTTTAAGATTTTTGTATATGTTTAACAAGCAGCACACATGCATGTATCCTCCCACACTTTTATCTCTCTCTCACCCAATTTTCTCCCTAGAGATATAAAAATGGCAAAAAAGAAGGGACATAAATAGGAAGTCTCAATATTACACCAAAGAAGGGACTTTCTTTATGCATGGTGATGGATATGTATGTAGTTCGCAACCTGATCGTATTCGTGCTTGTAATGATTGGATAATGGCGTGAGTGTGCGACCTGATCTCACCTACGAGTATTCTGTTTGTGATGTATTGAATCATGTATTTCTTGTGCTATTGTTGTAATTAGAAGGTGAGATTCTACGTCGGTATATGTTTCCAACGCAAATAATTTGGTTTGCGTGGAGGTGCTCATGATCTATATTAAATGCATACTGATGTAATTAGTTTCCTGATATGGGTTTTTTAAATGGTTAGCATGAGAGTTGGTTGTTTTTTGCTTCGGTGAGTTTGAACAAAAATGCCACCATCATAAAATGTGTTTGTCATGATAACAGGTATGACCGTCGCCGAGAAAAAAAAACTAATTTTGAACGTAAAAATGGATGGTGTTTCTTAGGAGAGGTTGGGTGTTCACGAACAGCGGTTTGTAAACACAACGTTCACAACCGCCACCGCCATGCCATGCTCACCCTTAATCTGCTTTGATATCATATTTGGATAGTGCGTGATCACATTGTCTGTCGTGATCACTTTTGTGATCCCGCATATATGATGTGTGTTGCCCATCAAAATTGTTCTTGCACGATTGAAACTGATGCCGCAAGATGAATATCGCGCCGGATCACAGAAGTGATCACTTTTTTGCGATCGTGTTGGTCACATCCGTAATATCCCACAAGATCATCATAGATTTCGATTGATTCTTTATCTTCCAACATAGATTTCGATTGATTCTTTATCTTCCAACATCTCCAACCTAAAAAGACAATTGTTTTGATTCCTTCTATTATAGTTTGAAACCACCTGAAATCATCAAAAATTTTGATTTCTAGCTCAGTTTTCAAATTTGGGTCAAAATTTACATCAATCCTACTGTCGCAATAACCGCGTAACTTACGCATCTCATCAGCTATAAAGATGAGGCTCAATCCGCATCAAATTTTGTGGTTCTTGTTTCAAATTTGCTGTATGGGATTTCGACGATGGCAGCAGAAATAAGATATCGCGAGAGATTTATTCAATGTAGGCGAAACTATTAATGATCTCCGCGGGCGGAGAGCACGCACGATGGAACGGCGAAATTGACCGATTTGGATCTCATTATCTGAACCCAATCAAGATCTCACCAGTAGTCCCCGCAGGAGCAGGCGCCGCCCCTAAAATGGTGAAATCTCTTGTTGTCCCTCACGATGATCTCCCTCCCCACAACCTCAGACATGATCTTCACCGCATTATGGCAATCGCCGCAGATCCTTAGGTTCTTCAGGATCCTCAGCGTCGTTCCCGGCGGCGTGCCGAGGAGGCCGCGGGCGACGGCCAGCCGCTCGCTGTGGTACATCAGCGACCGCTCCTTCGCCGCCTCGTCGATGTCGCGCAGCACGAATCTCGTGTCCGGCGCGTATCCGGCCTCCGTTATGGCCTCGTGCAGCTGCCGCGCCTTCTCGTAGGCGTCCTTCCGGCGGGGTTGGGGTTTTGGGATCGGCGTTTCGTCGAGCAGTTGGCGGGCGCGGGCGGTGCCGCCGAGCTTGCAGATTTGGGCGAGCGTTTGGCGGGCGTCTTTGAGGTTCTCCCCTTTCCATGAGGTTTGGAAGGCGTGAAGGAGATGACCGGCGAAGAAGGGATGGGCGGCGGCGACGGATGCGGCGGCGCATGGCGGAGAATTTGGGAGGGGGAAGGCGCGGATATGGCGGGAGATGGATCTGTGTTTATTAGTGAGGGAGGGGATGGAGGAGGTGGGGGAGCTTGCGGTTTTGGGAATCATTGGCGGGTTTGAGAAGGATGAGATCTGTGTGGTTCTGTCGTTCAGTTTCCATCAAGTTAAATATATATATATTTATATACTATATATATTTATATATACTTATAAATATATATATATATATATATATATATATATATATAATTATATACTGTGTTTTATCTGGAAGACTAGAAATATGGATCAATTTTAGGCGAGGAAAATAATTAGTTCCTTCTTGATGGAGTGAAAATAATTTTTTTTTAACAATTTTAATTTTGTGTGGTGTTTATATAGACACGTCAATAATCATTATTTGCGCATCAAAAAATTACCAAATAAACACAAAAAGCTAATTCCTAGGCGTCTTTAACGGCATTGTGGATAGAGTTCTTCTGTAGTGTATTCTTTAAGATTTATATCTCTTAATTTAACTACTGTAATTTTATAGTGCTAACAAAATTACTCAAAGTTAAAAGTACGTACTTTGAGTAACATTGGTGGCCGCCGAGTTTTTCCTCAACACCACCTGAAATCGCAGATTGGTGGTTGTATTTTTTTTTCCCGACAACACTTTCACGAGTTTATGGATTTGACGATGAGTCGTCCTCTCCTCGTTTCATGTTAAATTTGTATTCAGGATTTATTTCGTTCCCTTGTTCTTTTCCCGCGTATTCGATTTGTGCTTGCTATCATCGCCCTTTATTAGCTTAATTTAATCTATAATTCTAGTTTTGAGATCATGAATTTGTAGTTATGTGGCTGCTTGGTGATGATCAACTGACTAAGATGACGAGTCATATGTAAATCCATTCTAATTATCATGTGGACAATTGAGGTATTTATCTGAAGAACAATCTTGTTTAATTTTCTCTCCGTTAATCTTTCATTTCCAATTTATTTGCAGTTACAATTCTTTTCTAAAACCATTAGATGGTTAAAGTGAAATTCCGAATGGCATGATTATTTAAAATTTGCGTCGATGAAGATTCAAAACTTCCTACTCATTCTAAATGTCGCTTTCTTCTTGATGTTCAGTTTTTTACGTTGAGTGATTTGCATAGATTGATATGAACCAATTAAGAAATTGTCATCTGAATTTTGAAAGATCTGTATGTTTTACGGTGCAGGAATGGATTTCGTTGTTATATAATTTGATTTTTTCACGTGTACGCGGAGTGATAAAGAATCATAGTTCTTCCAATTTTATTTTTCCCATCGGATAAAATACTTCCAACAAAATACTATTTTATAACATCCATGCACAAAATACTATTTTATACTATTTTGTGCATGGATGCTATGAAATGTGAACTTCATGGGAGGTAAATGTTTATGTTTTGTAACATTGAGGAGGAGGTTTTTTATAATTTCAATAATAAGATGTGCAATCTGTATTTATGCTATCTTCCGGGGTAGGTTTTGGAAAGGATTGTCTATCGTTGGCCGCAGATGTGGTCTGGCATCATCGGATCGGCAAACAGGGCCTAGGTGTGTTCGTGCAAAACCATCTCAAAACCTCGAGCCTAAATAATGGTGTTTTGGGTCAGAAACACCGCCGCAGAAATTTCAAACACAGGCCCATTGCCTCTACCCTCAATATTTTGTTTTCATCAAATATGATAGCACTAATCATACTAAAAGAGACTGATATAAGGCAATTACAATGCCAAAGGTGAATAAACATGCAATTCCTTAGGATTAAGCCTCTGAGGGTAGGTCCTGCTCACCTGGTCATAGCAGAAAAAATAACCCTTCAGCCACAAAATCCACACCAATAAGTTCTTAAGGGAAAACTTTTGTTCTTTACAGGAGGTGCTTCCAATAAGGCCTCAACCAGGTGTAGGAGCTGCCCTACAGGATAAGGAGTACCCTATCATAATCTAATCAAATTTGAACAGAGATTGGGAGGGAAGCCCATGAGCAAACACTATCCCAAGGAAACTGCGAGACCGAAAAAAAAATGAATAAGAGATTGAAATTGCATCTTTCTTTTTGTTTTTCAAATAAAAAAAATCCTAAAAAAGAAGAAATTTAAGACTGAAGGACTAGTGCATATCTAAGCAATAATTTCTATAGGAACAGAATATTATAGCGAATATAAAGACAAACAAAATTATATATAATAGCAGTTATCCAGAATGATTAGGGTAGGAAGAGATCCCTGTGTAAAAAAGAATTGAGGTTTTTAAATATAACCAAATGAAAATACTCTGAACTTGTTTTTTTACTCGAAACCCAGTTCGCTAATCTTCAGGAGGAATTTACGTGTGTGTGCGTGTCTATTAAGAGAATACACGTATTTGGGTGACACCATCAGCCTTATCACAATCATCCAATTGTATAAAAAGATAAAACTGAATTGTGGTGTCATATGTATACTTTCTCATTTGTACTGAAAGCACGTGCACGAGGAACTGATAGAGATCATATTTCACGGCAGGGCTGACCTATCGGAACCCGCCTGAGTCTACTTACATGGGAAGCGGAGTTAGGATTGTTGGATGGATGGCCTGAGCCAGTAGTCGCGTTCAGAACGACGACGGCATAATTTTATATTTTTATTATGTATATTTAATGGTTTTATGCTTCGGTAGATCGTAGCCGTCCGTAGTGGATTATAAGTATAAATAGGGGTATAGGGGATGATCTTCAGACATTGTAGAATTTGGAGAAAGTTTCTGGGCTCTCACGGTCTCTCCACGATGCTGATTCCGTGTACCCTTGGCGCCGAAGCCAAGATAACTACATCCTCTTGCAAATAACTACCCAATAACCATCTTCACCACTCTCCATTCTACATAACTACTCCTTAACCACCAATTTCCCACTACCCACACCTACAACCGCCAATAACCACCTACTATTCTTCTTCCCCAGCATTTCCTAAACAGCCGAACATCTCCTCCGAAGCACAAACCACTTCTCCCCCATCTAGCAACCGCCTCTTGTTCACGTCCAACCGCAAATTCCCTGCTCCAGAGCACTACCCAGCCCGTTGTTCACGTCGAGGAACAACCCAAAAGGCCATTACAGACCCTGGAAATCCTCCCAGCAGCCCTCCTCTCCATCCCAACAAAATCCACAGCCATAACCAACAAAAACAGCCCTCCAATTAGCAGTTCATACCCCACACGTCAAATCCAATGATGGCGAAATCGTGAATCAAGATTTCCCACTATTCCATTGCCTAAATCTGTACAAGTTTCGGGTTATCGCGCTCAGCCCAGCCTACGTCCTACCCAAAAATGTTCTCCATGCAGTTCTCCCCCGTTAAGCCTTTTCTCCCTGCAGGCCCAACCATCCTCATAGAGCAAATTCACCCCTCCTGAACTCACGTTCCAGTCTAGGAATAAAGTTCTAGGCGAAGCAGGTTCTTGCAGCACCTTGGGCAGATACCTACCCACTATGGGCGAGGCGGTAGTGGCCGCGAGGTCCCGCAAGATGCTTAGCTTCGGGAGTAAGCTCCACGGTCACGGCATCGGCGTGAGGCGAGGGCAGCCTCGTACCCGGCGAAATCTCCATAAAAACATCCCCAGAAGATAGCGGAGCCTTGGTCACCTCGCCAAAACCACGAGCTGCACATAGATCAGTCAGCAAAGGTATAGCCAAATATTTTTCCCAAGTATACGCAAAACATGGCTCACCAGGTGAGGTGGCGAGGTGAATCACTGGCTCGCCCGAAGGAACCCCTTCATTCCTTCCTCGCGAGGAAGTGGTGATGCCGTAGTCGGTCACGGTTAGGTCCATGATAGAGCCAAAGGCGCGTTGAAGAGGCTGTCAACAAAATAGGGAAGGGGTCAGAAGTGAGGTCAAATTGGATCGCATATTAGAAATTGCGGCCTCAAAATATCTCGTCGGCACGCTCCGGATGCAGATCCGGGAGTGAGTCAGAAGTGGTGGAAGGGGCGACCTTCTTGGCAGGGGGCTCGCTCCCCTCCCCGGAAGGCTCGGCGTCCCCCAAGCCCTGTTCTTTTGAGGCCAGGGCCTCAACCCTCTTCCTCTTCTCCTTCCTTTCCCTCCTCTCACGCTTGAGGTCGCTTCGTGAAGGACCTCCCTTGGAGTGAGCTCGGAGGTTGGCTTCGGCAAGGGCCTCAACAACCAATATCGCCCCCCCCCCCCCCCCCCCCCCCCCCAGATAGAAATGCTTTTCACCTCGGTGGCCGAGGTGACTTTCTTCTCAACATGCGAGACGATTTTCTTATCGTGAGCCATGGTTTAGAGTGCAGATTTCGGGGTTAAGAACCACTATTTATAGGGAAGGAAGATCCGAGATCCTCCCCAGCTCGGCAGAATTCAGCTCGCCGAATAAGGGTTGAGCAGTTCTTTCTGAGCTCCAAGTGAGCTCGCAAAGAGCGGGGATTGTGCATAACCTGTATTCGACGAGGGGGCCCAAATCTAATTATAGGCCCACAGACCCAGGAGGTTGACCATTGAACAGAAGAAAGGTCATCGAAGACGCGTGGGGCTATCCATAGCTCGTCAGTTTTGCTCATCAGCCCGTCGTCGAGCTCCTTCAGAGCTCGCTAGCGAGCTCGCTTATCAGTCTCTAGCACGAACGCGAGCTCACTACCCAAGCGACCTTCAGTACAGTGATCCCGACGTCAGTAAGCCCAACTCTGGCGACCTCGCCCTCATCAAGCCCGACTCTGGCGACCTCGCCCTCATCAAGCCCGACTCTGGCGACCTCGCCCTCATCAAGCCCGACTATGGCGACCTCGCCCTCAGCGAGCCCAGCTCTGGCGACCTCGCCTAAGGAGACCTGCTTCAACTCGCTAGCTTCAGATGTTCTCCATCGTAAGGTCATCTGGGAAACATGTATCTCGCATCCATCAGAGAAGGGGGTGGCTATTCGCAGACACACCCTGGAATGCCTATAAATATGACCTCGGGGCACAAGTAAAAAACATGTTGACCCCCCCCCCCCCCCCACCACCTCCAAGGTTCCCCTAAGCTTCAGTTTTCGTCTCTCTTGTGCCTAGCTCAACTTTGGCTTTCGGAGGAGAAGTTTCTATAAACTTTCGGGTCTGTGACAGGACCTCCTCGCTGCAGCACGCGAGTTTCATTTATTGGCAATTTAGAGCTTCTTTTGTTGTGATTTGTCCGGATCGGGCGCTGGACAAGTAACTTTGTGTCGCCCCTAGGTCCGAAATTTGAGAACCAATTTTCTTGGTTCCAACAATTTGGGGTCCGTATAAAACTACGAGTTTGCTTGTATATCGTTACTTTCTTACTTTTATTGATTATCACTCTCGCGTGATGTGGGTGTATTTACTACGCGATGCTTTGAATTAATGCATTATATTCGCTCCTTCATCATTGAAACTAGCACTCAATTTTTTAGCGCTATTAAAAAAATTCAAACCGATAATACTCGTGAATATACCAGTAACGAATTACAGAACACCTGCAATACTTTAGGTATTATCCACCAAACGTTATGTGTCTATACCCCACAACAAATTGATGTGGCTGAGCGGAAGAAGCGTCACCTCCTTGAGGTTTCCCACCTTATGTTTTAAATGCAGGTTCCCAAAAATTATTGACACTTCGATATTACCACCGCGTACTATTTAATTAATCGCATGTAGTCGACTGTCCTCAACTTTGATAATCTCTCCTCCATCTTGTTCCCCTCCACACTTCCCTTCCCCCTCCCTCCTTGTATTTTCGGGTGTCTGTTTTGTCTATCATCTTGGCCCTCATGTGGACAAGTTGGCCCATCGTGCTACAAAATACATCTTTGTTGGGTACTCCCGCACACATAAGGGTTATGTGTGTTACTCTCCCACTGATCGTTAAACGGTCGCATCCGTTGATGTCATCTTCATCGAAGATCAACCATTCTACTCCTTGCATCCTCACTATACCTCTCCACTCGCTCACCCGTGTTTTCACGTCTGTCCACCACACGACTCCTCCCCTGCTCCCCTTACACCACCTCCCGTGCTCCCATCACCACTACCTCCTCCTCCTTTATGTGCGTACACTCGTCGTCGTCCTCAGTATGGTGCTCTGAAACAGTTGCCTCCTACAGACGACGCTCTACGACCAGTTGATCAACCTATAACTCCCTCCCAAGATGCAATCCATTCTACCGCTCATTCTCTCTCTCATTATGTCACCTTTCACCTCTTATCTCCAAAACTTCACAGGTTTTCACTTCCTTGTCTTCTATTTTCACCCCTATACTATGCAAGAAACTCTCCAACATTCGGGGTGCCGGTCCGCGATGGGTAAGAAAATGACGGCCCTCTGGGCCAATAAGAATTGAGACCTTGTCTCCCTTCCTCCTGGACAATCCCGTGTGGGATGTAAATGTGTCTTTACTGTGAAGCATCGTCATAATGAGACAGTTGAACGCCTTAAAGCCCGTCTTGTGGCCCGCGATTTCACTAAAAAATATGGCCTCGACTATGAAGAAACGTTCTCTCCAATCGCTAAGTTGAATACTGTACGGGTGTTGATCTCTTTGGCTTTCAATCATCAGTGACAAGTGCATCAACTTGATATCAAGAATGCATTCCTTAATGGTGATCTTGCAGAGACTGTCTACATGCAACAACCTCCTAGTTATGAAACCACGGGGGAGTCTCTTGTCTGCCACCTCAAGAAATCTATATATAGCCTCAAGTAGTCCCATTGGGCTAGGTTTGACAAGTTCGGTAAAGTCGTTCGAGATTTTGGCTTCATTCGGAGCTTGACAGATTTCTCCTTATTCACTCGTCGTCGTCCAGCATGCACGGTGATACTTCTGATATATGTTGATGATATTCTCATCACGGGCAGTGATCTGAATGGTATATCTATGAGCAAGAAGCATTTGACCTCAGATATTTCTTAGGTATTGAGGTAGCTCGTCGACCTGGTGGACTTGCCTTATCTCAACGAAGGTACTATCTCGATCTTCTTCACGATGTAGGCTACTTAGGATGCAAGTCTGCTGACACACCAATGAATGTCAACCACAAGCTCTGTGCTCACACATTCGACCCTGATTTGTTTTTCTTTAGTTCGAAGTACTATCGTCGTCTGATTAGCAAGTTTATCTATCTGACTGTCACACGGCCCGATATATCATTTGTTGTTGGGGTGATCAGTCGCTTCATGCATGCCCTTAGATGTACCACCTCCAAGCTGTCGAGTGAATCCTTCGGTATCTGAAGAATGCTCCTGGACAAGGGCTTGTGTATAACCCTCCTCTTATCTATCATTAATTGTCTATTTTGATGCAAACTACGCCGACTCCTTTGATGATCGTCGGTCTACGCCGGCTATTATGGAGGACATCTTATCATTTGACGAAGTAAGAAGCAGACGGTGATGACACGCTCTTCTGCGGAGACTGAGTATCGTTCGATGGCGTTTGCTATTTCTCAACTCACGTGGTTGGAAAGTCTTCTTACTGATCTTAGTGTAAATCTCCCCTCTCCGACCGTTTTCTACTGCGATAGTCAAGTTGCCATCCATATCGTCGAGAATCTTGTTTTTCATATCGAAGTCGATTGTCATTTCATCCGGGAAAAGTCCAACTTCGCAAACATGATTTGCAACATGTACTCGTTGCCGCACAAAATTCCGATATACTCACCAAGGCCTTACCACGCCCATTATACCGACAGTTCGTTTCCAAGTTTGACGCCCACAATTTGTATGCTCCAGTTTGCGGGGGAGTGTAGAAAATCTATGGAAAAAAGGAGCTCATGTAAAGGCCCTCTTTTCTCATATATAGATTAGTCTCATATCTTGGTTTGGAGTTGAGATTTTCCTCCTCCATCCTATAAATATGTGTACCAATACTTATATTGTAAGCTTTTATAAGGAATAATAAAATATTGGAATTTTAAATTTGGCTTATCTTGGTTTGGATTTGAGGTTTCTCTCCTCTATCCTATAAATATGTGTACAAATACTTATATTGTAAGCCTTTAGAAGGAATAATAAATATTGAAATTTAAGATTTGCCTTTTGCTACAATGACAAATGACTTTGATACACATGCAAGCTAGGAGATTTATCTTCCATCAAAACCACTATTTCAACTTCTATGTGATAAACCATTAAAACAAAAATTTTGAAACTTCGCCAAAAAAAGCCATGTGAAGGAGTACCCTCACAGTACTTGCACCCTAAAGAAACACATGCCTCATAGTTTGGGTAGAGCTTGTTTGGAGTCGCATCAAATTGTCCCCTGTAGGGTTAAGATAATTAAGGCTGAGGCCGGTTAGTTACCATAGGGATCTGTTAGATTGGACAAATTGACAAAATTGGAATAAGATGCATAAATTTAGTTTAATTCCAGTCCCTGCATCATTTAATTGATCTAAATTCTAATGTTAATGTTCGGGCAGACAATAGAATTAAGTATGCAAGTGAAATTAGTCAATTCTATTGTTCGGTTGTAAGTAAAATTGTCACAAGAATTACTATTCTTGCAAATGTTAAAATAAATTAGCATACAGTGTCACTCATAATATATCTTATAAAATCATCTCTATTAATTATCTAACTTTAAATTCATTACATGATTTATATTGGTTCACTTGTCCGCCTTATTTTCTCTCTAAAATTCTCAATATATTTCTTTCTCTAGAAATCTATCTCTAAAAAATTTGATCTCACTATGATTCACTCATTAAAATATTTTCACTATACAATTTGTCATTAAAACTTAGTAAAAAAATCTTATTAAGATTCACTTTAAAAAAAAATCTCAATTTATGGGTGATGAGATCACTAGCCGCGGGCAGGCCAATACTTATAGGCGCCTGCATGGGCCTACACACGCGGCGGTGGCGAGGTTGGTTGTGATTTTGATTTCCTGATTTGGATTTTGATTTCAATTTTGATTTCCTGATTTCGATTTCCAGTCCGCTTGCCATTCTTAGTAATTATACAGTAAACGGTTGAGTCATATGACATCAATGGCCTATTTGGTGGTACTTGATTTAGATTTATATAGTAATCTGAATGTTGCAGATCTCTCTTTTCTTTTGTAGATGTATGAATGTTGCGGATTTTGTTTGCAGATTTTGTTTTTCATCTTCGTCTCCCTTTTGTGATTTATGAAGAATTGAGAATTCCAATTTTGACCTAACAAATTCTGATTTGTAGCCGAACGACAGAATTGGAATTGGCTCAATTCCAATTCCCAGGAATTGGAATTGGCTCAATTCCAATTCCCAGGAATTGGAATTGAGCCAATTCCAATTCCTACCCCCAATTTCATCCAAAAGAACGGTTCCTCATAGAATTCTAAAATCAGTGCATAATTGCAGCCAACTCGCTGTCCAGCCGGCAAATCTGCTTCCTTCTACTCTCCGGGATCCTATTTCATATAAATGTTAATAGTTAAAGTTAATGTTGCTCATTCTTGTGTATTTGGCAAACAAACATATAATTATGGATGTTCATTTATGTCAGTTTGCCCATGAATCGTCCAATTTGCCTGGTTTATTCGCTTAAAATTTAATTGAAGCACTCCAAGTCCTAATTAATTATGAAATTATTTGTTTATTTATTTTCTAATTTCAATCGCGATTGTTTATGTCTAGCTTTATTAATTTCATCATTTATAGTAATTACTTGTCGGACGCTTGCTTGTGCATCACATTATTCTTAGATTCACTTCACTAACAACCACTCATTAGAGTTCCTTAAGGCACAATTACAGTACATGTCATCATATCCTATGTCAACGATACTTTAAAAGCCTATGTAGTTTTAAAAATCCTACATTTTAATGCAAGAAGTGAGAAATTGAATTTATAGCTTAATTTCAATACCAGTGGAATTTAATGAAATTCTAATTCCAAATTTGTTTATGCTACTAAACGACAAAATTAGAGATTGGTCCTCTCAAATTCAATCCTCGTGGCTACATTCCATCAAACCGAACAAGCCCTAAGAATTATAGGCAGTGTTTGCGGTTGCTCTTATTATTTGTTTATCGCCATTCTAGCCTACATGACTCTAGCGAGGCACTATCAGATCCATATGCTCTAACAAGGTATGTGGTATGATTTTGGTGGAGTGTTGTCTTCTTGCTTGGTGCCACAATTCACCTTGTAGCTTTCACAAGACATGGTGTCAATTCCACTTGATGCCTTCTAACGTACAGAGGGCATAATGACATTCCTAGAGGGAAAAATATTGTTCCTACAGAGCATAATACTGCTGCTTTAAGTAATACTACAAAATAGTGTAGGTTGTGTAACTAACTCATAGTTATAGCATAAATTGGAGAGGTAATATCTTAAGCAATTAAAATGAGAGCCATAAAATATTATAGATAGCATCTATATTGATGTACAGAATTTCAATCCTTCACAGTGCTGAGATTTTGTAATGGTTTCAACTACATAGTCGTGTGTTAAGCATCAGTAAGGAGCCTCATTTGGTAAGTTGTCTCTTCCGCACGAGCTCTCAACCTTTATTTTTTGAATTTTCAATACTGAGGACAATTTTTTTTTTTAAATTTACTGTCAGGATTGGAAAACTTATATTTGATACTATTATATGTGTTTATAGTAGTGACTATGCATTTAAAATCCAACAAAGACTCTAAATATTTATGATTTTTATGAGTACTTTGGAGCCTACTAGCCTAGACAAGCTCTTTAAGTATTCAAATATCACTCATAAAGTGTTAACTAAACAAGCATACATCACCCATCATACATATGCCACACACTTCAAATATGTCGTTTGTTAAGCGCATATAAGGAGACTTTTGTACTTTGAATTGTTACTAACAACATCAATCAAACAAATGATCAATGCCATACTTGAGAGTCACAGCCCTTGATTTGTAGTCTTCATATCCTAGGTCAGTAATTGGGAGCACAAATTGTCATCCTAACTAAGTTAAACAGTTTGGTTCTCTTGTAAATTACCCATTTTTTGGATTGAAGCTAGGAAGTCTTTAGATTATCATCGGAGGGAGGTTCCAAGAAACTCATAGTATGATCTCTCACAGTAGCCATATAACGGTCAACCAATTTTAAATTTCAACACTAAGAGAGAAGAGAGAACAAAAATGGAGTAAAAGTCTTTTTCATGTTACATTAAACTCTGGAAATTCATACCTGCAAAGTCCAGTATTCCATTCTCACGAGCTGTCACCATGATCATAAACTACAGGTTTGATTCCTGTTTTCTCAATCCCTCTATACCAGACAGAGAGTAGCCATGCCGTCCTCCACAATCCGCCATTTCCGACGTGAGGAAGTAGCAGCCGACCCCAATACGGATAATATGGACCGGGGAGTTTAAGCATCAAGAAAAAAATGGCAACCAGAAGCAAATGCAGCGGGAATTCCCCTTCCTAGTTCCGAAACATCAGATAACAAATCCACAATTCATGCCTGAGTATACAGAAACAAGAAGAGACGGGTATCGGACAAACCTTTAGAGCAGGAGAGAGCTCGGAGGCTGTTTCGGAAAGCACGCCGGCCAGAAAAAATCCGATAAGAAACGGAAACGGCACGAGCGCCAGCTTCCTCTCGTGTCCGCAGTAGGACATCTCGCTTAACGACGAGACGGCGAGCACCGGCACGGAGAGATACTTAGCGACGGCGCAGGAGAGGTCGAAAATGAGGCGGAAGAAGTTCTTCACTGCTCTTGACCACGGGAAGCTTTTTACTGGTTGAGGTAAATCATCGATCAGCTTCTGTGCATAATCCAGAAGGCGATTGAGACTCCTTGACGGATCGCTGGGGTTTTCAGCAGAAATATTGATGGCGCGGGGAAGGGAGCGTCTATGGGAAGGGGAGCGAAGGAGCGCCGACATCGGAAGACGAAGGGGATTCGTCCATTGGAGGGAGGGGCGAGAGGAAGGATATGAGGATGGAGATGCGGAGGTGGAGATTATAGAGGGGACAAGGAGAGAGTGAAGGTGGAGAGGCGAAGAGACGGCAGAAGACATCTCCGGCGAAGAGGGTGTTCTAGCAATCGCCGGTGGTGGTCGGAAATCGAAATGGGGCGAATGTTGGAGCGACGACGTGCTGCGGCGGCACTAGGCCCTGCCGAGGCCTAAAATGTGGAAAAAAAATGTTGGTGCTGTGCAGGTAAGCAAAAACCAATCAAACCGTCAAACCGTCAAACCGTCAAACCGAACCGAACCGAACCAAATCGCACGGTTTGGTTCGGTTTCAGTATGTCACGGTTTGGTTCGGTTTCAGTATGTCACGGTTCGGTCACAGTTTTGATTTTAGAAAAACCATACAGTTCAGTTCGGTTCATGGTTTTGCATGGCAAACCGAACCGAGTCGAACCGTCGTGTATAATAATACGTAATTACATATATATTTTTTGTAATTAACTATACCCATATTTTGATTTAATTATGTCCGTAGTATAACATATTTTGGTCACTGTTTTAGTGTTTTTAGATTTTTATTATATGATTAATTGATTATATATTTATATTTCTATTTCAATTCACGGCTTTTAGAGGACAACAAATACCAAATAAGCATAGCTCGATCGCTCTCGCTCAGACACTCAACTAGTATTTCTCATCCCCGCTCGCCGCTTGGTCCTCGCCAATTCCACAAGAAATTGAGGCAAGATTAACTGATATGACCGAACTTGAGTTATGTATGATAACAAAAAAAAATATTTTATGTTTTATTATTTATTTTAAATATTTGATTAATTATATATCTAATTTTTTTAATTTCTATATTTTCAGCTATTGCAGAGAATCCCGAATTTTGTAGAGATTTTGCATATCGTTTAAATTGACATGTTGTGCTTCATATAGAGTAATTTACAAGTTTTTCATTTATTTTTATTTCTAAGTATAAACTCTTGTTTGTGAATGTAGTTGTCATTTTAAAACATTTCTAGATTACATATTATTTAAACCACCAAAATCTAACCAAACAAAACCAAACCAAACCAAACCATTCAGTTCGGTTTAGTTCGGTTACAATGTTTGAGCGGTTCGGTTCGGTTTCAAAATTTTGAAACCACAGGGGTGGTTCGGTTTGTGATTTTGCTTGAAAACCGAACTAAACCGAACCGTTACAGGCCTAGTGCTGTGTAACATACCTTAGTTCATCCTGTCCAACCGTCCACCTGCCGTATATTTTCATCAACAACACGAATTTTTGTGAATGATTGATTTAGAGTGGTGTTATAGGCACACCTATAATGGATATAGGCACACCATAAATAATCTAAAATAAAACTTTAAACCTAAAATCCCTCTCCTATACACGCACACCGTCTCCCCCATTCCGCATTTCGCGAATTCCAGCTGCCCGCGCCTCTCTGCTTCCGTCTCTCCCCGACAACCATCTCTCCACCGCCGGCGCTTATTTTCTCCGGCGACTCCGTCCTCGTGATAGGTAAGAGATCATCTTCCCCTCCATGTTTCATTTTTCTGGATTCAAAGCTCCTCCTTTGGTTAGGGTTTTTGACCTGAGATGCCATTTTTGTTCAAGATCTGCAATTTTTCCTCCAGATCAACCATATTTTCGATTTGCTCTCCATTTCAAGGTATTATTTCCCATTTTATTGTTTTTCTCCTTCGAAATGTGATTTGGAAATCTTCCTTTCATTTTTTTGTGTGATATTGTGATGAATGTTGTGCTATCTATATCAAGATACACTTGATTTTGGATATCCTAAATCAAAAGATTATGATATTAGAGATTAGGGTTTTATAAACGAAAATTATGATGTTTTCTCTTTCAAAATATGATTAGTTATCAAAGTATGATGTTTTTTCAAAATAAATTTGGGTTTTTATAGGTTGAAATGAATGCGGAGCAGACATTGTCGGTAGTTGAACACAAATGTAGAACGAGTTCAGTAGATGTTGGGTTTCACTTTGTGACATATATGATTTTTCCTAGCAAAGAGGCTCTAGTGCAGTGGGCTCGTAATGTTGCTAAAGAAGTGGGGTTTGTTGTTGTTATTCAAAGAGCAGATAAGCGTGATGGGAGACCTAAACCAAGGGTATTTCTAGGTTGTGATATGGGTGGCTCTTTACGTGATAATCAACATTCGAAGGGACATGTGAAGAAAAATGTTAGGAAAACAAGCACTTAACGGTGTAATTGTCCATTCTCTTTACTTGGACAAAAAGATGCATGTGGAGATGAATGGAAAGTTGAAATCAAATGTGGGTTGCATAATCATGAGTTTGTACATCTTGACGCACACAGTTACGCAGCAAGGCTAAATGAAAACGAGCAAAAAATTGTAGAGGAAATGTATGCATCCGGCGTGAAGCCTAAAAAAATTTTGTCTACTTTAAAGAAGAGAAATCCAACAAATTCTTCCGTCATAAGAACCATTTACAATGAGAAGAATAAGTTGTATAAGAAGGAGTTGGACGGTGGGACTCCTATTCAGTTTCTTTATAAATGCATTAAGGATGCAAAATACATAAGTTATAATCATGTTAACCATGCTAGTAACAATTTGGAAAGCTTTCATTTTGCACATCTCACTTCTATTCAGTTCAGTAACATGTTTCCGGAAGTATTTATTATGGATTGCACATATAAGACGAATCGTTACAGATTGTCTTTGCTTTCCATTGTTGATTTGACATCTACAAATTTAACATTTTTCTTAGCATTTGCTTTCATGTCCAATGAAACCGAAGGTAGTTATAAATGGGCTTTGGAGCGTTTTAAAAGTATGTTGGACGCATCTTGTTTGCCAAATGTAATGATAGTTGACAGAGAAGTGGCTTTATTGAATGTCATAAAAGTGGTGTTCCCCCAAACTAGAATTATATTGTGTCAGGTGCACATTAACAGCAATATACTAGCACATTGCAAAAAGTTCTTCGAAAATGGTAAGGAATGTGAAGTTTGTGAGAGGTTTGCTCGAAGCATCCGAAGGAGGATCAAGGTGGAATCAACTCTCCGTTGCCCCTAGCGGGTATATATAGGGAAAACCTTAGGAGTGTCTACGGGGATGGGTATCCGTGTACCCAACTGACCCGTTATACCTTCGTACCCGTTATTTGACCAAATATACATTAACAATCTCCTCCTATATTTGTGACAAATAACGTATACGTTCGAAGTGCAGAAAGTAGTAAAAGCAAAAAAAGAGTTTTCGACTTAACATAAACAAGAGAGTTAGCACAATAAGTAACAGCAGGATTTTACACAAAATATCCAGAATAAAAAGTGCTACTCAACAAATAGTCTGAAAACAAAAATAACAAGGATAAAACATATGATAATTTTACTCGTCTAATAGATCATCAGCATCCATGTCAAATACTACTCTCTTTCCTTCATCTCCACCATAGCCTGCAAGAAATTTCATGAGTTAGAAAACTCAATAAATTCATGAACATATGCAGTAACGTAGAAAGAGAACTAGCTCTTACATAAGTGAGCTTAGAACCTGTAGCAATGGTGAAGTAACACTGTCAGCATCTCTATCTGGTTTAGCAGGAACTAGTCTAATGTTGATTTCGTAAATCAACCGTTATCATATCCATTAGTGATCATTATGTGCCTCATCAACAAAAGTTGAATGATATGACACAACAACGTTTGCAACATTATCAGGTGTGGAATAATGTGCTATGATCATCAATGTTAGATAACCGACTACAACGACTTTCTATTCCCAGTTGAATAATTTTTGAATCAACTTACAATGAGAAAGATGCTTAGTTATCAAATGTGGAATAACAGGCATCTAACCATCTTGAGTTTTCATCAAGAAATTATTTGGGGTTTTCAGTCTGTTATTTAGATGCTTAAATGTTGCGACTATAGGTTCTCACTATCAAAACATAAACTATGGAGGAAAGTTTCATATTTCTATGAACTTTAGTCTCATCTCCCCCGATGTTTTTATTGTGAGAGCTCTACTCAAGCCTTTGATCAAGGCGTCTGCAACATTGTCTTTCGATCTCACATCAATCAGGGTCATAATCCCTTGACTTGTGAGTGAGGTCAACCAGGATTGTTTCAGCCTGAGATGCCTTCTTTTGTCATTGAACAAAGTGTTCGTAGCAATCATTTTCGTAGCCTGATTGTCATAGTAAACTGCAACAGAACTCATTTTCAGGCTCGACAAAGGAATGTCCATCACCAAATCTCTTAACCACTCTGCTTCTTCGCCTGCTCCAGCAAGAGCGTAGAGTTCAGATTCCATAGAAGAGAGTGCAATACAAGATTGCCTCTTGAACTTCCAGGCTACAGCTGCTCCTCCTAGTGTGAATACAAACCCACTAGTGGACTTGCTGTCGTTTAATTCCGAGCACCATGATGCATTAGAATAATCTTCAAGAACTGAAGGATGACCAGTGTAAACTAAAGCATATTGTTGGGTGTGCTTTAAGTATCTCATTAGCCTATCTAAGGCGTTCCAATGGTCTTGGCCAGGATTACTAGTGAATCTGCACAACATGCCGACCGTAAAGGCTATGTCAGGTCTAGTGCAGACCATAACATACATGAGGCTACCAAGCAGTTTAGAATAATCTAACTGTCTAACCATAGCTCCTTCATTGGGCTTTAGGCGGTTAGTGTAATCGTATGGTGTCTCAGATGCTCTACTGTCACTGTATCCCCACGTGTCCAACATGGACTGTATATAGTGGCTTTGACTTAGGGAGATGTCAGTCTGCCCAAAGCTCACTTGCATGCCTAGTATAGTGTTAGCTACACCCAGGTCTTTTATGCTAAATTCTTTTATTAGGTCTGACTTAACGTCATCCACTTCGGATTGATCAGACCCTAGAATGAGCATATCATCAACGTACAAGCATATTATGGCGACTTTATCTGATCTATTACGTATGTAAAGACATTTATCCGAGAGACTCGACATGAATCCCATGTTCTTTACACTATAGTCAAACTTCTCATGCCATAATTTCGGTGCTTGCTTTAGTCCGTATAAAGACTTAAGTAATTTACAGACTTTTGTTTCGTGACCGTCTACAATGAAACCTTCAGGTTGATTCATGTAGATCTCTTCGGTCAGATCTCTGTTCAAGAACGCAGTCTTAACATCCATTTGATGAACAATAAAGTTCTTAATAGACGCAATAGCAAGGAGGGCCCTAATGGTTGCTAAGTGACACACGGGTGAGTAGACATCAAAATAATCTACTCCGCTTACTTGTGTGAAACCTTTAGCCATCAGACGTGCTTTATACTTAGCTACGCTACCATCATGATTTAGTTTCTTTTTCAGAATCCACTTACACCCTACGGTTTTAGCCCCTTTTGGCTTATCTACCAACGTCCAGGTGTTATTCTGAAGTAGAGAATTCATCTCTTCATCAATAACTTCTTTCCATAGTAGGGAATCCCTGGATCTCATCGCGTCCTTATAGGTGGATGGATCAGCCTCAACGTGGCAAGTGACAAAGTCACTACCGAAGGTTCTGGGAATTCGCTCTCTTAGAGAAGTTCTCCTAGACTCTAGGCCAGAGTTATCTACCAGAACGGAATAGGAGGTGCTCGGTACTGAAGTAGGATCATCTTCAGTAATAGTTACTTGCATACCTGGGAGAGACAAGTTCTTATTCTTGAGGAACTTATCTTCAAAGAACACTGCGTCCCTAGATTCTATAACAACGTTATTAGAAATATCTAAGAATCTATCTGCAGCACTATCCTCAGCACAACCTAGGTAGACACATGTATTGGTCCTAGGTCCAATCTTAGACCGTCTAGGGTCAGGAACCCTGACATAGGCTATGCAGCCCCAGGTCTTAAGTCTAGTAAAAGACGGGGGTCTCTTAAACCAAAGCTCGTAGGGTGTAACCTCTAACTTGGCATGAGGAACTTTATTCAAAATGTGATTTGCAGCTAAGACTGCTTCTCCCTAATAAGCGGAAGGCATGCCTGCAGTCAGGAGCATAGAGTTTAACATTTCTGTTAACGTGCGATTTTTACACTCAGCTATGCCATTAGACTGTGACGAGTAAGGATCAGTTGTTTCTGCAATGATTCCATGTTGGGCAAGGAAACATTTGAACTCACTGGACATATATTCTTGTAAGGTCTCTTTTTCCAAAACCCGCTCGGGTACTTGAAAACTCGAACCTCTCCCGTATCGCACGGTTGAGGTGGACCTTCGCCCAGAATCGCTGCCTTGCGGTGTCACCAACACTCGGGTTGGCTAACACCGCTCAGCACCAACCCTGCCGGCTATACGATCACAAGTAAAATATGTCAAAAAGTAAGTACATACAAGAAGGCATGTCCACAATCACAGCATCATATAAATATATATAATGGAAACAGAAAGTCCAAAAGAGATGTACAACTAAAGGGGCTTAAGCCCGATACATAAGCAAAGTAATGGACTATCTCTCTCTACATCATGCAGAAGTCTACAACAAAAGCTCTCAAAAGCGGAAGTCTAACTATCTAATCATCAACCTGTGGCGTCGTGGTAGTGCGCTGCATCTGCTGCTCAGGTCCTGCCATCTCGTCCTGCTACGCGCGGGACAACTCCGTCTCCTCGGACTCCTGTGGTCACACCGACCGTTAGTCATAAAGACTAAGTTGTTTTGTCCTCGCCTCCCTCCACGACTCCTAGGCACCGAGCGGGAGGAAGAAGTGGAGGAGAAACAAGGGGTAAACAAGAAGGTGGTGACATGGCACTATTCTAGCAGGTATAAGTAAAGCAATAAAATCTAGCTAGCAGTATAGTGCAGGTATAAGGCAGTAAAGTAGAGCAATGAAATAAGCAGTAAATAGGAAGAAAATGCAGTGCAGTAAGTAAATCTAAGCTACCATCACAGATTCGTACCTTAACTTATATGAACGCCCATACGACATATAAGTTAAGATGTCCAGGTAACCCATCATATAAAAGAGCCCATACTAATTTATATGATGGGAGTATGCTATGTGAATGTTATGTTATGCAATGGTTATGATGTTTTAATGAATTTATGCAATGTGACTCAATTTGTTTGAAAGGAAGCCAACCTTTCGGGTACCGACCGTCGTGGCTCACGGTGGTAGTGGATCGGGCACTCCACATCCTAGGCGGGTATAATCACTACCAAGCCTAGACCTCATGTACGTCTCAACGCTAAGAACACAACAGCGGAGCTCCTGCGTACTCTTGCTGGAATCCACCAAACTTTAAGGTCGGGGTGGGTTATTAGGGATTGTCCTCCAGACCGCGGTACTCAAACTTACCGGCCCTCTAAACCTCACCCTCACCTGAGTCAACGTACTACCGTCGGTGACACGACTAGCCTAGTACCGAAGACTCGCCACTATTTGAATAAGTAACAGGTGTTAACAATGTCCACCCGAGCTTCCGGCTTAGGGACTATCACACAAGCTGACCCAACCCATCTCCTTCCCAGAGGAGGTCCATACCAGTTTGCATCCCTACTTAGGCTACTCTTGCCTACAATTCAGTTAGTGATATAATTAGGGTGAGTCTTGAACTTCCCGCAGTGTACTCCATAAGGGGCCCCTAACGGTACTACAGATCAATGGGCTCAACCCCACAATCCTCTTCAAGACAATTACTTTAGTTGGTGATTAATGTTTGGTTCACCCTTCATCATTTCATATAGTCAAAGTGACTTAGCTCATCTCCCGTCCCACCCAATCGGGTGGACGTACCTTCATTCCTTCTACATTAACTCTAGCACCACCCCACAAGTAACCCTAGGATTGACCCTCCTTGAATGATGGTGTGCTACAACCCATTTACTGATTGTATATACCTCCTAAACACTACTTAGGGGTCTGAATTGTCTAAAACTCAAAATTCTGTTTTTACTAAACGCAGATCACTAATTTGAACTATCCATCAACCCCATAAGGGAACCCTTTTAAATACTCATCAACAAGGTCTCTAATAATTATCCAAGGTTTCCACTGACCTTAATAGGGTATGTTCCAATTTCCATAATTTTCCATATTAAATTGGTATTTAATATAATTTAAAGTAGTTAAGGCCTTAAGGCAAATTACACATTAACTACCCTCAAAATGATTCTTCATGCTACATGAAAGTTATCAGTAAGGTAATATTCTATAACATGGTGGTTCACTGAGTATCATGACCCTAGGATGTCATTTGGCCTACTATATCACCATAATTGTATAATTACCAAAATGCCACTATAATTAGGAAAAATAGTATTTCACTTCTGAAAATTCCACAAAAATTACCAAGTGTCCATATGGGGACCTAGAGTCCTCTGCCCAAATTATTGTGTCATTACCATATGATTTGATATTTTAAAATGGTTAAACATCCAAAGGTAGCAACAATTTCTACATGAGGTACATGAATTATAAATCTACAAGCTTCCAAACTCTTGTCATGGGCATATATTAACATAAAACCATAGTTAACCAAGTATCATAACATTGCCCCATGATTTGATATTTTAAAATGATTTAATACTCAAGTCTTGTAATTTCCAATTTTTGCATGAGGTACATGAAATATAAATCTACAAGCTTCCAAACAATTATCATGGACATATATTAACCTAAAACTACAGTTAATCAAGTATCACAATTTATCCCAATGATTTGGCATTTATCAAAATTAAATTCTCTTATGCTAGCAAGTACTTAGAATTTCCTACACAAGGAATAATACTTCAATAAATCATAACAAAATTACCATAACCTTATTTCACCCTATTTCAGCCATTGACAGTATGACAAAGTCACACAAGGTTATAAGACCTTGCATTTCATTTTATTAAGGAAAGGGTGGCTATTTCATTTATTAGGAAGAAAAATACTTAAATACCTCCAAAAATTTTCATTTAATTAACTAAGTCATTTCATGCTACTACAAACATATCTCCAAAGTTCTGAGCCAAGGAAAGAACATTTGCTCTCATGCCCTTCACAAGTCTCACTTTGCATCCTTAAGGGTTTACCCTTAGGGTTTTAGGTCACAGAACCCTAATGGCTCCTAATGGACCATTAGGGTGTGACACAAGCATTAATATATCCATACCCGCATATCCAACATGATGGGAGGAGGCTAGCACACTCAACTCCTCAAAATGACCTAAACCCTAATTTGACCCTTAAAGGCCCTCATTAGGGTTTCCAATTTTTCATATCAAATCAACTCCAAATGGAATGAAATTTTAGGTAGGCACTACTCATGTACCAAAGAGTATTCCACCAAAGTTTGGTGTCATTTGGACATCATATGCTCCAAAAATCAACTTAATTTAAATATTCTAATTACCATAAAAACCCTAGGTAAAAGTGTCCACCAAGGGCTTCCTCTTTGGCAGGGGGTGCCCCTAGGGTATACCAACCCATGGTTAAAAGCACAGATCCAAAGCTTGAAGGGTTTGACCTAGGTAATTTTTCTAATGGACTGACCTAGTGTAGGACCAGTCCTAGTAAAACAGCTCCCTAGGGAGCTGTAGGTCACAAAATGACCTAAACTCAAGGCCATATGAAAGTTAAGACCAAGACCTACAACTTTCATGTCGGACACTTTTTCTAAATCAGCCATTAAGTGGCCTTAATTTCTATTTGAAGTTGACCGAATAAAATAGGCAGAAATCTAATGATATCAATTAAATAATTAAAGGATAAATAGGGCTCTGCACGAATCTTGGCGCAAATCCAACCCTCCTCCTTCATCTTCTTCCTTCAGCCGACGGCTGGGATTGCACCGTCCTGGGCCGACTTCCTCCCCCATTTCCCGGCCACCTGGTGGCCTCCACGGCCGGCCACCACCGCCACCACCTTCGTGGTGGTCGGGGCTACAACTCCCGGCGACATGGCGGCGGAGGGGGGGTTTTCCGGCGAGCCTGGGTGGCTTGATTTGAGCCGATTTCCATGAAATCGACGAATGGATTCGGGCTCAATTGATCCCGATCCTTCAATCTCTTGTGATGAGAAGCTAGCATGAGGGGAGGGGAGGAGAAACGAACCATTGCTGGTGCGTGGCGGCGGCTCCGGCGGCGGTTGGCCATTTAAAATCCTTGCTCCGACGATCCCGCTCCCGAACTCGTTTCTTCAGCTAAAGCTTCGCTCCAGATGTTGTTTTCGTCTGCTCTCAGTGCTCTAAAACTAATGGGATGGCTGGAATGAAGTGTGGAGGGCTCCCTGGTTGGTTTTGAACTTGAGCCTCCTCGGTTCTCCCATGGATGCCACCCTCCTGCAGCTGCCAGCCTCCTTGCTTCCATCTGGGTCAAGGTCAGACCCCCAGCAATCAGGGAAGGGTCCAAGACTGATTGGGGGGAGGAGTGTAGAGGAGGGGAATGCTGTTAGCCTTTTGCTTTATGCTTTAACCTTTTTGATCAACTTTTGGTCCCCACCCCTCCATTGATTTAATCATGCTCAATGTGTAGTTCTGTCTAGGGCTGATGGCAAGGCCTAAGGTCCATGATTGAGGTTAATTGGTTGGTGTTAGGGTTCATTTCAATTTAGGCTTGAAATTAACCTTTAATGGGCTATGTTGACCATGGTTGACTTTGGTCAACCAAGGTGAGTGGGTTGACCCCACTTGGGGGTCATGGGTCCCTTAACATCACCCAACATAGGTTGGTCCATGGTGGGGCTCCAATTGATTCAATTTAATCAAAGGGTGTAGATTTGACCAAAATTGGGTAAAGTTTGACTTTGGTCAATTGGGGTCAATTGGTCCCACCATGATGGGGCTTTTGGGTCCAATGAGTTCCTCAAATTGTTTAGAGTGTGGTGGTAAGGTCAATTTGAACAGTTGAGGGTCAATTGAACCCTAATTGACTTAGTTTGGTTAATGTTGACTTATTGTTAACTTTGGTCAATTTCATGCAATTGGGTCCCACCCAAGTGCAATTTCCATGGTTATGGTCTTCCTCAGTGGTTAGGGTGATATGGGGGAGGTCAATTTGGTGAATTGAGGGTCAATTGGCCTAAGGGAGTGGTATTGGGCTATGTTGATTTTGTGCCCTTGGTGTGCACTTAGCACACTCCACTTGGCCCAAGGGCCTTAGTGGCCACTCTGCACACCACCCATGCCCTAACACCATCTAGGGGTCTAGAAGGATTGGGGATGTTACAAATCCCAATAAACAAAAGAAATATTTCGTCCTCGAAATTTAGGTTTTGGTCTACGGGTTGCAAGTACTTATAAGAGTAAAGGATTTCAAAGACGATTAATTTGCACCTGAGGTGAAGAGTTCTGGGAAACATTGTTGCATGAAGTCCAAGGGCACCCAGCTGTGCTCCTCTTGCCCATGATTGAACTATAATAATCGGAACTCATAATCTCCTTCCACGGAAGAACTCGGACCTCTACTATATGAGAACTCCAACCGGAGCAACATTCTTTACCAAAATTTCTCATTGCACTTCTACTATTACTTGCTAAGATTGTCGGCAATATTCCCACTAGGGATTAATTGAAGGTTTACCCCGCCGCTCAGACCGTCGTGCCATTAATCACAATGCGGGTTCTACTTGCTCCACCCCGGTAAATAATAGGAGACAGACACTTCAAAAATCAAAACAAGCTAACCAGGCGCGGGTGTTATCAAAATCACTACACTCCCCGAAGGAGGATCTACCTGAAATACATAAGAACTTACCGAGTTAATTTATATTATCATGCCGCGCTAGATGGCACCAAAAACCTTCGAGTTCAACTTAACTTCACAAGGTTATATTCACGCACCATGTTTACTTAAAACTCTGCTCATAAATCGATTAGCCAGGACGTGATCATTTAACCAACCGTCATTGTCTATTCTGATTCTTCACTATACGACTCTCTTACACGTAGGTGTTCAGCACCACCTACACCAAGAGACCTTATCCCTTAACATATGAGGTCTCTGCTGATAAAGCGTTTCCGACTCCGCGGATACAAGGTCAGGTTTATCAACTACAAAACAATAACCTAAACCTTGATTACACTTGGACCAGTGTCTCTTACGACTTACGAATGCTACATGAGGTTAACACTTCCTCATGTTAGATAAATGTAGATATCTTCCAAGTTTTTCTGTGAGGCACATAACGTCTGTAGTTTAGAAGGATGTTCGTGAAATGACTCCCATCTACTTTCCATATCCATTGGTTCATAACTCACGAGGATAAAACCCATTTTTATCATGACAAGTTTTGGCACGAATTGATTTCAACATGAAGGGTGACTCATTAAAACTCATTAATCCTCGAAAAATTCCACCATTTATATCTGAAAATCAAACTTGTCTCCCTTATTCCTGAATCTTCCTAACTGAGGTTATAAATTTTGGAGAAATCGTAAATTTCTGGTTCTTAAGATCGGAGGATTGTATGTAGGTTATATATCTTCAATATATCATTCGATAAATTTCACTTTAGATTTCCAATAACGGGTGGACTAAACTTTCAAAGACAAGAGGTCTCATCTCACTTATGCTATAAATTATGAATTAAAGATTTCATCATAACAACCCTTCTCATAGTTATGTCATCCAAAAATTACGTCGCTACGTATCATCAAGTAAAGTTAACAATCTTAAGCGGGAGTTGATAGTAACGGCACTAATCAATCGTTTTAACTCCCCATTCCTCAATATTTCAACACATGACGGTCATTGTCATCTTTCCCGAGATCCGAACATAGTAAGATTCTCCATCTTAGCCCTAATAGATTATACCATCGTATTACAAGATCCAAAGAGTCACCTTCCTAAGCTCTCTGGCGGTGCATAAACCAACTCTAAGAGTAAAATGATCTTAACTAAACTTTCACCACGGAGAGGGCTTGAATTTTAATTAAAAATACTATCCAAAAATTACCCTTGAAAGTCCTAGAGTGCAAGAAACTCTAGTTGTAATCTTTACTTGCGAAAACTTGACTCAAAACTTCAAAATTCCATGATGTGACACATTTATCCCAAGCTACTAAACCTAACATTCCTTCTTGTTTTCAATACTTGACTAAATCGAGACATTTGTTCGGACGTTAATGATTGTAAATTGGTTGGATAACTCTACAAATCGATGTCTCGAGGTCAAGAAGGTGTATCTACAACCATACACTTGCACGTTTGTTACGATAAACTGATTATTTCTTATGGTCATGCGGACTTATAGCTCAGTCTTACTTCTATCCAATCTAAATCTCACTTGGTCCTGCACTGAATTTGCCGCTTATGACATCCGTCCCTTGTGACCGGTAAGAGCTTGATGACCAAACGTCCTTATAAAAGACAAGAAAACATTGCTTGGATCAGGAAGTTAGTGGAATTCCCTAAATTCTTAACCTGACTTTCTTGATTCCGAGAGTCTTATGCTCATACACTGGACAACCCTTTACGTATAATCAATTGATTAGCAAGTTGATCGCTTTTGCCGACTTAGAATCATCCTTGGGGCAATAAGATGAGTATACGCTCACTCTTGAAGTGTACCATTCACTTAACTTGTCAATAAAACTATAGCGATCCCAACTTGGTATAAACAATCCCTGCTTTTTAAGGTGAAGTAATTCTCCAAGGGTCTCAAACCTCTAAGGAGGGTTGGTCCATAACTCAAAAGTGTATGAATAAGATCTCGTCATCACCTGAGTATCATTGAATACTCCAAAACTCGAGATTACTACGAAAATGTCATAACCTTTTCTAAACAAAGTCTAGGGGGTAATCCAAGTCGGTATTTTATTGGCCCAATAAACAAAAGGATAAGCCCCTACCGATTTGGGCTAAGTCTCTTCAATACTTCTACGACATATTCATCTTACATACGTGCAAAAACTTTAGGGCATATAATCTCTGACTTGGTGTTCCACCCTGAGACATAATGTTATGACAAAACTTAGGCTCCCAATGCTATAAATTATGCTAACTTTTCCGAGTTCCCTATATGATTAACTAGGAAATGGGCCTTTTCAAAACAAAATATTCAAATTCCAAATCGACCTCTGGTATTTTATGGTGGTTGTCTCAACGTACTGTAATGGGAAGTATCAAGTTATGGTAAATGGTTATGCTTATGGGTCTTCTATTACTCTAAAGAAGACTACAGACAACCGATCTCCTCGAGATGGTCCTACCACTTGATAGTAAAGCGTAACCTTTAGCGTGAAAGTCTCAACGTCAAGACTTATACTAACTTCTTCCCTTAGCTACATTGGGTAACTTTAACTTTCAACCCAAATCTAGACCCGAGGTCGTTCTTTAAAATAGGGTGCGTCACTAAATTGTCTAAGTAAGTCAAAATTTGACCTAACTTGCTGCTTAATGGACTGTTTTATGTGATTTCATACATGGGCACACCAAATCTTCCGCTGCATAGTTTGTCCGCAAACTACACTCGAGCGGGGTGACCCAGTATGTTGTGGACTGTTCTCTTATGATCGTTCGTTCTCTGATACCATTTGTAAGGTCTTTTTTTCCAAAACCCGCTCGGGTACTTGAAAACTCGAACCTCTCCCGTATCGCACGGTTGAGGTGGACCTTCGCCCAGAATCGCTGCCTTGCGGTGTCACCAACACTCGGGTTGGCTAACACCGCTCAGCACCAACCCTGCCGGCTATACGATCACAAGTAAAATATGCCAAAAAGTAAGTACATAAAAGAAGGCATGTCCACAATCACAGCATCATATAAATATATATAATGGAAACAGAAAGTCCAAAAGAGATGTACAACTAAAGGGGCTTAAGCCCGATACATAAGCAAAGTAATGGACTATCTCTCTCTCTACATCATGCGGAAGTCTACAACAAAAGCTCTCAAAAGCGGAAGTCTAACTATCTAATCATCAACCTATGGCGTCGTGGTAGTGCGCTGCATCTGCTGCTCAGGTCCTGCCATCTCGTCCTGCTGCGCGCGGGACAACTCCGTCTCCTCGGACTCCTGCGGTCACACCGACCGTTAGTCATAAAGACTAAGTCGTTTTGTCCTTGCCTCCCTCCACGACTCTTAGGCACCGAGCGAGAGGAAGAAGCGGAGGACAAACAAGGGGTAAACAAGAAGGTGGTGACATGACACTATTCTAGCAGGTATAAGTAAAGCAATAAAATCTAGCTAGCAGTATAGTGCAGGTATAAGGCAGTAAAGTAGAGCAATGAAATAAGCAGTAAATAGGAAGAAAATGCAGTGTTGTAAGTAAATCTAAGCTACCATCACAGATTCGTACCTTAACTTATATGAACGCCCATACGACATATAAGTTAAGATGTCCAGGTAACTCATCATATAAAAGAGCTCATACTAATTTATATGATGGGGGTATGCTATGTGTATGTTATGTTATGTTATTGTTATGATGTTTTAATGAATTTATGCAATGTGACTCACCCACATGACTCTATGCGCACAGACCTTTATAGTTTCCAATATGTTTGAAAGGAAGCCAACCTTTCGGGTACCGACCGTCGTGGCTCACGGTGGTAGTGGATCGGGCACTCCACATCCTAGGCGGGTATAGTCACTACCAAGCCTAGACCTCATGTACGCCTCAACGCTAAGAACACAACAGCGGAGCTCCTGCGTACTCTTGCTGGAATCCACCAGACTTTAAGGTCGGGGTGGGTTATTAGGGATTGTCCTCCAGACCGCGGTACTCAAACTTACCGACCCTCTAAACCTCACCCTCACCTGAGTCAACATACTACCGTCGGTGACACGACTAGCCTAGTACCGAAGACTCGCCACTATTTGAATAAGTAACAGGTGTTAACAATGTCCACCCGAGCTTCCGGCTCAGGGAATATCACACAAGCTGACCCAACCCATCTCCTTCCCGGAGGAGGTCAATACCAGTTTGCATCTCTAATTAGGCTACTCTTGCCTACAATTCAGTTAGTGATATAATTATGGTGAGTTTTGGACTTCCCGCGGTGTACTCCATAAGGGGCCCCTAACGGTACTACAGATCAATGGGCTCAACCCCAGAATCCTCTTCAATACAATTACTTTAGTTGGTGATTAATGTTTGGTTCACCCTTCATCATTTCATACAGTTAAAGTGACTTAGCTCATCTCCCGTCCCACCCAATCGGGTTGGACGTACCTTCATTCCTTCTACATTAACTCTAGCACCACCCCACAAGTAACCCTAGGATTGACCCTCCTTGAATGATGGTGTGCTACAACCCATTTACTGATTGTATATACCTCCTAAACACTACTTAGGGGTCTGAATTGTCTAAAACTCAAAATTTTGTTTTTACTAAACGCAGATCACCAATTTGAACTATCCATCAACCCCATAAGGGAACCCTTTTAAATACTCATCAACAAGGTCTCTAATAATTATCCAAGGTTTCCACTGACCTTAATAGGGTATGTTCCAATTTCCATAATTTTCCATATTAAATTGGTATTTAATATAATTTAAAGTAGTTAAGGCCTTAAGGAAAATTACACATTAACTACCCTCAAAATGATTCTTCATGCTACATGAAAGTTATCAGTAAGGTAATATTATATAACATGGTGGTTCACTGAGTATCATGCCCTAGGATGTCATTTGGCCTACTATATCACCATAATTGTATAATTACCAAAATGCCACTATAATTAGGAAAAATAGTATTTCACTTCTGAAAATTCCACAAAAATTACCAAGTGTCCATATGGGGACCTAGAGTCCTCTGCCTAAATTATTGTGTCATTACCATGTGATTTGATATTTTAAAATAGTTAAACATCCAAAGGTAGCAATTACCAATTTCTACATGAGGTACATGAATTATAAATCTAGAAGTTTCCAAACTCTTGTTATGGGCATATATTAACATAAAACCATAGTTAACCAAGTATCATAACATTTCCCCATGATTTGATATTTTAAAATGATTTAATACTCAAGTCTTGTAATTTCCAATTTCTACATGAGGTACATGAAATATAAATCTACAAGCTTCCAAACAATTATCATGGGCATATATTAACCTAAAACTACAGTTAACCAAGTATCATAATTTATCCCCATGATTTGGCATTTATCAAAATTAAATTCCCTTAAGCTAGCAAGTACTTAGAATTTCCTACACAAGGAATAATACTTCAATAAATCATAACAAAATTACCATAGCCTTATTTCACCCTATTTCAGCCATTGACAGTATGACAAAGTCACACAAGGTCATAAGACCATGCATTTCATTTTATTAAGGAAAGGGTGGCTATTTCATTTATTAAGAAGAAAAATACTTAAATACCTCCAAAAATTTTCATTTAATTAACTAAGTCATTTCATGCTACTACAAACATATCTCCAAAGTTCTGAGCCAAGGCAAGAACATTTGCTCTCATGCCCTTCACAAGTCTCACTTTGCACCCTTAAGGGTTTACCCTTAGGGTTTTAGGTCACACCACCCTAATGGCTCCAAATGGACCATTAGGGTGTGACAAAAGCATTAGTATATCCATACCCACATATCCAACATGATTGGAGGAGGCTAGCACACTCAACTCCTCAAAATGACCTAAACCCTAATTTGACCCTTAAAGGCCCTCATTAGGGTTTCCAATTTTCCATATCAAATCAACTCCAAATGGAGTGAAATTTTAGGTAGGCACTACTCAAATACCAAAGAGAATGCCACCAAAGTTTGGTGTCATTTGGACATCATATGCTCCAAAAATCAACATAATTTAAATATTCTAATTACCACAAAAACCTTAGGTAAAAGTGTCCACCAAGGGCTCCCCTTTGTCAGGGGGTGCCCCTAGGGTATACCAACCCATGGTTAAAAGCACAGATCCAAAGATTGAAGGGTTTGACCTAGGTAATTTTTCTAATGGACTGACCTAGTGTAGGACCAGTCCTAGTAAAACAGCTCCCTAGGGAGCTGTAGGTCACAAAATGACCTAAACTCAAGGCCATATGAAAGTTAAGACCAAGGCCTACAACTTTCATGTTGGACACTTTTTCTAAATCAGCCATTAAGTGGCCTTAATTTCTATTTGAAGTTGACCGAATAAAATAGGCAGAAATCTAATGATATCAATTAAATAATTAAAGGATAAATAGGGATCTGCACGAATCTTGGCGCAAATCCAACCCTCCTCCTTCATCTTCTTCCTTCAGCCGACGGCTGGGATTGCACCGTCCTGGGCCGACTTCCTCCCCCATTTCCCGGCCACCTGGTGGCCTCCACGACCGGCCACCACCGCCACCACCTTCGTGGTGGTCGGGGCTACAACTCCCGGCGACATGGCGGCCGGAGGGGGGGTTTTCCGGCGAGCCTGGGTGGCTTGATTTGAGCCGATTTCCATGAAATCGACGAATGGATTCGGGCTCAATTGATCCCGATCCTTCAATCTCTTGTGATGAGAAGCTAGCATGAGGGGAAGGGAGGAGAAACGAACCATTGCTGGTGCGTGGCGGCGGCTCCGGCGGCGGTTGGCCATGGAAAATCCTTGCTCCGGCGATCTCGCTCCCGAACTCGTTTCTTCAGCTAAAGCTTCGCTCCAGATGTTGTTTTCGTCTGCTCTCAGTGCTCTGAAGCTAATGGGATGGCTGGAATGAAGTGAGGAGGGCTCCTTGGTTGGTTTTGAACTTGAGCCTCCTCGGTTCTCCCATGGATGCCACCCTCCTGCAGCTGCCAGTCTCCTTGCTTCCATCTGGGTCAAGTTCAGACCCCCAACAATCAGGGAAGGGTCCAAGACTGATTGGGGGAGGAGTGTAGAGGAGGGGAATGCTTTTAGCCTTTTGCTTTATGCTTTAACCTTTTTGATCAACTTTTGGTCCCCCCCCCCTCCATTGATTTAATCATGCTCATTGTGTAGTTTAGTCTAGGGCTGATGGAAAGGCCTAAGGTCCATGATTGAGGTTAATTGGTTGGTGTTAGGGTTCATTTCAATTTAGGCTTGAAATTAACCTTTAATGGGCTATGTTGACCATGGTTGACTTTGGTCAACCAAGGTGAGTGAGTTGACCCCACTTGGGGGTCATGGGTCCCTTAACATCACCCAACATAGGTTGGTCCATGGTGGAGCTCCAATTGATTCAATTTAATCAAAGGGTGTAGATTTGACCAAAATTGGGTAAAGTTTGACTTTGGTCAATTGGGGTCAATTGGTCCCACCATGATGGGGCTTTTGGGTCCAATGAGTTCCTCAAAGTGTTTAGAGTGTGGTGGTAAGGTCAATTTGAACATTTGAGGGTCAATTGAACCCTAATTGACTTAGTTTGGTTAATGTTGACCTATTGTTAACTTTGGTCAATTTCATGCAATTGGGTCCCACCCAAGTGCAATTTCCATGGTTATGGTCTTCCTCAGTGGTTAGGGTGATATGGGGGAGGTCAATTTGGTGAATTGAGGGTCAATTGGCCTAAGGGAGTGGTATTGGGCTATGTTGATTTTGTGCCCTTGGTGTGCACTTAGCACACTCCACTTGGCCCAAGGGCCTTAGTGGCCACTCTGCACACCACCCATGCCCTAACACCATCTAGGGGTCTAGAAGGATTGGGGATGTTATAATTCTCCTCCTCTATCACTTCTAAATCTTTTGATTTTCATGTCTAATTGGTTTTCTACCCTGGTTTTGAAAATACAAAAATTTTCAAACGCTTCATCTTTAGTTTTAAGGAGATAAATGTGACAAAACCTAGAACAATCATTTATGAAGGTGATCAAATACTTCCGGACTCCTCTAATGACAAAATATTTGAAGTCACATATGTCGGAATGTATTAGTTCTAAGGGTGTTGTGCTCCTAGTAACCGCACTAAAAGGTTTCCTAGTGATCTTAGTCTGAGCACACACTTCACATTTATCAGTTTTAACTGTAGTGTCTAAAGCTATCTGGTGAGTTCTAGCCATTTGAAACATCTTCCTATATTTACGTGTCCTAGTCTCTCGTGTAGAGTCTTAGGGCTAACTAAGTTTGTTTGAACTTGTTGAACTATTTCGTTTGATAGACTTAATCTGTACATCCTATTCTGGGTGTATGCACATCCAAAATAGTGTGAGTTAACTGACAGTGTTACTCTACCACTACAGAAAGTAGAAGACATACCAGCATCACAAAGTAAGCTAATAGACACTAAGTTAGCAGCTAATGAAGGAATAAACTTAACATTCTTTAAAGTTAAATTCTTACCCGAGGATAGCAGCAAAGTTGCATTCCACACCTTCAGAACGTCAGCTGTCTCACCGTTGGAAATGGTCACAGATTCTCTTGCGTCAGTAAGACCTGTCATTAGAGTAGGGTTGTTGCAAACATGGCATGTTGCCCCCGAGTCAAGGAACCACTCTGTACTGGCCTTTCCATTTCCGACCATGACAACAAAGTCGGATGGCTCAGTGAGACTAACCATGTTAGCATGGTTGCCCTCTTGTGGTGTCTTGCCCTTCTCCTTACGAGGAAGCTTGCAATCAGATGCGATGTGTCCCCACTTATTGCAGTTATAGCACTTGCCCTTAAACTTTTTGATTTGTTTACTTGGGCCTGCAACCTGGGAGCTACTCGGGTTGGGTTTTGATTTCCTAGGGTTCGGCGCGCGTCTAGAGTTCGTAATCATGTTAGCAGCAGCCTTCTGCTTGCTAACGACTTCTAGAGCGTGTCGAGTCCTATTTTCGTCCTCAATGCATATAAAACGCTTGAGTTCGTTCAAACCCACCTGCATCTTCTTGCGGTATATTTCAGTTTTGAAATTGTACCACGTAGAAGGCAACTTATACACAATTGTGCCAGCAACAAAACTATCTGGCAACGCAATATTCTCGCTATGCAAGGAATCTACTAAAACTTCAAAGTTTGATACCTGAGGGAGAATGGCCTTCTCCTCGTCGAAGGTGAACGAGTGAAACTTGTCCACTAAGTGCGCATTGAACATGTCCTCCTCCTGCCTGAAGTGCTCCTGCAAAGCATCCCAGATGGCCTTAGCTGTCTTCAGCTTCATGTACGTCTTCGCCAGATTGGAAGACAGGCAGTTCAGCAGGTAGTCCCTGCAGAAGTCTTCATCAGAAACCCACTGAGCCTCTTCAGTATTCCATACGACCTCGGCACCATCAGACTGAACTGTGTAAAACACGTTCAGAAACTTCATCCCGAACTGAGTATTCAACTTCCAATCGATGAACTCAGTCGCCGTGAACTTCTCCAGCTTTATCATCCGAACTGGGGACGCCATGTTGTTCCCCTTCATCATTGTGCGCCCGACAGAGGAGAACAAGCCACCAGACAGAGGATTCAAAACTCTGTAGCTAGCGCCGGCGGTAGCCTGGGCGGTAGCCTGTTCGGCTGCTAGCGCCAGACGCTAGTAGGTAGCGCTGGCGGTAGCGCTTAGGGCTGCACTTCCTTGGGCTTGGAGACGGCGGCAGCGGGAGATCTGTAGGTGGATGCCGGCTGAGGGGGATCTGGAGGCGGAGGTGGCGACGCTGCGGCAGATCTGGATGAAAGAGGCCGCGGCGCGGCGGATCTGAGGCGGGAGGCTTTGGATCCGGCGAATCCGGCGACTGCACACGACAGATGGCTCACGACAGACCTCCTTGCGAGCGGCGGCTGGCGAAGAACAGCAGATACGCGAGACGGTCGCGATCTAGCGGCGAAGGGAGAGCTCCAGCGAACGACGAACGGCTGGGCTTCGGGCGAACTCCTTCTTTGCGAACGGCGGTAGATCTCTTTCTTCACCTTCGCGCACGACGGCGGGAGGGCACCAGCGAACGAGAGGCTGGGCGGATCGCGACGAACGACGACGGGAGGGCACCAGCGAACGACAGTAGCGAACTGGCTTCCTCCTCCTTCGATCGCGAGCGGCAACGGCGAGAAGGATCGCTGATCCTTCGCGTGAACAGGAACCGAACGGTGAGCAAGGGAGCAAACCCTAGAGGGCTACTTCGAGATTGTGAGAGGTTTGCTCGAAGCATCCGGAGGAGGATCAAGGTGGAATCAACTCTCCGTTGCCCCTAGCGGGTATATATAGGGAAAACCCTAGGAGTGTCTACGGGGATGAGTATCCATGTACCCAACTGACCCGTTATACCTTCGAACCCGTTATTTGACCAAATATACATTAACAAAGTTTTCTTACAAGAGTGGCAAAAGTTGGTTAATTCACCAACAATTACTGATTATAACATGAACTTAAATGTTTTGTTAAGTAACTATTCGGAAAATCATCCAAATGCTGTTAATTACGTGATGACTACATGGATAGAACCATATAGAGAATATTTTGTTTCAGCATGGATAAATCAGTTAATGCATTTTGGAAACTCCACTACCAATCGTGTGGAAAGCGGACATAGTCATCTCAAGAGGTTTTTAGAAGTATTTGTTTGTAATTTAACCTCTCTATGGAAAACATTTGATCAAATGCTTAATTTGCGCATGTATTGAAGAAGAGAACTTTCATTGTTTGAGCATGTATTGAAGAAGGAACAAAAAATCCAACATAAAGCAAAGAAATTGATTCCAAGAAGAAATGTGAACAACGGTAGATTTATTGATTGCATCCGTAAGGAAATGCCTCTTACCGCATTCACTTGTTGATGAGCGATGATTGCCCCTTACCGCCAGTAATCTCTATATGGATGAGATATCATCATACAGTTGCAGACGAGTGGGACTTCAAATACACTTCAAAAGATAGAGATGAAGAAATTACTAATTTGGCGGATCCACAACATGTACGTAAAATCATCCTTTTTATTCCAATAATCTAATTTGTTACTGCAATATTGATATAAATTTTTTTTGTGCAGATCGTTGAATTCTCATATTTATAGGTGTATTGTTCATCAAAAAATCCTAATACACAATCTAGAGGTATATATACCATTGCGCTTTTACTCTTAGTGATATTTAAATTCTTACATATCTAATTTTTATTTTTCACATTTTGTGCAGGTCGAGAAAACTAAAAAAATGCATGGAAGTTTTTGAAGAATTGATACAATCTACTTATCTAGTAGTTATTTTAGTTGTCTAACTCATTTGATGTAATGAATTTTTAAAACTTTTGTATTACTTATTTTTGGTTGGAACTAATTTTTTGGGGGCAAAGAGGGTGCCCATAGGTAAATGGTAAAAGCGAATTTTCAATTTTAAAAATTTGTTTTGGTGTGCCATTATAGGCCCGGTGTGCAAATATTCAAATTTGGGCTGCATTTATATTTTGGCCGCCTATATCCATTATAGGTGTGCCTATAACACCACTCTTGATTTAAAACACGCTCATTTTTCAATACGATCGCATTACACAAATATGATACATATTTTTGCAAACAATATACACCGTTGAAATCACGGATCATACTCTTAGAAATTTTGTATAAAACGTTTGTTGTATAATATTTTATTGGAGCCCTTATGGTGTTTGGTGTATGGCTATTCATATTTGATGAAAAGCTTCAAAACTAAAGGATTAGAGGGAATCCAAATTATTTGGAGGGAAACCTTTCATGAATGAAAGGATGATCTCTTTAGTCCCACCTTTCTTTTCGTCTCTCTTGTTAATGAGTATATAAGTGATTTCACTCCTTATTTGTTCAAAAAAACATAAGGAGGAACTATGAACCACACACGCGCGCGCGCACGCACCGGACCGGACCCGACTGGACCGGATCTGGGATTTGAGGAATAATTGAATTGTATTTTTTGTACAAAATTGTTTCAGACCTTTTATTCGGAGTTGCATCGAATAAAAGTCCAAGCTGCGTCGAGTGGAACTCGAAGTAGCATCGACAAATTCGTCTTTGCTGGAGTTGCGTCGATAAGAATTTGACGCAACTTCCTTGCGTCGATAACTTGTCGACGCATACGTCGACATGTAGTCAGCATTTTCCCTACGTCGATAAGGACTTGACGTAGCGTCGAGTTGCTTTGTTTTGATTTCGACGTTGCGTCGATATGTATTCGGCGTGACCTATTCCGTAGGCGTTTTCTCTTACAGTTATTATGCGTGTTTTCTAACCGCTCATTCACGCGTGTTTCTCGCCATTACTTCCTTACGTTGGAAATATTCAACGTCTCTCTGCCCGATTATCGCTTATCAATTATAACCGTTGAAATTTATTACGTGTTAATATATCTCATCATTTTACGAGACTCCATATAGGAGATTTTCTGCTTCGTTCTTTAGGCGCTTTCAGAAAAAACCGCTTTGCTCTCTTGCTCTCTGTTCTTGCGATGAATATTCTACGTGCTTCCTTTTCTTTACATTTGCTTCATCATGTGAGAGTTTCAGGTGCTCTGTGCTTCTTCGGTGTCCGTGCACATCGGAGCTTTCGGGATCTAGCCATGTGTTGTACCTTGGAGGAGTGAGCATCGGTGAAAGCCCTGTCGGAGAGTGGTGCAACTTCTTTAGAGCAGTGATCACACGCCTTACCCAGGCTCGATTCTAAACTACTTTGATCTCTTTTATTTCACACCTCCTTCATACAATTTTTATATTTATATATATATACTCTTCTGCAAAAGTTTTTAAAAACCAAAAAATATATTATTTTGTATATTAATATATGAATATAAGGAAATATTCTAACACATAAGACTGTATTTGTTCCGGCACGGTGATCTATTACACGCACCTAAAAAGCGCTCTAAGTTGTAGGTGAGCTGGGCCATGTATAAGCTTAAGAATGTTAAAGTGTTAGCTCACTTTCAACAAAGGGTTATCTTCAGAGTGGTGGTGGCGGCTGAAAAAGTTATATTCACATCCTTATTATTATTTCAATAAAATGAAAGTCATTAGATAATCAAATTTTTGAGGGAGATTCTTCTAGTCATTTCAAGCATGTTGGTGGTGGCAATTCGTCATTCTAATTCAAGAATCATCAGTGATTTTTGTCGGACTCAGCGTTGCGGAGAAAATGAAAGTTGAGTTGTTATTAACTTTGAGGACATTTCTTCTTGTCGCTCTGAGTACGTTGGTGGCGATGGCCGTTAAATCTCCTACATTCTCTGGCAGTTCGCATTCGTAGGAAAAATAAACATCAAAACAGTCTCCTCCACAGACTCCCATAGCAGCATGCGCCATGAGGAGCGTAGAGGGGCCGGGTTAGAATCTTATGTAACGACTCAACCATCACAATATCAGAAGTATTGTCCTCCTGGCGGAGTTGTGTTGGAAACTCCAAGGTTAAGCGTGCTCCGATGGGAATAGTCCTTTGATAGGTGATCTTCTGAGAAGTGCTCGTAAGCCACCTATAAAAAAATGACAAAATCGTCCGATTCTACTCAGTATGAGCTTGGATGAACAAAAGCGAATAATACTTCTGATATCGTGAGAATTATGTCATTACATCTTAAGTGATTGCAACATGAGGATAGTGCAAGGTGGCAGTGTGAGCATAGGTAGTAGGCCGAGGACAATAGTGGGCAAGCGATTGGGCACCTCTTACCAAATTTTAGCTTATTATTACCATTTTTGTATATTTTCTCTGATATTTTCCACTCATTATTTTGAGATAATAATTCAAATTTTACATCTAAATTAATTGAAAATAGAATGATTGTTTTTTTCAGCGGTCCGAACGGTCGAACCGCTGACCGGACGCCCAGCCGGTCCGGTCCAGGTTATCAGCCCGATGGGTCCGCGGACCACCTGGGAACCGCGGAACCGGGCGGGCAGACCGTGGACCGGCGAACAGGAGCGGATTTTGGAAACTCGCCCGGTTGGAGAAACAGTTTAAAATTTAAATATGTAAAATATTGGGGCTGCCAGGTTTCGAACCTGTGACCTCCAAGATAAGAGGAAGAGCTCAAACAAACCAGCCATGAAACCATTTATGATATCAACTCAAATAGTTTTTACTTATACACGACTTATGTATTTTTATAAAAAATAATTATATAAATATATGTATAATATCTATAACATATTATGTTTTATTATATTTATTTGTGGGTATAATTTATATTGTATTTATATGTATAAAATTAAATATATATAACTATAAAACTATAAAAATATGTATAAAATTATACAAGTTAGTATTATTATATAGTTATACATATTTTTTATATGTTTTTATTATTTATTATAATATTACGGTTCAACCCCGGTCCGACCGGTCCAACCGGTCGGACCTTGAACCTTTGGTCTCACCGGTTCGATCTCCGGTCCGGTTCTTAAAACCTTGGTTTTTTTTTTCAAAAAGGATTTCTATGCTCAATCAATTAAATGAGTGGCATTAAGATTGGTCATCATAAATCTCTAAAAAGATCTTCTCAGTAAGCCTGCAAAAAAAATATAAAACTGAGTTTTTTTGTCCCAGAAAACTTGAAACTAAAAATTCCTCTTTGGGGGCATTACAATTATTTTGAATAAATGATATAAAAGGCGATTTCAACTAGGGGTGTGCAAAAATAACCGAAGAACTGAGAACCGGACCTGAACCGAATAATTTGGGTCGGTTCCAAATAGGTTCGGTTCGGGTCCGGTTCTCATAATACCAAAACCGACAATTTGGTTCGATTCCTGATTCCAAGGATCGGGTACCCAAAACCGACTATCAATGATAAAAAAAATATTTTGAGACAACGGTTATAGTCGTACTGCTTAATACGCAAAAATAATTAAGAATATAGTCATATTGCTAAAGAAAATAATTGTATTTGTGGAGTTCTATAACTTCAATACTATAAAGAGTCCTTATTCAATTATTTTGAGACATTGATAATGTATTACAAAAAATCATGAGTTTGAAGAGCCATTTTTTAAATTATTTTGAGACAGGTAGAACCGAGAACCGAACCGAAGCAAATGGTTTGAATCCGGTTCTATGCTTTAGGACCATGGGTCGATTCCGGTTCTAAAAGTTTGGAACCAAACCTATAGGGAATGGTTCTTGGTTTTGGGTGGAACCGAACCGATCTGAGTTGTACCCCTAATTTCTAATGCCTACAAAAAAGATTCAAATATCATTGATCATACATATAAAGGGTCATTTACCGAGACCTTCCCTCTAAATTTGCTCAATTACAGATTGCGTCCCTCTTACTTTTGAAATTACAAAAAACTCCCCTATAAGAGTATATTTGTGCATGGATGTTATGAAATGTAAACTTCAGGAGATGTTTTTGTAATTTCAAAAGTAGGAGGGGTGCAATCTGTAATTATGTTAACTTTCAGGAGAAGTTTTGGTAATTATTCCCTGCATCTAAATAAACGCATAACCACTAACCAAAATCAAATACACATATTGATATCAAATTGAAGTGCGATCGCGGCTCGTCAGTTCGTTCATCGACTTTGATCGGAGCTCATCCGAGCAAAAAGTCAATCCAATGCTCGAGCGATCTTCGATCTTCCAGCCCTAATTATTCGATCAATAATCAAAACCTAATTGCATCTCAAAAGAGAGAATTAAATTACAAAAAAAAAAACAATGCTCAGCGCATATTGGCCTCTGGTTATCTCAATGCCATCTCAAACCGATGCTTTGCGTTTTCGCTTTGTCTCGGGTTCAGATTTCCTCTCCTTCCCTCTATATTTTCTCTTCTTCTCTGGTTTGGGTTTCTCCTTCTTTCCTTCATACCCTGACACTTTCTGGCTTCTATCCTCAGTAATTAAATGCTCAAAATCTTCAAGACTTGCAAATGGAGATGGCCTGCTCTTCTTCTCAGCTTTTGCTTTTGCCTTCTTACTCCCAGTATGACTAGAATTTTCATCTCCATCAACACCACCATCATCAGCATCTTCATCGCCGTCGCTGTCCCAAATTTCGACATCATCGCGATCGCTTGCCGAGACTTCATCGCCGTTCGCGGAAGGATCGGAAGTCGGCTCGGCTTCTGCATCGCTGCCGTGCCCGAGCAAATCCTCGTCGTCCTCCTCGATCACACGGTCAAGATCGTCGTAGTCGAAGCCTTCGTCTTCGTCTGCTAGAGGAATACCGCCTGCGCCCAGCATGTCATCGACCTCGTCCTCATCTTCCTCGCTTTGATCTTCGCCATCCAAGAGAAGATCGCCGCCGTCGTCGTCGCCCAAAGCCTTCTTCTTCGCCTTAGTTTTCTTCGACGAAGTGGTCTTGTTCGTGTAGAAGCGGTGGAAGATGACGTCTTCGGGCGGGACGTCTTCCTCCGCTAGACGGAGAATCTCCTCTCCGATCAGATGATGAGTAGGGTCAAGCTGTAAGGAAGGTGATATAATCAGGAGGGACTAAAGATGACTGCATATATAAGTGTGTATGTGTGTGTGTATATATATAGGGAGACAGAGAGAGAGTTTAAACTATGAAATATACAAATATATAGAGAGAGAGGGAGAGACTAACCTTTTTCGCCGGTGCGATTTGGGATCCCCCATGCCATATATGCTCCGCTTTACTCGGTCTAGCTTTCTTTTCCATGAATTTATCAAGGAAGGAACCTAGGGACAGATCATTTAAAGGATCTCCATTGTAAACTATGTGGGCCCCGGAAAGTAGAGTTCCGGCCATAGTTGACACGGATGGGTGTACGTGCGAAGCCAACATCGTCAACTCCCACAAGCCTGTCCGGTCCGCATTGCTATCGGAACATCCCAACTAAAAATACTTAGTATTTCCACAATAAACTATAAAAATATTTCAAAAAGAGATGAATGATTCACAAAGAAAAAGACAAGCAAATGTGTCAAGGATAATAAGTATTGATGAAAATTTGTACAAGTATTTGACAAGTCAATGATACCTCAATACAAAACCACAGAACAAAATCAGACGAATTTGTCAAAACTAGATTGCATCGAACTTAAAAACTTCATGTCTCCCAATTGACCAGGGGGTAACATATGTTACGGTCGCGCACGCCGACAAGACGCCGTGGCGAGTCTACGCACGTAGGAAGGCGACGGATACTAGAACACCGGTCGTGGAAGAGACTGCCGATGCTCGATCTACTTGATTATTTCAATTTCAATGTTGTTTTGGTTATTACTATTTGCAGGCCGTATTTTATTATTCGCACCCCGCTGCTATAAAGAGGTGTTGTATGCTTGTATTAGGATTTTATCTTTGGATGAATGCAATTTTAGGGTTGCTCCCTAGTTCCTCTCAATTCCCCTTTCCCCTCTTCTCTCTCTCCTAGCCGCCGGCCCTCCCCTTGTCGGATTCCTCTCCGGGAACGTATTAGAATAACTCTTCAAAATAATGATGGAAAGGTGCAGGGATATACCTATTTAGCACGCTCTCGACTAATTTGTGTAGGAAGATGAGCGCAGAGAGAATTATCGTGATCACGAAGCAAAAGAGGATGATGTCGGAAGTTCGGCAGGTTCATCTGTGAAGTTTGGTGGGATTGGTGAGTAATAGAAAGCTTGGTCTAACATAATTCATTTGATTATGTACATGACTGAGAGTCTGAGACCCTATTTATAGTTTTATGAAGAAACTTAAAAGAATCGCAACGACCAAGCCGAATAATGTAAAACAAAAAACACAGCAAAGAATTGTAGATGTACAGATTCCATGATCCTAACAACAACTAGAGGCGCGGAAGAAAATGGCTGGATAATTACTAGAGAAGGAGAATCACATTGAACCTGGGTCTGGAGAAGAATCAAAAAGAGTATGGATGAAGAAGAAAGTCAGACATGAGAAGTCAAAGAAGGAGAGTCGAAGAAGCTTTTTCGCATCGATCTAACCTGTTAACTAGCCATAGGTCTCAGCAGAAGAAATTAGTTGGATGCAACAGGTAGTAACAGATGGATAGTAGACTTCTCAAATCATAAGTATGTGGGACTGATACTTTACCTTATTTAAACCAACATGGGTACAAATCCTTGACCAGGCTTTGAAAAAAAAATATTTTCATGGTGCAAACAGAAATAATAAACACACATTTAAAAAAAAATATTGTATGTTGAAAACATGCAGCTCTGGATGCACTCACGTAAAACACAACGTATATGCTGAATATATATGCTGTGAAGCTGCGTATACGATGCTTCACAGTGTAGACACTATGATTTTACATCGTATTTTATGCAGAGTGCAAGCCGCGCTGCATAGGCTCAGTGTACGCAATAATTTTTCGTTCAGGTGTGGAACAATTACCAGTAAACAGGTTCTCTGAGCCGTGGATCATAACCACCGGGTAATGAAGATCCTCCTTGAAAAGATTGAACTTTAATCCCGGTATCACCACCATTTCCTTCTGCTCGTGGATCATTGTTCAGTTTGTTTTCTTTATCGGAGTTGGAATCCTCCTTGCTAACCATAAAATCTAACAATTTTCCATTTTGTGCAGCTGAACTTGTTAGTTTTGAGTTCTTTTCAGAAGGAATTTCTTGGTCCTCCTCAACAATGTCTTCAAAGTGTTCAATTTCATCATCAATGGATTCCTTCTGCAGCACCACTCTCCTGAAAAAAAACATTCAATGTTAAGTCGTAGGATCCAGTCAATGATTTCACTATTTAAATCGGTCAAATTTAAGAGCACTCTTTCTCAAACAACTTACCATAACGTTGGCTTTTCCTTAAGAACTTCAGATAACAGAAATAGACATCCACAAGCATATTGAGGAGGCCGCTGAAGTGCAACCTGCTCAACAAACAAAATACTGCTTAGAGGAGGAAGATATCATAGGTCAATAAAGTTGGCCAAGTGTTTTCAAGAGTTTTTTGATTCCGAAACATTTCGGATACAATATGTAAGATTGTTGTGAGTATCCGTGCTTCAGAGCTAGCAATATCATAGGAGTTTTTCTGTTTGATTGAACAAGCAATTTTGCACGGGATTCCCCAGTGCCCTGACAGCAACTACCTGCTGCCGCTCGCTGCCCCCCGGTCATATAAAATCTATTTCACTGAATACGAAGGGGACGGCGAATAGTAAGGTATTGTCGATGTAGTGACACGGGAGAATCTCATGCAAGAGTACTTGTATTAAAATAATCAAATTTAGTATAAATAATATATAAATAAATAAAATTTAGTATAAACAATATATAAATAAATAATCAAATTCTTTGAGCCGCTCAACGATGGTTAGCAGGGCTCGCATGTCAGAGCAGGCACCTGAATCGGCTTTTTTCAAAGCTTTGATGACTCCGATTTTAAAAAATTTTGATTTGAAAATAAATCAAACGCCTGACATTTCTCTGTTGGCACTCTCCGTTGCACCAAAGTTGTCCTTCATATATATAATATATATATAGATATTGGAGAATCCATTTGGGTGCTCTACGAAGAATATGGTTGTTCATCCATGAGAAAGAGTTTAGGCTAAATTATAATGAAGCTCCTGTTCGCACAACTGAAAATTTTATTAAGGGAAACAATATGCATCCGTTGATGAAAGCGAGAGGGATAAGAATTATGTGAATTACGGAAAAAACAGAAGCAATGTTTTTTTGGAACTCTTAGAGTCCGTTCGGTTGGGAGGGATTGAGGCTTCAGAATTGGAATTGGAGGCCAATTCCATTGAAAATGGAGCTCCAATTCCAATTCCAAATGGTCAACTCCATCCGAACAAATGGGCTCTTAATATTTTATGGTTACCATGGAATCAGGAATGGTGCAAGTTTTATACAAACCTGCATGAGGCGCTTCGAGAAGGCGGATACTCGCTTCAAATTTAAGTCATTCTTCATTGCTTTTGCCATCAGTCCAAGAAACATCTCTGGCTAAAAAAGTATAAAAATATACTAAGCAAATAGCACAAATAGGGCAACGTACAGAGAATAATTTGCAGAAGTAGAAGTTGAAATAATGAGATGAACATAGAAGGCGGATATTATTCTTTCTTTAAAGGGGTGTTTAAAGGACTACAAAGACTCCCAAAACATGAATAGCACATCTGGGATTAAACTCATACTGTCATACACACATACCTAAACACTCTAACAAAGACTGAAATACAAAATAAACTCGATGTGATGAATCTAAGAGTAGCATTTTCCTTTAAAATGAACTGCAATTCAGTAAGACCAATAATTCTAATCTCTGGAAGAAGGAAAAAAACTGCTAATATGTGCATGAATTTTGCAGTTATCTTATACATGAGCAACCCCAAAGTTGTCCTTCATACAAACTATAAGATTCAACTGAGAATGTTTTGGGCTGAGCCAACGTGAACAATGGCTCAGATATAATTATTATTCTATCTAATCACTTGATACATTTATTACCATCTATTCTACAACCTCATATCTACTACTCAATAATGCTGCTCCACCATCCCTTTAAAAGTCTAATACAGTGTTAAGAGAAACGTTAATTTTGCAAGAACAACTTGCATCAAATAGAATCAGTATTTTTTTCAAAATATGAATTTTTGTCCACAACATTAGATTAGAGGGACTTTTTTTCTATTGTTTAGGGTTCGCTCAGTTGCACGGAATTGAAATTGAATGCAAGAATTTAGTTCATATTCAATTCAGAATTGAAATTAGTTTAATTTATAGTTCTATTGCTTGGCCCGACAACAAAATTGAGTATGCAAAAATTGAATTGGTCAATGATAAACAAGGAAAAACATGGTGATGTATAAAAAAAAGTGAGACCTTATTCAGAAGCATAAAATAAAATAAAACTGGTCAAACCAAATGGACTTGTGGTTCCATCATTCATGTCATGGAATCGGAGAAATCTTCCCCCATACTTAAAGAAAATCAGATTTGCATGCATACCTTAGATGAGCTCACAGCAGCAGGATTGAGAAGTTTAGCATACAAAGCACGATAGAAACGGTCACTTGCAATCTGGTTTTTAGTAGTAATCTGATACAGCAGCATCAATGCCTGAACTCCTACATTAAAATTCTCAGAGTGAACCTGCATGAAGAAAAAATTTAAAAAAAAATCAGAATGAAAATGATTGCCCAAAAAGAATAAGATCAAGTATAGTTCATGAACTCACCAATTTAAAAATAATTGGTGTTTGAACCTCTAAAATATCATCAGCTTCTTCACTTGAAACATAAGGGAATGCTCTATTAACTCCCTGCAATATTTAAGATTACATTATTGCCCAATTTTTGGTATAATTTCAGTGTTACTAACACATAAATTGGATTGTAATGGTAATTGAAAATCGGATACAATCACAAGAAATACTCGTGCCTAACCTCAGGAGGTTGGTTCCTCCTTGAAGTCCCTCTCCCAACCAGAGATCACAAAAACTCTAAGGGCCCGTTTGGCAAGAGGGAATTGGAATTCGAACTTGGAATTGAGAACAACGGAATTCCTTTCCGGCGTTCGGCAAGAGGGAATTCAGGCTGAATTGGAATTGCCCCTAATTCCAAGTTTTTAAGATTAGGCGTGGCCGAATTCTTAAAGGTCCGCTTGGATTTTCTCCCGATTTTCGCTCCTGCCCTTGTTTCGCGATAACTGCGCAGCGCCATTTCCTCCTCGTTGAGCCCTATTCGCCGCTCCGATATCGCCGATCCCATCTCACCGGAGGTAAGATTTTCCTCTTTCTTCCTCCTCTACTTTCTTTTCTTCATCTTCTTCTTCTTTGTACTCTTCTATTTTCCTTCTTCGCCGCATGGATTCTTCCCCCAGTCGATCGATTTGGTGTACATTAGATCTACCGTAGGTTGCAGCCCTTCTTCCTCTTTCCAATCCTCTTCTTATTTTGGGTTCTAGTTAGCTTAGATCCAAACCCTAGCTGCTATGAAAGGTCTCGCCGATCCTCTTCTTATTTCGCATGGATTCTTCTTCTTTGTTACTAACTTACGATTTTCAAAAATATTAATAGAAATACTGTAATCTACCAGCAAGAAAGAACTTTTGAAATCAGATGTGCTCTTGTTATGGATGTGCAACTCTCTGGTTTTTGCTCCATCAAGAAAGAAATGTTGTAGGTTAGATCCTTCTTTGATCTGGCCGGACATCTCATAAACAGAAAGAACTTTTAAGCCCTGTGAATTTTATATTTGCTATGAGAGGACTCTAGAGTAAGAACATTAAACTGATCTAGGGGTTAGTTGAATGAGAGGGAGAGGAGGGAGATGAAATGATAGGCAAACCAGGGAGAGACATTCAGAAGAGGATATGAAGTAGTATAAGCTAATGAAAAAAATTCAATACTCTTACCCACAGATCTTCTCAACACCCGAAAAAAGAGGATGGCATTGCTTGATTTTCACTTGTTATTTTTGAAATCAGATGGCATTGCTTGATTTTGTTTATATATGCACTCAAATATTTTTTTCCTGGTTTAGATGGATGAATTTAAGTTTGACTCCGAATCTGAATTTGAATTCGAAGTAAATATTAAAGGTGTTGTCCTGACAACACTTGTTGCAGCTGCAGACGCACTACAGAACATTCCAAAAGAACCAGTAAACATCGCATTTAATAATGTGTTACGTTCTATATTACTTGCTCGCATTTATAATGGACCGAATATCAATTGTTTCAATTCGTTGCGTATCAGTAAAACGACTTTTGGAGAGTTATGTGATATTCTATGTGCAGCGAATTTAGTTCACGACATTTTATATGTTTTAGTTAAAGAATTTGTAGCAATATTTTTGTATGTCCTAGCCTACAACACAGTTTCGTGATGTCGGCACAACCTATTTAAGGTCCACTGACACTATTAGCAGACACTTTGGTATAGTGCTGAGAGCAATTCTAAAAATTGGAAAAGATTATATTAAGTTACCTGAGTCCAGACAAGAATCAAGTTGGAGGTGGTTTGAGAACTGCATCGGTGCCCTAGATGGATCTCATATTAAAGTTACAGTTCCAACGAAAGATAAAGGTAGATTTAAAAATCGTAAGCAGGCAATCACCACTAATGTTCTTGGTGTTTGTGATAACAACATGAAGTTTTTATATGTTCCGCCTGGTTGGGAAGGTTCCTCTTCAGATTCAAGAGTTCTACGTGATGCTATGGAGAGGTCAGATCGCTTCATAGTACCAAATGGTAAAATAATGTCGTCAATTTTATATTTTGTTAATGTGAACCATGACATAAACTGTTGTTAATTTCCTAAATTTATGACGTGTAGGTAAATACTATCCTGTTGATGTTGGGTATACGAATGGTCCCGGGTTTCTAGCTCCATATCGTTCAACACGATATCACCTTAAGGAGTGGTCGACACAGGGTAATAATCCAACAACTTATAAAGAGTTATTTAATTTACATCATGCTCGAGAAAGAAATGTAATAGAGGACTTTTGGGTTGCTTAAGAAGCAATGGACAATATTGAGACAACCATCATTTTTTGAACTTAAAGTACAGGTATTTTTAAAATTATGTGTAATCTAATATATTAATTTGAGGTAGTGGTAACAATTGATAATTTACGGGTGCAAATTCTAAACGCATGATGCATTTTACACAACTTTCTAGTTGAGAGGAGATTGGAGTGATACTTGATTACTTGATGAGAACATCTCCAAATGAGAGCACAAAAACTCTAAATGATCAACATACCTAATACTGCCAAGTCCCCGCATTATATAGGAAGGACCACTTGCGTTTTACCTTAATACCCCTTACAAAATAAATTACATAAGAACTAAAACAAAATAGCAGGCTTCATCACATCTTCGCCGCGTGTGCGTAACACACAACAACAAATTAAAAAAATAGCAAAGTTATAAAAAACATTGGCAGCAGTCAGACATCAACTTAAAACTGCAAACAGGTAAGACATCAATCATATTAGCTCAATGAAAAAAAATCATGTAATTCACAGAAAAATCTCAAGGTTCATTTCAAACAAATATGTATATACAACATATTATCCACTTACTCTTGACTACAATTTTCTACTAATCTACATTGTTATAACGAATCAAAACTTCCACTGATAAAAAGGTAAAGCAATGTATTATATAACTTCTGCATTAAATTAGTATGCATACATACAAAAGTACAAAAACAATTACAAACACAATATACTAATCAATAGATTTTACTTACAGTTAGCAATGCAGATAGAAGTCGGGAATCCATCTCAGCATGAGTATCTTGAAAGGCCCCTTGTTTATTACTTTTCAGAAAACTATTTGTTTTTTCCTTGTAATTTCCATCTTTATTTCTGGATTTTCCATTATCAGACTCATTTTTCTTTTTTGCATGCATCTTTTCATTAGTAGCTTCAAAAATTAGCACCTGAAATACACAAACAAAATTTTCCCGAGAATAGACATACAAAGTATTAGAAACAATGCATGATCTTTAACAGAAATTGCTTTCAATATTACAGAATGAAGGGAGAATCACAGTTAAATGGTCAGACAAACTACGCAAGCAATCTCGAACCGTTAATGTAGGAAAATTTAATGAAAACTAGAGTCAACTGATATTGCTTCCCAATCTCATTTACAAATTCAATAACTATCTAAGCTAAAATATTCTAAAGCCAGTATAAAGTTTGGGTGATAAACGAGTTCTCGCATTCAAGTTGAGCATTATGGATGTAGAAATATCTAAATAAACAATATAATAAAAGAAATAGGTTAACATAAAGTTATTTCAGTTCTTACGTATAATCACTCTCGTATGACGTGGTTATACTTATTACGTCCTCATGAATTAATTCTACTTTGAAGCTATTTTTTACTGAAATATCCAATTAATACAATATTTTTTGTCAAAATCTTGAGGTCCGATAATGCTGATATCTAGCAAGGTGTTTTAAGAGTTGTATCACTCCAATAGTATTCTCCATCAAACTTCTTGTTTGTATACTCCTTAGCAAAAAGTAAAAAAAAAAAAGACTTCTTTGAAGTAACATGGTATTTAAGTCTTCACACAACCTAAACATTGTTGAAAATTTGATGTTTTAAATGTACAATTTATATCAACTGTGTGCCCTCGGTGAATTCTTAAAAATCAGAGCACATTTCCCAATTATCCTAAAGAGAATCTTTGATACTTACAACCTTGCTCCAACATGAGATAAAATAGACTAACGTGCTCAGCTAATAATGTTTGTAGGATACTGTCGATCTCAAAGATGTTATATTTGTTATGATCTCTCTACCTCTCGGGCTATTGCGTCAAACGATGTCACATGTCTTGAGAGCCATTCTTATTATGTTCCACACAGACCATGTCCCACTGCTCATGAACCTATATTCCCTGACATAAATCCTAAGACGACATCCAATTCTATTTGTATTGGCCGTAGTACCTATCATGATTACTCCCCGCATGCTAAGGCTGTTATTTCTCCAGCTACACAGCCGCAAGATATTACTGACGACTTACCTTCAGGCCCTCTAGCACAGTCGTCTTTTATGTAGTCCCCATCTGGCTTGACATCGAAGGTGAGTATTTATATTGCACTAAGAAAGGGTAAACTTTCTTGGACATCTCATCTAATCTCTAAGTTTGTATCTTATTATCATCTCACATCTTCTGCTCAGCATTTTGTTTCATCTTTGACCATAGTCTATATTTTGTCATGTAGTAAGGAAACCTTTTGTAATATTGGTTACATGTTGCTCTTTTAGAAGAACTTTCCGTGCTAATATCAAACGAAAGGTAAACTGGATACCCTTGTCTTTGAGTAAGAAAGTTGTTGGTTATATGTAACTATTATCAAACCAAATCTTGATGAGACAGAAGATCATCTCAAGACTCAACAAGAAGCAAAGGGTTTTACTCACAAGTTTGGTTTTGATTATATTGATACTTGTCATTAGTGGATAAATTAACGATTGTTCGAGTTCTTTAGTCGATAGCAATTTCTAGGGGATGACCCCTTCATCGGTTGCATGCAAAGCTATCATCCTTAATGGTGGACTTTTGAGACCATTCATGCAGCAACCTCCATATTTTGAGCAATCAAGAAGTTCTATCCAGAAGCAGTCCATTTATGGGTTGAATCAATCACAAAGAGTTTGGTTGACAAATTTAGCACTATTCTGCAGTATATTGTCTTGTGGTTTCAACACATCTCTCCTTACACATAAATAAGCTAACAACATCGTTATTCTACTTATCGATGTGGATGATATCATCATCAAAGGGGATGATACAGCTGAGGTTTCAAAGATCAAAGCAAGCTTAGTCTCACAATTTCATACAAAGGGCCTTGGGCATCTTCCCTATTTCTTACATTGAGGTAGTGAGTCCTGCGTAGTTGCAACTCTCTCAGAGAAAATACAGTTTTGACATTTTGATCGAGATTGGCCTTCTTGGGTGCAAACAACCGATACACATACAAACTACACTATCAAGTTATTATGACTTGTATCACCTTATGATCCACCTCTATGATTCAGGTCGTTACTGATTCTTAGTAAAAGCTCATATCTCATAGTTACAAGACCATATAGTGTCTTGCACAGTAAGCACCGTAAGTCAAGTTGTTGAAACCGGCAATCGGTCTCTGAAGTTCGGACTCACTGGGGGTGTAGTTTACGGCTACTTGCCCCTCACTTGCGCTCTTGACTGTGGATGAAGAATTAGGAACAGACCCAAAGCTGTAGCGAGGAAGTCCCGCCACACGCCCGAAAGATCTTAGAGAGCTTCCCCTCCCAAACCAATGCTCAGCCGAGCTCCTTAGAGGGCACTAACAGTCAACCCCAAAACTAGCCTAGAGGAGAGAGCTCCAAAGATCCGATCTCCTTCAAGGTGCCCTTAAGGGTCTATTTATAGGTTTTCTAGTCTGGCCTGCAAATAGCCTAAATCCGCCTTTTAGTTTTACTAATCGCACCACAAATTGGTCTGCTAACAGCCTAACTCCGTTGTTCTGAAGCGCTATTGGCAGCCCACGAAGGGTATCTAGGTAATTTCCCCACTAAAGCCTTATGGGCGAGTGGTCCGTGAAGGCACCACTTGTCAGGCCTCTCGCACACTAGATTCCACTGGGCAAGTGGTCCGTGGGGCACCACTCGCCTGATACCTGACCTGCTGGGCGAGTGGGGTTCTGCCTCACTCGTCTGACCTTCAGCGCATTCGCACTCCTAAGTGAGTGAGTGCTTTGCGGAAGAGGCTCGCACTCGCCCCGAGGCTCCCCTGCCTCTCCTGACCTGGGTGAGTGCCCTTCTTGACCTATCTTGTCTGCCTTTTGGACCTTTGGGACCCACTCGGAGAATACGGGGTTGTACACAATCCTCGCTCTTTGCGAGCGAGTCCTACGCTCGGAAAGAACAGTCCAACCCCCATTATTCGGCGAGTGTCTTGCTGACCTGGAGGGAATCTTTTTGGTGGGTCCCTCCTTTCTGCTATAAATATACCCTGAGTCGTTGCCTTGAGTGTATGTCCTCCTGTTACTGTTTCTCTTTTTCACCCTTGAGCTTCCGTCATTCAAAATGTCGTTCATGAGGCCGACGCTGAGAGCGCTCTCGCAAGGACTGATGGAGCGCCTTGCTGCCGCTCAGGGGGAGAATACCTCCAGGTTAACTCGGTATGTCCCCTGGCTCTCGTCAAAGAGAGATCCTTCTAAGCCTTACCGGCTGAAAAAAGTCAGGGTGGTCCGGCGAAACCTGTCGGCGAGGAAGTCTGCGTCAGAGACACCTCCCCTCTCCAACATCCCTCCTGACAACACCGCTGAGGTATTATATTCTATCTCGCTTTAAAGCTAACCCCGGTGGCGCGATATCTTAACAATTTTGATCACTCGCAGAACCTGCAGGTGACAGAGGGCGGTCCCGGGATCAACCCGGCGGATGCCGACACCCCCCCTCCTGCCCTAGGAGGTGCTCCACCGGCCCAGGAGCCCGCCCCTCTAGTTACCCCTGGCGGAACCGTGTCTGTGCTAGGTAAGCTCTTTACTACCTTCTCGCATACCATTTATCTTTCGCCAACTCATCTGTCCCGCAGCCTCCACCTTCGGGACCACAGGGTTTTCCACGACATCGCGTGATCCTCCCCTGTCACCGCGAGATCCTTCTCCTACACCGCGCGTCTCGCCTGCTCCCGAGACTACCACCCTCGCGCTCGATCCGGAACACCCGGTCGAGAGGGCCACTGACCACAACCCCCCGGGTACTGACCACGCCACCACCTCTGCCGCCAACCAGGCGTCGCACCGCCCCGGGATGGGGAAATCTCTTCACCCACCTAGCCAGCCATTCGCAGGGCAACCTAGCCCCTCTCGCCGATGCCAAGACAGAGAACTTGTGCCAGGTTAGTTACTTCTCTCGCTGTGACTTTCTTTTACCAAGGTCTCCACTCTACATTTATCTAGCGTTTTCTTTCGCAGGCTTCCGAGAGGCCTCGCCGATGGACCCTTAATACGAGGATGGAGAGGAAATGTTCTCACCTCCTCCCTCCCCTTGTGATCTTTCAGACTTTCTAGGCGATCCCGCCGATTCTGGGATAATGAAGGCGCGGATGACGGAGGTTATCGGCAAGCTCATCCGGATGCAGCGAGACCTCGCCAACCAGACTGAAGGGCAACTGGCGCCCTTTGAGCCTCGGCTGAGCGTCCTCGAGCGAGATTACACGCACCTCATCAGAGAGATGGAGCGCCAGAGGGGCGGGTGCGAGGAGACTTCTCCTGGGAGGCATATCGTGCGGGCTAGGGACCAGATGTGTCTGGTCCACCAGGAGCTCACAGCAGTAAGCGCATACTACTACTCGCGAGTGCCTCCGAGGACAGGGAGGCGAGGTCGGGGTCGATGGCGGTGGGAACAGTACTAAGCCTACCGTCCCTCGCCACCTGTATTCTCTCGCACCCCTGTTATTTCTCCTTTTTTCTTATGTACTGAATCCAGGCGAGACCTGCTATATCTTGTGAATAATTTATCTGTTTGTATGTTATTTATTTTGTCCTTCCTTACTTTTCCGAATGATATCTTGCGGATGCCTTCAATCTCGCTGTACTTTTTAGTTTGCTTTCGCCTGAAGAATCTCGCGTGTCCCTTTCGCCACTCGCTGGCGAATGGGGTGTAGGCGGGCTGGCTCGTACTTCGAGGTGCCAGGGTAGCGCGGTCGTTATCCGCACCCCGTGCGTAGAGACTTCCATACATTTTCTATTTTTTCTATAAATAGTCAGCCCACCTACCGCCTTTATTACGCTCTCTTCTCTTTCTTCTCTTACTCTCGCGCCAGCACTCACAGTTCTCTATAGGCTTTCCTTCTACCTTCTTTCCGCGAAATGGCTCTCGAACCCGATGGCAGGAGCAGGTGCGCCCAGTCGATCCTCAACCACCACTTTGATACATGCGACTTGTCCGAAGAAGATTTCGCCGCGACAGTCGCCGACTACATCCCGCCAGGATTCTCTGCGTGCCGGCCAGGAGGTCGCGATCGCATCAACCAGATCTCGCCCGACGCTCTCGCCATCCCTCTGGACCATTTCAAAGTGGGACTCTGGCTCCCCCTCTGGCCCTAACTGCGCCAAGCGTTCCGCTACTTCGGCGTAGTTCCCGCTCAGCTGAATCCGAACACCATCGCGATGCTGGTGGCGTTCGCCTGCTACTTGCGGGAGGAGGGGATCGAGTTCTCCCTCCCGTCTTCCGCAAGCTCTTCAACTTCCGGGAGAAGAACGGGGTGGCCTTCTTCTCCGGCCAGAGCCCGCTTAAGGTCACCGGTACCGCCAACAAAGTCCACGACTGGACTCGGCGGTTTGTCTTCGTGACAGGGAATTTCGTCAACACTCTCCTCGGGCCAGTGCAGGAGGAAGAGTCGACCTTCCGGCCTCCAACGCTGGGATGTTACGAGACCAAGCTCCTGAGTTCATTCAGAAGCATGGCATGGACGTCGTGCATCTGCGGAAGCACGTCTGCTCGCTACCGCTGATCCTATCGGGAGAGGGTAAGCTGAACAATTTCAACCCTAGCTCCCGCTTGCTTTCACTCGCTTTCTTCTTCTTACATGACTTTCCTGATGCAGGGGTTCGAAGTCTTCCTCTCCACCCGCTGAATGCGGCCGTGGAGATCGCTTCTGATGACGCCCTTGCTCTCGCGCGGCCTGCCGTCGCGGCCTGCCACAAGGGTTCGTCTCCCGCGAAGCCCAGCGGGCAGAAGAGGAAGCCCGACGCGTCCACCAGCTCCCCTACCAAGCGGTCGAGGCCTTCCTCAGTCGCTAAGGGAAAGGCGGTCGCGGATGAGACCTCTAGCTCGAGTGCCCCTGCTGCGGACTCTGCGGTCCATGCCGCCACTGCGCCGGCGGAGCCTTCCTCTGGGTCGGTGCCGAAAGGGCATCGAAATTTCCCTCTCGGCGAGAGGTATGCAGATGCGGCCGGCGAGCCCCTACTCCAATGGGACCGGAGGGCCAACCGGGTCTCTATCTCTACCTTCCTTCCGTCCTGGATAGAGCAGGAGACCACCAGCGGCCAGGCTTACGGCCTCTCCTACGCGATTTACAGCGGTGATGACGCCTCCATCTACGATGTCGAGACCACACAGACGCTCGCGCATGAGGGCTCACGGGTTATGATGCGCGCTCTCTAGTTGACTCACATGTCTTCTCGCCGCAGCATGACCCTTGCGCGGAACCTGGCCGAAGTCGAGAAGACCCGTGCTGACGTATCCGCCGAGGTCTTGGCCGTGAAGCAGCAATTGGCGACAGCCGAGGCCCTTCTCGCCAGCCGCCCAGCCCGAGAGGTGAGCATGTCTTCTCGCAATGACTCAGGCTCTCGCACTTTCCTCCTTTCCCATGCTAACCTTCTTTTTTCTTGCAGGACATAGCCAACTATGATACCCTACTCGTGCGGGCGCGCATCCTTGAGGAACGTGTCAAGGAGCTGGAGGCCGAGAACCAAAGGCTGCGAGATGTCGCTGCTCGACCACCTCCCGCGGAGAGGGAAACTCGGCATCTTTACTCTAACGCCGAGATCGAAGGACTGATGCAGAGGTCGGCCCAGGGAGCAGTGAAGCACGCGCTGGAGGTGCTGCGAAGTGTCGGGCTTTTGAAGGAAGAGGGCGAGAGGATTCTGGCCCATCATGTGCTACCGGAGCTCTTCGCCCGGGAGAATGATCCTGCGGATGAAGCTGGTGATGGGCGGGAACTCGACGACCTTCCTTCTCCGGGTGAGAGCAGCGGATATTCCGGCGAGGAAGTCGATGACCACCCCTGAAGACCCCCTTTCTTTTTTCTCTCCTTCAGATGTAAAGCGAGAAGCTTTTCTTTGTAATTTTTTTATAATGGAATGGAATGAAATATCTTTGTTTCAGTTTGTGATTGTTGTTCTTATTATGTATTTTTTTCTGCATCTCTCGCTTTTATCAGCCGATAGCTCGCGCGCTCGTACATTATTTCGCCTGTTCTCGCACTTTCGCGCGTGTGCTCGCATATTGCTTGCTCGCTCTTAGTACCGATGACCTTTAGCCTAAGTCGTGACCGAGACGCTCTCGCTGCATAGGCGCGCCACGCGGTCGCAACCCTTTCGCACTCGCCCATGCCTTTTTAGGACTTAGACGATTTTGTCGATTCCTGCCGGGAGCGAAACTGCGCCGAGAGCCTACATCGTCTCGCTAGTTTCTTCCATCCCTTCGGGATGGCTAGCGCCCCGCTGCGCATTCATCGGGCGAGTGCCCTTTTCGAACGACACCATTCGCCGGCGAGTGCCCTTCATAATGGACATCATTCGCCAACCTTATATTGAGACACCATGTGTTAATCTTCCACTCATTAGATTTTCCTTTCTTACCTTGCATTCCTCATGGATTACCTCCGAGTGAGCCTACGGCCCTGCCGGCTAGGTGAGGGTGAGAGCTTGGTCAGCGAGTCTACTCGGGGCTAAATTTTGAAACCTGCCACTGAGTGAGCCTACGACCCTGCCAGCTTGGTGGGAGCCTGGTCAGCGGGTCTGCTCAGAGCCAACTTTTTGAAACCTGCCACTGAGTGAGCCTACGGCCCTGCCAGCTAGGTGGGAGCCTGGTCAGCGGGTCTGCTCGGGGCCAAACACTGAAACTTTCATGTCATCGAGTGAGTCTACGGCCCTGCCAGCTAGGTGAGAGCCTGGTCAGCGGGTTTGCCCGAGGCCAAATATTTTGAAACTTTCCTGCCACCGAGTGAGCCTATGGCCCTGCCAGCAAGGTGGGAGCCTGGTCAGCGGGTCTGCTCGGGGCAAAATACTTTGAAACTTTCCTGCCACCGAGTGAGCCTACGGCCCTGCCAGCTAGGTGGGAGCCTGGTCAGCGGGTCTGCTCGGGGCCAAATACTTTGAAACTTTCCTACCACCGAGTGAGCCTACGGCCCTGCCAGCTAGGTGAGAGTCTGGTCAGCGGGTCTACTCGGGGCCAAATACTTTGAAACTTTCCTGCCACCGAGTAAGCCTACGGCCCTGCCAGCCAAGGTTGTCAGGATCGAGATCCTAGGTGAGATCGTTTCGAGGTTGGATCGGATCGGATCGGATCGTAGGATCGGATCGAGGATCGCAAGATCCTACAACCTTCATAAATTAAGGCTAAAAATATAAAATTGAATTTTGTATCATCCAATTACATGCTCAATTAACAAAAAATCAATAAATTGAGCAGTATATGAATAATTATATTAAAAAAATTTGAATAACTAAATCAAAAAGACAATATCATACTAAGTTCACTTTCAGTTTCAGGTAGGACACTCAATGTCTACTAACAATAAAAACAAATTTGGACTAATGGATTGGTGGAAGCCTAGAAACAGGAAGACGAACTAAGACTGATGGATTGCTCGTACGCTGGAAGCAGGAAGCTTGAATTGCTCGTATACTGGATTTCTAACCGCTAGATTACTCGTACGCTAGAAAGGAACAGAAGACGTCAGTCTGAAAGTAGGAAGCAGGAAGCCACTGGATTACCAACCACCGGATTGAAATGGAACCACTTGAAATATAAGATAAGACACTGACACCACTTGAAATGGAACCTGGTAAGGAAGGAAAAGGAAGACATTGTTTGGACCGGAAGCAACCGAAGACGTCGCTCTTGGCCTCCGCTTGCAGTCGGTAATCGACACTTGGGATACGGTAAAACATCATGATATGATTCTGTGATGGGGTATAAGGGCGGGTTTGAGATAAAGTTAAGCAATGGGTTATGGGCGTTGGACCAGTTGAATTAGATCGGGATAGGGTTGAACATGTTTCTTGTTCCCTTTGTCCGGATCGGTAGAATCGGGTCGGGATCGCGATCCTAAAGATCCTAAGATCCGGATCGCGATCCCATCCGTAGATGTGCCGATTTAGATCCTAGGTAAGATCCGGATCGATTTACATAATCTGGGTCGTAGGATCGTAAGATCCTACGATCCGGATCGCGATCCTGATAACCATGCTGCCAGCTAGGTGAGAGCCTGGTCAGCGGGTCTGCTCAGGGTAAAACATTTTGAAACTTTCCTGCCACCGAGTGAGCCTACGGCCCTGCCAGCTAGGTGGGAGCCTGGTCAACGGGTCTGCTCGGGGTCAAATACTTTGAAACTTTCCTGCCACTGAGTGAGCCAACGCCCCTGTCAGCTAGGTGAGAGGCTGGTCAGCGGGTCTGCTCGGGGCCAAATACTTCGAAACTTTCCTGCCACCGAGTGAGCCTACGGCCCTGCCAGCTAGGTGAGAGTCTGGTTAGCGGGTCTGCTCGGGGCCAAACATTTTGAAACTTTCCTTCCACCGAGTGAGCCTACGGCCCTGCCAGCTAGGTGGGAGCCTGGTCAGCGGGTCTGCTCGGGGCCAAATACTTTGAAACTTTCCTGCCACCGAGTGAGCCTACGCCCCTGTCAGCTAGGTGGGAGCCTGATCAGCGGGTCTGCTTGGGGCCAAATACTTTGAAACTTTCCTGCCACCGAGTGAGCCTACGGACCTACCAGCTAGGTGAGAGTCTGGCCAGCGGGTCTGCTCGGGGCCAAATACTTCGAAACTTTCCTGCCACCGAGTGGGCCTACGACCCTGCCAGCTAGGTGAGAGTCTGGTCAGCGGGTCTGCTTGGGGCCAAATACTTCGAAACTTTCCTGCCACCGAGTGAGCCTACGACCCTGCCAGCTAGGTGAAAGCCTGGTCAGCGGGTTTGCTCGGGGCCAAACATTTTGAAACTTTCCTGCCACCGAGTGAGCCTACGGCCCTGCCAGCTAGGTGGGAGCCCGGTCAACGGGTCTGCTCGGGGCCAAATACTTTGAAACTTTCCTGCCACCGAGTGAGCCTACGGCCCTGCCAACTAGGTGGGAGCCTGGTCAGCTAGTCTGCTTGGGGCCAAACATTTTGAAACTTTCCTGCCATCGAGTGAGACTAAGGCCCTGCCAGCTAGGTGAGAGTCTGGTCAGCGGGTCTGCTCGGGGCCAACCTTTTGAAACTTTCCATCCTGCCACCGAGTGAGCCTACGGCCCTGCCAGCTAGGTGAGAGTCTGGTCAGGGAGTTTGCTCGGGGCCAACCTTTTGAAACTTTCCACATCCCCTCGCAAGCTACAATACCATATATATATATATATATAATGAAGTTAAAAGAATAAGTACTTTTATTACATGAACTTAGGGGTAGAAACGCTTCAAGTCATCACCACTCCACGTGTGACCGATGGACTCGCCTTCCACATTCTGGAGGCGATATCCCCCCGACTTTAAGGCTTCTTCAACTTCATAGGGGCCCTCCCAATTGGGATTGAGCTTCCCTACCGCGGTTGACCTTCCGGCCGCGTCGACCTTTTTTAACAGGAGGTCCCCTTCTTAAACTGCTTGATCCGGACGTGCTTGTCAAAATACTTGGTCATCCGTCGCTTGACTTCTTCTTGTCGAATGGCGGCAAGATCTCAGACCTCCTCGATCAGATCTAGGAAGAGCCGCAGCTCCTCTTCGTTCCCCGCTCTCCATTCTTCATCACCTCCTTCGGCGGCCCTCACCCGCGGTGATTTGACTTCCAATTCTACGAGAATAACTGCCTCACAGCTGTGAACGAGCTTGAAGGGGGTCTCGCCAGTGGCGGTGTTGGGTGTGGTCCTTAGAGCCCACAGGACAGAAGAGAGTTGCTCCACCCAATTCCCCTTTAAGTTTTCTACTTTCTTTTTGAGCAGGTTCACTATGATCTTGTTCGCCGCCTCCACCTGCCCGTTGCTCCTGGGATGATGGACGAATGCGAACCTGAGGTTTATTCCCAACTGGCTGCAGAAGCTGATGAACTCTTCACTAGCGAATTGCGGACCATTATCTGTGACTATGGCTTGAGGGAGCCCATGTCGGCATATGATCTCCCCTCACACAAAGTTGCGGATTACCTGGGAGGTGACCTTGGCCAAAGCCTTAACCTCCAACCATTTCGAGAAGTAGTCGATCATGACCAAGAGAAACCTTCTTTGCCCACTTGCTTGGGGGAATGGTCCTACCAGATCCATCCTCCATATGGCGAAGGACCATGGTGTCGTGATGCTCCTTAGCCTCTGAGCCGGCAGAAGTTGAAGCGGGGCGAAGAGCTGGCATTTCTGACATTTCTTGGCGAACTTTGCGGCGTCCTTGCTCAGGGTCGGCCAGAAGTACCCATGCCTCATTATTCTTGCCTCCAACGTCTACTCCTTGAATAACTGTCGCACTCACCGGAGTGAACCTCCTCCAGGACCCTCTGGACCTCCTTCTCAGAAATGCATCGTGCCAAGAGTCCCAAGAGAGTCTTCCGATACAAGTCCTCCTCGTGAAGCATGTAGTAGGCGGACTTGTACCTGAAGCGCCTTTGATCTGGAACCTCTTCCGAAAACTTGCATGTTGCCAAGAAGGTCACGAAGGGGTCCTTCCACGAGGGTCGCTGCTCTATATCCATGAGCTCCCCTTCCTCAATCGACGGGCGGAATAGATCGGTCAAGGTTCCCCCGGCCCGAGGACCGGACTTGGCTAACCGATCAGCTGGGGTACTCTCTTCCTTTGGTATGTGCCTGATGGAGAAGGTTTTGAACGTTCCGATGAGACCCCTCACTTTAGCTAGATACCTCATGAGTGTGGGCTCCCTTGCCTTGAACTCGCCCTTGACCTGTGAGGCTATGACCATTAAATCTGTGAGGACCTCCACGTCGTGAACCCCCAACTCCTAAGCCAGACGTAAGCCGGCAATCACTGCTTCGTACTCCGCCTAGTTGTTGGTGATAGGAAAATGTATCACTATTGCTTGCTCTATTTTCACCCCGTGGGGGCTTTCCAACACCACTCCCCATCCTAGAGAGTTCCTTCCTGAGGCCCCGTCAACTAGCAGCTTCCAGGGAACGTGACGAAGGGTTTGCTCTTCTTCCATCTCAACCAAATAGTCTGCCATGAAATCTGCCATGACTTGAGCCTTCATCGCTAGCCGAGGGACGAATGTGATGTCAAACTCGCTCAGCTCCACCGACCACTTCGCGGGCCTCCTGGAATGTTCTACCCCCTCAAAGATTTTGCGAAGGGGATGGTCGGTCACCACTTGGATCGAATGGGCTTGGAAGTACGGTCTGAGCTTCCTGGCCGAGATGACCAGAGCGAAGGCCAGCTTTTCTAAAATAGGGTATCGGAGCTCCGCTTTCATCAGAACCCTGCTCACATAGCAGACAGACATCTGCTTCTTACCCTCTTCCCGGACCAAGACGGAGCTCACGGCTTCAGCCCCAACACCGAGGTACAAGGCTAGGCCTCTCCCTCCTTAGGACCCTAGAGCAGCGGAGCCTTGGTGAGTTGATTCTTTAGGTCTTGGAAGGCCTCCGCGCACTCCTTCGTCCATTCGAACTTTTGATTGCCTCTCAACACTTTGAAAAAGGGGGAGCATTTCTCTACCGCCCGGGAGAGAAACCTACTCAACCCCGCGAACTTTCCAGTCAGGCGCTGGACTTCCTTAGCATTCGGAGGCGATCCCAATTCCATTATAGCTTTCACTTTGTCCGGGTTGGGCTCCACCCCCGCCGGGGTAAGGAGGTGACCCAGAAACTTCCCTTTGCTGGCCCCGAAGATACATTTTGAAGGGTTCAACCCATCTTGAACCTGCGCAGGGTGGCAAAGGTCTCTTCAAGGTCCTGGAGGTGGGAGCTCACATCTTTGATCTTCACCATGAGGTCATCCACGTATACCTCCAAGTTCCTTTCCCTTTGTTCCCAAAAGACTCGGTCTATCATCCTCTGGTATGTTGCCCCTGCATTTTTTAGCCCAAACGACATCATCTTATAGCAGTAGCACCCTTCTCTCGTGATGAAGGAGACATCCTTGACGTCCAGTGGGTGCATCCTGATCTGACGATAACCTGAAAAAGCATCTTAAAAACTCATTACAGAAAAACTAACGGCTGAGTCAACCAACGCGTCGATCTGAGGCAAAGAATAACAATCCTTAGAGCAGGCTTTGTTTAAAAGTGAAAAATCGATACACATTCTCCAGCGGCCATCACCTTTCTTTACCATGACGACATTGGAGACGCGGCCTGGATACTGGATCTCCGATACAAAACTTGCTTTGAGGAACTTCTCCACTTCCTCGCGAATCGGCTCCTCCAGCTTGTCAGCTATGACCCTCCTCTTCTGTCGGATGGGGCGGGTTCTTGGCTCGAGGTTGAGTCGGCGGCAGGCCACGTCCGCGTCGATGCCCGGCATGTCTGCCGCGCTCCATGCGAAGATGTCCACGCTCCTTTGGATGCACTCCAGCATCTTCTTCCTGTCCAGAGGGCCAAGGCCCCCGCTGACTCGCACCTTGTCTACTTTCCCCTCCCAGGTGGTGACCTCCATCTCGACTACTTCTTCAGCCGCCTCAAGTCGGGACGGCACTCCCCATCTTCCCCCTGTCTTCCCCCCTTCGGCGAGGGTCTCCTCTTCCGCCGCAGCCTCCACCTTAATGGGCTCGGCATGCTTCTCCTGCGCCTACCTCCATCTCCCTTTCCCGGATGTTGTCCTCTCCTTCTTCTTCTGCTGCCTTCCACTCCTCTCATGGCCCCTCCGACCCCTTCATCTCTCTATCCACCTTCTCAGCCTCCGCCATCCAGGAGATGGTGTTGACGGCAGTCACATATCACTGCCTCGCCACCTTTGCATCCCCCCGGATTCGGACCTGGACTCCTCCGTTGTGGAACTTCAAGCACAGGTGGAAGGATGAGGAAACGTACTGGAAGGTGCTGATGAGAGGGCGTCCGAAAATCGCATTATAGCTGCTCGGAGCGTCGACGATGACGAACCGGTAGTTCCTCGGGACCCCTCCCAGCGTCACCTGAAGGCCGACTCCTCCCTCGACCTCCTTCCTCTCCCCTGAGAACCCAAACAACGGTTCATCCGAGGCTTGCACCCTCTTCGCCTCTACTTCCATCGCGTCGAAGGCCTTCTTGAAGATTACATTCACAAAGCTCCCGTTGTCGACCAAGATCCGGGAGACAGTGAAGTTCTCGATTGTCGTCTGGATCACCAAGGCGTCACAGAACGGGTCTTCATAGTCTGGCATGTCCTCTGACGAGAAGGTGAGCTTCTCCGAGGGGGGTGGGGTTTGGGAGGTCAACGCGACGCTCCTCCTGAACATTGATTGGAAGCTCCTCTTGCGAGTTGCCTTTATCCCAACCCCATCATGGATCACTCTGATCCCCCTGGCTCCCACGTCTATCATGTCTTCACACCTATCTTCCCCCTCTCCGGGTAGCACTTCTTCTATCCTCACTGGTCGTTGCTGCTGCTGACCTCTTCCCCTTATCTCCAGAAACTCTGGGCAGGAGGCCGTCGCGTGACCTTCCTCCTGGTGGAAGTCACAATAGGGCGACGCCACCCTGCCTCCTCTTCCCCCTCTTCCATTTCCTCTTCCTCGGCCTACTGCCATGGTTTGCTCCATCCCTGATGATTGACCCTCCCTTCCCCCCTTCACTGGTAGCCTCTTTCCTGACCTCGCGACGGTCCCTCCTGGGGTCTCCAAGCCAGCCGGTTATTGGGCTCCTGATACCTCCAATCTGGTTGCTGCCCCTGAAACCCCTGACCTCTGGGTTCATCTCTTCTTCTCCCCTCCTGTTGTCTCGCCTCTGGCTCACTCAGCCTTGCCAACCTTTTTGCGAACTCTGGGTTAGCGGTCTCCCCTTCAATCTCTTCTGCCGCCCTCTCCATCAATTCCTCGAAGGATAAAGGGGCCTTTCTCTTCAGGTTCATTTTAAAGAACCCCTCCCGCAGCCCCACTATGAAGGCCAGCTGGAGGGTGAACAACTGCTGGACGAGCAGGACCTCTTCCTGGAACCTATCCACATAATGGGTCAGCGACTCCCCTGGCCCTTACTTAATCTTGAAGAGCGCCTCCACGTCCTTCTTCCTCTTTTTTGACGTTGAGAAGCACAGCCGGAAGCTCCGACGCAGATCCTCGAACGCGGAGATGGAACCCACGGGGAGCTGGTGGAACCAATCCCTCGCCTTCTCCTTCAGGGTGGTAGCAAAGAGCCAGCACTGGAAGGCATCCGACATAAGTAGGATTGAGACCATGTCCTCGAACCATTGCAGGTGCAGGACTGGGTCATCCTTGCCGGTATAATAAGATATCTCCGGTCCTCTGAACCCCTCTGGAACCGGGGCCGAGAGGATCAGCTCACAAAAGAAACTCCCCTCCCCTGCTCGGCGAGTGGTCCTCTCTTGCGGAGTCAGCTCGCAGACTTCCGCACTCGCCGGGCTACTGAACAGTTGTCGCCCGGGGAGGTTTCGCTCACTCGTTTCCGCCGCCACTTCCTTCCCGAGCTGCTGGCCGGGAGCGTTCTCGCCGATCTGTTGGGGCGGGACCACCGGAACTGCGGGTGTCTCGCACTCTCCCCTCTGGAGAAAGCCAGCTGCAAGGTCTGTAGGACCTCCCGCCTGAAGTCTTCGAACATTCCCACTGTCACCACACTCGCAGGAGGTTGTGAGTGGCCTGGGTCGGATCCATCTCCTCCATCTCCAGCCATGGAGCTCAGCTTGAGATTTTCTTGCACAGGCTACGGTCCACGCTCACCGCACCAAAAATGTTGAAACCGGCAACCGGTCTCTGGAGTTCTGAGCCACTGGGGGGTGTAGCCTACGCCTACTTGCCCCTCACTTGCGCTCTTGACTGTGGATGAAGAATTAGGAACAGACCCAAAGCTATAGCGAGGAGGTCACGCCACACGCCCGGAAGATCTTAGAGAGCTTTTCCTCCCAAACCAATGCTCAGTCGGGCACCTTGGAGAGCACTAACAGCCAACCCCAAAACTAGCCTGGAGGAGAGAGCTCAAAAGATCCAATCTCCTCCAAGGTGCCCTTAAGGGTCTATTTATAGGTTTTCTAGTCTGACCTGCAAATAGCGTAAATCCGTCTTTTAGTTTTACTAATTGCACCCCAAATTGGTTTGCTAACAGCCTAACTTTGTTGTTCTGAAGGGTTATTGGCAGCCCACGAAGGGTATCTAGGTAATTTCTCAACTAAAGCCTTCTGGGCGAGTGGTACGTGAAGGCACCACTCGTCAGGCCTCTCGCACACTAGATTCCACTGGGTGAGTGGTCCATGGGGCACCACTCGTCTGATACCTGACCTGCTGGGCGAGTGGGGTTCCGCCCTCACTCGTCTGACCTTCAGCGCATTCGCACTTCTAAGTCCTAAGTGAGCGAGTGCTTTGCGGAAGAGGCTCGCACTCGCCCCAAGGCTCCCCTGCCTCTCCTGACCTGGGCGAGTGCCCTTCTTGACCTATCTTGCCTGCCTTTTGGATCTTTGGGACCCACTCGGCGAATACGGGGTTGTACACAACTAATATAGAGTCTATCAAATTCTCATATTCAGTAAACTCCACGCATCACGAAGGAAACTCTTATATTGGGACTTATTTACAAATCATCTTCTACATTATCACTCATAGCCTATGTTAATGCTAACTTTGTTAGTTCTATTGATGATCGATGATCTACTAGTGACTATAGGGTTCTCTTAGGAGAAAATCATGTTACTCAACATGGGAAGAAACAAAAGGTAGTATAAACTCATCATACGAGGAGTTTGAATACCAAGAAATGACGCGGGCTGGTCTGAGTTGGTCGGGCTCAATTCTCTTCATAACTTGGAGTTCCTCTCCCAGTCCACTCTCTACTGCGACAACAACGTTTCATAATAGATAATTTAGATTTTTGTGAATCCCGTTCATGAGAGAACAACACACATCGAGATAGATCGTCACTTTACCAAAGAAAGGTGAAAGAGAAATAAAGTAGTCCATCAACATACACCCACTTTCCACTTCGAGACAAGTTACAAATATACTCAGCAAACCTCTTCCTCAATCTATTGACACGTATTTTACCAAATTTAGACATGAACATTGTTTGTGCTTCCATTTGCAGGGGAGTTTGACGCAGTACAAGACTATAGAGACCGACATTGACCTAAATCTATGAAGATACAAGCAAACACTTAACAAATGCAATTGAATAACAAGTTAACTACCCTAGCACATGCACGATTACTCATTACAAATAATTCAAATAAAATTAATATGGTAATGATTGTATGATAAAGAAAGTGCAGGAAATTGATTACTAGAGCGAATAATTTTTACACGTCTAGAAAAAAGGTGTAACGCAATGAATTAAATATCAACGAGGAATAAGCATACATCCATACAATATAGAGAAATATAAAACTAAAAAAATCGTCCAATGACCGGCTCCGATGTGAAAAGCATGTGGTCAACGAGCTTGGTTGATCTAATGAGTAAAATGTGACTGTGACTGTGCTGTTTGCAAGGGAATCGATGTATTTTAGGAGTTTTAGGGATTTGAGGATTTTGGTGGAAGGGGACTTCTGATGAAGTTTCCGGCAGCTGGAAGTAAGGTTAGTGGTGGTGGGAAGTAGTGACATCAAATAGGGTTGTGCAAGGATGAGTGAGTGGTGGCAGTCGTTAAGGAGAGAAAGTACGGTTGCAGTTGGATGTAGAGGAATTTTGCATCGGTTGGAGGTACAAGGACGGTGGGAAACGTTGGGAGTGGTAGCTGTGGGAAAAGCTAATAATAGTTGTTGTAGGAAAAGTTGAGAAGGAGAGTTGTGAGAGGAGCCCTAGGATGCAAGTGGTTGCAGTGCCTGTAGGGAGGTCATTCGGATCCGAAGCCATTGATAGGAGAAAGGTATACCTTGAGTTCAGTACCAAAGATCAGTAGATATGAATTTTGGCATCATGCCAAGTTTGCATCTCTCGGTTCGACACAAAGAGGAGACAGCCAACAGGTTTTGGTTCTTCCAAACAATAGATCAGTTCACATCTTGCACAACACCTTATTTATAACATTTTAAACCTAGGTTAAGTATAAAGAATGGATGTAATCGTCTGATCATCTCACTTAATAAAAATACAAAATATAGCTCAAAAATATATAAATAAATAATATACAAATAGGGAAAATGTGTTGATCGCATCCGCAGACTTCGATCATCCAAATGGAGATCCTATAACTGTCTGTAACGAAAATAAGTTGCTCCTAATTTGGGCACTCTAAATGATGCTTGTTAGAGCAAAACACAATATAACAACAATAATCACACACAAAAATCAAATTTACATGGTCAAAATTGACTTGCATCCACAGGAGACAGGGATTTCATAATAGCCAAAGGTGGAGGGTACAAAGTCGCCCAAAACCAAAAAATTGAACTATGGCAAATTTGAAGTAAAGAATCTTTTATATTATTAGGATTTCGGAGATGAACAAAATTGTCATGTTGCCCATACATAAATAATGTTTTCTTTCTAGGGGTGTTGCTCTCAGATACCCCCACAGGGGCTCTGTTCCTTGACACCATAGGAAAGTACAAAATCGCCTAAAATTGTAAGGATTACAATCATTGATTCATCTAGAATACAAAACATATCCAATAACTCTTCACCCTTGTCTTGTATTCTACAAGCCCTCCATGAAAGTAATAACCCTCCATAAATCTTTAAAAAAATCTGGTAGTACGAACACCAATCAAGTTCAAGCAATACTTAAACTTGAATAACTGGAATTAATTTTGGCAACATGCATGTTGGGTCGTCTTCAGTAATAACTTTATTGAAACAATATCTTCAGAGATAATCTCTCACAAAGTGATATCTAACATTTATGTCTTTGATCCCTCATGATATATCTAAATTTTGGTGAGATGTATAGTACTCCGACTATCACAAAAAACATCAGTTGACACTTGTTGATACATATATCGCCACTCATACTTCTCAATCAAATAGCTTCTTTATTGCCTTTGCTACCATATATTGTTACAGTGGTGGGTTTGGAGGAAGGGAGGGAGGAGAAGGAACTAGAGAGGAGAATTTGTGGCTCTAGGGCTCACTTCATTGATCTTACTTCCAAGATACACCATATTAGATCTTACATGGGTTTATATAATGCCATGCTCAAATAACATGAAAGCGCAAATGGTACAAAATGTGATAAAGATAAGGATGAGGAAGTGCGCGATGCCTACATGAATTACTGGTCAATGTTTGTCGTCTCGTTGGGATATATGTTCTTTTTGCCTCAGTTCCAACATCGATATGCGCGCCACATGGGAGGGCCGGCCTCGCCCTCATCCGTATCCATAACAATGCGGCCCATTAGAAAATTTGTCTTGTCAACTGGGTGCGGAATGTGTCGTGGTCCACCCATTTGGCCTTGGATAAGGGTCGGACAATCAAAAGCACCAAGATGTGATCCATGGAGAGACCCTCCCGGAGCGAAATGAGTGTATCCTGGATGAGCTGGGGGATGTAGTCCGGTGTTGTGGTGCCCAGTAGGGCAGGAAGTAATGTAGTCTTCAAAGGGTGGTCAACTAACACCTGTTTCAGTTGGGAGATTTGAAACACCAAATGGATGTGGCTCGTTGGTGGCAGTTGCATTCGGTATGTAGCAAGGGTGGTAGCGGCTAGTCTGCGGTCTGGTTGGACTGACCAGACCGAAACTCGATGGTGAAGTAGTAACCCAACAACTTTGTTATCCAAACTTGTTGTGTTAACAATATTCTGATTTAGTAAATACCGAAGGCTATGATGATCAGTGCTGATGGTGAAACATCGGCCAACAGATAAGGGCGCCAATGCTGGACAGCGAGGACCAAATCCATGAGTTCGATCTCGTAGGCAGAGCGCGTACAAACTGTGGGTGTGAAAAAGCGGCTAAATCAAGCCACTGGTTAACCAGACTGCATCAAAATTGCGTCAATGCCCGAGCCCGAGGTGTCGCACTCAACAGTGAATGGTTGTTCAAAATCAGGAAGTGCTAAAATGGGGCGGCAACGAGAGACTACTGAAGGGTTGTGTAGGTTGTGATCGCCTTCGCCATTCACTAAAAAGAATTGGAGTTTGCATTCTTCAGTAGGCTAGAGAGGGGTTTGGTGAGCTTGTCGTAGTCTCGAATGAAATGTCGATAGTACCTGATGAGACCGAGAAATCGCCTGAGTTCTAGAGGGAGCGGGGGGGTTAGCCATTGAAGAATGGTCTCCCCCTTCTCGGTCTCCGTCGCCACGCCCTTGGCTGAGATGGTGTGCCCCAATTAGTTAATCATGGTCTGGCTGAAAGTGCACTCCTTGGGGTTCACATGGAAGGCATGTTCGTGGAGGGTGGTCAGGGACACCCGCGCATACTGGAGATGATCCTGCCAAGAGGAGTTGTAGGCAAGAATGTCATCAAAAAACACCAAATATACCTTTGTAGGGCCCGACGAAGGAGATTGTTCATGGTTGCTTGAAAGTGTCGGGCGCGTTCATGAGACCGAACGACATAACGACAACACATAGTGGTCTTCGTGAGTGTGGAAGATCGGCTTCGGGATGTCCTCGTCGCGAACCCTGATATAGTGGTAGTTGGACCGTAGGTAGAGCTTGGAGAAGAATATCGCCCCGCGCAGTTCATCCAATAACTCATGGATTACATGCATGGGGTATTTGTCCGGAATGGTCGTCTTGTTGAGCTCCTGATAATCCACACAGAATCGTCAATTGCCATCCTTATATCGGACGAGGATTGGACTGGAAAAGGGCTAGCCCTATGACGAATGAGGCCCCTAGCTAACACATCGCCTACAAGACGTTCGATCTCATCCTTTTGTGCATGCCCAACTCATAGGGGTGGATGGAAATAGTCGTCGCCCCTGGTTGAAGGGCAATGTGGTGGTTGGGAGGGCTTGGAGGTGGAAGATGGGTAGCATCGACAAAAACTCCTCAAAAAAGCATCCAGGACGTGATGCAGTTGGAGTGGTGTAGGGGACAGCGGTCTGGTTGACTCGACGATGTGACACAAGTATGCAGCGTACTCCAGCTCTACTGTTTTTTGGATAGAATGTAAGGAAACCGCCTGACGTATGAGGGAGGCATCGCCACCAAAAGTAAAGGACCCTCCAACTAATGAAAATGAATAATCATGCGATCACAGTTGACATAAACATCATCGAGGGTACGAATCCATGCTACGACCAATATGAAATCAACGCCACCGAGCTCAAAGGAGTAGATATCCCCTCAGAGGGGACAGGGGGAAAAGGTCAACTCCAGACCCATAGAAAAGCCCATGGTGGCTCTGTGGAGGTCGTCGCCTAAGAAGACCGAGAAACGAGAAGCAGGAGACAGTTGAATGTTGAGTTGTGCAATCATCAGAATCACGAGGGTGCCAAAGAGTAAACCAGAGAGCTTCATGGTTTAGGGACCAGAGATGTCGCCAAGCGCGAAGCAAGGGAGATTTAAACGATTTAGCAGCGCTTGGGCCCGTCGTCGTATGGTGTGTCATCACCATCCCGGGCTTCGAAATCCTCAGAGTGACCTCTGGCTCCTCACCAATGGTGATGTGAAGTTCCTTCAGGGGACAATCATGAGTCGGTGAGTAGGGTTGTTTGCAACGGAACCAGAGGTCGTTGGTTCAAAGATCGTGATACACCTGGTTATTCATCTGGGGGGCAGATGGCGGCCAAGGAGGGGGGCCCAGTCGTGGGGGAGCTTCGGTAAGCTCCTTGGGTGACAGTCAGAAGGGTGTAGGGAAGCGACCAAGCTGTCGGTAGAGAACCCGGAACCGATTTGAACCGATCAATATGAGTAAGTTCTCGGTTCAGTTCTGGTTCCAAAAAAAACTTAGAACATTAGTAATTTATGTAACATTTAATATATATATATATATTGTTAATCATTAATGACTAATATATATTGTTTATCAATTGATTTCAAATCTATAAGACTTTTTTCATGGACTTTGAAAATGTTTGAATCCACAAATAATAATATGTTAAATTTGTTTCAGATTAAAAAATAGTAAACACTAATTTTTATTAACATGCGAATACGATGTTATATGATTAATACGAAGAAAAATTCAAATTTGTTATATTAGAATTTAGGGTCAAATTTTGTATTATCATTTATTGCAATTTTCTCTAGAACACAATGTAATATGAGTAATAAATAACGTGAAGTAAGATGACGTGTAGAACTGAGAAGGAGAGAACCAAATCGGAACCGAAACGAAACTTTCAATTCGGGTATGGTTCTAGGTTTTAGTACATGGGTCGGTTCTGGTTCCAAAAAATTAGAACCTAACCTATATGGATCGGTTCATGGTTCTGAGTAGAACTGATCCAAACCGATCTGAGTTGCACCCCTAGCCGTGAGAGCTGAAAACACCTCGGGGGATGACCAGACTCGATGAATTTGACATTGACGTTTACTTCCACCAAGCGAGCAAGATCCATGACATCAGTAATAGACTATTGGTGATGGGTGCGAAGACGGAACCAGATGTGGGGAAGTAATGCATGCATGAAAAAGTTCAAGTAGTGAATAGTGATCTGGCGATAAGCACGGAACGTGTGTTGCCAACACAATGAACTCATATATGTAGTCGTCAATGGGGGCCCAATTGACGAATGCCATAAAGATGTTCCACCGCCGTCCCTGAGTAGCGAACATCATAGAGGAGGATGAGATCTTGTTGGAGTTCCAACTACGAGAGAGAAGAATTGTTCTGGCGGAGCCAGCGGACCCAATGAAGGGTCGACCCTTCCATGTCGACAAGAACAGTGGGGATCTTCTGTGCCTCAAAGGTGTGATGGATATCAAAGAACTACTCTGCTCGCGCAATACCACCCTTTGGATTCGTCCCGTTGAAGGTGGGGATGTCGAAGGAGCGGATCGGTGATAAAGCGGCGAAAGGCGGTGGGGGAAGCTCAACAGTAGGTCTCGGAGGAATGCAAAGAATCGAAGGGGAGTCAGCATTTGAAGTCGGCGAGGGGCCCGGCGGGCTGCCGAGGATGAGGGTTCAGAGTGGGAGCGGAGGACACAGCGGGCGGGGCGATCGCGGTGAGGCGGGCGCGCAGGATGCGGTGTTGCAAGCTAAAGGTGGAGGATGAGTTACAGATGGATGAGTGCAGACAGGTGTCGGGGTGGGCGTGGGATCGTGCTTCGAGGGTGACTGAGACCGCGACCTGAAGATGGCAGGTCGAACAAAATGTTACGGTGGTGGGTTTAGAGGAAGGGAGGGAAGAGAAGAAGGATCTATAGACGAGAATTTCAGCCCCTATGGCACACTTTCATAGATCTTACTTCAAGATACACCATATTAGGTCTTACATGAGTTTATATAATGTCGTGCTCAAATAACATGAAAGGAAAAACGGTAAATAACCAAATGGGCCTGAAATACAAAATGCGATAATAAGATAAGGATAACGGAATGTGTGATGCATGTGCGCACTACTGGCCAACGCCCTCCGTCTCATTGGGATTTGTGTCCTCGTCTCAGTCCCGAGGTCGATGAATGTGCCAACGTCCGTCGTCTCATTGGGATTTGTGTCATCATCTCAGTCATAAGGTCGATGTAAGCGCCACACGCAAAGGTGGGTATCACCCTTGTCCGTACTCTACCTCTGAAGTAGACAAAGCAACGTTTAACTGTAAAATCGCCCTCCAACTAATAGCACAATCAGAGAAAGTAAATATAAAGCTCGTCAAAGATCTTCTTTGACTAAAAAAAGTAGCATTATCAACTGAGAAGCTATCTGTCATGGCATTGAACCTCCCGCTTCTTTCTAAATATATATTGGTTTAAACAAGTTAAGACATATACCTTGAAAAGTGCAAAGTACACATCCACCAAGTGTTTTGCTACTTTCGGGCCATCTCCTCTTTTACTGAGAAAAAATTGACTCAAAAAGTTTACCTGCAATTATAGAAGCATCGGGACTTTAGATTATTTTAGTAGTAAAGCAAGATCAAATTCAAATAACATATACAGAATGAAGCCATGGGAATACTATTTGTAAATTTTCAGATAGCCACAATTCAACTGAATATTTGATGTGCATTATACTCTTATTATTATATACGAGCAGTCTGGCACAGGGGACCACCGTGCCCCCGTGCGATAGTTCACCCGTCGCTCGCATCATCCTTGCACGGTATGTCATTGGGCAGACAGGAAAACAGGCAAGGGTGATGCGAGCGATGAGTGAAATGTTGGGCGGGGGGCACAGGGGTCCCCTGTACCAGACTGCTCGTATAAAAAAATACATGAAAACATGTGAGGAAATAAATAATGTTTTTTAAGCTTAAAATGCATACCTATTTTTAACCTAATAAAACATTTATTTTTAAATAATTCATATTTATGTATAATATATTTATTTTTAATTGTGTAAAATATTATTAAAAATATTTTTGCGCAAATATTCTCAAATATACTTATTTTTTAAATAAAAAATTTAATTAATATGTTATATATTCTATGGAAAGTAAAATTCTGCCTTTAAAACGCGACTCTCTAGCGCCAACAACCCCGATCAGACTCTTAGAAGAAAAGGTTGGATAACTTGAGACATTTGACTAAAATAATAATATAAATCAATTATATATAACTGAAAATTAATAATTAGTAGATTTGACTGCCATTTCTAGTGCAAATAGTTTCTTAATTTTTTTTAAACACGAAATTACGCGGAGAACAATTGACAGGTTATTGTTCATCCACTTGCTCCTTTTATAAAGAGTATAGAAATGCAATAGCGTTAAAAACACTCTAACCACCAATTATATTCCAATTGGGCAGGTTGTGATTGGGATGGACGAGACGGTGAAGCGCGAGTTTTGGGCCCGTTCGAGGCTGGTTTGCCACCTGCCATATTTGGTGTCGCCCGATGGATGATCTGAGTCAGTGGTTGTATATGGATCAATGTTTCGATATCTTTCGTGTATTTGTTTTATTTTTTAGTGTTTTATTTATTGAGATCAGACAACCATCATGTACGACCAATCATAGCCGTCCAAGATGGTTGTCCTAAGTCATGTTTTATTATAAATAAACGGTATGGGCAGCCGTCATGAGGTATTGCACTCGTGGTATCGACTCCCCTCTTTCAAACCACTCTCCCAAAGCCTTGCCAACTACCTGTATCCTTCCAGCAAGGCAGCAACCCTCCCAAAGCCTGTCCAACATATTATACTCTACCAAAGACCTTCCAACATCCTAACTAGCCGCTGATTTCCATCCAGCAACCCTCCCAAGCCACGCCAACCTCTTCCCCCTCGCAGCCCAATCTCATGCAACAGCCCCTTCTTCTTCACAATCCCGACATCCACCTCCACCGCCTATACGATCATCGGATCTCCGTTCCTACACCTACGACCCCTCGCTCGTAAGTTTCTTTTGTTTGGTTTCATTGTTTTCATCCTTCGTGTATGAACTTGGTTCCTAAATGATTATGAAGTATTGCCTTGGTAGTCATTTTGTTTTGTGACTAATCATGATTCGCAAAACTTTTATCGCTTGCGTGTGTTACCTTTTGGTCTCCAAACAGAGGAAAACCTAATTTCTTTACTTTCAAAATTATTTACTACTTTCATGTGATAACTGCGTGGAATTTTGTTTTATTATTAATCGTGATTTATTGTTGGATCATTGTACGCATGCAGGCATAGTTCAATTCTCCCAACACAGCATCTAGGGTTTTCATTGTTTAGGTCCACTCGCACACGAGTCCTACTCTACATCAGGTTGAATTTCAAAAAAAGATATATAGAAAACAAAAACAATTAAGCCTACAAAAATATTGAAAACTGAAAAAATTCCTAATTAAAAATGTTTCCCATATTCTGATATTTTCATTCATAGTAAAAAATTGTTCTTCATGTTTGGATAACTACCCTAAATAAAACAAAGACAAAATGATTCTCTTGAATATGTATATTTACGATTAACTTAGAAGATAAAAGATACCTAAGTCAAATAATTCTAAGTACCTCTGAATCCCTGATGGCCTGATCAATTATTCAAAAGAATGGGGACATAGATAAGGACATAACTTCTAAAGTTAAGGCTATGTGGGTAAAATGAAGAATCATATTCAGAGTACTATGTGATAAGAAGATACCATTGAGACTAAAAAGATAAATTTATAAAACCACAATTAGGCAATGATGTCGTATGGATTTGAGTGTTTGGTGCCAAATAAATTATTTCTAAGTTGAGTGGGAGTACAAATGGCAATGTTATGATGAATATGTGATTTTTTTAGAAAAGATAAATTAAGGAATGTTAGATGTTATATATATATGTATGCCTAAGCCCGAAAAATAAACAAGTCAATTATTTTCTCTCCCTAACATGGTATCAGAGCACTGATACGCTCCGCTAGGGTTCTCTCGCTTCAGCCGCCGCGTTCGTTCATTCGTTCTCCCGCATCCGCCGCCGCGTTCGCTCGCCCGTATCACCCGCTTCAGCCGCCGCAATAGTCGCTCTCCACTGGTCCCTCCCGTGCCCTAGACGGAGGCGCATCGCGTGAAGATGCCGCCTGCCGTCGCTACTGCTGCCTGATGCCGACGCCTACCGCTGGTCGCCGATCCCTGCTGGAAGCCGATCCCTGCTGCTACTATTGAAGCCGATCCCTGCTGCTACTATTGACGACGATCCCTGCCGCCGATCCCTGCTGCGACTGTTGCTCTGATGTCGAGCGTCGAGTGCTGCCCTGCTGATGCCGATCTCCTCTCCTCTGCTCTGCTGCACTGAGGTCGCCCGCTGTTGTGAGGCTGTCTTCAGGTACTGTTTGTTGATGCTTCCTGCAGTCTATTGAAGGTTCCTGTCCAAGACCATGGGAGACTCGGCTACAAGCACCACTCAGACACCTGTTCCCTCCGGGAATTCTACCAACACTTTTCCTTCCAATGCAAGGTTGGCTACCACTATTCTTACCTCCTCCAACTTTCAGTTGTGGCAAAAAGGGGTTACTATGTCTCTAGCAGGCATCCGACGTACTCACCACCTTACTAGACTACCTACTCATGCCGTGGGAAGTGCCGAATACGACGATTGGTACAGTGATGATTGTCGTATCTTTGCGCTCCTTCTGAGTTCCATGGATCCATCAGTTCAGCAAATGTGCAAGAATTGTGATAGCACTAAGGAGCTGTGGGACACCCTGCATATGATGTTTTCTCAAGCTAACAACCTCTCTCGTCTTGGTGAACTCTTTCCCAAGATGGTTGAGCTACGACAAGGAGCTCGTCCTGTCTCTGAGTACTTCGCTGAATGGAAGGTTCTTGCCGATGAAATCCTGGATCTTTGGGAGATCCCCTCTACCCGTGAAGGACATCAGGCTCAACGTGAGCATCTGGTTCTCATCTGGCTTCTGAACGGACTTGATCCAAATTTTTCAACAACAAGAACGGAAATGTTTGCTAGTCCTTCTACTTTGCAGACTGCTAGTGTGTACCATCGTCTGACTAAAGCGGGCTCTGCCGCTTCTCCAGCTGCTCTACATGTTTCCTCCAGCGAGTCAATTGCGCTGGCCTCTCGAGGGGGAAGGGGCACTAGCAGAGGTGGTCGGTCTGGTTCTGGACGTGGTCGGGAGACTGATACGCGACATTGTACTCATTGTGGACGTCGTGGTCACACAAGGGATACGTGCTGGCTCGTGCATGGGAAGCCAGACTGGGCGGCCAAAACCTCGTCAGCTTCACCTCGATCTGCTCACGTTGCCGACTCGACTCCGGCTCCTCCGGGTCACCTCACGGTCCAACTCTCTGAGGAGGATTATCGTCGCATGCAGGCTCTTCCAGTTTCCTCTCCACCTCATAGTGCTGTTGTAGCCCAGACTATTCAGCCTGCCTGCACTTCCCAGACCACCCAGCGCCCAGTTCAGTGGCTGGCAGATTCTGGAGCTTCTGACCACCTGACTAGCTCTTCAGGTATCTTGCATTCGTATCATACCCATTGTGGGTCTTCCATTACTGTTGCAGATGGATCCACTGTTCCTATTGTTGGCTTTGGAAGCTGCAATGTGACACCGGATATGCCTCTATCCTCGGTTGCTCATGTTCCTCAATCTGCTTACAACCTATTGTCCATTAGTAAGCTTACTCGTGATTTAAACTGTACTGCTATCTTCATATCTTCTGGTTGCATTTTTCAGGAACAGTCGACGAGCCGTATTATTGGTAGAGGAAAGCTGCGTGGTGGTGTTTATGTTTTGGATGAAGTTTCCCACATTGCCTGTTCTGCTGCTTCGGCCAAACTCTTGGACCTCCACTACCGTCATGGTCATCCTTCTATGCAGGTCATGCGTCGTTTGTATCCTGAGTTTGGGAAAGTTTCCCATCTCAGCTGTGAGTCGTGTTTGTTTGCTAAACTCCATAGAGTTAGCTATGTACCTCGCGTAGATGTTCGTGCTTCTGCACCTTTTGATTTACTTCATTCTGATGTCTGGGGACCGTGTCCTGTCCCTACGTTGTTAGGACACAGATATTATGTTACCTTTATTGATGATTTTTCTCGCATGACTTGGGTTTACTTAATGAAAAATCGCTCTGAATTACTATCTATTTTTCAACATTTGTGAAATCAAATTTTCACTCAATTTTCTGTTCGTCTGAAATGTCTTCGTACCGATAATGGGAGGGAATACATGTCCCAGGCCATGTCTAGCTTTCTTTCTGCCAAGGGTATCATACACCAAACCAGTTGCCCTGATACCCCCCAACAAAACGGGGTTGCCGAAAGAAAAAATCGCCACCTTCTTGAGGTAACCCGGGCTATCCTTCATCATACGCATGTTCCCAAACACTTTTGGGGAGATGCTGTTCTTACCGCTGCCCATCTCATTAATCATCTTCCTACTCATATACTTCAGGGGGAGACACCTTATCACATCCTTTATCCGGACCACTCGGGGTCTCCTCTACCCCTCAAGGTCTTTGGGTGTGTTTGCTATGTCCGGGATGCTCGTCCCTCCATTTCCAAACTTGATCCTCGCTCTTTGAAGTGTATCTTCCTTGGATACTCTCGGACTACCAAGGGATATCGCTGTTATTCTTCAGAACTCCACAAATACATCATTTCTTCAGATGTTGTCTTCCTCGAATCTGTCTCTTATCGTACCACTGGCTCTCCCCTTCCCACTTCATCTTCTGATCTCTCTCTCGATGAGATGCTAGTTCCTCGTCCTGATCCTTCTCTCGTCTCTCCGACTGACATATTGTGCCCCCTTTGGGGACAGGTCTACTCTCGTCGCACTTCTGACAGAACTGAAATACCACCATCTCAGCCTACCTCAACCATTGATGGCACAACTACTGTTCCTCAGATTGCTCCTGCTAGTGAGGACCAGAACCAAACTGAAGTGCCTGCCGCTCCACCACTGGCTAGTACCGAGCTTCCTATTGCTCTCCGCAAGGGAAGTCGGACTTGCCAGAATAGACCTCTCTATGTGAGCTCTTATCAGGGGTTGTCTGCTTCTCATACCGCACTTCACTTGATGTTGGATCAGTACACCATTCCCTCAACGGTTGGGGAGGCCAAAACTCATCCTGGCTGGATGGCTGCTATGCAAGAGGAATTGACGGCACTTCAACTGAATAATACTTGGGAACTTGTGTCTTTGCCGCCTGGAAAGCGTGCTATTGGTTGCAAATGGATCTACTCTGTTAAAGTCAATGCTGATGGCTCTCTTGCTCGCTTGAAAGCCCGCCTTGTTGCCAAAGGCTATGCCCAAACTTATGGCGTGGATTATGAGGAAACGTTTGCACCTGTTGCCAAGATGTCCTCTATTCGGATCGTGATCTCTCTTGCAGCCACTCACCGGTGGCCTCTCCATCAGTTAGATATCAAGAATGCGTTCCTTCATGGGTCCTTGGAGGAAGAGGTGTATATGGAACAACCACCTGGGTTCGTTGCTGAGGGGGAGCGTAACAAGGTGTCGTCTCCTTGCCTCCTTATATGGGTTGAAACAATTCCCGGGCCAGTGGTTTGCTCGCTTTCGGTCTGTTGTCACCAAATTCGGACTTACCAAAAGTGTCAAAGACTCATCTCTCTTTTATCGGAACTCCTCTGCTGGTACTGTGCTCCTAATTGTGTATGTTGATGATATCGTCATCACTGGTAGTGATCCTAAAGGGATAGCCGATCTCAAAGCTTTCTTACACTCCAACTTCCAAACCAAAGATCTAGGGCTGTTGCGATACTTCCTTGGGATTGAAGTTACTGATCATGACGACTCTATCTTTGTTTCTCAACGTAAATATGCCCTTGATCTGTTATCTGATCTTGGAATGTCTGACTGCCGTCCTATGGATTCTCCCCTTGAACCAGGAGAAAAGGGTCTTCATGCCGAGAGCAAATCTTTTGATTCGCCAGAGAAGTATCGTAGAGTAGTTGGAAGACTTAACTACCTTACTATGACTCGCCCAGATATTGCCTGTGCTGTGAGTAAGGTCAGTCAGTTCATGGCCACCCCAACTATCTCTCAATGGGACTCTGTTCTTCGCATTGTTAGGTACATAAAGAAGGATCCTGGTCTTGGAATATCATACAAGAATCGTGGTCATTCCAATATAGAGGCTTACTGTGACTCCGACTGGGCAGGTTATTTAGCCACTCGGAAGTCCACCACAGGATTTACTATATTTATGGGAGGAAACCTTGTCTCCTGGAAGAGCAAGAAACAGACCACTGTCGCCAGATCTAGTGCCGAGGCAGAGTATCGGGCTATGTCGCACACTGTTGCTGAGATCATGTGGATCAGACAGACTCTTTGTGAAATCGGATACCCTGTTCATGACCCAACTCTTTATGGTGTGATAATCAAGCTGCAATACAGATAGCAACCAATCCTGTGTTTCATGAACGCACAAAGCACATCGAGGTTGACTGTCACTTCGTACGAGAGATGTATGAAGAAGGTCTTATTTCCTTGAGCCATGTGAAGACTGGTGACCAAGTTGCTGATATTCTCACGAAAGGAGTTACTGGGGTCAGAATGAATTTCATATGTAACAAGTTAGGTCTGGAAAGTTCCCACGACCCAACTTGAGGGGGAGTGTTAGATGTTATATATATATATATGTATGCCTAAGCCCGAAAAATAAACAAGTCAATTATTTTCTCTCCCTAACAAGGAATAACTATAAAAAAAGTGAGGGTGGCATCTGCCGAAAATAAGAATAGAAAATAAACTTAGGCGGTTTGAGCATGTAAAATGAAGATCGAAAAATGCACTAATTAGAAATTAAGCAGAGTTACCCAAATGTTGGAAAATATACCAATCAAGGTGATTTACATAGTTTAGCTTTAAAACCTTACACAACACTAGACACGAACAAATTAAAAAAATAAAATAAAAAAGTTGACGTAAATAGTTGGGATAAGGCTATCAATAATAATGAAACATGTATTTTGCAAGTTTTCAATTTAATATAACTAAAAAAACATGTTGACAGAGAGTCAGAGACATACAGCATAGTACTTTGAACGGAGTCCAATATGTGGTCTAAATAAAAAATGATCCACCTCATCAATAACAACCGCCTGCAAAAAGCAAAATAAATGTGTCAGTCCAACATTAAAGATTATTCTGTGAGTGATCAAGTGAGCTTATATGAAGTACAAACTGTTAAACAATGAAGGTCAATACTAGGCAGACTATAAAGCTTCAATGATAACATACAAATGTTATGGCGGTGAGAATATTAAATTCCATCCCACACCAAATAGGTGAAATATATGTTGGTGCAGTTGGCCCTAACTCTAAGAATTAAACTTAAAAGTGGGTCTGACCACCGATGTATCTAATCCAGCTTTGGTGCCCTTGTGGTCCACACTTCCTCATAAGTGGTCTCAAAATTGAAGGTCAAATAAGGTCGAGCCGAGTGGTTCATCATTCATGAGGTTTCTAGCTCGCACAATTAATTGGCAATTGGGAATTTTCTATCATGGATGAGCAAGGTATAACAGTGCTAACTTTCATGGAGGAAACATGTGATAAGTCAAACCTTAGAACACGATATTTGATGAAAGAAATAAACTCAAGAGTAATGGTCGATGTGGAGCTCTCATGTGAGTCGAAACTACAAATACAAGCGGCAATATTAAGTTCTACAACGGATGGGTAAAAATATGATGATGTAGAAATAGAATGTGAATTGCCCTCAACCATAAGCTACTTTTGGGTTAAATTGAGTTTGAGAAATGATGTATTAGGCTCTATTTGGAAGAGTGGGGTTGGTGGCTCCGGTGAGAAATGGAGCTCCCACCCTTCATGGAAAATGGAGCTCAAAATGGAGTTTTTCACTTATCCCACTACACCGGAGCTCAAAAATGAAGTTTACCCAAACACGTCATTTCTCTGATGAGGCAAATCAAAAATAGAGTACCAAAGAGTGCATTGGTCCTAAACTTTGGTCTCATTTTGGTCCATACTCTGTAACAATAAAATGTTAGTACTTCTATAAGGGTCGAATTTCATGATACAAATTTACAAGACTGAGCGTACCTTCATATTAGGATGCTCTGAGAGGAGACATGTCAATTGATACCCAGCATTTGATGCTGCCTTTCTATCTGGATCTCCCAGCTATGCAAAGAAACATAGTAAAGAAAGATTAGTTCCTTTCCATAGTAAATTAGCAGGAGACAACAATTTAATACGCACAAAAGGTGATTCTTTGTATTTAAATTAGTAACAAATAAAACTTAATAAGTATAGGTATTTAGAGAAGAAATGGCACTCTTAATCCCGTGCATATTGATAGACAAGAACACTCACTTTATTTACAAGAGAAGAAAGCAACTTTCGCTCCTGTTCAGGCTTGCTCGTCAAGAGGGCATAAACTGTCTGGAAAATGGAAAAATAGAAAACAGATCAAAATGAAAGTTTATTAACAGTATAGAAGGCAAAAACAAAATATTTTCATGGCTCCAAAACAAATTTACACTCGTCAATTGCATTATAACAACAAATTGTGGTTGGCTTTATGTATCTTCATTTTCCATTTGTATTGGCCGGGTGCTATCCGAGGTGTTAAATTTAAAGCACACAAATCATTTTAAACAATTTTCATGTTACCATGGGTAACCCTTCTCTTACCCAATCCTTTGGCGCTGGCTCTATATGCATACCTAATTGCCATTTTGCCTAAACTAATTGTACATGTTTGATGCAACCTGAGTCGCATATTTATGTTGTTTTATTTCCTGCATTTTAATTTGTGCAGCATATGTCTTCGCGCACGTTTATTTCTTTTATTTTTGCACATGTTATTATATTACTTAAGATAGATGTCATCTCATTATTTCTCTTGTACAATCTATCTTTTCTAGTCTTTCCACATCCATCTCAAGCTCTCAGCATTCTCATTTACACCACAAACAACCTAAATATAAATGACCTTTTTACTTTCCAACAATATTCATATAACATTGTTGGTCTAATAGTGGTTTATGAAATTAAATTTTAAGTCTCCAAGGTATCATATTATCATTTAGAAAACCACTTTGCCTTAAATGACTTTTTCAAAACTCTCCCATCTACAACAACGAGAACTGAAGCTCATTAGCGCAAATAGTAATGACTTTACTAGTGCAATTTGCAAGCCCAACGAACACAACAAACAGAGACATTTTTCATCTTTTTTCAACTCATTTCCTCTAATTTGTAAAATGGAATCTTTTTACAAGCGTAATTCAGATTTAAGACAACGCCACTTTGAACCTTGTCAATAGCTACTAATTTAATAAAATTTATACAGTACCTAGGAAACATGGATATCTCTCACTTTGATGTCTATGTCAGTTGTAGACAAGCCTTTACTATGAAACGTGCAGGACATGAAAGAGAGATTTTCTTTGTCAAAGAAGAAAAAGAGCTCAAATATATAGCAGGACAGCCCTAAATTTGGTTGAGACTGTTCAGAAAAAATATCCACTTTCTTAGAAGACGGTCTTCAAGAAAATGTTGAAGGGTGAATCTAAAGATGTCATAAAGGGTTTATATGGCCATCACAATTTGACCTCACTATACAGACTGGGAATCTTAAAAAGAAAAATCAACGACTAAAGACAGGAAAAAATAATGTTGGTATAAAATCCACTTTCTTAGAAGACGATCTTCAAGAAAATCATGTCTCTTCAGAAGTAAACTGTCCATCGGTGCTCGTAAACCCCTATCCAAACCTCAAATTAACTAGAAATGTCTGCCGCATGCAGTAAATACAATCTTGTTTAATAAGTGACGCAGGACGAATCTATAGGCGGCGGAATATCTACAACCTAACCCTACATGCTATGCAAATCCGACGGTTAAGCCACAGTTAGATAATAATTTAAAACATCCCACGCAAATATTTTCAGAGCAAGATACAAATAATTTATTAGGGCGAAAACAAGATTAGGCTTTCCTCCACGTGGAGGGCCAAAGCACGAGCGCGCAGCAAATAAACCCTGCAAATCACAATAATAATCTAACAAACAACTATCATGCAAGATATTCAAAACAGGTACGAGATCCAATCCAATATTAATATGCTGAAAATAATAATCCAATACAAATAAGACTCACAAAGTAGTGGGCTGACCAAGGCAATGAAGAATCCGGGTCCGGGTATGTAGATCGGCGATCGAAGGTGGAACCGGCGGCGTGGAAATGATGACGGTGGCTGTCCTCGGCAGAGGAGGGTAGAATCGGGCCAAGAATGGATGGATCCGACCACGTAGGTATAGATCCGGGTGAGGAGGGGTAAATCCGACAATAAATGGTCGGATCCGGGCTAGATTTGTCCAGATCTGGACTGATTTGGACAAGGGGCGGTTGGAGGTGGTTCCACGTAAGGGAAAGGGGCGGTGGTGGCTGGGAGCAAGGGGAGGGAGGGCTGGCGGCAGGTTCTAGGAACAGGGAGGGGCAGCAGCTAGTGGTATTGGGTTCTGGATGAGAATCCGGAGGGGCGACTGTTTGTGGAGGCGGGCCGGAGGGAGGGGAAGGTTGGCGGCAGAGCAACAGTGAGAGGGAGGGGGGGAGGGTTCACAGGAGGAAAAACCATATGGAAAGAATAGTGAATTTCATTTTTGAATAGTAACCTTGAATAGAAAAACAAACAAACATGGATTTCTGGACAGCCCAAACGGTGGTTGTTTGGGGGGCTGTCGTGGGCTGCGGGAGGGAGTTTGGGCGGGGGAAAAGAGGGGGGATGATAAGTAGTACCTTGGGGAGGAGTTTGAGCACCTAGGAGTCGTCACCTAGGGTTCCACGGCATCGGCACCGCGGGTTGATCGCTGGAATCCGGGAATGAAGTTCTCCAAATTCTGCAATGCCTCAAATCAGCCCACTACTCTCTTATTTATAATAAAAACAAAACTAGGGCATCCTAATCAACGGCTATGATTGGCCGGGGGAAAATCCACTTAAATACAACAATAATAAACCAAAATAAATAAAGTAATATATGAAATCGACTCGCAACACGAATCCGAACGCATCCACGGAGTCGGATCGTCGATCCGGGCACGTCATATATGGTAAATCGCCAAATCAGCCCCGAATGGGCCCAAAGCTCGTCCTCGCCTCTGCTCCGCATCAATCTCCCCGGTTTGAAAGAATTCATCTCCCGATGAATAGGGGTCAGAATTCTCTCGCCGAACGCCAGGTAAAACTCGAAGATGCCCGCCAGAGATCGTCCAAGTGTCGTCGCTGAAAAGTGGCCTCGTCAATCAACTCCCCCTGACTGAAAAGCCGTCATCTCCGGTGAATGGAGACAGCCGTACTGAAGTCGAAGTCCAGGGGCGAGTCGATCAAGCTCTGCTGCAAGTACCCAGATGTCATCAACGTCTGTAGTAGGAATGTACCGACGGAATATGGCCTCCGTGATGCTCTCAACGCTCAACTCACGAGTGGTGGATCCCGGTGCGATCGGCGGCGCTGTGGGTAGAACCAAAGAAGACGAGTCCCCAGGTGGGTGGGTGTCAGAAGTGGGTGAGTAGTGGTGGCCATCAAACGTGGGTGGGCTATGAGGGTGGTAAGGCAACATGAGTGGAGGTGTGGGCGGCTGAAAGTCCCCACTGCTTGGGTCCACATACTCGCGAGGCTCGTAGTACGACGACATATTTTCAACACTAAATACCAGGTGGATACCCATACTTGCAGGGATATCAAGATCGTAGATGTTCGCTTCGATCTGTCTCATGATTATATAGGGATCCATTCGCCTAAAGCTCATGTTTTTAGCAAGCCTCGCACGGAGCCTCACAACGCAGATTTTCACCATCACCTGCTCGCCTTCATGAAGTATCTGCACTTGTCAATGAACATCCACATGTGATTTACAAGATTTATTACCAATATGGATTACTCGTCGGACCGACTCATGACACGCATGCAAATGATGAACAAACAACACAACAAACTCATGCAAATGATGACGAAACAACTCAACATACTCATGCAAATGATATAAATGAAACATGATTGACACAACATGCTCTCTATGGGAAAATCCAATAATGACCTGAAAATCTATCGCAGGAGGTGGCCTATCAGGAGGCTCTCTCGGGGGAGTGTAGAAAAACTCATCCTGTCTATGATGAGTGTTCAGATGATCGCGTGAGACACCTATACTCAAATGCGAGCTCGTAAAGATCCAAGTTTCTCGCAGGGGACGTGACACATCAGGGGGCTCACTAGGAGGTGTGTAAGAAAAGTCATCGCGAATACGACGACGACCGCCTAAGTGAAAATTGTGTGCACCGACTAGAAAATGTGGCGTTATAGTGTGGTGAGTGTCCCCGATAACAAAGAATTCATCGGGTGGGTCAGCGGGTGGTGTGTCCCAAAACTCCTCACGAGTGTGACGTGTCATAAAGTAGGTCCTCAAAATATGAGTAGGCTCTAGTGTGCTCAAGGTAGGCCCTACATACGTCTTATTCCACTCACGACCCATCCTCTGGGGCAAGGCAAGAGATGATAGGGGAGGAGACGTCAATAACTCGAAACTCGTAAACAAGCGCCTCACGTGAATCTCATGTTCACCCGGATGTGGTGGATCATCAGGAGGCTCAACTGGGGGCTCGTCGTAGAACTCGTCACTAGGGTCATGGTCCTTCAGATGACTATCATAAGGGGTAGTGTCCCCGTGAATGGATGAAATAGCCACTACGAGATCCACACCAGGCTCTGGTCTTTTGGTCGTGATGTGACTCAGGGTAACGACAATGGGAGAGCGACATAGATCTACGCTAAAGAATGGGTCTGTAGGTGCGGTGTCAAGATGTGAGTCCAGGGTAGGGATGCTAATCAACCCATGACATACCAGAGGTGGTAGTGTGGGTGAGGGGCACAACACTATAGGCTCAAGAGGTCGCTCAGGCTCAATCTCAGTCGGGGTCACGAGAGCCGGGTCAAAAACAAAAGATAGGTCACTCACTGGGCTAAGCACCTCACTGGGGTGAGAGCAATCTGCATCAGGTATCACTTCTGCCATGTATGACGGAACAATGGTACGCGGAGTGGTGTCCTCGGTGTGGGAGGAGCTCGTACTAGAGAGGTCAAAGTGAGGATCCAACCGACCAGCTCTTGCGGATCTCAAAGACTGTTCGTAACGAAGGGCATGCCGATACGTCTGCTCGAGAGACTTCGAGCTATGATAAACCACCTCAGTACGAATGTCTGATCGAAGGCCAGACCGAAATCTGCAAGAGGTCATGGCTGGGTCCTCTCGGATATCGCTCCTCACAACTAACTCATTAAAGCGATCCATGTACTCAGCGACGGACATGGATCCTTGCTGAAGGGAAAATAATTGGTCGAGCAAGCGAGTCCGATACGACGACGGAAGATACCTCTGACACAATATAGGCTTCATGTCCACCCAACTAATGATGCGATGTAGACGGTCTCGCTCACGGGCCCTCTCAACGCTATACCAATATGCTCTCGCCTGATCTAAAAGTCTAAGTTTCGCAAATTTGACGCGACGCTCACCGAATACCTCAAAGTGGTCAAGATAATACTCCATGTCCACGAGCCAATAACTGAAAGACTCGGGACTCGATGAGCCGTCAAAGGAAGGGGCAGCAGTACGAAACTGACTCTCAAGATCTCTCTCGGAACGACGATCCTCATAATAATCATCCCTAAGGTAACCGAGTCGTGTCGAAGGATCAACACGATCCGCTTGCGTGTACGGATAAGGACGACGACAATCATCATACTGATCGTCTCTAGCATAGTGGGGTCGTGTCGGTGGGCCAACACGATCTCTGGAAGTGGTGTACTGCGATCGAGAATAATCGTCGTAGTAATGTGAAGATCTCCCTGACGGGGCTCTGTGAGAGCGGGTGCTAATGGACTCGAGACCTCCAAAGTGAGGGGAGGAATAATCGTGACACCTAGACATAATGAAAAATCTTATAGACTCTACGACTGCGTATCGAGAAGAGCGCGCAACCTGGCTCTGATACCAATTGACGCAGGACGAATCTATAGGCGGCGGAATATCTGCAACCTAACCCTACATGTTATGCAAATTCGACGGTTAAGCCACAGTTAGATAATAATTTAAAACATCCCACGCAAATATTTTCAGAGCAAGATACAAATAATTTATTAGGGCGAAAACAAGTTTAGGCTTTCCTCCACGTGGAGGGCCAAAGCACGAGCGCGCGACGAATAAACCCTGCAAATCACAATAATAATCTAACAAACAACTATCATGCAAGATATTCAAAACAGGTACGAGATCCAATCCAATATTAATATGCTGAAAATAATAATCCAATACAAATAAGACTCACAAAGTAGTGGGCTGACCAAGGCAATGAAGAATCCGGGTCCGGGTATGTAGATCGGCGATCGAAGGTGGAACCGGCGGCGTGGAAATGATGACGGTGGCTGTCCTCGGCAGAGGAGGGTGGAATCGGGCCAAGAATGGATGGATCCGACCAAGTAGGTATAGATCCGGGTGAGGAGGGGTAAATCCGACAATAAATGGTCGGATCCGGGCTAGATTTGTCCAGATCTGGACTGATTTGGACAAGGGGGCGGCTGGAGGTGGTTCCACGTAAGGGAAAGGGGGGGTGGCTGGGAGCAAGGGGAGGGAGGGCTGGCGGCAGGTTCTAGGAACAGGGAGGGGAAGCAGGTAGTGGTATTGGGTTCTGGATGAGAATCAGGAGGGGCGACTATTTGTGGAGGCGGGCCGGAGGGAGGGGAAGGTTGGCGGCAGAGCAACAGTGAGAGGGAGGGGGGAGGGTTCACGGGAGGAAAAACCATATGGAAAGAATAGTGAATTTCATTTTTGAATAGTAACCTTGAATAGAAAAACAAACAAACATGGATTTCTGGACAGCCCAAACGGTGGCTGTTTGGGGGCTGTCGTGGGCTGCGGGAGGGAGTTTGGGCGGGGGAAAAGAGGGGGGATGATAAGTAGTACCTTGGGGAGGAGTTTGAGCACCTAGGAGTCATCACCTAGGGTTCCACGGCATCGGCACCGCGGGTTGATCGCTGGAATCCGGGAATGAAGTTCTCCAAATTCTGCAATGCCTCAAATCAGCCCACTACTCTCTTATTTATAATAAAAACAAAGCTAGGGCATCCCAATCAACGGCTATGATTGGCCGGGGGAAAATCAACTTAAATACAACAATAATAAACCAAAATAAATAAAGTAATATATGAAATCGACTCGCAACACGAATCCGAACGCATCCACGGAGTTGGATCGTCGATCCGGGCACGCTATATATGGTAAATCGCCAAATCAGCCCCGAATGGGCCCAAAGCTCGTCCTCGCCTCTGCTCCGCATCAATAAGCCACTTTGTTGGCCTCAAAATCATTCTTTTTTACCTTTTGCTAAGCATCCTATATAATTAACAGTGGATTGTTTTGATTTATACGAAGGTGACGATTGTGTGATATTGCTGGGCACACTTCATCAATGGCAATTTAATGTGTTTATGGATGAACTTTGTTCTAGTATTGTAAACTATAAATAACATTGATCATTAAATGCAGAAAATACTTAATCACCATGCGGATGAAAAATAATTTATTACTAAAGTTTTTCTTGGTACAGCACCACAATTTATTAGGCCAACACTGAATTTTGCTTCACCAGCCCGCGGTGCCCTCACAACTTCCCCTAGCTCCACAAGCCACGAACAGGAAACCCCCATTCTTAATCCCAAAAACCTCGCATTAGCCTGTGGACAATAAAAATGAAAATAATTATTCTTAATTCTAGAGTTTTTCTTGGCACAGTACCACAATTTATTAGGCTATCACTGAAGCCTCAATGCTTTTCCTTCAGCAGCCCGCCACACCATCACAATTTCCCCTAGCTCCACAAACAGGCACGTCCCATTCCTATTCCAAAAAACCTTGCATATCGAATTTTCGCATGCTATGTCGCCTATAAAATTTTAGACTTCTTGCACCTTCCCAAAACTACTACACAGCACATCCTAAGATCCACACCATTTTAACTCCCAGTATGCCCCACAAACACATCCCCACGATTCATTTTGAAAAACCCCTCTCCACGACAATAAACCACCCTTTGGTACCCCCTCACCCCCATGGACATACCCACTCACCTATTATTACCTAGCTAATGCACCTACGTTTCTGTTTATTTAACCTCACCTACACCACCTGCACCCAAATCGCCACTTTTTTATTTCCTTCACACAGCACACTTCACTCATCCACTCACACCCAAACCCAACAACTCACCAATACCTCTACTCAAAAGTACAACCCATTACAACACCTGTTAAGATTAAGAAAGAAGAACGAGACAAGATTGCAGTAATCAAGAACACGGATACAATCCGGAGTGAACTCCGGCCAAGATCAAGGAGGCTGGGTCCTCCTATGATCCCTCTCTCAATTGAGAGCCCAAAACCTAAATGATCAAAAGATACCTTCTACTCCCAAACCACCTCCTTATATAGGGAGGGGGGCTAACATGTCCAAAACCCTAAAACAATAAGAAGTACAATAATAATACGCGCGTACATGTAACAATCCATCCCGCCAAAAAATCGACCTTGACCCCAAGGTCGAAGTATCGCCCGCCATCTAGTAGTAATGTGCCCGCTGGTGGGTCGCCGCAGAGGTGCCCGAATCTTCGTCCGGCGGTACATTCGTGAGCAGAAGGGTGTCCAAGGCAGTCGCGCCGATCTCGTCCAAATCATCCCCGATGAGGGCCCGAAACTCCTTGGCAGGACAATTATGATTAGGGGAGTAGGATTGCTTGCAGCGGTAGCACAGACCTTTGCTCCGCAAATCATTGTACTCTTGGTTGGAAAGACGAAGAGTGGGGATATGACGATTGTTGCGTGGGCCCATAATGGTTGACCGAGGAGGATGAGGTGGTAGTGGTGGAGGTTTAGGCAGGGGAGGAAAATATGGTTGGTAGGGAGGGTTGGACGGAGGCGACGGGAACGGAGGGTCCCCAGACGTTGCCATGAATTCGGCCTCCACCAGTGGGGAGAGGTTCAGGGCTTGGTGGACAGTTGATGGTTGCAAGGTGCGGAGGCGGGCCCGGATGTGGGGTTGTAAGCCGTGCATGAAGTAGGCCAAGTAATGGTCGGGTGGGAGACCCGGAACATGGGTGACCAACTCGATGAATGCATCAACGTACGAATCAATGGGGTCGGTCTGACGGAGTCCGCAAAGGCGTTCGATCATGGAGCCGGGGTAACGGTGATCAAACCGCTGAATGAGGGCCTCTGTAAGAGCTGTCCAGGTGAGGTCGGGAGAGGATTGGCGGAGCCAGCGGACCCAGTGGAGGGCGGAGCCCTCCATGCCGATCAAGGCCGTGCTGACCTTCTGTAGCTCCGAGATCTGCTGTATCTCGAAGAACTGTTCGGCCTGAGCAACCCATCCCATAGGATCGGTGTCGTTGAAAGAGGGGACATCCAAGGAACGAGGGCCCGGTGGGCACACCCCGGGCAGGGGGGCTGTTGCATGGAAGAGTTCCGGTGGGGTCCCGAGGAGTGGCGGCGGATCCGCCACCGATGTTGCAGAGGTGGTAAGGCGGCCGGCCAGGAGGGAGTCGAGCTTAGCATCCATGCGTAACATGAGGGCCTACAGCGACGCGATGGAACTGTCATGGTCATCCAAGCGACGAAGATTGGCGGGATCGGTGGTTGGGTGAGAAGGCGTGGGATCTGGGTTGCCCATTAGACGGCTGGAACGACGTGGCATGCACGTAAGAAACCGCAGGGGCGGAGAAGGACGCCGGCTGGAGGGGGCGTGCTGGATCGGCAGCAGGGCTGCTATCCGGCGACGACGCTAACCGCAGGGGCGGGATCGGCAGCAGGGCGTGCTGGAGCGACGACAGGAGCGGAAACTAACCGCAGGGGCGGGATCGGCAGCAGGGCCGCTAACCGCAGGGGCGGGATCGGCAGCAGGGTGTGCTGGAGCGACGGCAGGAGCGGAAGCGGAAGGAGGCGCCGAAACAGGAGGACGCGCTGGATCGACGGCAGTAGCGGAAGCAGGAGGAGGCGCGTGATCGGGGATCGGAAGCAGGATCGGAAGCGGAATCGGGGATCGGAAGCGGGAAGAGGCGCGGGATCGGGGATCGGGATCGGCAACAGGAGCGGAAGCACGATGTTGAGCGCGGAACCAGAGCTGTACGTGACCGGGATCGGGAATGGAGGCATTGGAACGAGTTCGGGCGGCGGAAACCGCGGCCGGAAGGCGGCAGGTCGGGCCACTTGTTAAGATTAAGAAAGAAGAACGAGACAAGATTGCATTAATCAAGAACACGGATACAATCCGGAGTGAACTCCGGCCAAGATCAAGGAGGCTGGGTCCTCCTATGATCCCTCTCTCAATTGAGAGCCCAAAACCTAAATGATCAAAAGATACCTTCTACTCCCAAACCACCTCCTTATATAGGGAGGGGGGCTCACATGTCCAAAACCCTAAAACAATAAGAAGTACAATAATAATACGCGCGTACATGTAACAACACCACAGATACACAATTTTTTCCATTCGGAAAACACAAAAACTGCTCCTTCCCGTGACTCCGCGACATCTCAACACAATGGCCGCACCGCCAACAACCACTATAGGTTTCTCAGCTTAATTTTCCCTTCAACATCAAGAAAATTTTAGAGAAACCCATTTAAATAGCAGCTACATTTTGATCGATCTTGATGATATGACCCCTACTTTCTTGATAGACTACCATGGGAACGAAACATTCAACATATTTTTAAGTAGTAGACAATGTTATGCGTGCGTGTGGGTGCAGGGGAGGGGGGATCCAACCTCCACTCATCCTATGAGCCAATGTTGGGCATTGCACGAAGACACAAACAATGTAGGAGGTGCACTCAGCAATGAAGGAGGAATTTGGGGTCATTTTGGGGAAAAGAGTCATGGGAATTTGTAAGGGAATAAATGTGGGAGCATTTAGTTGAAAATTAAAGTGTCTTATTATGTGTCTTCATTATAATTAAGGCAAAACTCATAGATTAGTCCCTCAAATTTTCTTGCATTAGTAAAAAGGTCCTTAAAGCTTTTTTTTTACATGGAATTGGTCACTAAATTTTCTTGCTTTATGAAACTAATCCCTTTTAACAGTTTCCGTCCAAACTTTTAACGTTCCCATAGTAATTCCCGCATTTATGAGTCGAACTCCTTCGCAGAGTCCATTTGCAAAGTCCTATAAACAAAGTCCCAAGTGCTGCATCTTCAAAAATTGTGGAGAGACGATTGTGCTCCGGCCACCACCGCTATCATCATGGAAACCGCAAGATCTCTCTAAAATCCTCAGGGCCATGCAGCGCGGATGCTATAGATAGGGTAGCTTCAGTGATCTCCTCATACTTTTCCAATGAGGAAGGTGAGTGCTGAAAGAAGCCCATTCTAGGTTTTCTCCCCAGCGCAGTAGGGATGTTAAGTGTCTTGGTCTTCTGCTCTTCATGAGAACGCAGGGAGCTTGAAGGGTGTCTAGAAGCTCAGTCGATACACTCGATCGGGAGGATTCACTTCCCAGTTGATGACCTTCTCGTCAAAGGTCCACCTTCACTATTTAAAAAAATGATCCAACAAACCAGTGTCGTCAATGCGCTTCTTGGCTTCGTCCCTCAATGTTTGACAGAGCACCGGCGTCCGTAGCTCGACTTTCTTCGTCTTCATTATCTGAGCAGCCGCTTCTCCGATCGGCCGTTGGTTTCTTCATCTCCCTTCCTTCTACCTTTATATTATTCTTATTCTTCATTGCCTTCCGTCTCCTTCCCGTTCTTTGTTGCTCTTGTGCTTGAATGCGGAGAAATCCGTGCATGAAAGCAGAGTAAAAAAAATTGGAAAGATGAGATAGAGAGAGAACAAAGAGCGGGAGAGGTGAAGAGGCAGCTCGTAGATCTTACAGAAAGTTGGCGGAAACAGTTAAAAGGGACTAAATTCATAAAGCAATAAAATTTAGGGATCAATTTCATGTAAAAAACTTAAGGGAATTTTTTCCTAAAACAAGCAAATTTGAGAGACTAATCTATGAGTTTTGCCTATGATTAATTAGGTAATTAAGTCCCTTATTAATTAATGGAATCTATGTAATGAGTGGTATATGTAAGGGGATATCATCATTAGATTTGAATCTTTTATGTTTTCACTCTTGAAGTGGAAATCGGCCAAGGGAGGGGATCTATCCTAATTTGTATCTTATTCTTCCATTTTAGTGTTAATCTTGCATCCACACGTAGTCATCGTGGTCCACCACCTTCCAAGTTTTCTCTTTGTAACATATGTGGACAACATTGAGTCAGTTAAATAAATCCCATTAGCTACCTTATATAATGCCAGCTTTTAACCTCCCTTCAAAATTTTAACATACCAAAATTATCATGGAAGGATGAACTGTCATTAGAGGTAATGAAGAAGCTACTCAATTTCACTCCAACTTGATCTTTTTTGGTTGAGAGTTAGAATGTGATGTCCAAAGGATCTTTATCGAAGGAAACCAAGACTGAAATTAGTTCAGTGAAAGAAACTGATCTCCAGCGCTTCAGTTTTAAACATGCATGCGAGCCACAACATTAGATAACTTCTACTGAATGACAATCTAACAATGATGTTCAATCAGGACTAGACCCAGTAATAGTTTTGGGTCCTGATAGCTAGTAATTAATTGCTAGATTAATTCCACTTCGTTTATGATAGGAAACTACAACGGAAAAAGATAGAAAACGGAAAGCAAAGGAAGAAGAGGGCTAGGGTTTCTAGGAAAAGAGAATACCTGAATAAGATTTAGCATGTCAACCAAAAGAGGGGGGGAGATGGGTATTTATGTGAACCCTCTCCCCCTAGGGCCGGCCGGCCCCAAGTGAGGGCTGAACCGGTTCGGTTCAGCCCTCCTCTTATTTACTTAATTGCGGGCTGAACCGGATGGTTCAGCCCGGTCTTTTCCCGGCGCTCCTTTCGGTCGTCTGGCGTACTTGAATCCTCGAAAGCGTGTGTCGTCCGGGGGCATAACACTCCCCTCCCCTTCAAGAGGCAGCTTGTCCTCAAGCGGAAAGTCCGGAAAGAACTCCCTGAACTCTAGTAAATCCACCCATGTGATGTGGGCCTCGGACAGATCGTTCCACTTGACCAGAACCTCGGAACGGTATTCCGTGCCATGTTTCCTCCAGTGTAACAGCAGTACATCCTCGGGACTGGGGCGTAGCTCGCCAGCCGTAGTAGCCTCGGGGAGGAAGGGGGTCACAGTGACCGCCGCTCCCAGCTTCTTCAGCAGCGATACATGGAACGTGGGATGAATTCTGGACCCTTCAGGAAGAGCGAGAGTGTAAGCAACCGGGCCCACCCGGTGAGTGATGCGGAACGGCCCATAGAATCGGGGAGCTAACTTCTGATTGGCCCGGCGAGCAACTGAAAGCTGTCTGTAGGGCTGGAGACGGAGAAAGACCTCGTCCCCCACATGAAACGTCTGCTCCGTCCGGTGCTTGTCAGCTTGTAACTTCATCCGGTTCTAAGCGGAACGAAGATTGTCCCGCAGGAGAACCAAGGTCTGATCTCTGTTCCGTAGAGCGCGATCCACGGCAGGAAGAGCAGTGCTACCCGGCTCGTAGGACCGAAGAGAGGGTGGTGGTCGCCCGTAGACAACCTCGAACGGAGTGATCCTGCTGGCGGTGTGAAACGAAGTATTGTAGCAATACTCCGCCCAATGTAACCATCGTGTCCAAGAACGGGGCTCATCCATGACGAAACAGCGGAGGTATGTCTCTACCCCCCGATTTAGGACCTCGGTCTGGCCATCTGTCTGCGGGTGATGCGTTGTGCTCATGCGCAACCGGGTCCCCTGTAGCCGAAACAGCTCCTGCCAGAAATTGCTAATGAAAACCGGGTCGCGATCGGAGATGATCGAACTCGGAAGACCATGTAGACGCACCACCTCCCGGGCAAAAAGATCGGCAACTGTCTCCGCGGAGTACGGGTGGCTGAAGGCGAGAAAGTAGCCGTATTTGGACTGTTTGTCCACTACGACCAAGATCACGGACTTGCCCTGAGAGCGGGGTAACCCGTCGATGAAGTCCATCGAGACCGTCTCCCAAATGTGCTGAGGAATCTCCAAAGGCGTTAGCAGCCCCGCAGGTGAGGTCGTCTCGTATTTCTGTCGTTGGCACACGTCACACTGCTGTACGAAACGCTGAGCATCCCGTCGTAATCCCTTCCAAAAAACATTGGCCCGTAGCCGTTGTAGGGTGCGGAGCACCCCCGCATGGCTGCCAGTCGGGGAGGAGTGGAACTCCTGTAACATAATCTCCTTCCAGGTAGACGAGGCGGGAATGACCACCCTCCCGCGGTAGTATAAGTGCCCCCCAACCAGCTGGTAACCCGGAGGAGTGGGGTGGCCCTAGGACAAGGCCTCCACAATCGGCTGAAGCTCTGGGTCCACGGCGACCTCCCTCTGAATGTCATCCAGGGACTCAATTAGTGGCCCCGACAGATGGAAGATGGTACTCTCCGGTAAGCGGGACAGAGCGTCGGCCACCAAGTTCTCCTTGCCCTGCTTGTACACGATCTCATAATCATACCCCAACAGTTTGGTCAGCCACTTTTGTTGGAGAGGGGATGCCAGCCTCTGATCCAAGAAATGCTTCAGGCTCTGGTGATCAGTGCGAACTTTAAAATGGTGGCCCAGCAGGTATGGGCGCCACAGCGTCACGGCATGTAAGATTGCCAGCATCTCTTTCTCGTACGTGGAGAGGCCCAGGGTCCGAGGCGCCAAAGCTTTGCTGAAATAAGTCAACGGCCTCCCCTCCTGCATCAATACCGCCCCAATGCCAACTCCGGAAGCGTCCGTCTCCAGGATGAACTCCTTGGTGAAATCCGGTAGGGCGACCACCGGCGTGGTCGTCATAGCCTCCTTGAGGGCGGAGAAGGCCCGCTCAGCTTCATCATGCCAGGAAAAGGACTCCTTGTGGAGGAGCTGGGTAAGAGGGCGTGCCAATTTACCATAGTCCTTCACAAACCTCCGGTAGTATCCAGTCAGGCCCAGAAAGCCCCGTAGTGCCCGCACCGTAGTGGGTCGTGGCCACTCCACCATGCTCTCGATCTTCTTTGGGTCCGCCCTGACCCCCTGGGCCGAAACCAGATGGCCCAAGTACTCCACCTCTGGTTGCCCAAACGAGCACTTCGACAGCTTGGCGTAGAGCTGATGCTGCCGCAGGATGGTAAGAACCTGTGTCACGTGCTCGATGTGCTCCTCCCACGTCCGACTGTAGATCAGGATATCATCGAAGAAGATGAGCACCGAACGCCGAAGTAGAGGCCGAAAGGTCTCATTCATCACCGCCTGGAAGGTCGACGGGGCATTGGAGAGCCCAAAAGGCATCACCAAAAACTCATAATGCCCATCGTGTGTGCGAAAAGCGGTCTTGTGGACGTCTTCCGTTTTCATCCGTATCTGGTGATAGCCGGACCGAAGGTCCAGCTTAGTAAACAAGCTCGCCCCATGCAACTCGTCCAAAAGCTCCTCTATCATCGGAATCGGGAACTTATCCTTGATCGTGGAGTCATTCAAGTTGCGGTAATCCACGCAGAAACGCCATGAACCGTCCTTCTTCTTTACCAAGATGATAGGGGAAGAGAAGGCGCTGGTGCTCGGTCGTATGATGCCGGTCGCCAACATCTCCTTCACACTCCTCTCGATCTCGGTCTTCTGGATGTACGGGTACCGGTAGGGTCTGACGTTTGGGGGAGCAGCCCCCTCTTTCATCTGTATGCCGTGATCCCTAAATCTGGGCGGGGGAAGGCCCTTAGGCTCCCGGAACACATCCTCGAACTGAGACAGCAGTGTCTGTATCTCCTCTGGAATGTCTGGAGGGGTTTGGCCCGACGCCTCCACCCCCACCACCATGGCCATGGGAGAGCCCTGCTCCTCCAACAGTTGTAAGCTCCGCACCGAAATCTCCTTCAGAGGAGAAGACCGAATGCCTTGCAGGCAGTAGTCCGTCCCCTGCTGGGTGAACTCCATCGTCAGCCGCACCCAATCAGTAGTCACCCTTTGCAACTGCCGCAACCACTGAACCCCCAACACCACGTCCGAGCCTCTGATCGGTAGCAAATACATGTCCGTGTGACACAAGTAGCTCTGCACGCGGATTTCCACCCCCTTCATCACCCCCTCGCACTTCAGCTTGCTTCCATCTGCTACCATTACCTGGAATGCCGCCTCCTTGTCAATCGCATGTCCTACCTTCGAAGCCACGGCGGGGTTGATGAAATTATGGGTACTCCCACTGTCCACCAAAATGGTCACTCGCTCCTTGCCCACCCGGCCTGTAAAGCGTAGTGTCAAAGGGGCCGCATACCCCTCCATGGCCTGCATGGAGATCCCGAACTCTGCTAAATCCAAGTCCTCCACCTCGACATCCACAAGTGGATCCTCCTCTCCATCCTCCTCTCGCAGCATAAACACCTGGACCTTCTGGCAAGCGTGTCCTCGGGTATACTTCTCATCACAATTGAAGCACAGTCCTTTCTCCTTTCGGGCCAGCATCTCTGGCCATGTCAGTTTCGTCACCGTGGGCCGTATGGCGGTAGGTGGGTCTCTTCGTCCTCCTGTTGGAGCCGCCAGCGGCTTAGTAGCCGTCCGACTCTTCTGTCTGTTGAAACGCTCCTCCTGTATCCGAGCAATGCTAATGGCATGGCTCAGACTGCGTGGGAGGTAAGCATGAACCTCGTCGCGCAAGTGGTCCTTCAGCCCTGAGATGAAGCAGCTCAGCAGTGTCTGCTCACCCCAGGTCACCCGGTTCGCCAACCTCTCGAACTCTGTCCGGTACTCCGTAACTGTACCCCTTTGCCGCAGCTTCTGCAGAGTCGCCTCTACATCTTCATACTCCAGTGGCCCAAACCGAGCCGAGAAAGCCTCCGTGAATTCCTCCCAGGGAGCCGTGGTGCGTCCCCTGAGGAACCATGTCGCCCACTGATACGCGTCCTCCTCCAGATGGAAGGCCGCCAACTGCACCCACTGAGCCTCGGGAACCTCCTGGTATTTGAAGAACAGTTCCGCCTTCTGAATCCACTTGAGCGCGTCGCCGCCCTTGAATTTAGGGAAGTTCATCCGGGTCAACTTCGGTTGCATATAGGGGCGCTGATGTGCTCCGCCAAATCCACCTCCCTCTTGGGCCATCTGCCCCAGTTGCTCCGGACCTCCTTGCTGCACCCCTGGATTCCACACCGGGGGTCTCCCTTGTCCTTGGTTCGCCATCTGAGGTCTCACTCCTCCCATATATGCGTTGTCGTAACCCAAGTTGGGAGTTGGTGCGGGCTGAGGATGTAGAACTCCAGCTGTACCCCCATGAAGTGGAGGAACAACTCCCGTCGTGCCCCCGAGGGGGACAACGTTCGCTCCCGTGGGGCGAAACAGCCCGAAACCCTGATGTTGCGGCCTCCAAGGCTGTCCCGAGTGCTGGTCGGGCCCCCACTGGGCTCCCCCTCCTTGTCCGACACCTCCCCCTTGCCGCTGAAGCCCCGCCGCCCCCTGAGCATGCGGAATTGGCCCCCAAGGGACTGCCGCTCCTCCACTTGGCCGCAGCAGCCCTGCCGACCCTGGTAGAGGCGGATCGGCACCCCAACCACCGGCGAGAGCCCCTCCGACTCCCGCAAAGGCCGCTGCGACTCCTCCAGGCGCTAAATAGAAGCCGCCGGCCCGTCCCGTCGCTGAGTAGGAGCCGACGCCCCCATTCCAGCCTTCCGCCGCCCTGCTCGAGCCCGCGTGCATCCCGTGCGGCCCCGACTGGCCGTCTGGGCCCCATCCCGTGATCCCCCAGCCTTCCATCCGGCCGCCGCCTAGCCGCACCCATTCTTGTCATGGCGTCGCCTAGGCGACGCCTAATCGTCCAGGCGCTCGAATGTGTGCAAGGCGTTGGACGCCTTGTTATAATTTTTTTTTAAAAAAATTTGAATAGACAGCGGTTTTTATAAAAAACGTTGTCTATACATACCGCTGTCTATACATACTTTAGACAACGGTTTTTATAAAAACCGCTGTCTAAAGTCATTTTTTTTTCTAATATGACTTTAGACAGCGGTTTTTATCAAAACCGCTTTCAAAAGAGATTTTAAATTTTAAAAAAAAAATCAGCAAAAAAAAACAAATTTTCTTTTTTATTAACTTTAGATAGCGGTTTTTATAAAAACCGCTGTCTAAAGTCATTAAAAAAAATTTTGCTAAAAAAAAATTTATTTTTTTTAATGACTTTAGACAGCGGTTTTTATAAAAACCGCTGTCAAAAGTTAATAAAAAAAGAAAAAAAAATTTGCTCGAATTTTTTTTTTATAAAAAATAGACTTTAGACAGCGGTTTTTATAAAAACCGCTGTCTAAAGTCATTTTTAAAATTTTTTTTTCCTAGCCACAATTTTTTTTCCTCGCCTTATTGTCGCCTAGGCGTCCGCCTTATCGCCTAAGCGTCTAGGCGCCCTGCGCTCGCCTTGGTTCGCCTTGACGCCGTGACAAGAATGGCCGCACCCCCGGATTTAGGGTTCCGGCTGTCATCTCTTCCGCCGGTTCCTCTCCTCCGGCGTTTTCCCTTCCGATTCCTTCTCCGTGCGGGTTGTTTGACGCGTCGACGTCGGATCCGTTGCCGGAAGTCCCCTTCCCTTTCAGATTTTGCACAAGGAGGGATTTCAACCCCTCCATCTTCGAATCGAAACGCTCTTCCATAGTTTTTTGAGAATTTTTCATGGATTCTTCGAACGCCGCCACCGAATCCGCCAACACGACGTAATTTTCTTCGATCGCGGCCAAACGTGTCATCTCTGCCTCCGTGCGTGTCACCATGGTCGCAGGAAAGAGACTCTGATACCAAATGATAGGAAACTACAACGGAAAAAGCTAGAAAACGGAAAGCAAAGGAAGAAGACGGCTAGGGTTTCTAGGAAAAGAGAATACCTGAATAAGATTTAGCATGTCAACCAAAAGAGGGGGGGAGATGGGTATTTATGTGAACCCTCTCCCCCTAGGGCCGGCCGGCCCCAAGTGAGGGCTGAACCGGTTCGGTTCAGCCCTCCTTCTCTTATTTACTTAATTGCGGGCTGAACCGGATGGTTCAGCCCGGTCTTTTCCCGGCGCTCCTTTCGGTCGTCTGGCGTACTTGAATCCTCGAAAGCGCGTGTCGTCCGGGGGCATAACAGTTTAGCAGTTCAATGATGAATACTTTGTTAAGAAAAAGGGTCGACCTTTGGGAGAAACATGTAGCAGCTAGACTACAAAAAGAAGGCATGTAGCGGCTCAACTGAAAGGAGAACATGTTGTGGCCATGACTGAAAGAAGAGGAATATAGCAGCTCAACTGAAAGGAGAGGTGAATAGAGGCATGACTTAACAAAGACCCATATAATAGCTCAACTGCAAAGAGGGACATTAGCAGTGAGAGAGAATCTTGGTCAAAAGAGGATTCATCAGTATCTTTAGATTCGACAAATGGGAACTCTTCCAACCTGTCTGCCTACAGGTCAAGTCACATATCCAACCTGTCTGCCTACATGTCAATTTAGAGGGAGCAATGCTACGACATTGTCATCAATGAGGACAATGTCGCTTTGTATATGGCAACCGATATCAAGATATTTCTCAATATATCTCTGATATTTTCAAATATATCACAAGGAAAATATCATCATGATGATTTGTGACCGATCAAAAATGTTTAGACTTGGAAATTTTCAATAAAGCAATTAATAAATGAAAATTTTAGGGAAGTAATTATTTCCAAGAGCATAATGAACTGAGTTATATTATAAATTCGTTCAAAATATGGGCAGTTGAGTTAGCTCTAAAGAAGATTAAGGATAAGACTTTTCAGTCTATATGAGATAATTATTGCAATTTGGAATTATTATAGGATACAACGCTTTGGTTAACGGATCTTCTTTGATAGAAGATGATTAAAGATTGTTCAAAATAATTTGCAAAGAATAGGTTTAACAAATCATGCGGTACTCAACGGGAAAAATGAGGACTCATGAAGCGAAGTCTAAATAGGTGAATAAAGTTAAATGATAATGATGAGGAGGACGACGACAATGTGTTCATGTATTGTGTTTGTGGTGTAGTGTACATTTGATGTATAGATTATGATGGTAAGACACTTAAAAAATATAGTAACGCAAATACAACAACAACAACAACAACAGAACCCATATAGTCCCCAATCATTGGGGGTATGGGCGGGGGAAGATTGGAAACAGACCTAACCTTTGGCCCTATGCCCAAAGTGGCCCTATGCCCAAAGTGGCCCTAAACCCTAGTAACGCAAATGCCACACAAAAATTCATCCTCCCTAAAATAAAAGTCAATCTCTTAGGGTGAAATCGATCTCAGTCCATCCCTACCGGTACGGCCACGTGCAGAAGGATGCGCTTGGTGATGAACATGCCTACGGCGGGCTTGACTCGTCACCGACATCTCTTTACAGAGCCTCTGGTGGTGGAGGCTTTCATCTCTGGTGTAGTACGCTTGCACGGCTTTCATCTCTGGTGTAGTACGCTTGCACGGCTTTCCTCGCTCGATCGTCAGTGACCAGGACCAGTGTTCATGAGCACATTTTGGCAGGAGTTGTTCAAACTCTAGGGCACATAGCTACGGATGAGCTCAGCTTACCACCCCCAAACCGACGGCCAATTGGAGATTCTGAATCGTTGTTTGGATACTTATCTTTGATGCTTTACATCTGACCGGCCACACGATTGCAAGAAATGGTTGGGTTGGGCAAGGTTTTCCGATAACACCCCTTTCATTACGCGACAGACATGACATCGTTCTATGCATTTTATGGTCGCCCCCTCCTACCGTTTTACAACATTTATCTGGTGAGTGCAAGGTCAAGGCACTTCGTACTCAGCTACTGGACAGGGAGGAGCTTTTGCTTCATTTAAAATTTCATTTGTAACGGGTGCAACATAAGATGCTCCATCATGCAAAAAACAGTGTCGGGATATCCACTTCTGGGTCGGAGACTCAGTGTTTATCAAGCTCCGCCCTTATCGCCAGACCTCGGTGGCTACATGTTTGCATCCCAAGCTAGCTGCCCGTTTTTACGACCCTTTCACAGTGGTAGTGTGTATTGGAGAGGTATCCTAGTGCCTCTGACTTCCCGAGCATAGCCGCATTCATCCCGTGTTTCATGTTTTGCAACTCAAACAAGTGGTGGGAGACCACCCGGTCGAGGACAAGTTGTCGCCTCATGTGGTTGTCGACGCTCTTTGGTGTGCGTACTAGTTCTATCCTGGACCGCATAGCAGTAAAGACCAACAGGGTAACTCGAGATCAGATTCATGTGGCTTGGCGGCACCACCCCCACCCCCCACCCCCCCCCCGACCGACGTGATGTGAATAAGCCGCGAGGACTCCGGACTCAGTTTCCTGACTATTGCCATGAGGACAAGGCAAACTTCCCAGAAGGCGGTATTGATACGAAGGCGGATCTTGATGTTGATCTGAACGGTCATGAGGGTGCTTCGAAGATTTGGCGAGTTTATTCCAAGAGGACGGCACCAACGGTCCGAGACAAAGGCAAATTTTCCAGAAGGCGGTATTGATACAGAGATGGATCTTGACGTGGATTCGGACGGTCGTAAGGGCGCTTCGAAGATTTGTCGTGTTTATTCCAAGAGGATGACACCTGCGGTTCAAGATGCCTAGGCGATATCGGACGAGGCTTTGTTTTATATCCTAGCTTTTCTTACCGCACTTTATGCAATTGTGTTGTTTTCATTTCAAACATGGGATGAGTTTATTATCCAACCTAGACTAATGTTCTTTTTTGTCTTGGATGATTGGAAATTTGAGCAAATCAGCCTAAGGCTGGCCAAGAGGGTCCTCTTGGATTTCTCTCCCGTATCGCCCTCCCCATATTTTCGCAGGGTAACACCAACTAAGTCAGATCCCAGCTAATAATTATAATCCCATAATTTTCATCATAAATCTACAGTATCCTCTTGAATAGCATGAGTAGGTTAAAACTGAATATGTATACATCAGATACTATAGAAAATTTTGTGCAGGATAAACATAATAAGCTGCAGCAACTATTTCTAAAAAGACAATAAAATATCTGAAACGGTAAAGACAAAGTTGTACGTGACAACCAAGGATAATAAAAAAGATGAAATTCATCTGCTGTTTTTACTATACAAATGGAGGTACAAGAGAATTTTGCGGGTAGGGAAAATTATAACATATGGAAAACCAGCAGGATTGCATGTACCAGAACTATATTGTCAAGAGATAACCACAAAAAATATTAATTTGAATGTTACTAAAAACTATTTTTAGATTAATTGAAAAGGTTGAAACATTTGCAACCCTAACTAACAAACAAGACAAACAAACAAAACCATTAAACTAATAAGTTATATGTGTAGTTTGACCTAAGCAACGTAAAAGCCAACCATACTGTTAAAGATTAGGAAAATAATATAGAGAGAAGTAATTGTCAAACTACCTTCATTGCTTTGTCTTTGAGATTAGGTAGAGAATCCTTCATTGCCTCCTCAAGGGAAATGACAAATTTTTCATATCTAAAGCAGTAAAAATTGAAAAAGCATAAGCACATAAATAGCTACAAATTTTCCAATGCAAAACTATTAGTTTTCTTTGAGATTAGGCAATTATTTTCATCACATCTACAATAAGTATCGAAAAATTATAAGCACACAAAAGACTAGAAACAGTACAGACAAAGAACTTCGTAAATGAAGAGGAATAACAAAATTGAAACACGCTGCACCATTGTGGTGCAATCGTTACAAAAAATCCTGTGCAGGTACGCATGATTGCAAATTTTAATTTCATACATATTATGTTCCATTATTCATGGAGTCCGGGAAATCAATATGACATATTCAGAAACATCAGTTAGCCCAGGAAAAAACTTGCACATAGTGCCTACACTGAAGGGTGATCAGTTAGAGTACCAGTCCATGTATTATCGAAAAGAAGTACAAACATATCAGACCAAGTACATAGGGGTGGTAGATTGCCGGACATCTGTCCCCTGCAAATAGAGAGAGTGAAGAACCCATGGCGCTCTCTTTCTTACTTCTATTTTTCAAATTGTTTTCATTTTTTTTGCACTCATATTCTATAGGACTAAAGAATACTTAGTCGTCAAAAATGAAATGTTCTATGTACTATTCTGGCCATTCTATTTTTGGGTTAGATGCTATAGGTAAGATCCCATTAACTGACATGATGTATTCCACTAGTTTCCAGAGTCAAACAGGTCCTCTTTAGGCCAGTATTATATTGGGTCATGTTTGTTGTAGTTACAAAAAACATTCACTCAAGACATGATTGGGTTCAGTCAAATTTGACCAAATTTATAAGTTTATGCGTATCTTTGATTAAGCATTTAGTTAATTAAATCTGGCAATTTTTTTATTAATTAATTATTCAAATAAGGTCAAAGTTTATTACCCAGAAATAAAATTTCAAGCCGACAAGTTGTTACAAAAAATAAGCTCTGAAGTTTAGTAAGAATTTACACCGAGAAACAGAGCCCTGAATCAAGGGGGAATAAAAATAATCCCCAAGATAAAATATCTAAAAAAATAGATTTTTGGCGAGAGGGGAGAAGGGATAGCCGACCTCCGGTTCAGCAATGGGACCAGAGACCATCAGGTCCGACTGCTGCAGGTATCAATGTCGCATGGAACGGACGCTGATGAGGGGGAAAAGTTATAAGATGTGGCTTCCAAGAAGCACAGTTTGATGCTTTTCATGGCGAGGAGGCACTACCATAAGGAGACACATTATGGCACTCACAGAATCGCACCTGCACACTCCATCCAGCAGTAGCTAGCCAGCTTGCTCCTTAGAATTGAAGAGGTGGCACTAGCTGCTACAAAAAACATTCTTTGAGGCAGAACGCTAAGATCTACATCAGGGAAGTAGACTGATATTAGAAGGAAAACCAACAATCTAGCATACCTCATAGAAGCAATTTACATACCATAGAACAACATACCTAGAAAGGTTAGGTGACTTCTAATTTTAAAATCTGAAAGAAATTTATCATATTCAGCATAGTTGGGTCAGAATGACCGGGCTGAGTGCATCCAAAGGATCAGGAGATAACCAAGACTGCATCCTTATAAGTGTGTCAATCTGAGTGGATGAAGATGACTAAAGCATAGTTTTATTGTTGCAAAGGTGGGCATGCTCTGTGGACTGGTAGGAGCAATGAGTGAGCTTGATACGCAACTATAAACTGAAGATGTTGGTGAAGCTTTAAGATTGATCACAGAATGAGTGCAAGTCGTGGTAGTGATTGATGATGGTCATGGAAAAAGATGAGATTTGAGTGCAATAAGGCACTCAATTGATGTAATCGCACGGTGAGCCGGCAAAGTAGCCGAGATAGTGAGTCCACCTCCAGAGATTAGCAATGTTGCTAGTTATTGTAGAGACAACAGTGAGTCAACAGAAGAAAGTTGGTTGTGTATTCATGTTGATTTTAATGGGTCTGAGCTTAGAGTATGGATAGAAAGAGAGAGGGTGAAACCTAAAGAGGAAAGGAAGCTTTAGGTATGCAAAATTGTATCATAAACTTATCTCTAATCCAGTAGATATATCTCTTTGTGTGGGTGGGTGTGTGGGTGTGGGTGTGGGTGATACACACCAAACAATGTATAGCTTCTCTTATCTATTTATTTATTGTACTCATTTCAGCCTTTTTCTCATCTTATTCCGCTGGCCATTATTGTTTACTCATGTTTTCTAAACAATCAAATTCGGAGTTAGTCTTTTGACCTAACAATTGGATTCGGAGTTAGAGCTTTTTTTTAATGTTTTAAGAGAAAGGAGGGAGCATTGGCATCTAAATATAGGAAGATGGTGGTTGACAAATTTGATGGCAAGGATGTTAAATACAGTTTGCATATCCAGCACTAGTACCAGAAAAGGTGCATCCACCTCTCCTGAAGACGGATCGTATAACTATTAATCTAAAAAGTGCAATCTCTAGCTTTTGACTATTACATGTATGGTGATAAAATATAATGGAGAGAAAGAAATTAAGGACGATACGTAGATTTATCACTTAAATAGTTGGAGATAGTACGGTTAATCTCCTGACTAAATAAGAAATTGCTTTATTTTTTGAAATAGATCTAACAAGTTTGTTCGATTCGAGAGATGAAATAGAAGGGAGCCAGCCGCCATAGATGGTGCGAATGAATCTAAGAACATTGAGGTGGGATTGTAGAGTGTATGGGTATTTTTTTGAAAGAACAAGATGTTGTATATAGCATTGCCTGTGGTGTTTAGGTGGATGTTATTACTATTGAGGCATATTTGGTCAACAGAGGATGTTTGATTCCTCTAAATAAGTTAAATAAAAGTGTGGAGTATCAAGGAGATCGACTGGAGGATGTTCTTTACCCACATTTTTCGGTTTTATGGCCTTCTGAAGAATATAGTCTCCGATCGTAATGCAATTTTGACCAGTCAATTTTGGTAAGAAATCTTCAAACTTAATTCAGCCAAATTGGCTCCTTCATCCTACCATCTGTGGCAGACAGTTAGATGAAGATCATCAACAAGATGATTGAGATTTACTTGAGGTGCGTTGTGGGAGACCCCAAAGCATGGGGTACGTGGTTAGCATGAGCAGAATAATGTAATAATACTTTGCACATTCATCACTGCAAACGAATACTTTAAGGATAATGTACGACCACGACCCACCCTCATTGCTTCCTTACATACCTTTTCAGCCAAAAGATGGAAGGAATCGACCACACCGTTCAGAACTAAGATATGGTATGGCAATGGCATGCGAGCATCTCTTTCGTGTCCAAGCGTGAATGATGAAATAACATGATAACAAACATCGCTTGGTGGAATTTAAAATAGGTGCATGGATTTGGTTGAAATTGCGATCACATCGCCAATTGGTCATTGCCAAATGTCTTCATCTCAAGTTATCTCCAAGATACTATGGATCGTTCCAAATCGAGGAGCAAGTTAAATCGATGGCATACCATTTGAACTGTCATCAGAGGTAAAGGTTCATGATGTGTTCATGAGTCACTCCTGAATTTGTGGGAGAACCACTGACAAGTGACAAGCATTCCCCCTTCTTTCTCCGCTGGTGTAAGGAAGGTCGGTACCAAGGCCATTGAAGTCCTTGAAGTCTTGGTACAATCATGTAGTGTACGAAGTCTTGATCCAGTGAGATGAGAGTGTTATGCGTCCAAAGTATGAGTCGTGCTTGTTATTATTATGGGTTGTATTTTATGAGTTTTTTACTGGAGTCTTTATGTATTTTTAATTAGCCTAAATGTTAGGGAGCGTATGCAAAACTATTGTTTATAACTTATTTAAAGACCCCTTGGGTCATGAAATAGTGATCAAGCAAGAAATATTTTAGTTTAGTTTCTCCTCTTCCTCCTCGCATAGTTAGGTTAACGGTTTGAAGCTCCCCCTCGAGCCCCCACCTCCAGTGGTTGTGGCATATCACCGTTGGCACCTCCGCCTCTGGGATGCTACCCACTACGGTTGAGATCTCCCAAACCCATCAGCTCCTCAACCTCAGTCGCAAACCTCGATGAGATTCGTAACATTTGGTATCTGAGCCATTTTGTCACTCTCCTCTCTTCTGCAAACGACGGAGTAAGATTCCCAAGATTGTTCCATTCTCAATCGATGAACAACCACTAGTACGTTCTGAGACGACATATCGACACCTTCCAACACTAATTTGACGATTTCCAACTATGACTCGATGACTCCATCCAAGTTCTCTGTCTTTGTGGACCATAAGGAAAGCCACGCTGCATCATACGCGCAGATATCGCGCATTCCAACGTTGTTTGCTCCGCAAACGATGTCATTGACATTGTTCCTCTGCTACATGCATGAACGCTCTAGTCGATCACATTTCCCCTTCAATTTGTATTACCACGTCGACGCACAACATCGACAAGCATTGTATTGCTCAAACAACATCTTCGAGTCGCACGCCTTCAAGCCCACAACCATCAGACAAATCAACTCCTTGTGTGACCCTTCAATCCATCTACACTCTTGTCCGTTCATTTTGAGCCATCCGTTTCCATTTTTGAGCCCTACGACACACTCTATTCTAACACCATCAAGCAACTTTCCGCATAAATTTTGAGGGCAAACTGCACAATATACTAATAAATTAGTTTGATTAATTTAAACTAATTCTTTAATTCCAAAAAAAGATGACATAATTATTTTAATTAATTAATGGAGTAATTAATTAATTCAAAAATGACGGAACGCCCTCAGGGAACAAGAAACGATGTTGGGACCTTAGCAAATCAAAGCCGAATCATATTTGACGATACCTTCAGCAGGACACGACGCTTAGAGACCGGATTTTTTTCTCGTATGACCCACATGATTCCCTTCTCCGCCCATATTATGTTACCGGCGGAGAAATTGCTAGGGTTTGGGAGAGAAACGGAGTGACATTGCTCACAAACAATATGGCGGGACAAACTCCGGCAAGTTGTCTGAGGTTGGGCCCTCCAAAGAACTCTTCTCTCAAATGAGAGCTCAAAAGACCCAAGATCCAAATATGCCCATTACACCACCTAGGGCCTCCTTATAAAGGATGAAGGGGCTCATTATAAGGCAAAAGAACTACAAAACAAAATAGTCTAACAAATTAATATCAATCAATCAACTAATTTACTCACTAACTAATACATGACTAAGTAATTACTGATTACATAAATATGTATGGCGGCACCGAAATGCGCTCGTCGTCATTCGAAAGTGTGTCGGCTCATCGAAGGTGTCATCGAATATAGAACTGACATTCTGCAATCTTTTATTGCTTACGCTCGATTGTAACTGTAACATATTATAGGCAGCTATGTGACCATTACCAAAACTACGGACCTTCCTCCTCTGCATGAATAGTACGATTGCATACAGAACATTCCACCTTAGTTGGAACTGCCAAGGAACCTTGTTCCGCTACCACCAGAGCCTCCGCAAATTAGGGGAAATTCCGTCGAGCTATGCGGAAAGGTGCTAACATTGTGGGACCAACTCATGGCGAAAGAGTTAGCTACCAAGGAACAAAGACTTGAGGATATGATGCAACAACAGCCGGTCGAGCCGCCTTAGCCTGAAGACAGTAGCTAGAGCACCCCACTAACAGTTGCATGTCACGATGTCCTCCCTACAACCATTGCACCAGCGCCAACTATCACCATCCAGCAACTCCCTCTTCGCACGTAGATTCCAACAGCTTCCACTCGGCAAGACATTCATCAGCCAACACCCCAACTGTCCCTCCTCAACAGGTAGCTCCGCAGAAGTGCCCGACTACTGTCATCCAGTGGACCGCACCATCAACCCTGCGGCATACAATGCTCTTTCCGCATCAACTTCCTTAATTGTGCCATCTAGTCCGCCGTCAACAACCACAAGTCCCATCGAAGCATATGCCACAAACTTCTCGTTATATAGTCCTCTTCGTCATTAGTACACAAGTGCCCCCCCCCACCCACACACACATACACAAATGTTGCCCAAGGTTGTCAGGATCGCGATCCGGATCGTAGGATCTTACGATCCTGATTTTGTAAATCAATCTGGATCTTAACTAGGATCTAAATCGGCACCTCTACGACTGGGATCGCGATCCAGATCTTAGGATCTGTAGGATCGCGATCCCGACATGATTCTACCAATCCATCCAAAGGGAACTAGAAACATGTCCAACCTTATCCCGACCCCATTCAACCGGTCCAACGCCCATAACCCCATCGTGTAACCTTATCCCAGTCCCACCCCCATATCCTATCACAGAATAACGTCATGCCGCTTTTCCGTAGCCCAAGTGTCAGGTGTCGACTACAAACGGAGGCTGAGGGCTACGTCTTTGGTCACTTCCAGTCCAGACAACGTCTTCCTTTTCCTTCCTTACCAGGTTCCATTTTAGGTGGTGTCGATGTCTTATCTTCTATTTCTATGTATGGAAATCCAATGGTCAGTAATCCAGTGGCTTCCTGCTTTCATGTCGACGTCTTCTCTTCCTTTCTAGCGTACGAGCAATGTAGCAGTTAGAAATCTAGCATACGAGCAATCCAGTTTTCATGCTCCCAACATACTAGCAATCCAACAGTCTGGGTTCATCTTCCTGCTTCTAGGCTTCCACCAATCCATCAGTCCAGATTTATTATTACTGTTAGTAGTCATTGGGTGTCCTACTTGAAACTGAAAGTGAAGTTAGTATGATATTATCTTTTTGATTTAGTTATTCAATTATTTTTTGATATAATTATTCACATACTCCTCAATTTAATGATTTTTTTGTTAATTGAGCATGTAATTGGATGATTCAAAGTTCAATTTTATATTTCGTCTTAATTTATGAATGTTGTAAGATCTAGCGACCCTCGATCCGATCCTACGATCTGATCTGATCCAACCTTGAAATGATCTCACCTAGGATCTCGATCCTGACAACCTTGATGTTGCCCCGACTCTGAGAACTCATTCTGGAGCACTCTTTTGGCGGATGATAAAGGAACTGGACAATCACAATGAAAATAACTATCGAGCTTGAGGAAAAGCTCGGATTGAAGGACACGAGAAATGTTATGAGTCCTGAGTATTAGTATGAGTCGTGTTTTTTATTACGGGTCGTATTTTAGGAGTCTTTCATCGGAGACTTGATGTACTTTTAATTAGCCCAAATGTTAGGCGGGCTTTTTTGCAAAAGTTTTGTTTGTAACTTATTAAAAAAAACTTGTGACATGGAATAGGGATCAAGCAAGAAATATTTTAGTTTAGTTTCTCCTCTTCCTCCTCTCATAGTTAGTTTAAGATTTTGAAGCTCCCCATCAAGTCCCAGCTTCCGATAGTTGTGTCAAAGGCTCTGTCTATCTCTGTCGGCGTCTTCTCCACCTCCAGGATGCTCCCCTCTAGGATTGAGATCCTCCAAATCCATCGGCTCATCAACCTCGACTGCGAACCTCAACAAGGTTCATAACAAAGAGCAACAAGGAGGAAAAATGAGAACCACTCGACAACTTCAAGGAAGCCTACCCCAACTTCGAGCTTGGGGACAAACTCGTTTTGAAGGAGGTGAGTGATATCACATGTACAACCTTGTATTTGGCGAGTCGACCCATAGGTATCGGCGAGTGCACCTGAGTTGGAGTGAGTGCACCTGAGTTGGAGCGAGTGTAGCTCTCTGCGAAATGCAGCACTCGCTCAGGTGCTGGGACGGAGGGGCGAGTCCCGTGACTCATAAGGGGCTCGCCGGTCCTAGTAAATGAGGCAGGAACCATGCACCATGGAGAGAATATTTAGCCCCTGGCAGTAAGGGAGAGTGAGTGTGAGTGCCCAGCTCGGTAAGAGCATTCGACTCCCTGGGCGAGTGCACCAAGGGGAAGCACTCTCCAAGTATTTTTGTGGTCTGCCTCTAGTAATTTCGAATAGCTGGTTTTTGATATTCGCAGACCATTTTGGGTTGCGGTTAGGAAAACCAAAAGGCGGAGGCCGTTATCCGCATGTCATTCTTAGAATCTTATAAATAAACCCCCATATGCAGCACCTTAGGAAAGGATCTGATTTCGGGTTTCTAGAGAGAGAACTTCTTCTTTCCTGCTCTCTGGTTTTCTGAGGTGGCGAGCTCAGTCTTGGTTTGGAAAGGGAAGATCCTTAGATCTTTCGGGTTTGTGGCGGGACTTCCTCGCTGCGGCTCAGGGGTCTGTTTGGAGGATTTAGTTGTCTTGCGAGTGCCCAATCGTTAGTTCTCGCTCGATAGAAGTAAGGGCGAGCAGCACCCTTCTTGGGGTCCGAACTCCGTGAATCGAGTTATTGGTTCCAACATCACAGACTCGTTCATAGGACTGAAGTTCGCGAAGAGGGACCACGCCATACGCATATATGTGCAATTAACCTTTCTTTGATTTAATTAATGATATTTTATTTCATCTAATTGTATTTTTTTTATTTATGTTTTATTTTCAGTTCAGGGTGGGTTATTTTGTCCATGTGGGTTGTCATCTACAAACATTTTATTTTAAGCCTGACTGGTTTTTGGTCCAAAGGATGCTATAAAATTTGAAATACTTTATTCCCTCGAGATGTTAAAGCTTACTCTACTTCCCCTCTCCTCGCTCACGATGTTGGACACGTAAGAAGTGTACAAGCCTCCTCTTCCTTCCCAGCGCACCGTCGGTCGTCGGTCTCCCCCCACCACTTGCCTGCTCTTTTTCACTCTCATGGTATCTCTCGTTCAAGACGTAGTAAGGCACTAACTTCTCCATTGTAAGGCGAGATAGGGGTTCTAAAAGACACAACCGATCCAAAGCCTCTATGGCCCTAGGTTCTTTTATATACCATCCCGTGACTCAATCCAACGTCAGGGCCCGTGAGGTTGTGACAAAAGCATGGATTGAGACAGAGTACACTAGGAAGTGTTAATCACAAAGAAATTTCAACATGAAGAAAAGGAAAAGCGACTCTATAACAAACTGATTGAATCCATAATTAACTACTAATGTTTATTTTCAGGACATAATAAACCCAAAAAAAGTATATGAAAGCTTTTCAACTTGAAAAAAATAAGGGCAAACCTTTGCTTCAAGCACTCTTCCCAATACCAAAAGAGTAAAAGAGAGTAGCCGTCTTTGTTTTCAGGTATCTTAAGCATGGGTCGTTGTATCAGGCTCTTCAACTTGCGGTTTGGCAACAACCTGAAAAGAAATACAACTTATTCATAGTATACAAATGAAGTAGTGCTCATTCACAATATACTGTCTCCATGACTTCCTTCTACTATACTATTGACTTTGATGACATGAGTAAGGATGTATGGACGTGAAGTGTGGCATTGGAGGTCATACCACATTTGGGCATGGCATTCAACACCCAATGCATGTGTTTATCCAACCATCTACATGTGTTCATAATCATCAAGTTTACTAAGATAAAAACACATACATAATTGGAAGTAATGAGCAATAACCATAAGGAATGGAGAATAAAGGAAAATGGTAAAAGAATATTTTGATTTATTAAAAAAATTAACAATAACAACATCATGAAATTGTCTTCGGTTTTGATGTGCTATTAAGATACTAAATAGGAGAAATGTTGTGTCGCCCCCTCAATCCCAAACCAAACAAACAACAAAGACTGAAATGCAAACAATTTGATAAAGACACCAATTTTTGCATACTGCAGTTAAATTGTTAATCCAATCCTAATAGCCATTTTAAAATAATTCCAAATTTAAGTCGATCAAAAAGAAAGTTTCACCTATTCTTCTTTTGCAGAAATCAAATTGAGCTTTATATAATCAAGACCCTCCTCCTTGACATATCAGTCAAGTGAGTGCATTATTCCCTCACAACCTCTTTCAATCATTGTCATACAAATGGTATCATAACCTCATGGAAAAAAAATCAAAACAGGTAAAATGAAATGAGTCAGAAGAGGAACGAGAAGGCGTCCAAACTTTCTTTGTACTCCAAAATCCTAATTTTGTAATGGCCGAACTCTCTAAGCTTTAGATTCCTCCGCAACAATATTTAGTTCAATTACAAGATTTTCTTACTCTTTAAATCCACATAAACCTTAGTTTCAGAAATTAACTAAAATCTTGATCAATGCAGACCAATAAGGTCCAACATATTTCATTCCTCCATCCAAGCAAACCCGACAAGCCAATGAAGATACTTGCATAACATCTCAGGAGGGACGGCTTGGCAATGTTGTGTTATTACTACTTGTCGTAAGATCTGAAATTGAATAATACATAATAAAAGGGGTCTCCTCCTTTATATATAGGAGAGACCAAGGGGTACAATAGAAAGGAAATACTACAAAAATAAAATGAGACATTCAACACTCCCCCTCAAGTTGGGCTTGTGATGTCTGTCAAACCCAACTTGGACATAATATTTTCAAAAACTCTAAAACTCAACCCCTTGGTGAGGACGTCTGCCAGCTGTTGATCTGATGGAACAAATGGTGTGCTCACAGCCCCACTCACTATGTTCTCCTTCATGAAATGACGATCGACTTCAACATGTTTCGTGCGATCATGTTGAACCGGATTGTGCGCGATACTGATGGCAGCCTTGTTATCACAGTAGAGACGGATGGGACCCTTGCCCTTAATCCCAAGATCAGACATAAGGCACCGAATCCACATTCCTTCACATATTCCATGGGCCATAGCTCTGAATTCGGCCTCGGTGCTGGACCTGGCAACCACTGTTGTTTTTTACTTCTCCGGGTTACTAAATTTCCCCCAACTAGAGTGCAATATCCAGAAGTAGATCTACGGTCATCCACTGACCCCGCCCAGTCGGCATCTGTGAAGACTTCAATGGTTAAATCTTTGTTGGGAGTAAACAAGATGCCACGCCCAGGAGAGGTTTTAAGATACCGAAGGATCCTGTGGGCAGCATCCAAATGGTGAGATTTAGGGGAATGCATGTATTGACTAATAACTCCAACTGCATAAGATATATCCGGGCGAGTATGGGATAGGTAGATGAGTCTTCCTACAAGGCGTTGAAACCCATTGATATCTGCAACGGCTTCACCTCCATCCCTCCCCAATCTGTGGTTAGCTTCAATAGGGGTGTCCGCAGGTCTACACCCACTCATTCCTGTTGTTTGCAGCAAGTCAAGGATGTACTTTCTCTGAGAGATAAAGATGTCATGCCTGGACCTAGCAACTTCAATGCCAAGAAAGTACTTGAGATTCCCGAGATCTTTTACCTCAAATTCCCTAGCCAATCTTGTCTTCAAATTTCTGATTTCGTCTGTGTCATCCCCAGTTATGACAATGTCATCCACATAAACAATTAAAGCAGTCACTTTTCCTTGTCTGTGTTTAACAAACAGAGTATGATCGGCATTACTCTGAGTATACCCAAATGTCACCATGGCTCTTTGGAACCTTCCAAACCAAGCCCTCGGAGATTGTTTAAGGCCATATAACGCCTTCTTCAATCTGCATACCTTTCCCTCAGATCCCTGAGAAACAAGACCCGGAGGTAAAGCCATATAAACTTCCTCTTCCAAATCCCCATGGAGGAAGGCATTCTTCACGTCCAACTGGCTGAGGCTCCACCCTTTGCAGGCCGCACAAGAGAGCAAAACTCTGATTGAATTCATCTTTGCTACAGGAGCAAAGGTTTCTTGATAGTCTATTCCAGCTGTCTGTGTGTATCCTCTGGCAACCAACCTAGCCTTGTAACGGTCCACAAGGCCTTGAGGGTTTTGTTTCACAGAGAAAATTCATTTACATCCAACCACGGTCTTGTCTTGAGGGAGAAAAACAAGGTCCCATGTGCAATTTTTCTCAAGAGCCATCATCTCTTCCAGCATAGCTTCTTTCCACTTTGGATGCCCTAAAGCTTCCTGCCATGAGGTAGGGATGGATATGGAAGACAAAGAAGTAACAAAGGCTCTATGCCAGGATGACAAAGAGTCATAAGTCACATAATGAGATAATGGATGGCAAGTGGAGGCACGATTACCTTGGAGACCAGTAGGCGGATCAGGCGGTAGCTGTGGTATAATGTGCGAGACCGGATTGTTTGTACCCCTTCGTCGACTGCAGAGGAGGAGTCGGTCGAGGGGGCAATGCCGAAGGCAGAACACCTGAGGAAAGAGCAGGTGGATAGAGAGGAGCAATAGGTAGAGGAATAGAGGAAGAGCTCACTTCCATGGTAGAAGACTCCCCCTGAAGTGAGCTCCCATAATAAGACTTGGATTCATGGAAAGTGACATCCATGGAGACACAAGTCTTACGAGTCACAGGGTGAAAACACTTATACCCTTTTTGAGTAGGGGAGTAGCCAATGAAAACACACTGAAGTGCCCGGGGATCAAGTTTGGAAGTGTGGTGCACATGGACATAACACACACATCCAAAGATACGCGGAGGGATCGCAGCAAGAGTAATGTTGAGGACATCCAACGGGGTTTTATGGTGAAGGATACGGGTGGGCAAGCGATTAATAAGATGCGCTGCCGTAAGAACAGCGTCCCCCCAATAATATTTGGGAAGGTGCATCTTAAGTAAGAGGCATCGAGCCACCTCAAGAAGGTGCCGATTTTTACGTTCAGCGACCCCATTCTGGGCAGGAGTGTAGACACAAGACGTCTGGTGGATGATACCCAAGTCAGAAAGATATCGCTCAAAATGAGAGTCCATGTACTCTCGACCATTATCACTGCGCAACACTTCTACAGTGGCATGGAACTGAGTAACGATCATTTGATGAAAGCGTTTAAACAGAGAAAAAACATCAGATTTGGATTTCATGAGGTACACCCAAGTGCAACGAGAAAAACAATCGATAAACGTGACAAACCATTTACAACCAGAAATAGAAGCATGCGGGGAAGGTCCCCAAACATCAGAATGAATAACCGCAAAGGGAGTATCACTAGGAGGGGAGAACTGAGGAAGAGAGGCACGTTTGTGCTTACTTAGTTCACACACATCACAAGTAAAATCAGTAAACACAGAGTTTGACATAGTTGGAAATAAAAATTTCATAACAGAGGGAGAGGGATGTCCTAGGCGACAATGCCAGGAATCCAAATCAGGAGAAGACGCCACATGAAGAGCACGAGGAGGAGCCGAGCTGGAGGGGTCAAACAGGTACAGTCCATCACACAGGCTACCAGAGCCAATCACCTTCCCCGTCTTCAGGTCCTGAAAAATACAAGAAGAGGGAAAAAAAGTCACAGAACAATTCATGGACTTAGTCAAGTGACTAATAGACAGAAGGTTTCGAGTAAACTTAGGAACGTGTAGCACGGACAAGAGAGTGAGGGAGGAGCAGGAAATGGTGCCCTTCCCCGCAATTGAGGAGAAGGAACCATCAGCAACACTCACTTTATCGCGACCAGACAAAGGAGAGTACGAGACAAAACCTGAAGAAGAGCCAGTCATATGATCGGTGGCGCCGCTGTCGATGATCCACTGAGTAGGGACATGGCTGGTGGCAGAATGAGCACCGGGGGACCCCTGATGGGCATAGGATGAGGACGAGGTAGAGGGCTCGGAAGATTGGTCGTGCATCATACAGCGGAAGGCCAGAATCTCATCCGAAGAGAGAGCAAATGTAGCAGCTGGAGGGAAATCTTCTGAAGCTTCGGAGAGATGGGCAGAGCGTGGCAGAGGAGGACGCCCAGTAGAGCGACCATTGCCACGACCACCACGAGAAGCAGGACCACCCCGGGAAGGAGGAAAGTCATGGAGCTTGAAGCAGGTGTCCTTGGTATGACGGGCCTTCCCGCAATAATCACACATCAGATGATCCTTCTCACCCAGGCGCGGCTTGTAGTCACGAGAGGGACGGCCAAACTGAGCAGCAAGAGCAGAGCCTTCCGGTGCGGAGTCGGGATGTCGAGTCTGACGGCGATCAAATTCTTGCTGAACAATGCTGAAAACTTCCGGGAGAGATGGAAGGGGAGACCGCCCAAGAATCTGGACACTAATAGGATCAAAGTCACGGTGCAGACCATGGAGAAACTCAAAGATCCGGTTGCGTTCTTCCCGGGCCCGAACAAGAACTTCGTCTTCAGGGGATACCAGAGTGAGAGCATCAAAGTGATCGTACTCTTGGTAGAGCTGAGAAAACTCCAGATAATATGAGGAAGGAGAACGGTCACCCTGCCGCGGGAGAAAAATCCGTCGGCGAAGCTGAAATATCTGAGCAACATTGCCACGACACGAATAAGTAACCTCAGCACGCTTCCAAATATCTGCAGCAGTGTCCAGAAAAAGGTAATTCCGAGCTATGTGCTCCTGCATGGAGTTGAGGAGCCAGGACATCACCAGGGAGTTTTCCGACTCCCATTGAGACCACTCAGGGGAAGCCAGAGCAGGAGCCTTTGTAGTGTCGGTAACATATCCAAACAGACGGCGACTCTTCAGGGCCAGACTAATCGACCGAGCCCACGGGAGATAATTTACACCATCAAGCTTCATGGTAGTAATTTGAGGAGATCCATGGTCATGGAGAGGACGGCCGGAATCCAAGGACGGCATCGGGGAGGACTCCCGTGGGGAGGACTCAACACGTTAACCGGAGGACATATTTGGAGACTCACTAGTCCCGTCCATAGCAACCCGAGGATAGAAACCACGGGGAAAAAAAAGAACAACCCTAGCAACTTCTCATAGAAAGGGAAGAGCACCGGGGAAGAGATACGCACTGATGAGAGGGCATCACCTCAAGCACCGAAGACACCGGACGCAAGGAAGAGATCCATTACTGTTGCATACCTCCTGCGTCCGGAACCTGCGACAAAGTCTGCGAGCGGAACTGCGAGCGGAACCTGCGAGCGGAACCTGCGACGAAACTGCGAGCGGAACTTGCGACGAGGCTGGCGAGCGGCTGCGGGGCAGGGACGAGCGAGGGCCTTCGGGCTGACTGGACCCTGCGAGGAAGGCGGAACGGAGCGGGGAAGATGAGCGTGGATTGCGACGGGAGAAGGTTGGCGGAACGGGTAAGGGCGGCGGAAGCGGAGCGGACGATTAGGGCTAACCTAGCTATGATACCATGTCGTAAAATCTGAAATTGAATAATACATAATAAAAGGGGTCTCCTCCTTTATATATAGGAGAGACCAATGGGTACAATAGAAAGGAAATACTACAAAAATAAAATATGAGACATTCAACACTACTGCCTTTGGAAGAAAGGAATAATCAATGCTTACATGGAAATTAATGTATGAGCAGCTAATATAATTAATATTGGAGTTATTGAGTTCAATTGTTATGAGGAGTTATGAAGTGCCATTAAAATATTAAATTAGGAATATTATGAAATAGTACTTGTTATCTGTTCTATAAATTAATTAGGGAAAGAGTATTTCTTAATTAGTGTGCCTTAAAAGTTTATATAGGGAAGAATCGTGTATGAATTAGACAACTTTGGATCATTTGAGTCTTTTAGTTTTTCTCTCTTGGAGACAAAATCGGACTTGGATCGGGCTCTCCTGATTTGTTTTGTCCTTCAATTTAGTGTTAATATTGCATCTCCTCATGCTCATTGTGTCTTCCTCCTATTAAGTTTTCCTCTTTGTAACAATTTCTGACAGCCTCGAATCAAAAAAAGTTGATGTCTTCCATTCAACAGCCTTGCACGCCGCCATTGAAATGACAGTTGGATCGCAGCAGACAAGTGAACAATTAATGGAGAGCCTCCTTACCTCACAACAAATTTTGATGCAGGCTTTTGCAGCAACAATAGTTATGTCTCCAATGACCTCCTGAAACCACCTTAGCTCCCATACCAGCCTTCCCCACATCTCCCTCTATTCTTCCTATATTCAACAACACCAATGGTTGGCAGCCCCGACAATCCTGACAGACCTATTGCAGCCCCCCACAGCGGCCTTGTTTCCATTATGACACTTCTGCCCTCCGACCCTTTTTCAGCTTGAAAGTCCAGCACCTACTTTGTCACGACAAACTGACACACTACCTCTCCCTCATCTCATGTTCGCATCACGGCAGCCCTTGCTTCCGTAATCAGTACTAACTCCATCTTCAATCCTGTGATGAAATC